>CM020246.1:512059-1112059 GCA_009819775.1 Phoenicopterus ruber ruber
TGCTGAGAGAGTTTACGTTCTTGATGACAGAAAATCCTCCGTAATGCTGCAAAATGGAAGACACAACATGGCGAAAAATGGAACCCTTACTGGTAAGTTCCTGCCTAGCCTTATATTTGATTTGAAGTCACTCCTACCAGCTTTTCTTTTGCTTATCCCTTCTCCTTCCCGAAGGAAACGCCTGTGTAAGTTTCTCATGGCAAAATGTGAAGTACCCACCACCACAAGAGTTCACTGGACACCACAGCTGTATAACGGAATAGGCTTAACCTGGTAGTGACATTTAGCTGTAATTTTTCTTTTAATCTAAGTTTCCATGGTTGAAAAAAATGGGACAAATGCCTCTCTATCTTTCAGCATTACAAGCAGCCACTAATGCAGAAGGAACAGTAAGAACTGTAAGCTGGTGGAGGCAATTCTGCACAATACTGCTCTATGACATCATAGAAAACCTGACCTCTCCAATCTCTATCAATAATTTCAGCACACGATGCTAGAAGAGCATTCCCACAACAGCTAGCTGCAGTAAGGGGAGCAGCACAGAACTAAGGAAGTCTCTAAATTGTCCAGACCAGTTCATCTATTCAAAATCACCAGGCTGCATGTAAAGGCATCTCATTTTAATAGTTAATTTGCAAAACTGTGTAACGATGTAAGCCAATCTTAACCTGTTTACTTCACACCAGTTTTGTCCCCTTTATGAAAAGGGCAGCACGGTAAGAGCAGTTTTCCAAAGAACTCTTGATCAAGAACTCTTGCTGAAACCCTTTTTTCTTGACAGAGTTACACGGACTACAATGTTGCACATATACCTAACTCATTTGATGACTGTATTCTAAATCAAGGTATCCATATATTTTAGCAGCATTAGGACACGATGCTGTAACTCACTTTGTGCAAGTCAAATCTTTTTATTTTCACTGGGACATGAAAGCATTGCAAGCTGTCAAAATCGCTGAGGCATCCGCCAGCTGGAGGCCAGTCCATAGCGGTACACCCTAGGCACCGCTACTGGGTCCTGCAGCGCTTAACATCCTACTCGGTGGCTGTCGGGCCAGACGGCGCCCTCAGCAAGCGCGCAGACGACGCAGAACTAGGAGGAGCGGCCGACAGACCAGGCGGTTGTGCTGCCACATTCAGAGGAACCCGGACAGGCTGGAGAAATAGCCTGAGAGGAATCTCGTCAAGCTCAAGGAAGGGCAACGCCAAGCGCTGGCCCGGGGAGGAACAACCCCACTCCCCAGGAAAGGCGAGGGGCTGCCCGGCTGGAAAGCTGCCCCGCAGAGAAGGAGCTGGGGGGCCTGGCGGGCACCGGCCCGACCACGGGCCAGCAACGTGCCCTCGCAGCAAAGGCGGCCGGCAGCCTCCCAGGCTGCACTCGGCAGGGCTCTGCCAGCAGGCCGAGGGAGGTGATCCTTCCCCTCTGCTCCGGGTCCCCAAGCCTTCCTTACCCGAGTTACAGAGTCAGAAAATAATGGAAGAAGTAATGTTCTCTCTTGATGTCAGGTTTGGAAAATGTTGCCATTCAAAACAGCAAAGAAATATTTGTTTTATGAAGCAGAAGTAAAACACAGAGTACATGCAGTGCTCCAGCAAATGGTATATAACACAAACGCGCACATCTCTTAACAGCTGAGGAACCACTAATTTCCCAAAGCATACTACTTGGACTTAGAGGCCTCTCCAACAACAGTTTACTAAACTGCGCTTGAAATTCTTGGGTGTTTCAAGGTATGAAGAATCAAACGTTGAGGAAGGTATCTGTCAAGCTACCATTATTCTTTCCATTAATACTCTTAACAACTCTTAACAGTTTTTACCAAGTGCCCAAATACTTTTTCCTCTCAAAGTTGTACGTCTGCTGTCTTTATAAAATAAAATATGTCTTGCCACTGGTACAGGGAATAGAAGCAAAAGCATTTTTCATACTGTGAGTATGTTTGAGACTGCACAGAAGGATTCACTAAGGAATCACCATCCTTCATGTCTAACAGAGTAAACTTTATTCAAATTCTTTATTTTTGTATAAAAAGGTACAGAATTTAGAAAACAATGATATTCGAAGTTGAAAAGTTTTAGATGAGAGGCTGACTTGGTAAAGCCAGAGAGCAAAATGAAGGCAGGTTTACAACAGGAGGATTGTTCCAAGGAAGAGAGGCTGGTGTCTCTCCAAAGTACAAACAGCTGCACTTTACTACTTGGAACTCTCACAGAGGCCCCAAAATTCTTCGTTTGCTCAGACTCATATTTAGCATTGCTTCTTGCCTGGGAGAGGGCAGACCCCGGGGAGGATGCACAGAAGGATACTACAGCACACAGTATGTGTGAACTGACACACAACCTACCCACAGCTACTTGTATCGTATAACTAGTCCTATAGGTGGGGTATGACCTTGAAATTGCAAGTTTATACTGTAGAAAAATGATAATAAATCAACACAGTGTGGGACACAGAAAACACCAACCACCTTTTTTGTGACCATGTGGAGAAAATGACTAAGCAGTTATGACATTTCACAAAAACTTCTGAAATACAGTTAAATGGAAAGTATCAGATCCCATCATTGTGGGATCCAAAGCGGTCCAATTAAGGGTCAGAGAAATACATTTTTTCTTTCAGATGTGCAAAGGTCTAAAAGATTGAGAGCCTAGGTCAAGTTCTGTTCTAGCTGACTTGGACCTCCATCACAGCGGGGCAGCTGCCCTCAGCTCCCTCTGTCAGTGAAGAGACGCGGTTCAATTGGATTAACAGATTTTTAGATCTGCTCAGACCTCTAACGATGACGGACAAAAGCCTCCAGTAACTGCACTTCTGTCAGCTAGGTGCTTAAAGTTAGCCACCATAAACGCAGGGCCTTGCGCTCACAACACGTGAATTCTGTGATCTTCCCCACAGAAGTGTCTATTTTATTAAACTCACCCCTTGTGTATTAGCAAACGTACTTTACTTCCTTTCAGAATGTTTCACTATGAAGTACTGCTGCTCACATAGCTCACCTTCAAACCCCAGAAATTCACAGAGCCATAGTGAACGGATTTCTAAAGTGAAGTATAACTGACTGGGAACTGTTTCTGCTAATGCTGGTAAGCAGGCGAGGTAGGCTCGGGAAACTCTGCTACGGCGTACAATATGAAGCAGACTGAAGAGTGTAATTAGCTGGCGCATTGTTCATTAGCATTGCCTTGTGTTGCAGACACTATGAACCATTCAAATGACACAGACCGTTTACTGTCTCTGTTACCATCTCTTCTTTTCTCCTCTCCACTAATCTACTTATCCTACCTTTTTCTTTCACTCAAAGAGATGTCCTACTTTTTCTGTTTCTTTTCCTCATCAACAGCAGTTCAGCCTTTTATTCAGACTTCTGGATTTCACTATACATCTGTCACGACCATTTTTTCTACGTATGTGCTTTCTTGGCAGAAAGCAATTAAGAAATATAACCCTCAGAAAAGCCAAGTACAGTGAGAGTATAAACGGTCTAGTGTGCTAGGGCGATTTATAGTCCCTCTACAGCTATTTCAATGCTTACAATATATCCTGGAGAACTGCAGCAACTGAGATCCGAAAGATGTAGGAGCTCAGGATGCAGAATGTATACAACTCTTGCAACCATGCTGAAAGATTAGCAACAGGATAGCAAAAAAAGTTAAAATGGACATCACCTCCTCTTAAAACGTTAACTTTTGCCTCCCGCTGCTTCTTGAAGAAGGCAGCTGAAAAGTGTGACAGCAATCTTTTCCTATGTTGTCTTGACCATACACTAAGATCTGACAGGGGGAAATCACGGGCCTGTTGGAATGCAGCTGCCTTTGAAAAATGCTAAGCCGCACTGCTGTGGGAATTGAACATGGACAAAACTGAAAAAATCCAGAAGTCATAATTTGTTTCTCTTAAAATTGGTCAAAAATGGAATTGTTATTTTAATAAAGAGCTCAGAAAATAGAGGGATCAGTGGGGCATTACTTCCATAAGGCATAACGTATATATATTCTGCATACACATGCGTGAGCAAGCAAAACGGTGTACTTCATAAATTTTCTAACTACTGATTCTTCTTTCTCTCTGCAGTTCTTCCACAATTTCTGGTCAAATTTATTGCCTTTCTCTATATAAATCAGAATAATTTTCAAGGAAAGAACTCTGCAGCAAAGAACCGTTTCAATGGTGCAAAGAAAGTTCTTGAAGAATGACCATATTTTTAGCCATCCATCACACACACATCACTACACTGATGTAATATTCTGTTATTACCGAATAGTATTCCCGAATCCATTTTCCTCCTATGTACACTACTGTCCTAATTTCAAAGCAGCAGTAAAATCTAACAAGACACGACTCGAGGCAAAATAAAAGTTCCCAATTTTCCATTCAGCAGACAGACTCACTTCTGCTATTTCATACTCTCCTTAAACATGCTATACACTTGGGCATAAGCCACTATAAACAGTTCAAGGCAGCCTGAAAGACCAGTAATCCCCACAGTGCTTTGAAATTCACTGTAACTTGACCACATAACACAACGTACTCAAATGACCAGAGACGGTTTTTGAAAGCCACTAAATGTTTATCTGACCCCTTGTGAACTCTTAATAAAATACTTGGCTGTATGGGCAGACAAACAACAACTAACATTTATACAAGCTACAATTCCCACTGAGAGCCTACCCGCTACGTCCAGCTCCCAGAACTGCAGCTCCTTCACCTCGAAGCTGAACTCTCTCTTAGTCTGGAGAACCTGAAGGTGCGTCTTTATTAGCAACATTCTAGGAAACTGCAATTTAAGTCAGCCTCAGTAAAAATGCAGGATCAGGCTTTTGTTTAAAAATTACATGCTAGCGCTCCAGCAGTACTTTGAAAATTCTCTTCCTCCTAAATGATGTGTGCGTCCCCTACAAATTGCCAGGGATGGAAGGGAGCAGGAGTCACACTAAGCACCTTCTCCAAGTATTCAGTTATATTACATGAGGATCCATCAACATGTTTATCTTGGACCGTGATGCAGTACTTTAGGTATGTGGCTGATGGAAGAACTGTAGACTGAGGTTAAACAAAAGAGAACAGTGACAAAGAAAAAAAAAAGTCATGAAAGTATCAGGAGGCAGAAGAAGCGAGATAGCAGTTAATGGAATCAGAGAAAGCATGCTGACATTTATTCAGACAAGATTTTCCAAAGGTATTAAGCACATTCTTTCAGCTGCCAGGACCAAGTAGCACTTATGGTCAAGAAGGTATTAGACTTGGCAATATTTGACGTAGTATTTTTGCTTTAATGATTTTCCTAATGTTGAGGAAAAAGACCAAAATGCACTGTAAGAATTCTAAATGCCAAGTTTATCTGGCACAAGAATGCATTATACCTGTTAGTTACTGGGACACTGAGGGGAAACATGGCTACGTGCTGACCAGAGAGAAAGGGAAAGCTACTTCATGGTGAGGCCATTGACATGCCAATGAGCAGACAGTTAACTAAGGTACTCCTCCTAATTTCTTTACATGAATGATCATTTACACCAATACGTGTTCAACCACTTTGTTTCTTGCTGAGACAAAGAACCTTGAGACCTGCTAAATTTTAAAGGTTAGGAATAACAGGTTTGTCCTGACAGAAAGGACAGCCAAAGTCGCGTTGACTTACTGGTCTTTGACATTGCCAGTTCTGAAACAGGCACACCCATGCTGCCCTACGAGAACTTGTGCAGGAGCCCCTTTCAGCTGCGATTGCTGCCCTACAAGAACTTGTGCAGGAGCCCCTTTCAGCTGCGATTGCTGCCCTACAAGAACTTGTGCAGGAGCCCCTTTCAGCTGCGATCATACTTTGCATAACGGAAGAACGCAGCATCTTGGTTTATACTTTGGACTGTTTGATGAATGATGCTATTACCAGCCTATTCCTCAGGAGCGACCTTTCGGAGAGTTCCCAAGCTGATACAAAAAACCCCACCCCAAACAATCTCTATTCTTGCCCTAGTTCATACCTTATGACAGGAAACCAAAGCCGTACTGATTTTAACTATTTCGTTTGGTCAATGATGTTTTTCCTCTAATACAACTTCTTTCTGATGGAATTTAGGAAGTTATGAAAATTCAACTTAGAATAATGTGAATTTTTGTTTAATTAATTCTTCAAGAAAAGGACAGTTAGTAGTTCATGTAGATCAGTCCATAATATTTACTGCAAGGTCTTCATGGTGGGTAATTATTCATTTAAAGTTCAGCCAGTAAAAAAAAACAGTAGGGTAATGGGTAATATAATCTCTCAGAGTGAAAAATAAAACACAAGGAAAAAAACCTTGAAAAGTCTGTTTCACGTTGTGCACATTTTTTAAAATCATCTACCAATCTATTTTGTTTGCATCCTGAAATTCTGCACAATGAGTTGATGTTTATATATTTAAAATTTGATTATAACAAAAAGCAGGAAGGCCAGAACTCCAGAAATATTTTCTGCAAATGTTTGGTCAGAAATGCTAATCCCCGTAAAATCCAGGAACATAACGAAAGGCAAGAAGGAGCTCTCTCCAATCCCAGCTCAGAGAAACTCATTTGAAGGAGACTGCGTTGCTGTGGAAGGGAACACAACACAAGGAAAACACACACATCAGCTCCATGGAGAATGGGGCTGGCGCTGCAAACTGACGACTCCAAATTCTTTTCTCCCTCCTCTTCCCGCATCTGTTTTGGCTGGCATCCGACACAAGAAATCCAACTGATGTCACCTGCCCAATCCAGCACTGCTGGAGCTCACTGCTCAAGACAAAAACAAGCCCGAAAAGCAGGCAGACAGCTCAGCATTTTGGGGACAGGCGAGGCAGTTTACGTGGAACTGCCGCCTGGAAGAGCGCCGCGTAAACTCGCCCGTGACCGTTCCCTCCGCCCGCAAGCGCTGCTCTGTCACCTCGCAGGTCCCCAGCTCCCTCTTCAGCGAGCAGATCAGGGCAGCGGGCGGTGGGTCACAGAGCAAACCAACCAGTAACAAGTGCCGATCGTAACAGATGTAAAAATAAAAGAATCGAGTATTTTGCAGTCACGCGCAGGGAACGGGTCACACGCAAGCTCCCAGCGACAAAGTCTTTTGCGAACAGTGCTCCCAGACTCGGGTTTCCTGCGGGAAGGAAGGCGTTGCTCTCCCGCGTAACGCTTTCAAACAGCGACGTACCTTGTTGCATACCCCACAGTTCCAAAGTTTAACCGCCTTCTCGGTTTCCACGTGCTCTCAGCTTTGTGAGAGGGGAACTATTTAAGGTAAGATTATACTCCATACCCCCAAATAAGTAATAAATTAGATGTGTATTGTAATAACACCCAGTTTTTAGTATCAGGAAGAATCAGGCAGGATTGATAAATTTCAAAGATATCAGGTCCTACTGTGAGGTAAAGATGCATCTATTTAATGGAAAATTAAAATACTTCACATTTTTATGTAAAGTTGGGCAGTTAGTTAACTGTACTGAATTCACAGTATTTACAAGTCTATATAGGGAGAGCAACAAAATGCTCTACAGAAACCCTTCTCTAACCCCTTTTTTTTAATTTCTCCTAAGTTAACAGAAAACTAAATATCAAAAAACTCGCACAATGCAATGCTAATTCCCTAAGATAAAACCACCACAAGGTTTACTGTGGGGATGGCAACAGTAAGACACAGTTTTATTTTCAGTTCTCTCATTAAATATAAAGCAGGTAAGGCTTGCTTTCGCTTAAGATGTTTGCATTAGGGCGGATGTTGCAAGGGCAAAAGGATATTAAAAATGGTGACGTCAGACAAAAACAAATCTATAAAGACCCGTTTCCCACATCGAAACGGTTACTGTCAGGTTTTCCCATACTCGGCTAGTGTATCATTACCCACAAAGCCCACGTCTGCAAAGAACAAAACCTTGTATTTCACTTGCTCAGTGAAAATCAGGTATTTTAATATAGTAAATTAAAAACATGTAACAGATCTCAAATAACGTCACTACAAATTAATTGATTTCTGAAAACCTGTTTGGTTTTGGCTTTAAGCACCAAATTGTAGTGGCTTTTTTTTGCATTTCATACTTCATGTATTACTAAAACTTTCAGAAATTACTAGTATACAGCCTCACTTCAAAGAAATGGTAATCACTGGAAGATATAATTCATTTCATTATGAAATTTTTATGCCCAGAATTGACTCACAAAAGCATACTGAGGCCCTGGATTACATCCAAACTGATAATCAACTGTGTTTCAAATTACTTCCATTATAATTCCTAACATCCCTCGTTTTACTTGTTCTTTTGTAGTGCTGTACGTGCGACTGCACACACCTGACTGGAGAGCAAAAAGGGCAGCAACATCAGAGACAAGGAGAGAGATTGACTATTCAATGGACATACATTAAGAGATGAAAGTCATCACAGAGTTGGCATCAGATTTGTTTTCTAAAATTCAGAATCAGAAGATTAGTCTTAAAATAAAACGTCTGTCTTTGAGGTGCTTACTGAATCATAATGCCATAATACCCTTCATGCTGGGATCAGGAGAAAATCTTCAACGTATTTCTGAATGTAAATCAATAGAACAAGCAAACATTAAGTACACTAATACCTCACTGTCAAAGAAACAGCAAAGTCTGCCTTTTCAAAGGTGTATCAGCCTGAGCAACACCAGGAAAATGCAGACAGATTTGCACGTCTCCTTCAAAACAGTTTTTTTCCCTAATGGTTGCTATGCAAATAGAAGCAACCTTTTATTGAGAGTACAGATTGTCCTCTCGGATGAACAACCCTCTTGAGCACACTTCCTTCATTCGGTAGCATTCGTGTACTGAATCTTTCCCACAGAGAAGCATGTTCAGAGAGCGCTCAATTTACAGTTCAGAGGGGTTTTGTTTTTTTTTTTTTTCCCCAGAGCTGAATGCTAACACTTTATCTAGAGTAGGAGACAGAGCAGACAATCTGCAGTATGCTGCCAATATGTAAACAAACTAAATTAATTTTTTACTTTAAAATATGTGAGAATTTAAAACTCTTCCAATAACTGAGAAAGCCTGATAATCGCAGAAGCTGACAGACATAATCCTGAGGACTGGAGGACCTGCTACCACTTTTGAAGATGTTGGAAACTTCTGCCTGCTCATCTGTCAGTAGAGAACAGACTGAAATATATGGTAAATTGAGACCTACAGACTTGTCGCTGAGCAAATAAATTCTGCAGTGTAGGTGTGCTGGCTGGCAAGCTTTCCCAGCGGCAACCAGGTAATACCATGCTTTGAAGGTGTATTGTTTCAGCAAAGCTTGTAGCTGTCCCGAATTGTCCGTCTCCCCTCAGTCTGTTTAGAAGGATTATTTCTTTGCTGCTATGCCTCAGACGGGACTTTGGTGGAATGGCTGCATTGCCATTACGGTTTGGGATTTTGTCCCACGCTCTAGCAGATACGTGTTTACACGTAGAGTAGCACTGAAGTACGGGACCGTACCTACAGTGAAAACGACCTCTGAGGAGCCAGTCTGAGCAGCTTCCGTTGACCTTAGAAGAGCTATTAGGCTGCAGCCTTTGGAATTACTATGGCTAAATGTAAGAACAGAGTAGTAAAAGGAAGTTCATGAGTGCAGCTTCAATCATACTGAAGTCAATGACAGAATTCCTAACAACGTCAGATCGATCAAGATCTAGCCCCATACCTTCAAATCACACAAACCAGCCAAAATCTTATACTGCCGTCTGAACCTTCAACGCACGTGCGTGACAAACGCAAGCGAGTTGGACCTCCTAGAAGACCAGGCACAGACACCTTTGCTATCTCCACTAAACATTTTTGTTTACGGTGGTTATGACTAGTGCTTTACAGGGAGAAATTCCTACCCCTTTTTTCCGCCCAGCTAGTTTCTCATTTATATTTGGCAGGTTTTATCTCAGCCTGAAGGGAACAGAAGCCTGTTCCTCTGACTCACTCCACAGCGCGGCCGAGCGCGAGTCACACGGCAGCGCAAAGCGCTCCCGACATCCGAAAGGACGTTTCGCGAGACTGGAAGTGAACTGGGAAAGCTGATAGTGTCACAAGTACTGTAAACTACATAAATAAAGAAAATCTTTCAGAGTTACTAGTGCGCCTTGTAGAGTATCTCTTGCAACCCTATACCTTAAAATGTCAAATATTACAAACCACCTTCATGACTCCGTCTTCGGCTAGAAACTCGTATTACAGCTGACTGAACTCTGAAAAGCTGAATGTGAGTAAACACGCGGCTACATAACTGCAAGCTGCATCACCCAGTATACCGCAACCATTTCCCAACAAGTATCGTTCACTTGTGTTTATAATAATTCAGTGTGCTGGCAAGCACTCTCCGATAGAGTTTCTAAAAATGAAGTGTTAGTAACACAGCAACTCCAGCAGCCTCCACTTTCACATCCTCGGAGTGCGAGCAGAAGACTCTCTCTGTGTGTAAGTTGAAGGAGATTCTGCTCAACTTTTCAACAACAAAGTTTAGTTCCACTTTCACGGAATTTGAAGCAAGTGAATGTTTTGTGGGAACATGATTCTGTGAATATAAAACCATGCTTGAAGCAGATTTCAAATAACTAAATGGTTAGCATATTCGTAGTTTAAAGTCTTTACAACACCAAGTACTAGAAGATGAATGTATTATTGTGAAAATGCACAAAACTTAAATTAGAAGAGTTTTTCACTATCCAGGATGAAATGTGCAAAATGTCACAGATATAATTCTTAGCTTTGATAATAATGCTTTAAATTTTATTTAGCAACATAAAAACATTTTAAATTGTGAATTAACATAATCCCTCAAATAGTATCACTATTCCCACCTCTTGATATGCTGTGGTTTTTATTTACAGGATATGGAGTACAACATTTTAAAAGCAGAAAAACTTTAAAAAAAAATTACATAAACTGTTTTAAACACTCACTTGAGGTAAAACTTAGGCTATAACTTTCTCAGGGATTATTATCAGCCTCTAATGTCTTGTTTGAAAGGATTTTCACTGTTTGATGAATACCTTTCTTTTTCATGTTAAAGTAGCTTACTTTCGATAATAAAAGCATTTAAAATACCATACTCTGGAGTTTTATGCTTTTGTGTGCGTGTCCAGCAATGTGTTGAACACGAAAGTTAATGCTGAAGTAAGCAAGCTCCTCTTGCCTTATTTCGCATAAACAGTGATTATATATTATTCTTTGCCATTAAAAAAACCCTCTTTACATAGTAGGATTAAGAATATAAGACTTCAACAAGTACCTGAAAAGAAGGCCAGCCAGGTCATAGAAATTTATAGCTGAATCTCCCTTTTGCTGAAGATAAAAACCCCACCTTACAACAAAGCCTATATTCTCTGATTCTTTTCTAGACTAGATAAGATACAGCCCGGAAACGCGCATCACCGGGGAGGGTAGTCCTTTCAGCCCCGCTGAAACGGAACATGAAGCTTTCTACTAAAGCAAGTGAAAGCCTCTGAATTTCCACCACAGTATACAGTGCAGCGTGCATTTCATTTGCACGACTCATCTCAGAAGCAAGTTTTTCTTTTGACTTTCATTTCCAACACCCGCACCCTCTCGCCCCGAGGCTTGAGGAACCAGCACACGACAGACCTGGAAACCAGAGTGGTGTTTGGGTAACGATAACGCCTGGGCCTTTAACTCTAGAATTAGCTTTTCCCACAGCCCAGCATCCTGCTAGGTTTATAGTATCACAGGATTTAAATAGAGTGAAGGCGAGTTTTTTTCTTTTTTTTATTCATTCTTTCTGGAGACAGAAACCTGCATGGTCATACTGCTGGTTTTATTAATGTATTTTTCTGTACATAATTGCTGACTTTTGGAAGCTACCAATGCCATCCTATTAGATGAAAAAAAAGATAAAAGCACCAGATCTTAGATGAATACATGCAGTAATACATTTTACAGTGAGATTTAATCTGAAAACTAAGCAAACGGGATAGATTCGGATTTAGAATAGCTGTTTGAACTAGAACAGTCATAAAACATGCACATTCCTAAATTCTGCATTGCTTGACAGCTTTCCTCAAATAGGAAAACAGCTGAATAGTACAAAAAGCAATCAAGACTGTATCTGGTTTATTATCTATAATTTTCTGCAGCTAGGTCTATACCAAAGCTGCTCTGGTTGGCACCTTCGGTGTTAAGACTGTGTCAGCATTTCCATTATAAACTGAGGGCCTTATAAACTCAGCTTTAAAGAGATCACTGTGTACTGAAACTCAGCGTACGATTTTTCCATGCAGGAGCAAATAGTTTATTACTGCTATTAAAAAAGTGATGTTATTTCCAGCTCTTCTACTCAAAGTTTTATTTTGGTTTCTTTACAGAGAAATACCAAAAGATACAGCTTTCAGGGAGAACAAAAAGCCTAACAATGAAGTCTAATAAAATCCAGAATCGTTTCCCAGGGAACTTTGAAAATGTGTAGGGATAGGGTAAAGACAGCACCGCCAATTCTTGACTCTGAAAACTTGACTAAAACTTACGTATGGATTTCTTGATGCTGCAAGCTAACTTAGGCTACTCGCAAAGTGCTATTTGTCCTCCACTCGGGCGGGGGGGAGGACACCGACACGACCCAAAAATCAGTCTGTTCCTTGTGCTTTCCTTCTTGCAAAACTAGCTTCTGCTCTGCACATGTTTGAACACAAGTCTGTCCCTTCCCAGACAGGAAGATCTTTTAAGAGAGGTGCAAGCTGATGGAAAGGCTAATTAAGAAGGGGGCAGGTGACTTCTGGAGGGGGAGGAATCACACAGGAAGGAAAGGCCCAAAGCAGGCTGTAACCTACAGCAGATCCCTGGAGAGAAAGGATGAGAAGAACAGTAATCTCTAGGCACAGCCTGTTGTGGTCAGGGAGATGCCCTTCTTTCAGTGCAACCTCGCAGAAGGTTTGTGGAGGAGACAGGAGGGAAGGAGAACTGATTTGGTCCTTGACAGAAAACCCCAAAAGACTCGAGGGATGGAATTCATCACCTCTACCTGCAGATGTCAACAAAGTCCTTATCTGCACAGAATAGAGGCTCTCCAGATAGTCATCTGCACTCCTTCTATAGCAAGTGGAGACAGAGGAAATTCATAGCACTATTCATTTGAGCTATTTTAAACATCTAGCTAAGGGCAACATGAATTATGTTCTAGAAATGCCTATTATGGTCCAGGCAGCAGTCTCTGAAGTAGGTCTCCAAACTTAGATGTGTGCAATATAAAATATAAAGCCATTGTGTAGCATTAGTCCTGTGTAGCACTGGAAGAGAACGCAGCCTTTTAAAGGTGCAGAACGCTTTGCCTCCCAGCGCCGGTGAGCTGTACCGCTTCAGCTGTCCTTGAAAAGACCTGGGAAGAAATACTTGCTTCTGACATAGCTTGTGCCTGTTGAGAAGACCTCTAAATTTTCAAGAATATGCTCCTGCTATAACGAAAGCTAGCAAATAAACTATTAACAATGTAACTTTTCCTGTCCTGTCCCATTCAGAACGCTGTACTGCGCCCAGTAATTGCTTCCGAAAGGGAAGGTGCGGAAGCGTTTCAGCCTGGCTCAGCCATAAGCATCACACGCTGAACGCCAGAAGTGTGAATGCAGCCAGTTTTAGCTTTTGCACAGGTAATTGCTGCTCCGCCTGCACGGGTGGATGAACGGACAGACAGAAGGAAAGTCTCTAATGCCAAGTGTGTTTTCACTCTGCGTGTTAGATCTTAATGGAGTGACTGCTGGTTCTAACGTACTTCATCCACGTGAAAACAGGACAGGCAGATAAACAGTTACAGAGACGTTCCTTAGGAACAGGATTTATCCCATTTCTGTCTATTTATTCTTTGGAGTTCTCAGACATTTAAACTTGGTTCAGAAATCATAAGAGAAGCAATTAAACCTCTTTTCCAGTTCAAAGCACCACCACTTCCCATACCAACTCAAGTCCTAAGAAAGTATCAGCATGGGGCTAGTTAAATGATGAACGATGTTAAATGAAGTGCTGAATACTGTGTCAAGGACAGGCTGGTGAATGGCCACAGGAGTGGGCAGAGCAGCAACACTAAAAGAGAAAATTAAGACCTCTCTCTGTGGACTTCATTAACTAACCTGAAAGAAATAAACTCTTGCAATAGTTACTGAATGGGGAAAAAAAAATTTTCATTTTATTTCATCTTTAAAGATTTCCATCAGTTTGTCTTGTGCTGATCAGCAATACACAAACCATTCAGTGTCTTGGCACCATCTCAGGAAAGAGACTTTCGGATTTGCCACAGTTTACACTGAAACGTTGAATGATGATTTTTTTTTTTTTTTTTTTTTTAATCAAATGGATCAGTTTATGTACAAAAGTAAAAACCCAGAAAATTCAATCCAGAATTGATTTTCATACTAACCAAAATACGTCTCTTATTTTGCAAATCACATTGGTAAAAACACAGAACAACGTTATTGCTCCACCGTCCCCTTCAATGGTCGCACAGCGGTCGGTGCCTTACACCTGAAAGCTTAGCGCAGGGCAAGCACAGACCAGGCTGCTCGTTCAACAGAGCTAGGTCAGGGCACAGGATGGAACTGCTGCTTAGGAAACTCTTCTTTTCCAACCCACTGGATCCAAGACAGACTAGAAATTTGAAACAAAGGGATAAGGAAAGTAAATACTATGGTAAAAATATGGCCTAAAGATGCGGCCAACAGAAGCTCCTCTACAAATTCGTCATCTTCAAAGGATTGCAAACAATGAAATTTATTTCACTTCCTTTTGCTTCTTGCAGTGAAGGCTTAGCTAGCTAACGGTGACTCAGATGTTTCTTCCTTGAATATCACTGTGCACAGAAAACTCTCTCCAGTTAAGAGAACAGTGACCCACAACGCTGAGAGTGGTAACTCATGAGGCAACGATATACAGAAATATAAAGATAGCAGAGTAGCACTAAAGCAGGCACTTCCTATTGAAAACTATGTCATTTGTGAGACTGTCTACAGACTATTCAAGCTAAAAAAGCACAATGTGGGTCATCCCTTAACTAGTCTTTATTTTTTATCTCGATGTATTATATTTTTTCCAATGTGTAAAATTGAATAAAAATGTATTTCCCTCATTTGATACTGCCACCCCCCCCCCCCCCCCCCCCAACCATCCCAAGACTTCCATATCATAGACTATGAATGTCTTGGAGCATGGTGTGTCAAGAGCTTTTGACCAAAATAGGATAATAGTAAACACCAATCTATGAGGCAAGTTAATTGGCATGTTTTCTCTCTTATTTGACAATATATGATATAGTATGTCATGATCACATCCCTGTTCTGACAAATTGCTGTCAAGATATACAGCTGATGGGTCACCTATATATACTTTTCTGCAAGGAGAATTTGTATGCATGTCTGAACATAAGTTCCTATACATCTGATATCAATTCACAGTCCAACTAAGGTAGAAATATTGTAGTAGGGTTGCACTGTGTAAGAAAGGTCTGTAAAAGTGTTGAATTCTTTAGATACACATTTCTAATCCTAGATAGAGCAGAAATGTGCATCTTTTATACACTATTCAGTATTAGATACTATTTTAGAAACACTGTTGAACACTAGAAGATTTTCACCAGCAGTTCCTCTAGATCAATCAGTAATCTCATTGACCTGCTTTCTCTTGGGTCAAACCCACAAATAAATAATCCCCAATATGATTAAACAGATTCGACTCATAGCTCTCCTAGCAGGATATAAAAGAGGATGGTTCAAGGGTTTAAACTTGCACAGTAGTAGCAATTTTTGAGTGGATTGCTATCTACTCTTTGCAAAGTTTTGCCCTTGTAGAGATCTATTCCACACCACAGGAAGTCACTACGGTAAGAAGGGGTACCAGCAACCTTTTTATGCTGAAGAGGTATCACTGAAACGAAGAAAAATGGCGAGTGGAACAGAACAAAGAGGAGCATTCATCCCCTCTAGAAAAAAATAAACCATCAAAATCTATTGTGCTATATGTCATAACATAGTAATGCATTAAAATACATTATTATACGATTCTGAATAAGAGTTAAGATTTTTCCTCATCTGCATTGCAGTCATGTAATTGTCAGTTGCTAATTACTAATTTTGTAGAAGGATTCTAGCAAACAACTCTGTCTTTCCCCTACACAGCTTTATTAACAGTAGCTGGCTCTGCTCTGGGCATAAAAATTATTGCTGCTCCAACACAAAGCTCACCACTGACACAGTGAAGTCCCCTGCCTCAATGACAGGCAGACGTCTCCCATGCAAGCATTTCCATGAGAACAATGGAACCGGTATCCCCTTCCCCACCAGAATTCAGGGTATCAACAGAAGCATGAAGTTCTGAATGCCGCACGACAAAGGGCAGAGCAAGGCAGGGAAGCGGTGTGACAGCCTTTGGGAGAGGCAGCAGCAGAGGAGCAGCCGTTCTAGTTCCCCAATTCCATTGAGCTCCACATTCTTCAGATGAACTTTTCAACCGCTTCCCACAGAGTCCACATGAAAGCCATCCCGCGCACCGTGGGCATTCACCCACCCCTGCTTCCGCTGCCATAGAAAGGAAATTTGCCAAAGACAGCGTCTCAGCTGGAGCTTGGGCACTCGGGCGCTGGTTTGCCACGCGGCACCAGCCTGGCCGAGGCCCACGTCTTCGGTGCCCGCGTTCAAGGCTTCAGGGCACGGTGCAGCACAGAACTTTGGCCCTTCGTGACTGCTGAACTGTGTTTCTCCTAGCTTGCTCTTTTCGGTTTATGTCCCCAACCCCAGCGGATGCCTTAGGAGCCTAAGTAGAGTCTCGCTACTTTCACAACATATTTATTCTAAATTATTTCTCAGAAAGGAAAATAAAAGTCAAGTTGTGAGAAATGCAGACTTGCAGAGTCGAGAGCTGCCACTTCTGTTTGTTAACTAAATATAATTCAATACTACTACTACAACATTTTAGTAGGGCACTTTGTATTTTTATCACAACAAAGATGCCTTTGTCAGGTCTCTAAAACAGTTGTCCAATACATGAGATTTTTGAAGTGTTTCCCACAAATACAGCTATGCACTCACAGTCCTCAAATTATAAACAATGTGAGTATTTGTTATATGCCACAGTATATATACACACTTAGCAGCAGCCTGTTGCGTTACATATAAATATCATAGGAGTCAAAAGAATTTGTAACAAGGCTTCCAAGTAAAATTTTTCACAATTGGACATAAGCTCATACTTTACTTAATATTTTATAATGACTTGTAATGAAATACATCCTGCTTGCCCAAAACCGCTTCTGTCTAAAACAGAAGATATTTGAAAGGTCATAAACACTTGGTAGCAGTAGGACTGCAGACGCCCGCTTGAATGTTTTCACTCAAGATAAATAAGGCTGTAGCAGCTGCTGCTTACAGCCCCAGGCCCATGCCCTATATCAATCAAATACACACAAACTCGTTTAACTGGAAGAGTCTAGAATTTTTTTTCTATGCTAACAACTATAAAACATGGCAACTTTTCCCCTCAGCTAATAGAACAATATTTCAGGCACACCCTTACTTAGCATCATAGGTCCTCCAAACAAACTTCTGTGGGATAGATTAAAATGACACCTTCCTAAAGAATGTTTTATATGTAGACAAAAAAGCAAAACTTTCACCAAAATGCTTTCGTTCCCCACACTTCCTATGGCATCTTGCCTAGCCAATCACCTCTACCCACAATATTTCTGGGCTTGCTACAAATATGAGAAAACACCACCAGAAAAGTTTTAAGTTACAATTAATTCTTTATTTTTGAAACTTTTTGCACTAAAGAATGCAAGTACCATTTGGACTGAGCGCCTCTGTGACTGCCATGCTTCATGGCTGACTAAATTGATTTCACATGGTAACTAAAGCTAAGAGCACGTAGGAACAAATTTCATAATTCTCCTCTGGAAACACTGAAGTATGTCTTTGGTATGTGAATCGTTACTACAGTGCAGATCAAAGAAGTGAATTGGGGAGCAGATCCTTTAGGAAAAGGAGAGCTACTGCAGGGACGCTGGGGCACATCTCTGCAAGCTGCGCAGATCTGCAAACCTCGGATGCTTTTGTACTAGGTTTGACACGCTATAGCTACTTATATAATTGGTTATGGTGGTTCTCCGTGAACAGCTATTATTGGAAAGGAACAAGGGATAATAATAGGAAAGGCAAAATCAGACATACTTTTTTTTCCCCCATTTCATTTTTAGTATGAGATTTAGATCCATTTTAGTAAGAGAACACTTCACATACTGTACTGCATACATGAAAGTCAAATGAAGAAGAAAAATCAGTCAAGTTTCTGCATTCCACATTTTCCTGCTGAGATGTTCTCAGGCTGGCAGGAAAGATTACACTGTACACTACTTAACAAAACCGCTGGCCTACAGAGCCTGAAATGAAACCTGTATTGGCAACGGTCTTTTTTTTTAATTTTACTTTTAAAAATAAAAGCTTAGGGATACTTTGTGATTTTCTACTCACAATGTCTACTGAAGAGCTAAAAAGAAGGTTATACCGGAATAACTTGGACACGATCAGCTTTTTCATAGGAAAGCTGCAGAGTCATCATATGGCCTTGCAGCAGCGAGCAGCTGTCTTTCTGTACTACATTTCACTGAACGAAAGCGCAGGAGAACGAGAACACACAAGCAACGAAGACCAAAATCTCTTCTAGTGAATCTGTTTTCACAGCTGGAGACAGAGCGCTTACTATTCTATATACAGCATCACTGAGCTTAGGAACTCAAGTGGGCAGTGTTAAATTGCACAGTAAAGCAATTTAAGCAAATGACTAATCTAAACCCTTCTAAACCCTTAAGTTTCCTTCCTACTTTGGTCTTTTTAAAAGTGGCTTAGAAACATAAAACATCAATCCACAAAGAAAAACCAGAAGGTTAATTTTGTCA
Organism: Phoenicopterus ruber ruber; assembly: GCA_009819775.1. NCBI lineage: Eukaryota > Metazoa > Chordata > Aves > Phoenicopteriformes > Phoenicopteridae > Phoenicopterus > Phoenicopterus ruber. The sequence continues at coordinate 530,939 of CM020246.1, forward strand.
TCTTAAAGCAAACTCAAGGCAAATACAAACAAGACGACACTGTACGAAGCTGTGCCAAGCTACTTGTACAGTTGTTTGACCAGGACTTGTGGCACACAAAAACCAGGACATGTTTTTAATTTCCAGAAGGAAAAAAACCACACAAAAACCAAAAAACAAACAGAAAAAAACCCCACACCAAAACCTATAAGAAAGATTTTTTTTTTCCCCCCTAACTTCTTGGTACCTTATCTGCTAAGGCAGTATCTTGATTGGAATTATCATAAGATTTCTATAAGATTTCTATTGTCTTAGTTACTATTGCATTACAATACACATTTTAAAATAGTGTAAAGGTACACACGTGTGTACATTATATTAGAAGGTGTCAAGGCATTTGTTTTCAAAAACAGAGTGCATGATGAATTCTTCACGCAGCAAGGTCTCAGCCAACTAAATTAACACGAACACTTAATTTGCCATTTGAATGTTCCGATTTTTAAAAATCTTTCCAGCTGACGTAACACTGAATTAAGAAACACGTGTGACATTAGGATCTCAAAATATTACACTGGATGTAATCATAACTGAGAACAAAGTTACATTAGATTAGAAATAGAGATGATTCGTGCCTTGCTCCAGAGAAATGCAGAACATTCTAGCACTAACAATGGAAGTGGTGCTGCTGCCTCAGGTCTAGAAGCCTTTGTCTGGCAATTGTGTATTTTACTAGCATAGCATACTCAGCATCATACTTACTGCGGTGCTGGCTGATGTAGGACCAGGGGTGCCACGACCCTCTTTACCAACGACCTGATTTTGTTCTTCAGGACCACGGGTGACAAGAATTCTGAAGTGCTGCTGCCTCGTGTTTTGATCTGGTCTGATTTTAAACAAGCATCCCTGCCCTTGAGGAATCCGCTCTACTGAATTGCTTCTAGAGATTTCCGACCCACTCCTGCCATTTCCACGCAGCTCTGAATTCAATCCATCACCCGTGGGGCTAATTTCTTCCGTTGGCGGCTGGACAGGGTAGGAAGTACTCCTTTCTAGCCGTATCCGAGGATACCTGACCAATCTGTCCCCTTTTGTTCCAGTAAAACCAAAGTTGTATTCGCCTCCTGCACCTGTACCACTTGTCTGCGGTTGCTGTAACTGGAGCACAAAGAACTTTTTCCCTGAATTTGCTGACATATCTGGCACATGTTGCAAAGACCAACGCCGGGGTTCAGGGGTGGGAGCATTATTTTGAGCCTCAGTACCAAAGGGTAGTAGAGTAACCTGAGGCACGTCTGCACTTGAAGCCCGATGCTGAATCCTCACACCACTTATGTTTAAACCTGAAGCTGCTTCATTTGCCTCAGCTTCTTGGGTAGTTGATGAAGCATCCTCACTCTGGTTATTAGAAGGAATAGTACAAAAAATTCTACGATTACAGCAAATAGTTCCATTAACCTGTTGCCCTAACTCTTCCGTCAGCCTGGGTGGAGAATTTTCAGGAGTCACCTCCGGACTGCTCGGAGAAGAAGAATGGTTTTCAGTGGGGGATGCGTAATGCTCCCTGAAGTCTGAGAATTTACAAGGAAGTGTCTCCTCAGGAGATTCCAGGGTTGCGCACTCGTCTCGTCCGCGCAGCCATTCGCAGCTTTGCGCTGAAGAGAGATCTGCATTGACGAGCTTCTCGTCGGACGCACATCAATACTGTTCAGCAGCTGGGGAATAAACATGGATGTACTCCTTTTTAAGGAGCCCACTTCTTGCAAATCGCCGCCACCACCATAATCTGCTCCATGTCGGGAGAAAGCGTGAGGACTGTTTCTTCTTGGCAAAGTGTGGAATGCCATGAAAAAGTCATCTTCTCTCTCCCGGTCGAGGATCTCCGATTCGGGGGCTGTGTTGCTTCGCCCAGAGCCAAAATGAAACCGCAGCCGATGGGCCATGGTTTTACAGAGAGAAGAAAAGGAGAGGGAGAACAGCAACAATTCAGGCACTGCCAGAAGTTAAAAACCAAAGGCATAAACTCCAAGAAAAAGTGTCCCATCTGCCAAACTGTTAGCACTGCAGCCCTGATAGCGACAGATAGCAGAAATAGCCCAAGTGGCAAGCAGCATTCCAGGCATGATTGGGTAAGAGCAATCAGCGCTCCTACACACTGTGACATAGGGTAGGATGGTGGAGTCACGTGGCCTGGTTCCCCCTCTCCAATGCAAGCTCGTGGGGGTTTTGTTTTTTTTTTTTTTTTTTTTTTTTTTTTTTTTTTTAATGCCAGCAAGAGCCTGAAACAGCACCTTCACAGCTGCTCCTTTTCCATCAGAGAGGAGCGGCCCCAGCGGGAGAGCTCTCACAGCTGACTAAGGCAGCGAACACACTCGGCACTGCTATAAATCTAAACCACATCATATTCACGAGGCACATTTGTATAAAAGCGCACACGCAAAAATTTAACTACAACAAACACTTCGGTATAGCGTTAAAAGTTTAAGTCAACTCCACATGCAAATGAGAAAAATTATTTCAAGCTTAACATTTTGGTGTGTGTTACAGCATTAGGCTATCATGGCAGAACATGAATAAATATAGCACGGTTATGCTTTCAATTTTAACTGTGCTCATAACACGATTAAGCAACAAACTTCTTGCCTTTAAAAAGCCACAACTTTTACATTGTCCCTATGAACACAATATAACCTACGCTACTCTGCGCAGTCCCTTTTAATAATAAAAATTACAACAAACAAAGCAATCGTACATATGGCAAAGATTTCTCACACAATAAGAACAGCAGAAATGTGCAAGATGGCAGGAGACAAAGTTTCTTTTTCAGTTTTACCAGGCAGTAAAGACGAGTGAAAACCGGAGACGGGTGTTGCATGTCGTTTTGTACCGATTTGTCTTAAACACCGTACAGAAACTCTGCCCATTGCTGGCCAGCCTCCAGTGAGAAAGTTCGCAATATTACCATGAGTGTGATTGCCAGCACGGAATACAGTTACGCGCTCCGAGAGCCAAAAGACCTCAGAAGAAGAACAGACAGACAGGATACACCAAAACGTAAAACAAACACCCTAAATCAGCTCTATTACAACGCAGAAACTCAGTGGTCTGAGGATACTCACATTTGAAGTGTGCTCACAATAGCACTTGCTAGCACATACTAGGAAAGAAACTCTGTTTAGCAAGAAGCGTAGCTTCATTTCAGTGCATCGACATTTGCTCCCTAGGAGAACTTGAAAGCCTAAATTTTGTCAACAGCTCTGAAAATTTGTAGGTGGAGGGTCAATACTCTATCTAGACATTTAAACCGCTGTTTGCAAGCAGCTTGTTTTCAAAAGACAGAAAATGACCAATCACAAGAGAAATGGAAGCTTAAAACGACATCACTGCCAACAGACAGCACAATCCCCTATTGTTTTAAGCAGACTATGAGCCAACAAGAAGAAAAACATGAATAGCTTCTACACAGCAACAGCACTGTAGATTGCCTTTTGGAGGCACAGGTATTGATAGTATTTTCTTATTTCTCAGATAAAACGCATTACTCAAGGACACAGCCTCTCTCTTTGCACCAGAGGTGAAGCTTGCATCATATATGCTCTATTCTGATTGGGGGATAGAAAGGAAAGGACGTACTGCAAAGACAGAAAGTGCTTTGATAATTTGGGAACATGAAGAAGAAACAAAGTTCTTGCGATAAAAGTCATGCAAGTATTGGCAATAAGTATTTCAGAGTAAAGCCAAAATAATTGGTTCAACATCTCCCCATTCTGTAAACATAACCTGATGGAAATCTGCTCCTGTAAAAACCCCGATGTACTTGCTTTGCCAGTAGCTCAGAACACCTTCTGACAGGAAAGCGATGGCTCCTAAACCACAGGTTGCTGCCCCTGCAAGGCGGTTACGAGCCCAAGTGCAGACTGTGTACAGAGTAGGATCACAGAAGAACAAACAGAAAACGGTTCAACAATAAAGTACCACCGAAACTGCCAGCGTAAGGCCAGTACCACATACAGAAACTTAGAAATCTTCAGCACCGTATCCAAAATGAGAACACCAAACCTGTCATTCCGCAGCGGTCACTGCATGCAGCATTTTCCCTGACCCGCCACCCCTTACTGCCCACATGGAAGCCCCGTGCACGCCACTGCCCTGGGCAGGCCAGCGCGAAGCCTCTCCCGAGGGCTGCTTCGTCCTCCACGCCAACACGATCGTGCTCCAGCCATCCCCCAGGCACACACAAGCCACGCAGCGATGTCACCACGGCCCTGCGCCCAGGCTTACGTACTCTGCCTCACAGTTAGGGTTACAGGATTTCTGCATCAGCGTTGTTTGCATCAGCTGGCAATGGAAGAGGACCTTAAAGCTGGGAAGAACTGACCGATGATCTCCTTTAAGTTCAAAAGGTATAGGACAGTTTTAACAGTGCAAGTGGTCATTACGATCACTATATGTCAATAAACGTGCTCACAGTCAGCCCACTCTAAATACATGCTGTCACAGATTTACTGATTCACGTCCTCCTGAAGGAGGATATAATCATTTGGCTGCAAATCCCTTCTTTCCCCAGAAGTTTACAGCTTGTATGTTTTTCTTTGCTCTATATTTAATGGGAAGACAGAGGAAAAGAATACATTTTTTGAAGACAGATGTTTCCATACTGGGTTTTTTTTGAATGAAAGGATCTTTACAACACTGATCCTAACCTTCACGAAGCAAACAAGTTTAGTAGCAATTGTACTGCACCCAACCAAGAAAACGTAATACTTGATCTCATAAACAAAGAGATGGTGTTACAATTTTCAAAAGACAGCAAACCCAGAAACGTCATCCACCCAGTATGCCATTGCACTGCCACGTTTAACCGAGTATGTTCAGAATGACAGTGTCACTTATTACACGTATGGCTGTGTGAAAACCTTTTCCACTTAATCATAACAAAGCAAGAAGCAGTAAGATGTTGGAAGACTTCTCTGGAAGAGCTACTGCATCAGACAAATTAAGTTCAAGACTAAAAACACTAACAATATGCTGGGCATTAGGAGGCAGAGAACTGAAAACACAACAATTTTGCCATTACCTTAAACCTTCATACACCCACATCTTGAGTATGAGGCATAGCTCTGGTAACCACATCCCCAAAAAGGACGCAGAAGTATTAAAAGGTACAGGAAAGAGACACTAGAGTGATCAGAGGATGAAGCAGCTGCTTGGTAAGTGACTAAAAAGGTTGGCACTTTATCAGTTTGCACGGGAGAAGCCTAAGGAAGAATACGGCGAGGTTTTCACTGTCAGAGTACTGGGTTAAGGAGGACCATTTTGGTCTGACCCAGCAGGGTACTATTGCGTTTAATGCTCTATTAGTCCCAAACCCAGATGCTTTTTATGCGTCTATCTGCATTTCTTAGCACACTTACCTAAACAACAGACAAAAATACATCTTTAAGATGTGCTATATTTTCATCAGCTGTGTCACACGGAGCCTTGCGATTAGTGAAACACAGTCAAGACAAGCACTCACCAATCTGTTTTCATCAAACACTTCAAACAGGAGACGATGATTGGTTGGGTTTACCTATGAGAGAATTCAGATAATGTCACTTTTGGTTCATTACCTTGATAACAAAATATGGGTACTAGTTCATACAGCAATTAAACCAAGGCAAACAGAACAGGACTAACAGGTTTTATGTAAATCTTTAGTTTTACTCAAACTGGAGCACTAGAACACTTTGTTTCTAAACCCTACTGCCACTAGAAAGCCAGCAGTTAGCATTAAAAGTTCTCATTCACTGTGTTTAATGCAAGACAGTCACTGCATTTCTCTTCTGCAGAAAGCTCCCGAGAGGAAAGGCAAGGCTGCCGCATGCCGCCGAGCTGCACGCAGCCGTACGGCCGAGAGGAATTTGGAAAGGCCGTCCCTGGGCAAACCACGGCCACTTCTCTCTCTTGGCACCCCCAGTTCGTGTTGCATCCCGGACGGGCTAACGGGTGGGCTTCAGCTGCCTCCAGCACCCAGCAAAGCTAAGCTGGGCTCAGGAAAGGTGTCCTGGCCGAAGCAACAGGCTGTGTTTTGGGAGCAAGTCCCAGGCTGGACAGACTATCGCGGCTCCCAGATTTTGTTTTGTTCTAGAGCTGCAAAGCTCACAGTAAAACTCTTGCTCCCTATGTTTTAGTTATTTCTTTCAGAATTTCACAATCACCTCTATTTCAGACTATCACTCCCCACTTCTAGCCCATTTATCACACATGCCCCTGGAAAACCCAACAGAAGTCTCTCCAATGCTTGAAAACAGCAAATATACCTCCAGAAAATTATTTACTTTTAAGTAAATTTAAACAGAAAGACTGCCAACATTTTAAAGGAAAAACCAAACAAAAACTCTGGCAGGAAGACAAACCAGCCACTATTAAACAGAAGTTCCACAGTATTTGATCCACTTGATACAGTTTTCAGAAAAACTTTGTAAGCCAGGCTACCACGTCCAACTTGTTTAATTAAGAAAATTTAGAAACGGTATTCCACAATGGACTGATAGTTCTGTGGGGGTGGCGATGGGCTTCCCAGTTTTGAGAAAATCCGAGAATTGTGACACACAAAAGGGTATGCATTACTTTATTATTCGCATTATTGTTTAGGATTTTCAAGATGTTTTAACAGAGCTTCTATGAACTATATCTGCAGTTTAAGGAACACAAATTGTGGCAGTTTTGTGCATTCTCTTTCCCTGGGAAAAATGATTAAAAAGGCTACCTTGAATAGTATCAGTTAAAATTATAAGCACAAATATACATAACAAGCTTGCTTAATCCTGAGTTAATATATTTCACTTTAACACGTGAGTTTGTTCCTCACAGTCTGTCTCACAACTCGGCGTGCTGTGAGGCCAGTACTGATACAGGTGGGCTGCTGGAGGTGAGGTCGCCCATCTCTGAATCACGTACGCAGTCGGGAGCCCACGTGGGAGAGCTTGAAATGTCTTCACAGAGATAAACAGTCGAAAACTTTCTTTCACTTCCCTTTCCTGCGCAATGCTCATGATGGTAACCTCTCTATGTAATTCGTCCTCTGTGCTGAAGGCAAAGGCATTCCAACACTTCCATAAAATGCTCCCTTACTAGGGTAATGACTTTCTAGTAAAATTCCAGTAGTAAAATTCACTGTATTTTTACAGGCAGGTAGCTTAAGTTATCCCCTGGTAGAGCCACCTCTAGAACGAGAGGTGTGCACGTGTCAAAAGCCATTGTGAGGAAAACAGAAAACCTTAGGCCCAGTTGTAATTTAGTGTCAAGGCAGCTCCTATGGGCTCTGCATAACTTAAAAATGGGTAAGTCCTATTTTCCCCTCTGAGTACATTATAAAAATCAAAATATTTCATTAGATAAAGATGATTTTAGATACATACTACCCAGCTGCAAAACCTAGAAAAGCTATTTGGTATGTTTAAAAATAAAAATTCCACTTAAACCTCAAAAACCTATGTATTAACAATGACATTGGTGGGAACGATCTACTGAAAAGATCCTGTTAGCAAGACAGTCAATTGCTAAGACTCTGTAAACAACGTTCAATACGAGACCCGTTTTTAACAATCTACAATGACATCTTTTCTCAAGCAGCTGTTTAAGATTAAATTTTTAAAACCACTGAAATTCTACCTAACCTTCTTTCGTGAAAACTACAGCTGCACTAAAATTAAGTCATTCTTCTTTGGAAAATATTTTCAGCAACTAAATAGAAAGTTGTTATTGTTCTTCTCATTTATATTATGTTGGGTTTGATAATCATTATTTTAACTTCTCCTTCACCACTTTCAAATATTTATTTATTTTTTTTTAATAAAAATCACTCAGTTATAGCTATAACTTGGTTTTCATTTTAAGCAAGATGTAGAGAGATAAAAAGTGCCTATTTTGACCTTTTTGGCAAGTAACATAAAGGCCAAGAGAAATTACTTTTTCTGTCTTCCTTCTCTACATTTGTATTCCATTATTTTTTGCCATAACTTAAATTTCATACAGCTTTTGGAAATAACTCTGATTATTTGCCACTGCATTAACATTTTAAAACCACAGCAAGCATACTCTGCCAAAAATACATTTTCAAGTAAAAAGAATTTTTTGTCAGATGAATTAACTCAAAACTTACTCTAAATAAAATCTCAAACTGTGAAACACTCCATTTCTAATTAACCTTTACCAATTTGGGCTGATCATTCCATCACTACAGACACATAAGAGCAGTTACATCAGGAAAAGCACTTTTTATGCAAACATATAAACCACAAATAAAAAATAAGCTTCTTCCCAACTTCATAAAATGCCATGTGATTAATTGCAATCATTATTATAAAGTACAAGTAAAGGGAAACTTACTCTAAAATAAAATTCTTCATTCCATTTTGGATTCAGTGTCTGTAAAAGAAAACATATTTACGTACTAAAATTTCTTTAGGTTTGCCATTTTGCAATCATCAACATGTGCATGCAAGTGACAATTTTCTAGGAAAAAAAAGGGGAAAAGTATGTCATAAAAATTGAAAAAATATTGCCATCGAATTATTTAGAAATTCTCTACTGAGTAAACCAAACGTGGGAGGATATTTGAGTCAGATGATCCTAAAATAGATGTTAAGTATAAATAGGATTCTATGAGTAAAAGGCAAATCACTGAGAACCTATAGAATAAAACCTGAAGACGTTTCATTCTCAAGATTCATTTAAACACAGATTTAAAAAAAAGTATTTTTTAAACACAAGGACAACTTCAGGGCTACAAAAATAAGGACAGATTTATACTGTAAATGAAACAGAAGAAGAAACGAAGAACAAAAGGAAAGGTTATTTCCTCTGAATATGTATGATACTCTTCCTAATCTCCCCCAGGCCCACGGAGGATTTTAATAACCTGAATAAAATGTACAGAATAAAATATGCATATAGATTGCAGTCTGAAGGGAGCTCAAGCATGAAATAATAAATTGATTAAAAAAAGATATTAGAACTACAAACATTAATATTTTTGGCAATTCAAATTGGGATAAGTTTAAAAACAAGTATGACATGTCCAATGGTTTTTTTCATGCCAAATCATTCCCTCATCTCTCTCATAGCAGAGATTTACCAGAATTGCTGACAGGAAAAACTGGCCCTACATCCACCAGAATTTTGTTATAGCAGAAAAGGAGAATCTTGGCTGTTTATCGTAACTGCTTGATACAGATACAATACATTTACCACGTCAGGACAGCGTCTCACTACACTGCAGCTCACCGTGCTGACAACTCCCCTTCGAGCCAGGGCTGAATCTCAACCCAACGTATATGTAACTAATTATCAATGAAATCAAGTAGTGACATTTGAAACCTCTGCTCTAGAAAATTCAGGGGAAAAAGGAGGACAAAAGGAAATAATAGTATAAAAAAGATCAAACTCTAAACCTGTATGAACAGCTATGCAGGTGGCTAATAGTTGTACTCTCAAAAGTTTTACCTGTTTATCCCAAACAATCTAATGACAGAGCAGGAAAATATTTCCCAACAGAAAAGACCATTGTAAAGGGTAGATGAAAAATAAAATGAGTGTAGGTGAAGGGTAGGGATAGGCGTTGGGGGCAGAGAGAAACTTTCAGCTTTTTTGCCTTAAGGAGCACAAATGTATTCAGTAAAAAAAAAAAGTAGTAATTAAAAAAAAAAGATACTTTTTAAACAGTTGCATTCATCAAATGTAGCTGTTACTGGCAAGAGAGGTTCCATGTAAGTTAACAAATGAAGCATGGTCTCGTACTAAGTTTGAGGGCACTACCGTCCATCAATAACGCATTAATTTTGAATGCTGCTTAACCACATATACAAATTTCAGGAAATATCTGAGGTATTAGGCAGCACAATTTTTGGTAAATGCCCTGGTAACAGCAGAAGTCTCTTCCACCTTTACAAGTCACGCAGTTAGTAGGTCGAGTCAGAAAGTACAAACACTAGAATCCTAGCAAAGGAGAAAAACACTCGTAAAGAAAGGCTCCAGAAATAAATGCATGAATAACTTCATAAAGGATATTAGCAGGGAAACAACAACAAAAAGACTCATCAGCAAAAAGAGCTACATCCTAAAAAGGGCAAGTGTTGTACAGATAAAGAACTGCCAAGAGTCAAGCTGAGTTAGATCTTCCACAGGATATTAGAACAAACAAAAAGAAGGTTTTTCAGCCATATAAATAAAAGAGAACACGGAAAGAAACGATGCTACTAAGCAATGACGCTCAATGGGGAGACTAAACATATTTAGATGTGGGAAATTATGTTTAACATTACATATGGGAAAGGCAGAATAACTAAGAGGGATCGGTACAAAGACAGAAGTTGTCACAACTGATGCAGCAGTGAAGTCTTCAGAGCTCAGCGCAGTTAAATTGAGGAACGGGATAATCTTCATTCAGATGTTTAAAAGAATTGACACATGAAATCACAAGCCTAGTAGCAGGAATTTAAAAAAACATACTAAGCATCTTACAAGGCCGTAAGATGGTAAACAGCAGATACAGCTTTTTCTACCGCAGAAAGAAGAGAGCGTTTCTAGCAGGCCACTCAAAACAGAGCTCCAAAAGGGAACACAGACATCAACAATTTTACAGTTGGAATAACTAAGGGTGTGGAGGGAGGTAAATCAAACAGAAAGCCTCAGAAATTCAGTGTAACTAGATCATGCCAGATGAATCTGAAATATTTCTAATAACTTTATTTTTTCAGAGTAAGGAAACAACGTGCATTTAATCCCTTTGGCTGTAACCGAGCACTTCCTAAGGCCAGGTCCAGCGGTACAGCAGGATACGTCGCAGACGACTGCCCAGGTAATGTAAAAGGAGAATAAGAATGGGAAAGTGCAGTCCCGTCTGCCTTCTCAGAGGCACCTCCTGCAAGGCAGTGCCACACGGAGCTACCCATTAGACTGAGGAAGACAAAAACGAGTAGAAAAATAAGAAACTAGTGAAGGTCAGACGCCGTCATATTAAAAGAAAAGTTACAGAGCTGAAGGAGGTGATTGGCAGTGTCTTCCAGAGTCACTCCTGAGACTGATTTTGCTCAAAATTTTTTTTTAATGATTTTAACTCAAAATCAAGATATACTAATGGTGTTTGCTATTTAGGAAACAAACGAGATTGCAAAGTGCACAGGAAGAATGCTGCTTTGAGGGCAGAAGTCTTGAGATGAAATTTAACAATTCAGACCAGAAATGACTAACTAGAACTTTCCAATAGATGAGTTAATATTACTATTATGGAAATGACTGAGAAAGCCCAGGCTGTAAATGACAGTTACAAGAAATAGTGAAAAAGGCAGATGCAATCCCAGGAATACATCATAGAATCGGTTAGGTTGGAAGAGACCTTTAAGATCATGGAGTCCAACCGTTAACCCAGCACTGCCAAGTCCACCACTAGAGATGATCATCACCACCACCACCTCACCCTCAGCCCTCTGTCTACGCTTGGGTTGTGGTGCAAACATTGTCCTTTTTCTCTTCCTTCCTAGGGCAGCGCTGAACTCCATGAGTTTCTCTCTTCCTTGATACAATCAATACAATACTTTCACATCTTTACTACTTTTTTTAATTATTATTTATGGTGGTCTTCTCAGGAGCTTTCTTATTCTCCTTTCACATGGATCCCAAGCCGGTAAGTACTGCTGCAGATCAGCAGTAATGTTACAACCTTATTTCCAACCTAATGCTCTCATTTCAACCTCCTAACTTTTTGCATATGGCCATTACATTTCTAACGTGTAGGAGCTGAATATGCCATGTCTTTAGTAATCATGCTTTTATACCAGCACATCCTTTCAAATAAGGACAATGTTATTCTAATAAGAATTTAAAAATTAATTAAAAAAATTAAACTAATTAAAAAATAAATCAGAAATTGACTAAAACTCTGGGTGTGATCACCATTATTTCCTAAGAAGCAAGGGGAAAAAAAAAAATGAAGTCCCACATCCACGCCACACTTCCCATCTCCTCTGCCCCTGTTTCACAGACTTGCTACAAAGGATTTCTCTCGAAAGCCAAAGGATCCTTGCACCTTCACGACCTGCCTCACATCCCCTCCGCTATCATAGCTGTCCTGAGTTTCAGTCACAAAGTTACAGAACAGCTGGGGATCTCCAGAGGTCCCTTCCGACATCTAGACTCACACTACCTCACACTGAAGTTCTTCCATTTCATGAAGTGAAATGTGAAAGACAAATCTCCCTCCCATCCGCAGGCATTTGCAGTTAACAGAAGCTACTATGCTGTTTTAAGGCAATAAACAAGCACTACAAGAACTGGACTCGTCTAGACAGTTATTTTTCAGTATGCCATTATTTTTCAGGAATCCTGAAGTATACATTTTGCAAACAAGCCCACGAAAGCGAATGCATAGACTGTTCATAAGGTGCAACTGTTCAAGTGTCTCCGACTTCCACTGAGCTTCCTCCAGATGAAATGAGTTGCCCATTTAGTAGCTGGTAAAGTTTGAGCCCGTATCAGTATTGATCCAAAACTACCACAGTGGTCTAAATTATTTGTAAATGAGAAAACAGACCTTCATCTACACTCATTTTATTCTTCTCATCTACCCTTTACACTCTAAGAAAGATTTATCGGTACACAGACACGGGTGTACTGATCCAGCAGTTTCTCATGAATATTGCCATTGCCCAATGAGACCACCAAAGTCATCTCGCACTTCAGCAAGCACGCGTTAGTTAGGATTATACCAGAATTCCAATAGCTGGGTGTTTTAGCAGCCTGAAAATGACCTGTCGAGCCTAAGCATTTTCCACTCTTCCGATTTCAAGAACAGGACTAGATTCCATGCCAATACGTCCCAGGAAAGGGCGTGACAACAAGCACACTCTCTACAAAACCCAAGATACGTGTATTGTAAAAAAACCTCCCGCATACTTCTATGGAATTGGTGATAAATCTTGAACCTATTTAAGGAAACAAAAAATGCCACAGTCCATGTTGTTACTATAGCAACAAACTAGGTACTCCTTTTTGGAAAAGTTAATGTTTTTCTCACAAATTTTAATGTCTAAAAACTTTACGTAAAACTAAGCTAGATGGGCTATAAAGAACGTATTTAAAAGGAGTCCATGAACGTAAAAATGCTATTATGAAACAAGTCCCAATGGTTAACCAGGAAACCTTTTAAAAATTACTTCTACTTTCCAACATCAAACATGCCCTGGGTCCTGCAAAAAGTTCTGCTTGAATCTTCCGTGCTTCCAGGAGTTCACATCGGTTTTCTCATGACACCTAATGTTCTGATTTTAGAACAGCATCATTCTAGTTTGTGTTTTCAATAACAAAATTGTCCTCACTATTCTGTTTTGCAATAATGATTTCAATTGAATCATTGTTGATTCTAAGTATCTTCATAAAAATGACAACTCATTATTTTTCCTTTACTTTTCATACAGGTTATGACTTTTTTCCTCTGTGTCAGCACACCAGTAAATTTTTTAAAAAAAAAAGTGAGTTCTGATAATGACAATTATCCCCTGGTGGAAGTTTTGTTTATGTGGAATGAAATTAAAAAAAAAAAAAAAACCCACAAAAAATTTAATTTTGGTTCTAATTAAAAATGAAACATTTTCAGCGCATTTCCAGGCTTTTATTACAGCATATCTTCTGCTATTTGGCTATTTTAAATTCCCATATTAGGATAATATTTTGAAAACACAAATTTTGAAAGGGAACATTAAAAAATGTCAAATAAATGATAATTAAAATAGACTTTCTTAGTTCTTTATTTCAGCTATGTCTTTCATTAAAATGACTTTGATAAAAGAAACAGTGAATGATGTAATGAGATTTAATAAGCCAAGATTTAGAGAATAATATGCCACATTTTTTCTCTTTGTTTTTCTGTCAACAGATCATGCACACTGAAGATGCATGCACTTGTTTTCTTATTTTGGTTTGAAAAAAGAATACGTTATTCAGTTGCTATACATGTATGCAACAATTTAATTAAGTTTTTTATTATGTTACAGAATTGTGTTTCCATATTCTTAGTATTTCCAAAACAATGGAATAAAAGAGTATATACATACCTTTTTAATAGTTTTTGTCTGCACAAGAGCAAGTTCTCTGTTCTCGTCTGCTACATACAAGGAAAGTTTCACATACGGGTCACTGCAAAAGAAGATATCATATTTAATAGTAAAATAATTTTACAGCCAAATAGAGTTTCAGTATAAATTTGTCATTTAATTGGATAACAATAGCAGTTCTAAACATTTCTAGTGAAAGTGTTTTCCGTGAAATCTAGTAACGGTAACAAGCTACTGAAACATTTAAAATATTGAGCATAGCATTAAAGATAACTTAACTTGCAGCTTTGTCCCGTTGCTATAGGCGAGAACCACTTGCTCGCACGCACCTTCTGCTCACGGGCATGCGTGTGGCAGCCCATTTAAAACAAGAGTCAAGAAAAAATTTGAGCCATGGGTTGAAGAGACTCACTGTAACTAACCACTTGAGACTGACAGGAAAGGGAACAGGAATTATCTTAAAGAATGGTTCCAGTTTTATTGAACCATAAAACCAAGCTGCTGGTATCAGTGGTGACACCAGCACAGCCCTTCTGTCCATCTGTGGACATCTGTCTATTGTGTCCACCATACACACACTCGTATGCTCGCCTCACAGGCAATCCACGCTCGTGGGTCCCCCCCCGAATGCTGTCATGGACCCTCTCCCCATGTGGTACCCCTGCCTGAACCCAGGGCCTCCTACTCGCTAGCTAGTCCAGCTTGGGGTACGCCAGTGGATGCCACAGGTACTCTCCCAGGCACACCAGGTCTGGGGGAGATACAGACACGCACTCTGCCCCCCACAGCCGGCACCCAGACTGCGACCAGCAGCCCCACTCCAGCCACTGGCCCCTCACCTGCATCTTGGATACCTCAATGAAGCAGATGCTCCCACCTTCCGCAGGCCCTGCCACACCAAGTAACACACTGACCCTGCTTCAGCTTTTCAGGCCCTTCTCATTACCAAGTTGCTGAAGTGCGAACACTATCATAAAGGTTTGCACAAATGCTTCAGCCTCCATTCAAATCCAATTTCCAAGGTCAATGAAGCAGAGCAGAGATTAAATTTGCAGCTATGGGGGATTATAACCGCTACCTCGAGCTCTACGGAGTAGTAAGTAGAACCACCACTAGAGCTATTTTCCGTTAGTTTGTCTGCACTTAGGGAAAGTCTTGCCCACAGTGCCAGAATCAGCCAGCACAGACAAATCTGGCCTCAGACCTCCCCGCCCCGACCCCTCTTCCTCTTTTCAGAAGGAGAAGTAGAGAGATTCCAGAGACCATACAGCGCTCTGTCAGACATCTTTCAGATATAAAACGTGCCGCTAAAGGAGGTCACTGCTTTCACCCTAACTCCAGCTGCTTATCTCTGTGGCTGTGCTGCAGGTTTCTACCCGCCAAGTCTCGATGCTTTCTAACTTCTTTCAGCAGAGACAGTAGTTACCAGTAAGGGGTGATGTGGAGGAAGGCTCCACGACCCAGTACGAGACGCCAGTCTGCTAGATCCTTCCCAGTACCAGAAGAAGAATACTACACATGTTGGGAGCTCTAAAGGTAAAGGACTCCACAAGGTCTGAAGAAGGGAATCTTGTGTGCTACAGCAACCTTATGTTTGCTAGTGTGGCTTCCACAGTACTCACAAGTAATACATTCAAATATCACCTTTCTTTTATGGAATAAACCAGCATGGCCACGAAAATGATCCGAGAGCTGGAACACCTCTCCTACGAGGAAAGGCTGAGAGAGTTGGGGTGGTTCAGCCTGGAGAAGACGACTCCAGGGAGACATTCTTGCGGCCTTTCAATATATAAAGGGGGCTTATAAAAAGAGAGAGAGACACTTTTTACCAGGGCCTGTAGTGACAGGACAAGGAGCAACAACTGTTTTAAACTGAAAGAGGACAGATTTGGATTGGACATAAGCAAGAAATGTTTTACAATGAGGGTGGTGAGGCCCTGGCACAGGCTGCCCAGAGAAGCTGTGGCTGCCCCATCCCTGGAAGTGTTCAAGGCCAGGCTGGATGGGGCTTGGAGCAACCTGGTCTAGCGGAAGGTGTCCCTGCCCTTGGCAGGGGGGTGGAACTGGGTGATCTTTAAGGTCCCTTCCAACCCAAACCCTTCTGTGATTCTATGTTGAAAGGACCCCGCTGGGAGAAAAACATCCTGCAGAAACAGAGTAACTTCATACAGGTATAATGTCAGAAAGTGGAACTAGAGCGTGCCTCTGCTTGAAGAGAGGAAATGGGTGGAAGAGTAAAACCAGGACACTCAACTGCTCCGACACTTCCCTTTCAAGATTGCAGCACAGTCAACTGGGTGCCAATCTGAGGTTTCTTGAAGGAAGGATAAACAGACATTCAGATTACCAACCATTTCATTCAGAGATTCAGACACTCTCAAATATGTTTCTCTAATGCTTTTTAAATTTAAAAAACAATTTTGTGACAGTATCGCTACAGAATAATCAGCAGTTGAGTGTTCATTATACCAGATGCTTAATTCACTTGAAAAATAAAGTACCACCATAAGGTGAAAATAAAATAAGAATAAACAAGACATGTTAGGTTGATTATTGTATCTGTGGATGCACATAAATGCATCTATTAAACTGCAATTAAATTCAGCATTAAGCACCAAGGTTTAAAAGAAAAAGAATCATTGTGATTAAAAAGAAATGCTGATACTACTTTGAATTGCTTAGTGTACTGTGCTGCCTAATACTCACTGGCAAAATAGCCTATTACAAGAAGTAGTAGAAATCAGATACTCATTGAAGCTTGCAGTTTGCAGTGGGGGGGAGGAATCAAACAGAGCCTTTCTGACATAAGCCAACGTGAAGAAAGAAGTTTGTATGGAAGGAGGAGGATTAAAAAGCAAAATTAAGGATCTTACAGGGCTGTGAAATGAAAGTCTTAACCCCAACATTGCACAACATTAAGAAACTAAGAGTGACCGCTAACATTTGAATCCACGGAAGCATTTAGGCATGCTTGTGGATCTCACGCTCAAGCTTTTCTGCGGGTCTGGCCCTTAGTCTTAATTCAATGCTTAGGCACTGAAGTCCACGTCTAAGAACGTAGTCTTGCCTTCCATTTTAGCTGGTGTAAGCCTGCCGCTGCTGCTCTGCTGCTGCAGTTAGCCTCTCCTCTCCTCTCCTCCCCCTTTGGCCACATGTTCCTGCATCACTGCTGGTCAATCAGATCAGACAGCTGATGGGACTGAAAAAAACGCTACAGAAACAACAACAGAATAATTACAAAGTAAGAGTTTTCAGAGATAAAAGGTCCTGGAAGATAGGAAGGAAAAGAAATGCATAGCTGGGGTAAAGGGAGGTTAGGGCCTCACTTTCAATGGGAGCATGGACTCAGCCTCGCTTAAGCCAGTTGTAAAGCCTCACTCTTAGTTACTTCTGGAATCAAAGCCTAGAAAGAAAGTGTTATTTGGATAGCAATTTTACTGCACAGGACATTGACAGTCATATGTAAAACTGAAACAAAAAGATCATGCGAGTATAGGCGGGCCTACCCCTAAACACAATGCTACTAGCTACACACACTTGAAAAATGTGGAAGTTCTTAAAGAAAAGACTCTCTAATGCTAAATAGGTGGGAATAACACCCTCCCAGTTTTCAGTTACCAATCCATACTTGGGCAATGCTGTTTTCATGAACCCTTAGAAATACTAGAATTTCTTAATCCTAAAATATCCTGGATGAATCTTCTGTCTACAGAAAATGAACTGTGAAGGTGGCAACAGATTTTTTTTAATACTTTTTTAAAAACAAGAGAATAATTGTTTATTACAAATTTCAGTAAGAAAATTTTGCCTTTACTGAACAGACTGTTGACATCTCTGGCTGCTCTAAAAGTGGGACAGGCCGTGTCAGACTAAACCAGACCAGCAAAGTTCTCACTCCTGAATGTAAGGTGGGAATTTATCCGCAACGATGAGCTATTTGAGACGGTTTACTTATGTGCATTCATTTACTTAAATGAACACGTAGCTGGACAGATAGGATAAACCAACGTAAGTCGACACTGCTTCGAGTAAAGCTGTCTCCCACCTCCCTCTAGCCTTTGCGTTGCCCCTTCTTCAACGGCAGAACACCTCTGCGCGGAGCTATGCGCAGAAACGGAGCCGAGGGAAGACTCGAGTTAAACCCGACAGGCAGTGGGGAAAGAAGGGGTCCCTCTCCGTCCCAATCACGTGCAAGTGTGCTAACGTTGCTGTTCTGGGAAAGAGAGCACAGCAGAAGCAGGAAAGAGCATCAAGGGAAAGGGCAGAAATTTTTATTTATTTTTTTTAAGTCATGATGTCATCTTATGTTTTCTACAGTCTACCATCGGACAATCTTTCAACAGATTAAACATTGCAAATAAAGAAAACAGCACTTGTTAAGGCCATCTTTAAGGCACGTGAAATGCACTGCCAGCTTGGTTTTTTGGTTTTATCTTTTTGAACAGAATAAGCATTTAAAAAAAAAAAAAAAACAAAACTGTTAAATAGGACATAAGGAAACAAGTAAAGAGGAAAAGAAACAAGACCTGAGGTTTACCACTACAGTTTCTTATCCAGAACCACTGTGTGACTGTGACTGATGCGATTTGATGACAGCTTATAGAAAAAGTTGTTTACGTCACGTTTGCTTTACGTACTGCTAAATTCAGCATTTCATTCACAACTCTGGAAGCTGCAGCTGCCTAAACAAATCTGACAGTTGGTTATTTTTTCTGTGCTTTGAACTCATGATCTGTCCTAAAGAGCTGTGAAACTTCATGTGAAAGCTCTAGGAACTGAGGGGTCAGAGAGCCAAACTCACTTGGCAGCAGGGGCAGAGACAGCATCACATTCACAGATTGTAGCTTCCAGGCCAAAGTTTCCTAACAGAATTTAGTTATTGGAAGAAAATCACCACACACACAACTTCTGCTCATACCATCTGAAAACAAGAGGACATGCCCATGGGTTGGGGCAATCCCAAGCACAAACACAGGCTGGGCAGAGAATGGATTGAGAGCAGCCCTGAGGAGAAGGACTTGGGGGGTGTTGGTTGATGAGAAGCTCAACATGACCCGGCAATGTGCGCTGGCAGCCCAGAAAGCCACCCGTGCCCTGGGCTGCATCCCCAGCAGCGTGGCCAGCAGGGCGAGGGAGGGGATTCTGCCCCTCTGCTCCGCTCTGGGGAGACCCCCCTGCAGTGCTGCCTCCACAGCTCTGGGGCCTCAGCACAAGAAGGACGTGGACCTGCTGGAACAGGGCCAGAGGAGACCACAAAGATGCTGAGAGGGCTGGAGCACCTCTGCTATGGAGACAGGCTGAGAGAGTTGGGGTTGTTTAGCCTGGAAAAGAGAAGGCCCGGGGAACCTTCGAGCAGCCTTCCAGTCCCTAAAGGGGCCTCAAGAAAGCTGGAGAGGGACTTTTGCCAAGGGCATGGAGTGATGGGACAAGGGGTGATGGGTTCAAACTGAAAGAGGGAGATTTAGAATTACCTATAATGAAGAAATTCTTCCCCATGAGGGTGGTGAGGCCCTGGCACAGGTTGCCCGAGAAGCTGTGGCTGCCCCATCCCTGGAAGTTCAAGGCCAGGCTGGACAGGGCTTGAGCAACCTGGTCTAGCGGAAGGTGTCCCTGCCCATGGCAGGGGTTTGGAACTAGGTGATCTGCAGCTTCCTGAGGAGGGGACGTGGAGAGGGAGGTGCTGAGCTCTTCTCCCTGGAATCCAGGGACAGGACGCCTGGGAGCGGCTCAAAGCTGCGCCAGGGGAGGTTCAGACTGGACATCAGGAAGCATTTCTTTACCGAGAGGTGGTCAAACCCCGGCACAGGCTTCCTGGAGAGGTGGTGGATGCCCGAGCCTGTCGTGTTTGAGAGGCATTTGGGCAATGGCCTTAACAACAGGCTTTAACTTTTGCTCAGCCCTGGAGGGGTCAGGCAGTTGGACCAGATGATCGTCGTAGGTTCCTTCCAAGTCCCTTCTGTTGTAGGAATACTATATTCTATTCCATAGTTGTGACTCCTTCATGTCCAGTTCTAACAATCTATATGCAGAAGACTGATCTGTTTCTGCTGTTTCGTTTTGAACTCCGAGACTTGTCAAAAGACTCGTTCCCGTCACTTTGCAGAAAGAAGGAAGCAAGCGTCACCCTGCCTGCTGCAGCCCTAAGCCAGCCTCTCTCAGCTGCTGCAGAGACCAGTCGCTGCAACCCCTGGCTTTCACAAGTCACACTTAACCGCAACCAAGGCAGACACCGGGACAGACAGAATTCCAGTATTTTACCTGAACCTCTGTGAAATTTGGAGGAAGGAGAACAAGCAGAATGTGTTTGAAATGGCTACTGTCTTGCACTATTGCACTGAAATGTGAGGAAGCTCTGCACAGTTTGCCGGTGCCTCTCCCCTCCTTAACTGGAACAACAGCACACCAGCCTGCCGCTTTCCAGGCATGACAGATTAAATAGAAGTAGCATGTGCAGGTACAGGGAAAGGGACACCAGTGCAATTAAACCTGCCAGAACTCACCTGTCAGATTTATTTTTTTTTTTTAAAAAAACATTTATGTTACCCCAGTCTTAAAGCAGGTAATATTTATTCTCACCAGGATATTGTAAAGATTAGAAAGTGCCAGCACTAGCACAATTCATTAAGATGCACAAACACATCCTCCCAGTTACTCAAGACAAAGCAAACTCTAGGCTTCATTTCATGCCGAGGTTTGTGCCTCACAAGCAGCATCTCCCAAAGCGTAAGGCATGCCTGGGGGAGGCAAAGAGCCAAGCCAGGATGCGGCTGAAGGCCGCTGCATGTTCCTCCAGACCTGCTATTCTGAACTGGCATGGGGCATTATCTGAAACAGCTTGCTCGAGCAAGTGCTCAATATTTCAAAACCTTTGCCATATAGAACTTTTTAGCACTAACAGCCAGGCACATCCTTTGGTACACGCACCTACAGACACACCTCTGCTACAGTTACAGAAGTAGATGTGGAAAGGCATCCGAATCGGCTCTACCCACCCCAGCTTGGCGCTTCCTATGAGCTACCTCACTCCGATAGGACACTCGGGGAAATTCACAGGCTGGGGTCTATATGCACTATTACAGATGCACTTTTACAGCCAATCTGCCTTCAAAAATGTAATTTACAAATTCAGATCAGTAAAATATACCATCTTCAAAAACATTCATCTCAATGAGTCCATAAAATTACGGGAGCCCCATGAACAGCAATTAACATCAGGGCTGAAACAGATTATACTTGGCAAGATGAAGTTCCTTGAACTTGAAAACGATTTACAGAATCATTTAAACATACTTAGAGACAACTCTGTGTGTGCAAGCACTTAGTAGAGCTTAAAAAGTGATCAATAATTTTAAAAAATCCCAGAGTTTTGCTTGGTGTTTTTAGATTCAAAGAGATGATAGAAACAAAGCCCAAAATATGCACCACTAAATAAGTGTAGAATAAAAATGAGATACTTCTAACAAAGTTTTACAAGAGTAGTTATAAGGCAGGGTATCTCTTAAGAGTCAATAACCATTCTCTCTGGTGAATTTCCCCGTCCCTGCCCCTGTAAGAAGGGAGAAGTACAATGAAAAGATACAGAAGTTAACTACAAGAATGCTTTGGAGCGCATCGTCTGCATTTGCTCACTGTTTTTTAGTTTAGCATGAGCCTTCTGTGGTTCACCTTCCTGTCTGTACCAGATAAAATCCATTATGAGTTTTTCTAAAAGAGAAATAAGATTTTGCTCTCACCTTCGTACAAGTCTCATGTACTGTGACTAAAGCAAAGCACGAAGTGACTAACCGCACTAGAATAAAGGAACATCTGCTTTCAAGAAAAAAAACCTTACCTTATCCTTCACTGAAAAGCCAAACTTGCAATCCATTGTGTCTAAGCGTCCTAAAATCTCACCTTTCCATACTAAATCCCAAAGCCATTTTACAGGCCTCACATTTTTGTTCTAGTTTATATTTTCCAAAGAAAGGCTTGCATCTCATCTGGCACTACAAGCAATATAGCAAGGCTTTATTCAAAGAGCTGCTAGAGATAATGACTCACACCATAGACAGCTGCAAAGAAGTGCCTGTGGGTGAAAAAGGGAGTTAAAAATTATATCATACTCCACCTACAGTGTCTCCACCTTCCTAGGTTGTTCCTTTAAAATGCTCTGTTCTAATAAAGAGTAACAAGACGAGATTCTTTCTGCATTTTTCCCGTACTGAAACCCCCCCAGAGCATAAAGAAAAGCTCAGTTTTCTATACATGTCTCAAAAAAAAAAAGTATCTTTTGATCTTGTAAAAAATGGAAGTGTAAACATATGTAGTTTTTCATTTTCCTTGAGGTCATTTTGTGATTGTAAGGCAAAGGCAAATGAATGCTCTAACAGAGAACCTGCATACGTCAGCTCCTAGATCTGAATTCTTCCTATGCTGTTTCACACTCCCAAAATATCTTACAAGTTCTAAAATCCAGCGGGGGGGGGGGGAAAATTCAATGGCACCGGACTTTTGGAACAGAAGAATTCAACACGGGAATTCCAGGCAGCATCCCTACCAATGAACACCACACACGCTGGCTGCGGTCAGAACAGGCTTATCCAGCTTTACACAAACGGACAAGAGGCCACAATTTCAGACACTGTAAGCGACCTAATTGAGCACTGCTGCTAGAAGCTGGCTCGCCCCACACGTGCTCCTGTCCCTGCACTCTCCCCTCTTCTGCCAACAAACCCGTACCTCGCACAACAGAGGTGAAACAGGGAAATGAACCTGGGTTAAACCTTCCTTCCTTCCACCCAGGCTGCCATAAACCCAGGCTAGGTCCTTCATCCACAGTTCACCGCAAAGCCTCAAAATGCTTCTGCTGGTTGGTGAAGAGTTAGTGGAAGGTGGAACAAGCAGAGGGCGATAGGACTTGTCCTCGCCACACGATGTGCGGGTCTGGTGAGGCTCTTGGACAGAACTGCTATGGTCTCTCCCTACTGCCCTGGAGAGTCCCACCACTGCCACCCCCGCTTGTGTCAGACGGGACAAGGAGAGCCATTTCACGCAACTGCTCAAGACGACTGTTAGCTATTTTTACCAGGTTTCCTTCTCAGCAAAGGAAAGAGCGGTACGAGCAAGACTCTGCCCGTACTGATTGAGCAGGAGTAATTGCCATCTCATCCTCGGAAAGCTTGGCCCACCACCGAGGCTGTTAGCCCGCCCACCAGCCGCAGGTCACCAGAGGCCCGTGTCCGCAGCTGCTGCAGGCAGACGCATGACTCCTGACGCAGGAGCAGAATGACATTTGACAAGAGTAAAAGGCAGAAAGCAAAGGAAACATATAATTAGTCTGTGGAATTAGCTGTGGTTAGGGAATTAGCCAGGTTCAAAAGGGACCAAGTTGCTCACATGCACAGTAAGAGCAGTCAGCTAATTACATCAAAAACTTTGGAATCCTCTTGCCTGAAGTCTGATGTTAATCTTTAGTTACAGAGGTAAAACTGAAACTTATGAGAAGCACGTTATTTTCCTGCTAATATAGGTTGAATTAGCTGGTAGAGATCACTCTGAAGGCCAGAATTCCAACAGCCTCAGATTAAGAAATCCTGAATTCAGACTTAAAAGGAAATTTAACTCAGGACAGTCTGCTAAGTATGAGGTTTTCAGTGCAAAATAAGGAGTTGGCTATCTTTAATATATCAGTGATCCTTATTCTGCAGCATGCACTAGGAAAGGAAGTAAGACCCTCACAGGCAGGGAAGGTTATTTTTCTAGCTATTTCATCCCCTTCCCATATGAAGTCCTTACCAAGAGCAAATAGGTTTCATGGTGATTCCTCCTCTTTTTCAGCACCATTCAAACCCACCCCACAGCCTGGGAAACAATATCACATGTTAAAGAGCACTAAGAACAAGAAAGAAGAAAACGTAACACTAACAATCACTTATCCCAGGGATGCTACTCCTACCAGTCCGATTTCAGAGCAGCGCACAGTGGCTGTTGGCGAGCCTCATCTTCGTCCTTCAGAGAGAAGGTCTTTCGTTTTGTGCAGACGGAAACAACATGAAGTTTGCTACTGAAGAAAGGCCCCAAAGCACACTGTGTGTTAGTGGGAATGGGAAACAATAATCAGACCAGAAAAGTAAAAGCGATATGGATTGCCCCATATCCTATAATGTCTCAAAGTGCAAAGCATTGTCACGTGGGTACTACCGGACAGACCCGTCTGCCAGCTTCCTTCCTAAAAGCATCCGTAATCACAAGGCACAGAGATTCACAGGCAGCCGAGCTGCCGCAATCCACATGGCTAGAGCAGACCCAAGGGACAAGCAACACGCTGTGCTTGGGCTCGCGTCCTGACTAGCGCTTTCCAGCACAGCTGAGATCACTACGAACACCCACCTTAAAAGCCACAGAAACTGATGAGTTCTACTGCTTTCCACAAGGAGAGGCCTGACAGTCTCTCTCTCACAAAGATCTACCTTTGCAAAACTGTAATTCTTATGGATGACAAGGTCACATGAAACAGGTAACTGAAGACCTCCTCACCTAATATAATTTATCATTAGAGATTCACATGGCAGATCCAAATAACTCTAACTCCCACTGGGACAGCTTAGAACACTGAAGTCTTTAAATTCGTCTCTCTGAAACCACATACATCGTGCCAAGTGCAACAGCAAATACCCTGCAAAACAGCAACTGTATTTTGCATTGTGTTATCCTCAGCATTAACAAATAAACTGAAGAAGTGTCAGTTGATGAAACCAAACATTATCATTAAAGCCAGTGGTGTTACCCCTATTTCCAATAACTAAAGACTGGATCTTCAGCTATTTCAGAAAAAAACCCACAGGCTGTCTCAGAATTCAATGTGAATTTCTAACCAGAAATGTATTTTAGCAGTACCAACTTGAGAGTGACGTCTTGTCATAACCAGCCACAGAAAGTTCGTCTAGAATCAAGTCAAGCGCAAAACAAAGGCAAAATAAAGGAACTAAACCACCATTCAGCAACTTCCACCCTCACCTCAGCATCTTCAGCTCTTTGGGGCTGTGTCAGGTATATCAGAACAGCTACTCACGCCTGTTCTTTGTCATCTGCATCATGCCACCACTACAGTGAGTCCTCCTGCCCGCTCATTCATGGGACACTCCCAGCACCGGACAGCCGGCCTTAACGCGAGTGAATTTACACAACAATGAGCAGTGCTCTCACAGACCTGCTGTCCTTAGACTGATCCATTACTCTCCCCTTCAACCCACTCCCAGCTGAGGCACCAAATATATTTTCGGTTAAGAAAAGAAAACAACAAAAAAAAGCAATTCTTTTCCTTCCACAGCATGGTCCTCTGTGGAGGACAGTCTCAATGAAGATAAACAGTGCTGAAACTGTTAATCAGACTGGATGTGCCATTCCTCAGTGTCAAACAAACCACAACATTATTCTACAGGAGCATGGTGTAAGCTGAATGTTTAGCATGTGAAATAAGATAAAACATTCAAGACAATCATGGAGACAAATTACTGGTAAGTTAGGGATGACCAAGTGTAGCATGCTGAATACTAGGACAACTGACAGAAGAATACAACAAAGATTTACGTTGTACAACACACATCTTAAATCTTGACTTTCAACAGCCACAGAGGATGTAGATGGAGACAAACTAAAAATTCACAAAACAAATGACTGACATTTCCATTACGTTTAAATTTTAAGGAAAGCAGCAGAAGGAAAAGCTTCTTGCTGTTTATCCCATACAGAAGACGGCAAGTTCTGTGCAAAAGCACTACCATTAAGACCTGAACCACTGACCTCTACAACGGGAGGGGAACTTGGCAACAAGGGTTGGGTTTAATGAATTAGATTCCCCAGCGACTACTGTGTCAACAATTGAATGAAAAATGCAAGTTATGCAAACACCTCAAGGAGGGCAACTGGCCTCTGTTGTTCCCAGGAGCAGCATCACCGACACCCTGCGGGTTAGGCAACAACATGCCGCCGCACCTTTGCTGGTGCTGGCCAGCCCCGTTCGCATCAGCCACGTACATCTCTAAACGGCACGCGCACTATTAAAGGCCACAAACCTTTAAAGTCGTTAGTAGGTAGAAGGCCAAAACTGTTAGACTACACAAACATTATTCAATCAGCCTTTTTTCTCCTCTCACCCTGGCTGATAGGTAAATGTCATCCCCATTGTTTCTCCTTGAAATTCCAATTTCATTATTTTCTTTCCTACATGAAAAGTGAAAAGGTTGTGATCTCCAGGTCAGCGTGCTCTCCTGGCTACTACCCTTGGCAAGCCAGTCTTGAACTAACGCTACTGAAGGATGTGGCAACACAGCTATGTAAAATTCTCCACCCACCAGAAAAGGAGATGCGTATCATGTGCTTATTGCCCAGAAACAAGATTTCATTTATTACTCCTAAGAAATGCTACATTACTCTTCACCCAACTATATGAGGTAAGTCTGAACTTCTGTCTGTCTGAGCAGCCCCCTCCTGAGGGCTTTCTCCCAGAACGCAGGAGACTTTTGAATAGAACTTATCCCTGAAGATTTTTTTTTGTTTATCTCCTGGGGCACATGGCTACAGCTTCAAGACAGCATGCATTTGCTATCCACAAGGATAGTTTCCATACCTGGCTACAGCTTCACTAGCAGCATTGCTATCCACAATATTTTTTCGCGACGCAGTTTAATTAAATTGCTTTCTACATCTAGAGCGGACAGGAGCCGTAAGTTGCCAAAAGCTCCCAGACACCAACATTTGTGGGTGCCACAGGGAAGTTACTTAATTAAAAAGGAATTACTACTAAACAATAAGAGTACAACACTGAATACCACACCAGTGAAAGTAAGTATAACCCAGCCCAGCAGCATCTCTATTAGGATTGTCCTGTTGCAAGACCCACACCTCAGACCCGCCTCGCTTTCCCTAGCCTGGGCAGACAGCAGCTGACTCCAATCCTCTACACAAAGCCACATTTCCAGCACGGTGCATGGCCTAAACTGAACACGGTACAGGCTCTGATGGCATCTGGCACCCGGTAACTGACGCTATCAATACAAATGAGAAATTCCATAAGCAAGTGAGCGACTGGTTGAGTCCCCAGCTGCCCTCGCGCTGCGGCCGAGAGCCCCGCTGCTCGCCCCGGGGCCAGGAGCCCCCCAGGCGGGACGCCCCAGACCCCTGCTGCTCCTCACACACCCACCCGCTTCTGCCCAGCCAGAGCTCCTGAGACCTTCTGTTTTAACCACAGCTCTTTGCCTTTTATTATAAAACTGCACCAAAACCCGTATTAAACATGTTTTTACGTTCACAAAGCCGTTAAAAAGGGCCAAACTGCCCGTGCAACCTTCGTGCGCAGGCACTGTGAATCTGCCAATACACGGTCACACACGCTTTCGCCTCCCACAGCTGCAGCTTCTGCACCTTTGCGTGCAGCATGTGCCCACGTCTTTTATTTCATCCCAGTTTATTTCATTCAGTGTTTAGCCTTGTTCTGAAGGCTGAATGATTAATTTCCTCATAGGCTTTTCTCAGGCTCTGATTTCCAGGGAATTGGGGACTATTTCACAAGCATTAATCCTGGCCCCCAACACCCGTGGAAACCAAGGGCTGGCATTTTTCCACATTTTACAACTATCCAAGACGCTGAGAAGAAAAAAAACCAACCAAACCACCACCAGAACCCCACACAGTAATTTTCTGTGCTGCTCTCTGACCTTGCAGGGCTGTTTCTCTCACTTTTCCCCTCACTGCTCTGCCGGTGTTCTTGCCCTTTCCCAAACGCGCTTTTGCAGAGGTGCCTCCGGCGTCGCTGACAGGCTCCGCTCTGCCCTGCGCTGGGCGGCTGCAGAACCGGCCAGAACCGGCCAGAACCAGCTGTGTCCGGCACGGGGCAGCCCCAGGCTCCCCTCACAGAGGTCTCCTCAGCACCGCTGCCAGCACCTGGACACCCAACACGCCGACACACTTAATATCCAGTTTTTGAAGAGTACTTGTATTCCACAGCATTTCATGACTAATTAGTGTCACTTTTGCAGGCAGACGTAAGCTGTTTCTGCACTCCAAGCCATACAGATATGAACTATAGTCTGCATCAGCTCTGACACTCGTCAGACAACATTGTCAGCTGACTTAGTCAACTAAACTCAACAAAAAATGGTCTTCTCCCCCATTTGCCACCAAAAAGAATGCAGGCTGCTTTCTGCTGGGTTTTACGTGAACAAGCCGGCAGAGCACGTGGCCCAGGAAGAACTCGGTGCAGGAACTGGCATGGCGGCACGCTGGGGCCCGCGGCGAGCGGAGGGAGGGTGGGCAGAGCCCGGTTGTTTCCGAGGTGGAGAGCTGCAGGGGGGAGGCACGCTTTCGATTCTCCCCACCATCCTGCTCAGAACAGCCGATGACAGGAGACGGGAGCAGGCCCTTCAGGTTCACCTCCCGAAGACAGCGATTACAGACACAACGCCATAGACATGACAGTCTGTTTCCTCCCCATCCACAAACAGGATTCTAGGTACTAAGTATTCACCATTATTGCAATCACAGAATAGAATCATAGAATCGTTTTGGTTGGAAGAGACCTCCAAGATCATCGAGTCCAACCATAACCTATCACTACCAAGGCCAACACTAACTCATGTCCCTTAGCACCACATCTAAACATCTTTTAAATCCCTCAGGGATGGTGACTCCCTGGGCAGCCTGTTCCAGGGCCTGACAGCCCTTTCAGGTTGAAGAAAATTTTTCCGAATATCCACTCTAAAAACACGTATAAAACTTCTACAGGGTTAAGTGAACTCGCACCCATTAGAGGAGTAATAGGACCATGCTTTTTAGATGTAAGAAAAGGCATGGCTTTCATCAAATGTCTTCACCCAGCCGAGACTCACGAGAAGCCCACCCACAGCCTGTCCCAGTGGGTTACCATCACGTCCTGGCTGGGAGCAGTTACCCCCAAGACCTCCCCACCTGCCCTGCTCACGGGTCCGTGCCTGTGCCTGCTCCTGAGCTGGCCCTCCGACAGCGGCGGGGCTCGGGCAGAGCCGGGGCTCGGGCAGTCACGCACAGGCAGCTTGGCTGGCAGGTCACAAGGAGTAACAGCCTTCACCGGGGGGAACAGAAGTAATGCCAGGAAATTAACCTCTTCAGGTGGCATCACACAAACGGCACTCATTACCCATTCTCCACGGCCGCATTAGGAGGCAAGTGCTGTAGGATGAACTAAGTGAAATCCTGAACGCACAAGCACCTTTAGTAAACAGAAACACACTCAACAGCAACGTTTGTAGGCCAGAACAGGAGGGAAAAACAAATCAAGCCAAGAAAAGTCTTCCTTATTTTAGAGATGATAGGAAATTTGCCATGAGTCATCACCTAAGATTAAGTTCTTGGTTACAAAGATGGTTGTTTGTCATAAACCGTGTTTATTAAGATGGATTTAAGAAAGGCTTGTGTGTATAGGGGTTAGTGTTGCCTGTCAAAGCTCTGCAGCTACATCTGTAAAAGAGATGGCAGCTGCTTTCAAATAAGGCAAAGGGAGGCTGCAGACATGAATTACCAAAGAGAACAGCTTCAAGAACACTAATCAAAAACCGCTGAGTGGGGGAGTTCAGTTTTGTTCTCGTGTGCTATTACTCATTGTTGCAATGAGGTTTTGATGAGATTCGCCATCACACTTTCCATCCTACCAAACTGCTCCTTCTGGCAGAGGAGGTACCGGGGGAGACAGTGAAGTGCAGGGCTAAGCTGAGTGATTTCCCCACACGACAGTTTCACATCATCTACAGTGTCCCACTCAGTAAATACTTACTCATCTCCTCGGACATACAACTAACTGCTAAAATTAAGAACTGATCTTCTAAAATAGTTTTCCAACTCTGGTCACATAGGTAACATTACCTCTCAAATACAGGACTCGGAATAAGCCCCATTCTCATTTTATTCTACTCTGTAAATATTTATAAAATGTGTATAAGTTTATAAAACATTCACATGCAACACACATGTTAGAAGTCACCAGCAGTTTGCTGTGTTAATAATGGGCTTGGGTAGGGAAATAAGTGGACTGAGGCAGCTTTTAATTGCACCAACTGGGAAGGTACAAGTGAATGAAGCATGAAAGTATGGGGCAGAAAAGGAGAACAAGCCCTGTCACTCTAAGCCAGCGTGACACATCGAACTTACAGTCACTATAGACATACTCTGAACTCTCGTCTCCTCAACGAACTCATGAAGAAAAGGACCAGGGGGTCCTGGTGGACACCAAGGGAGCACGAGGCAGCAACGTGCCCTTGCCACAAAGGCTGCGCTAGGCAGAGCGGTGCCAGCAGTCGAGGAGTTGGTATCCTTCCCCCCTGCTCAGCACTGGTGAGGCCCGTCTGGAGGGCTGCCTCCAGTGCTGGGCTCCTCAGTACAAGAGACACGGGCATAAGGGAGAGAGACCAACAAAGGGCCAAAAGAGTTTAAGGACTGGAGCATCTCTCCTACAAGGACAGAGAGGAGATCTGGGGCTGTCCACCTAGAGAAGAGAGGCTCAGGGGGACCTTATCCACATGTACAAATACCTGATGGGAAGGGATAAAGATGAGGGAGCCGGACTCTTCTCCGTGGCGCCCAGAGACAGGACAAGAGGCAACGGGCACAAACTGAAACATGTGAAATCCATCTGACCACAAGAAATCTCTTTTTTACCGTGAGGGTGGTCAAGCACTGGAACAGGCTGCCCAGAGGCTGTGGACTCTCAGTCTGGGGCGACACTCAAACCCAAACTGTACGTGCAACCTGCTCTGGCTGAGGCTGCTTGAGCAGCTGTTGGACTGGAGACCACGGGGACTCCTCCGGCCTCAACTGTTCTGTGGTTCTGTAATAAGACTGAACAGAAAGGTTCAGTGGCCTCTCATGTCAGAGCGCTCAGTTTTGCACCTCCCGAGTTGAGAAACATCTCACAGCCCTGTTAGAAACTCTTACTTTACAAGAAATGCACCCCTGTTTTCAGGGACCCTGTTCAATGACGAAGCCATTAACTATAGGATTACACTGTACTAAACTATAGGATTACTCTGTAGTACCGAACTAGAATCAGCTCCTGAAAAACAGCCTTGGTCTTGGGTTTCTATTTCAAAATACAAGTTAGGGGAAATAAACTTTTAAATGAAATCTAAAACTTTTCAAACTGTAAATTCTTAAAACCCAGATATGCTGGAAGGTTACACATAAATCTGTGCTCATTTCTATGTGAAGTACAGATAAAAGATATTCAATGTTACCGGAATAACATTGTATCTCTGACAATCTGTAAACAATAGTGCAACACTTTAACACCATCACAGGCTTTAAAAAATGTTAAGTTAATTGCATTATATTATTTATTGATCTATTTCTGCATCAGCTTATTCACATTTTCAATTAAAACAGAGTATTATATATTCATTCACAAATAATAGTTCTAGAGCAGCACCTCCTTAATCTACTTCAAAGCTCTTTACAAAGGAGCCCAAAATTGCCATCCTCTCCATACCGTTTGGAAGAGTAAGGAACAGAAAAGGAGAGCCAAACCTCGGTCACCCACCCAGGGCCTTTTGCTGCACAGCTGAAAATTTAGCACTACGTTTCCTGATAGGTATTTCATAAAACAGTTCAAGGATATTATTTTATTTACTTCTCAGAACAAGAACACCAGCATCTTGGTTTTCTGTAGCCCAGAAACAGTGATCCGATAGAACTGCCGCTCCATAGAAATGTAATCAACATCAAACCCAGGACAGCTTTACTTTAGCGGGGGTAGGGAAAGAAAAAGGAAACAGAGTGGATTTCTCTCATAATTTTGCCTCACCCCCTCCTTAGGTATGGCTGTTATACCCGGTCACGAGGGCTACACCCAGGCACACGCTTGCACACTCTTTGCAGTTCTAATAAGTCTACTAAAAAGGGAACCGAAAGTTAACGTCTGCCACCCTGTTCCTAACTCACCCGACGACGATTCCATAGCGAAGCCCTAAGAATACAGAAAGACTGACTGTTTCTTGGCAGCATGTCCAAAATAAAGCTTCGGGCTGAGAGTGCACATCACTTTCCTCCCCCCGGGTAGTGGAACAGTATTTATGGAGCAACAATACGATTGCCCCGAGCGCTGGGGGGACCAAACAGGCTTTAAAGCAAGCGGAGCGGCAGCTGTGCCGTCCACGCAGCAGCGCCATGCAGGCTCACCGACAGTGTGGAAAACGGCGCCTGGTGACTCGGTCTAGTGGAAGTCCGGGTCCATAAGCTCATTCAGACGCGCGCCTTTATGGGCCCAGTGGCAAGTCTGGTCCTAGTCAGGGCCCCCAGAGCGGTGACCCTAGATTCCTCAGCAGGGCTCTCGTCTTCGCGAAAGGGGACAGCTGCGTTCGGCTCACCTCCAGCACGCTGCCGACTGCGTACCAGCACGCTCTGCCGCAACACCCCCAGTCCCCCCCCGTCGCAAAGAGGGCGAGCCAAGGGTTGCGTGGGCACCCCAACACCACAGGTGCCAGCCCACGAGTCTTCCGAGACAAACAGAAAGGAGTAGTTACAAGCATCCTGGTTAAATTGCATCAAAAAATTCAATTTAGAGGTACTAATCCACCATTTATTACCTCCTAAAACATGGACAGAGGTAGCGTGAAGATGGGAGGATGCTTTTCCTTCTCTCAGGTAGCTTGGCAGGCATGAAACAATAAATTGCATGCCACTACACTGAAGCTCCTCGAGATATTATTCTTAAAATTATTGCAGAAATGGAGCTCACAAGTTAGGACAAGGCTGAGAACATTATATCCTACTTTTTATGCCCACAAAGAGTAACTGGAGTACATGAAACTTTCTGATAAGCTCATCATGACTGAAATCTATCCTCTGCAAATATTAAACCTGCATCAGATTTCCATCGAGGGAAGCAAGGAGGGAACAACTCAGTCTTTATTCACTGACAATGAACAAATGCATGTAGAATTTGTTGTCTTTAATGCACATCAGAAGCACGTACAGCAACATAAACTATATCGGCCACCAGCAAAATTGGGGGAAAAAAATTGAACAAAAACCAAACCACCAAGTTATACCTGCTCCAGTTACTCAGAGAGAAGACCGGGGAAAAACCACTAGTGCTAAAGCAGTTATTTTGGAAGCTGTCTGCATTACTCTCTACCTTTTTCTCTCCACATTTGCCTACGCTGCGATGGCTCATGCCGCCCGGCTCTCTACAGATCTCCACCTCTGCAGCTCCCCTGCCGTTTCCCGCAGCCTCCAGCCAAACCGTCCCCCCGGGGGGTCTGTGCTGCCCCCAGGCCTGCTCTCCCGGGAGAGGGCACTCGCCCCCTCGCCCGAGGGCAGGGCGCTCGAGCCCACCGCGGAGCGGCGCCCGGGGATCGGCCGTCTCACCCAGGGCACCCCACGCATGGGACACGCCTGACCAGTCAGCACGACATCGCAGACTGTCTTGAATCGACCGTTTGAGAAAACGCTCAAGAGACCCTGGCTCCATTAACCGGATCCACTCACCTTTTCCACCCGCAGCTACCGCTACTCCAGTCACCGCACCCAGCTGACGGAGGGTCCCCGCCGTCGGACAGCCCTGGTCCTCCCGTCCTTCCTACGCAGCCAGGCGAAGCACCGCAGCCACGAGCTACCAAGCAGCTTTCATCATGTGCTCATTTTGAGCCAAACCGTCTCGCTGAACTGACGTGCAGTCCTGCTTGCCGCCTGCAAGCGAGCAGATCCACGCCGTCCAGGCACGGCAAGCGGGGAACAGGACCACAGCTGCCCCTCCTTAAGTCAGCTTAAGCTGCCGGGAGTTCGCACCTGGAGAGCCAGCCCTCCTCAAAGCGACCAAAATCCCCCGTTAATGGCTTCAACAGGTGATGCTCGTCAGCAATTCCTGGTGTGGCCTCGTTACCACGAGCATGGCCACACATGCACGCCTGGCTGCGCCCATTCAACGGCAACGCTGAACTGCTGCAGCGAGGGCCGGTTTTACGAGAAAGGCCTTCCAGCAACTTCCCTAGCCTTGACATGGTGATGCAGTGTCGGAATCTCCTCACATCTTACATCAATAAAAATAACTGTTGTGCTACCAAGACGTGCAAAATGTTCCTCCAAGTTTTCTCAGGGCAAAAAGCAATTGTTTCCAGCACTTGTATTCCCTGTTTCACTGGTCTGACCTTCCATAAAACTTGGAGCGTATTCTTAACCATAAATTATGATTTTATTTACGTATTTATTTTTACCAGCTAGGTGAAGATTTGGACAACTGCAAGAGGGATGAGTGAGCAGCTGGGACAAAAGGTAAAGCTGCAGGAGAAGAGCACTGTCTGTGGCGGCACTTGGGCCCTCACACCCCCTTCCCCACCGTTCGGGTTTGCTGCTGCCCCAGCAGTCCCCCCGGGGACACCCACGCCAGCGCTGCCTGTGCTGGCAGGCACCGGCACGGCTCAAACCACCGCCCTGGGCTCCCTCACACCTGCCGCAGGCTGCCCGGGGCTCCCAGCACTCGGGCTGCCCTCTGACAATTCATGACAAGTTACCACACCTTATTGTCACTCAAACCTCAAAACTGTTTTTGTTTTTCAATAACTGAAGTTATTGGTTCAATTATAATTTCTGTAAAGCAAAAAAAATCACTGCAGTGTCTTTAAACGTGCAAAAACCTCCATGTACTGGACAAATACAGAACAGAAAGATGGTCCATGACCCTAAGAGGGGGACAACCCAAGCGTGAGATGAGATACAACAGAAACAGATGGGTGAATAGAAGGAAACAACAAACAGCACCAGACAGCGTGACGGGATGTCTCTCGGCACTGGTCTCTTTGGCTATTAGCTGGGCATCCGCTAGCTTCTCCGCCAGAACAGAGCTTTATGATGACCAACACAGCTGAAGTACAGTAAGCAAAACATTGTTTAAAAATTTAATAGCTTATTGAGAGCACCAGGCCTCGCGAAGCCACCACTGACAGCAGCTAACCACCTCAGACGGCCGAGAGCGGTAGTTTCAATGAAAGTAGGGTGGCAGGGTCAAAGCAATGGCCACCAGGTCCAGGTCCCTCTGCAACAACGAATCAATGTATACCAACCCGAGCAAGAAAAAAGGATGTGGAAGTAACTGGGATGTGTGATGGCGAGAGGCAAGGAGGGCTCCAACTTAGTAATTTATACAGAAGCAAGCTGCAAACTTCACAGACTGGACGTGCACTCCCAACTGATGCAGGCGTGCAACGCAGGCAGCGATGCTGCTGTGGACGGAGAAACACGAGGCAGCACAGGGCTCAAGCCCAAGGGAGAGTTCCCAAGTTTTAGGTAAGTTTGAGCTGAAGGCTAGACATCCACGAGAGATCCAAACCAAAATCACAGCGTGTATCTGGGACAAGAGAGGCATGACCCGCACCAACATTTAGACTCGCGTTACCAGCACAGACATGGCTGAATTTGCAATTGCAGATGGGAGAACGAGTATGGGAAAAGGGAAAAGTCCAGGAAACTGCCATGCCCAGAAAGCGCCTTGTGTTTCACCAGCTGGCAGGAACATACTGCACTCACAGCTCTACACACAAAACCCAAGCCGCTGGGCAGCAGTACCACCTCCCAGCCATGCCCCTCGGCTTGCGGCCTGCTCGCTGCCCTCCTACGAAACCTCAGCCAGTGCTCTGTTCCTTAGGGCCTCCTTCCTACCTCAGGGAAGCGGCGGGACGGACAGGATGGTAACTAACGTCCCAGAGCCCGCAGCCGCTCGGTCACGCTGCAGAGCAAAACGCCCAGAAAGGTCAGGCAGCGGAGCAAGGAGAGCAGCGCGAGAGGAGGGAACCCCCAACCGTCCGCTGCCCGAAAGGTCTAATCAC
Source organism: Phoenicopterus ruber ruber (assembly GCA_009819775.1). NCBI lineage: Eukaryota > Metazoa > Chordata > Aves > Phoenicopteriformes > Phoenicopteridae > Phoenicopterus > Phoenicopterus ruber. Next base: position 566,832 of record CM020246.1, read on the forward strand.
GCCTCCGTGTGAGCAGAGTTACCACCCATTTGGCGTCAGGAGCTGTGGGTCCTTCACATTCACACGGCATTTCACCGTACTAGCTCTGCTCACGCGTTCTGAACCACGCAGGGACAGGTACGAGCACCCTAAGGACCCGTTTGCTGTTACCAGTAACGTTGACTTCAGTCAGCTGCAGCGTTTAATGGAAAGGCTGAAGCAAAACTTAAAAGTTAATGATGTGAGCAGCAACTTTATTTTGCAATGTAAGATGCAAGCTTTCCCTCACAACATGCTTTAGTATTTTCTTCTAAGGCGGTAATTTCTGCCTTCCTTTTACTCAGCCCCACAGAGTAGCATGTGATTATGAGACAAGTGTGATTTTTTTTTTAAAAATGAAACGTCTGCCTTCATATCATTTCTGTAATAAAAATTGGGTTTAGTACTACTTCAAAAAAAACAGGAAAATTCTCCTTTTGAAAGGACAAAAATACCGAATTGCAATAGATTATTCTGAATTTACAGGAGTGAAGTTTGGCACTTCAGTGAAAAGCTGACAGAGTGGTAAAACATGGTCAACTCGTTTGGGAGATCTGCAGAGGCTTAAGAGAAAGAGACACCAACATAACATAAGCACTAATTCTCATTAAACAAAGATGGAGAACATTAGAATAACAGCCATTTGAAATCTGAAGTGCTGGACATCCTTAAATGTATATGCACAATCCCAGGCCTGAAAATTCAGGACAGAAAGAAATGCTTCGCGCACAGGAACAGCCCCACCAAAGCAAGCTGCTCCAAGCCTGACAGGCAGCTGTTCCCGCAGCGCACCTGCAAACGATGGGTAAGCCAGCCGGACCTCGGTAATCACACACCGCCTGCGGCTGCTGCATGCGTTCCACAGCTACAAGGTGAAAACACAGTTACAGGCTCACGCTGTTGCGAGTAGCAATGTTTGTATTCCTTTATCAGAGAAGAAACAATACAATTATGCTGGGACTGTTGATTAGCTCAAATGAAGTAGAAATAAATATACAATGCATCCTGGGAAATTGTCAGATACGGACAATCTTTCAACTATCAGGTATGAGACATGACTAAGTTTTGGAGGAAAAATTAAAATATATAAACAGTAGAAGCTGCTGATCATTTCAATCCATTCTGCTTAATGACTTAATGTCATCAGTACAAGAGGAAGAAAAGGCAGAAGTTCTGCCTCAAATATTTAAGACCAGAAGGTTTTCCTTAGAAGATTTTGCCCACACACCCCCTTTTCTTTTAAGGGTATCAGATTCAGGTGAACTAGCAGATCACAGCAGATAGCTGGCAGGTGGAAAAATTGAGTGGCTGAATACAGGCACATCCTTTATCAAATAATGAGAAACATTTAAATTTCTGTATCTGTACACAGAAACTTTCTACTGAGCAATTATCTGATGAAAAGTGTTTTTCACCTATGACATTGTAAACTTCAGGAATTATCACTAACTCCTCTTACTCATTAGCAAGACCGCATACTCAAATAAGCAGTATTTGTCCATCTACAGCTACTGAAATACATGGCCAGTGCATCCCGAAGAACATAGTATGTATAAATGGATAAAACCCTGCTGATTTTGGTGAAAAAACACGAAAGCCTGATTTCCGTGAAAGCCAAAGTACGAGTTCGTGCTAAGAGCTGTGGAGATTCTCTGGTGCCCTCTGCTGCCAGGCACCCAAAGCTGGCTGGGCCCGACCTCGCCGGCTCCTGGCACCCACCCTGCGCGGGGAGCCCCGGCACAGCCGCCCCGGCACAGCCGCCCCGCGGGAAGCCTCCCTGCACAGCGTTAAAGCCCCTGCACCTATGTAATGAATATACCGATACACCTTATGCCCACGCTTGGCAGCCTAACGCTCCTTCGTTTCACTCGCCTGTATGAGGCACAATCAACGTTAAGGTTTCATAAATAAAAATATCTATTATCCAATGTATTTCTTCTGAGCAGGCTTTAACCTCTTCTGACAGCACCACCCGCTGCTACCCACTAGGCACACATTTCGGACAAGTCTTCGGCGAGCTGTCCCTTCAAACACTTCCTTGAAGCGGAGCCCGAAACATTTGCTGCGACCGCTCCAGACCGGAGCTGGCGGCTCGCTCTGCCGTCGCCCGCTGCCCCTCTGACTCGGGTGGGTCGCCGTCCCCTTCCGCCAGCCAGCGAGACAGGGTGCGAGACCAGGTGCAAGCCCAGTCACCCGGCAAACACCTGCAGGAAAGCGGCAGAGAAAGCTCAAACTGCGGTGCAGGGATGAAAGGAGCCGCTGAGCGGACGTCAGGGACTCGGGCTTTTTGTCGCTCGCACAGACTGCCGTGTCTTTACCTGCCTTCAGCACCACCACTTACAATGCCCTGAGGAAAACTGCTCAACAACAGTGAAGGGTCTGCCCCAGGACCACCCGATACCACAATTATTTGAGCATATATCTTGCAAATCTCTCGGGAGAAGCTTAACAAGACAGGACGGTACAAGGGGACCTACCGAGCAGTAGGAGCGAGAAGGAAGGACGGCTCTGGCTCCTGCAATTACTGAGGGTATAGGTTGCATACACTGAGGATGAACTACCACTGACAACTTCTGCTTTCAGGAACAACCCCCTCTGCCCATGTTTGGTCCATCTCTCCTCCTTTCCAGGCAGGCGTGCACACCTGCTTCAGACTCCAACGTTTGCACAAGGCTGCTCGGATTGCCTTGTAGTTTTTATTTAAGCATACTAATTCACCAGGTAAAGCACAAGCTGCATAGCAGTGCAGATGCTACCATGTCAGACGCTGCTTTCTTCAGGACATCCTCCCCCTCTAGTATTTTACTGTCAGCCTCTGCATTTTTTTTTTTTTTAACGCCTTTGCCTTCCAAAGTACAGCTTGGTTTAGATTTAATGAAGCTCTCAGTTGGTTTCTTTCCCTTCCCCCTACTCTGTAAATAACACGTTCATTTCTACTATACTAGAAAAACTTTCATTTCTTCATTGCAAATTGAGCTGTCATTTAGAATATATCGCCAGCAAACTTCCCCCCTCCAATGCAATACTATAACTAACAGCCACGTGTCGCATCATTCATCATTTTAAAAAAAGTAAAGACAGTGGTGGCAGGAACTCATCATGGTTCATCCCAATGCCTACTAGAGCGCTCATTCAAGACCGCAAGAATAAAAAGTTTTATTGATTCTTATTTTTGTTGAAATACCATAACACATCAAGATTTTCTACTGAAATTCAACTTGGGTTGCCCGGTGCTCCCTCAAAACATAGCAAGTGCACGGCAGATGAGAACATTAAACAGCTACGGTGAGCAGAAAGCAGGGGCAGAGAGCAAGCATACTGCTCTGCGTACGACTGAACACTGCTATTCATCAACGGCATCGCACTCAAAAAGTGGAAGGTTTGTATTGCTTTGAACACTCCATTTCTCAAAGCCTTAAACCAGCAGAAAAGGGGGTTTCTGTGCTTCCCCCCCCCCAATTAGAAAAAGGAAAAAGAAACACAGTATGAACTCTATCCTACTTGAGCAACTGCCATCTAGTCAAGCGGTTCTGCTGAATTCGGTCATTTGAGAGGTTTGCAATACAGAACTCGAGCTTTGCTCCACTTCCAGGAACGCCCCGCGACGGGATACACGCAGTATTTTCGCTCTGGCATATATGCCATTTTGCACCACTCAAACATTTCTCCAGAAATGACTTCTATGAATCTAGCTAATGCAACGTTTTACTGGGTAAGATTTTTGACCAATGGCTGATGTCAAAATCCATTTTGTTAGGCCCACCGTAAAAAATAATTTAAGAGTTTGAGCTTTGTCTATTTTTACCTCCAGTAATAACTGTAAGGAAAAGAGAAGCTGCGGATAAAGCCCTTCCCGGCGGAGCGGCGCAGGACACAGCCAGCAGACGGAGGGCTGGCTCACTCGGGGAGCGCCTCAGAGGCTGCTCTTCATGAGCCAGGTCATTTAAAAAATTGTTTGGTTAATTGTTGGGAGACACTCGCTTCAATTCACGCGTCTGTGCTTGACAAAGGCGGTATCAGTACAAGGAGGAGAACAGGCTGTGTTTAAAACCCAGTTCCAAGGCAGCACGCTTGCTAGGGGGGACAGTTCCAGGGGTATAGCTGTGACCAGAATTTTTCCATTAGTTAAACCGGGATATACCACAACTCAAACTGAACTAGAAATAGTGATAGTGGACTTAAAAGAACAGCTCAAAGGTAAATATCTGCTACCTTTGTCATCTGCAAGGCATGTTCCCGGTCACGTGTGCTCTCCTTCCGTTGCCCATCCACAGTAGCAGAACACACACGAATTAAAGAATTCAGCCACATTTCAAGTAGCCGTGTTCTCAACGGGAGCAGGCAGTATGGCTTAAAATACCACCAGCAGCCTGGAGCCTGCGTGACCTAGCACTAACCGCTACCGCTGATCACCGATCTCGGACACGGGCCATCGGAACAGAGAGCAGGCGTGTGCCTTTCAGGCTGTAGCCTTCTCAGAAAAGAGCAGGTAAAAGCAATAAACCCAGAGGAAACCCGTAAGAAGCTCTCATGTCATTAGAAGCGTAGCTTCCTGTTAATGAAAAACATCCGTGATTTTAACTGAAAAGCACTTTACTGTCTTCAACTTCCAGCCAGCCGCAATTTCCACTTACTTCACAACTGAGAAGGCAAAAGCAGCAAGTAAGAACTTCCATCAGACATACCCATTCACAGCATGCACACAATCCCCCCTTTCCTTCCAAAACAAGAGCATCCACACCATAGTGCCTCACTTCACACCTCCAACAACAACCAGAAGACATTTCCTTCTCGTTTACACACACGCGTTCACCTTTGTTACTTGTGAGTGCATTTGTGTCTATGTGCAGAAACAGTATTTCTAAGAAGCGCCTCACCTCTGTGCCAAATAACCCAATAGCCATCCCAGAGCTCCCACGGAAGTGCTGTGTTTTACTTATTTATATTTTTCTAAAGTGGAAAAAACCACAATCAAAACCCCAAGTCCACACCGGGCGTACTGTCAGGGAAAGAGACAAACTTGCCCACTGAGGCAGACCGTGCTCAGCAAATAGAACAGGTCACTAGAGAAGTACTTCTACTCAGATTTCAGTAATGCGTAAAGATATTCAGGAGAGGAAATTTCATTTTATATTCCAAAGTTCTGTAGGCAGTAACTGCATTTGCGTGCAGTGGCTTGCACAGTGCAGCCTCAGCCATCACGATACTCACAGCATCATTCCTAATGTGTGAGTAAAAACAAAATAGTAATAAATAATAATAATTGTTCATTCAGTATGTTGCATAACTAAGATTAATTACATTATAACTTGCATTACTTAATTACATACAAGAATACAAATACTAGCTGAATTCATTAAGACATTACATTTGAGAAGTTGAGAGGGAAAAGGAAATAAGTGTAAAATAATAACGTATCCATTATAATACAGTAGATGTCAGGTGGTAAATGTATGTGCCAATGCACTAGATAGCAACAGGACTAACGTGTCTTTTGGAGTTAAGCATGCAAAGCTAACACTAAATTCACAAAACTCCAGTTTGCAATATCTATCAGCCATCAGTATATATCAAAGACTTGTAGTTTTATAGGGCAAAACATAAAACAGGTTATAAAACCCCACTTATATCCACAGTGACTAGCCACTTACGTCCACCTCAACTAAAACTATGTAGATGAAATTCATCACGTTTAACCATCACCTCGCGTTGCTCATAGGTACTATTCCAGTCCACGTTCTAGTATACTTGGCGTCACTGTAATCATAATCCTATAAATTTCTGGGCTCTTACATATCATTAGTTACCACCAAAATGATTTCATAAGCCAAAAAGAACTTCAAAAAAGCAAAAGCATTCCGTTTTCTTTATTGTTACAGTCTTCAGAAGAAAAATCCTAGTTTCTCCAGTGCTCTACACTGGTAAGAGACTTTCCTTGGATTTAATCAGGCAAGAAACGGCTTTCAGACTCTGCAAGCCTACAGGCAGTGTTTTATAATGGTAAAGTTGATTAAAAACGTTAAGGAAACCCCACTGAGATGCAAAACACAATGTATGCCTTGTGGTTAATCTTCCACAGTCACAGGGTAAGTTACTGTTCTGCCCCGGTATTAAGCCCTGCATGACCCTGCCACGAAGGGGCACGTCAGCTGCTGGGGCCGTAACTTTGCAATTCTAACATGTTCTCAAATGGCTTTGGATTAACTCGTTCTGAAGTGTGTAACTATCTGAAATATTTAGCAGTCACTTGACCACCTTTCTCCCAAAAAGGACATTACAAAGATCAGGAATTTGTCCTCAACACTTGATTTAACTTGGTTATTTCGTCCTTTGCCGCCTCTGCCGACAACGGTCTCGGTTCCCACGCACCGCCCAGCAGCCAGCACCCGCTGCGCTTACAGATTCAAGTGATTTACTCTCACGTCAGATACTAGCCTGTGGCTGTGTGCGAAATGTCACACCACCACAAAAATCAACGTGAAAGATTTGTGATCTCATGGAAATTATTTACGGGAGAGGGAAACAACGGAGCGTCAGGGTCTACGTCCACACCAAGAGAAGAAAACGCACAGACAGGATTAGTTATTGCTATTTTTTAGGGATCCTCGAGATACACTACACAGTAAAAAACTATTCGTACATTTCTAACACTTGTAAATTTTCCTTATCCTCTCACTTAGGTCAAACATTGCATGCTTCTCCTCCACCGCCCCAAACGAGAATTTAATCCTCTACTCCATGCTGATCCTCACCGAGCTGTTAATGGGACAGTTATTGCACCACCTCTCCCAACAGCTATGTTAGAACGGTACTATTTGTAGAACTTAAATCACAGGATTCAAGCAGCATGAAATATTAGTATCTCAGCAAGGTATGCAGGGCCCCTAAAACAAACTGAAAAATTAAATTGGAACTTCAGCCAAAAAAGCACACTCTCTGTACGTTTGTCAACGCAGCAATACAAGCATTTCACTACGTGTATAATATATGATGCTGTTAGTCTCAACTTTTACTAAAGAACTGTTTAAAACAAAGTTAAAAACATAAGTTGTGGAATATGTTTTTAACTCTCCAGTTTTATGGAAATCCTACTGACTTGAGACCAACTTACTTAAATATTTAAGGGCCATGTCAATAGAACTCAGTTCAAATCTCGGTTTTAGCTTTATGCATTTTGAAAGATAAAAGATATTTTTACAATTTATCAATTCCTATGCAAATTTTAGGAGTTCTTTTGAACACGACATATTTACAAAGTTCTACGAGAAGTATGGCTGAAGGAGATACTACAATGCCGGGAATTCAGCTGTAAAGTTTCCAGCATGTCCTTTAACAAATCAAATGAACGCTAAAAAACTCCCGCTTCTCTCAGATTACTTCTGTGAATTTGCCACAGCACTTCAATATTTATAAAGAGATCCTCTTAATGAGCAGATTCAATATTCCAACCACTAGCCTTGCATTCTTCAAAAGAAGCAGTAGAATTTAAAGCTCTGGAAATCACGCAGAAACAAAATCCAGCCAATTAAATATATCAAGTAAACCAAAAATCTGTAATCGTACGAAAAGGCCAAATTAAATGTGATCTAGAAAAAGCACAAGTTAGCACACAAATCTGGTGATTCTAGGGTTAGTATTCGCAACAGAGATCTTGTTTTCTCCGTGCCTTAGTCCCACCTCCTCTCACCATTCGGGCAGCGCAGCATCTCGCCGCCAGCCGCAGGAGCCTGCGAGGCAGCCGCCGACGGCGCGAGCGAGCGGCACCACCGCCACGGCGCGACCCAGCGACGCTGCCAACAGCGCTACAAGAGCTGCTGCTTTTGCTGCTTACGGTCAGCATCAAAAGCTGTTCTTCAAATAGCAGATTTGGGGAAAGAAAATAAAGCAGCTTTGTCTTACCATATTCTGCACACAGCTACCAAAGGAACGTTGTTGCAAGTTTCACAAAAAAAATTAAAGTTGGTTAAACTTTTAATCGCTGCTTTCACGTAGTTTCAAGCTAGATATGCAAAGCTAATGAACAATTTGTAAGCATCATTAAAGAAATACAGGAAAATCCACAGGGAGGCTCATTTATACATTAAGAAATTAGTCATTTCAATAACAGCTACATTGGATACCACTAATTTCAAACTGATAAAAAACTTCTAAGTAGATTGGAGCATTTGCAGTAAAGAATTTCCTCACACTTAGGGCCTGAGATAGCAGGTACATCAAACCTGAATTAACCTTCAGAAAAACAAAAAAAAAATGCTGCTTTCCGGTTCGTTTTGGCTTCAGAACCAGCTTCTCCCCAATTACTACCTGATATGATTCTTTAAGTCATTGCACAGCAAGCCTAGACTTGGAGAAAAGCTATTCCTACCTCTGTGACTAATTCTTTCAAAACAAAAGATTTGAGAACACACAAGGTGACTGTATCTGTATCTTTCCATTTGATACACAGATGAACAGGGAAGCAAGCATATGAAGACTGCCTTATGCGCCCCAAAACCATCTCTTTTCCCTCTCAAGTCCCCAGTTTAAAACTCGAGGTGGTTCAGGGCTCAGCTGGAATGAAAACCTGGCCTTGCCATAGCCTAACAGAAAAGCACTAGGTAGGCACAGTTCACTCCGGACTCTTTTCTGCGTTAGTGCTTACTGCTAGCCTTCTCGTGGCACAGCCCGAGCAGGAGAAAACGCTTTTATTGCCTTTCTCTCTAAAAGGTGGGCTCAGTGATCCTCACGGGTCCTTTCCAACCTGAGATGTTCTGTGGTTCTAAGGTACCGTCCCCAGGAACTGCAACGGTGGCACCCGGACATGTCTGAGACAATTCAGAGTCTGGCTTCGACGCCTGGCACCCGAGAGCTGTACTGAAAGCCAGCAGGGAAAGCAGAGCTCCCTCAGCGTAAGACAGAGGGTACTGCTGGCTTCTGGTCTCTCTTGCATTACATGGGGCATATGGGGAGATAGCTGGGAGTCGTTTTAAGCATTGCCAAATACTGCCGAAGTTGGAGCCGCTCCTCGCACGCTCGCAGAGCTAAGGAAGGCAGTCGGCGAGCTCGGGAACGGCTTCCCGCGGTGGGAGCGGGCACGAGCAGCCGCTGCTGTGATTAACGGCTTTCTTCCCAACACACAGTCCATAATTTGCATTGGTTGTAATCAAGTAATAGGATCTCTCATCACGTTTATGAGCAATCAATTACAAAGTCTCTTTGCTTTGCTAAGTTTATCCCATTTAAATGCGTGAAATAGTCAATGCAGAACACCTACCTGGCGCCGAAGATGTCTTTTTTTGCTAGATCAATGCCAGAAACCACCTTTACCCTGAGGATACGAGACTCCTCCTGTTAACAAAAAAGAAAACAGGTTTAATGTTTATTCTGTAATTCATTTTGAAGATCAACAGTTCACAAAGAGGTTAAGCTGTGAATGAACTCTCAGCCTTTAGATAGCAGGAGTCTTTCCTAGGTAGGATTTTGAAAAGAAAAACCTCTTGGAAGGAGGTACACACTTTATCTGGTAAAGAATAGCCCGAATCCAAACATGAAGAGCACCCAACTCCAGCCAGAGCTGTTAAGAGTTAAATACAAGCAGAGTAAGAGTAGATAACAGTAATAACATCATGGCAATAATAACCTAACAATAATAGTAATAGAAGTAGAAGGCAATTTGCTGAGCAGGGCCATTCCAAATCCTAAATGATCCACACTCCACAGAAACTCATTCTGCTCTGACTCTAAAGCTGCCTCTTCAAACACAAGGGAAAATATCCACAACATTTTTGTCCAATAACGCTAACACCTCTTGATCAGAGAGATGTCTGCAGTTTAAAAAAGGGTGCAAGGTTAAAAATAAATCCTTAAAATTACATTTTTTAAACCTGTCTCCCCACCTTGGCACATACAGAGTTCAAAAACAACTTTCAGCAACACATGGCAATTTCTGAAGATGCATATTACCAGGATATCAACCTAATGCTCGGTTTATCACTTCATCACGTTAACCTCCTGAGGAACATTAGTATAAATGGTATTTTTTACCTTTTTTTTCCCCACCCCGTTTGACCAGTTTATTTTTGCTACACAAAGAGGCCACTGAAATTAAATCTGGAAAGGATCCTACAGAAACAGGTTCTGCAGTTACCCGTATCAGTTATACCTTTTTCTCCTCCGATAAGCCTCCCAGAGCTGCAAGATACAAGATTCAGTTACGGTAATTTGAGACTCCGTTCCTTGAAGCTTGTTCAGAAAACAATAACATTTTCCCACAGGTTTATCCTAGCATGACCATGCTACACCTACGCTGTTTGCTTTAGATAGCTAGAAGCGAGACGCAGACTTGTTAGCTCTATCTGAGATTTTTGAGATTATTAGGAAGGTCAGAAACACCCCAGAAGCAAAGCCGTACCTGCCCAGTCTCATACCATTCCTCGGGAAGGAGTCAGAAACAGATCACTTCAGAGAAAGAAAAACAGAAGTCTCATTGAACCTGTCTGCGGGTGAGTTTCATCCTGACACGCATCCTGCCGTAGTAATTGTGCTGCACTAAAACAAAAGCTTGAGGATGTAAATCCTTTCTGAAAATGTTTGTCGGTATTCTTTCCAGCAGCACTTAACACTGTCCAAAGTCGTTTCTAATTAAGAAACAGGATTCCTTCCCAAAAGAGCCTGAAGCTTACCAGAGAGGTGAACAAAACAGTACGTGAAAAAGAACAATTCAATGGCGTTACGATAGTGGATACTAAATTTTTTTCAGGTGTCAACTTTTTGCCATCTCTTAATGTCAATACAACACGCCTGGTCTTGTAGAGCGGTTTTAATAGGCAAAAGGCAATGAACTTGCAAATCGTGATCAAGAAAATTCCTTCATTAAGAGAGATAACACAGGGGGAAAAAAAGGTCAGAAATGTGGACTATTCTGACCTTACTGAAGGACAACTGGAGGATAAGAATTGTAATACTAAGTAGAGAGGGATGGAAAGAGGCATTTTGGACAGTTACTATATTATCAGTGCTACTCAGATTTCGTCTCACAAAGTCCAACACCAAGTTTGCTGCAGTGGCATCTTATTTCTGCACTAAATTCATCTCTGTGTGTTAACTGAATTAAAAAAAAAAACAAACACAAAAACCCACACAAACAAAAAACCAAACCAAAACACACAAAACAAAACCCATATTAAAAAAAAACCAAACCCAAACCCCCCAAACCCCCACACACAACAGCGAGCAGGAGGCAGTCCAGCTACTGGCGGGTCCCCAATTCGGGTTCTGCAAGACACAAAAGACGATGCTCCAGACGACCTAAACAGATACATTTGCAAAACCACACCTGAAGTTCCAGTTCATGCTGTCGGTACAGCAAGACAGACCCTGTTCCCTCCCTGTGCGCAGCCTCTCAGCCTCTGCGAAATACTCGGTTTTACTGAGCAGAAACAGTGCTTTTGCAAATGTTTGTTCCAATTTTCATATGCATGCAATATATCTAATATTTAAAAAAAAAAATTAAACCACCTCAATTAGTAACAAGGCCTCACCTATCTACGCACAAAATTTTTCCTTCAGTCAGTAAGATACTTACTTCGATAACATCTATCATATACAAGAAGCAAGGTGAATTCTGGATGATGGAAAATTCTTCTGCAGAGCACAACACAGTATATAGTACTCTGAACCATATAAGTAGCTGTTCAGACAGCTAAAAATAATGTAAAATAATTCTTTTGCAATGCACCAAACTTTTCTTATCTGTATCATTTTATCTAAAAGCATTCACAAAAGCAGCATAACACCACAGGTGTATTCATGTGCATTCATGTGCACGCATATGCACAAAAAGCCTACTAAAAGAAAAAAAAAGCCTACTAAAAGAATATTCCAGCTCACGCGACTACACAAAACCTCAAGCGACCCAGAGGAAGGGTTCCCAAATTCAGCGTGCTCAAGCGTCACCAGGGGTAGCGGTGGGAATGGGCAGCAGCTCCCAGCTCCCCCGGCTGCGTGCAGGCTGGCACCTCCGACGGCCCCCGCCTCCGCGGCTGGGAACGCTCCTGGGGAACGGCAAGACTGAAGGGCAGAAAAAAGTAAGTTTTTCGTATCCTTATGCTTGCTCCTCGTGTCCCCATTTCCTCGTTTGTCTCCAAGTATGCCGTGTCTAGGTAAAGAAAGGAGTTAAATTTCCAGAGCCCTAGAGAGGCAATCTCGGCGCATTGTCCCCAGCAAATCAGATAAAGGACCGCTTGGCTAGGCACAGCCAGCCTTGGAGCAGAGCATCAATTACCTGACACAGGTTTCCTCCCACCCTTCTCTGAAAAGGCTGTACAAGAAAAGAAATTTAGGATTTTGGTTTGTGTTTCTGGTAAACTCAGGGCACAAGGGCAGAGAGTAGCCAAGACAAGATCACTAAATGTGGAAAAATTCTGAGTGAGAAGACGCAGGATCCAAACCCCAAATAAAGTGATTCCTTTGCAGCTTTGAGCCAGAGCTAATCTTTAGTTAAGCAGAACTTACTTGCTCTTAGTTTAAGCAGAATTTACCCTTGTTGAGATTAATGACATGTTTACACATGCATTTCTTTTGGTGGAAAGTGCCAACTTAAATGGCTCTCCCCTCCGGTTTACTCCATTCCCACTGAGGCTGTTCTGAACCCAGGTCGACGCCTCGAGCCAGCGGAGCCCACAAAGGGCACGCCAACACAACCCGGTACGGCGAGGAGAAACGCACAGCCGGGGCGAGGGGCACATGGCGGCACCTGCTGAAGAGCCACTACTGCTGGGCAAAGATACAGAGAACAGCTGTCAGGGCAAGAGGGAACGGCCTCAAAATGTGGGAAGGTTTAGGTTGGATATTGGGAACCATTTCTTCCCCGAAAGGGCTGTCAGGCCCTGGCACAGGCTGCCCAGGGCAGTGGCTGAGTCCCCACCCCTGGAGGGATTTAAAAGACGTGGAGATGCGGCGCTTAGGGACACGGTTTAGCGGTGGCCTTGGCAGTGCTGGGTTAATGGTTGGACCCGATGATGTTAAACGTCTTTTCCAACCCAAATAATTCTGTGATTCTGTGATATATGTGGCACCAAGACCAGAAATGTTAGGCTTCAGTGTACAACACTCAATAATATTCAGCCGAGCTTAGAAAATACTGACTTGCCTTTTGTTTTTACTCCAAATACCTAGATTTCCACGATAGGGAATTCCTTATGTACAAGCACAGAGAATGTCTTCACTGAGTTCTGTGTCACCTGGACGCACCCTCTGGATTAAATAGTAATAAAAACAGCAAAGGCTTAACCATCACTCCAGAATTAGCTAACTATAAACCAAGACCACTTGCCAGAGAAGCTAACACCTCCTGTGAGCCCTGGACTCGTTGCTCATGCTCTGCACAGCGTGACCGATGGCTCTGAAAAGCGTAAGACCTGAGTCAGTAATCCAGCACAGCCAAGTCCAGAGCCGCCTACATGCCTGCTCACCAGCACCCCATCTGATGCATCCTGCAAAGGCCGAGCTGCCGGTACTCAGCAGGCAGGGAAGCCCCAGACTCAAGTAGAGAACGGGATGAGGAAACAAATTTGGAGGACTAAGGGGAAGCGGTATCTTGCGGAGCTATGGTTCCTGTTGGGATCCTCTGCACTGGGTGCGCAGCGAGGCCGAAGGACGCGTGGAGGGACATATGGTTGGAGCTCCAGGTTGCAAGATGTGTGAATGAACAAGACCACGCAGAGCAGGATAACAAGGCTGATCAGAAGAGAGACATTCACAAGCACAGCTCTGCGGGGACTTGGATAGGAACTAGACGTACAAACCACAGCAGCAAAGCTCCCTCGTGCGGGATCCCCACGTGCTTTCACACTCGCTCAGTGCGCCGAGGGGAGACCACCAAACCGGCCACCGCAAGTGATGGGAAACGAGGGCCTGCTCCAACACCGCCGCAGCTGAACCACCACACATACTCTTCCTCAAGCATCGGATACAAAGCAGAAGGGGATGCCGGCGAGGTCCCTGCACAGAGCAAGATGATTTTTTTGTTGGACTTAAAGGTACTTGCTTAATTAGCCTGTGCATATCTTAAAAATGAAACAGATGCCACATGACAATACGGAGTTCTTTACAGATAAATAGCTTTAGGTACCACATGAACTGACATGCCGCTGAGCAGAAAGACAACCTTAAACTGTCTAGACAACAACCTGATAAACACAAAGCCAGTAGAGCACAATTTATTGGCAATTAAATATCTTGACTGAGAGACTTTCATGAGTAATCAATCACATAACGCATTCTCATAGAGCTGTTTTCCCAACACAAACAAACTTCCATTTTCTGACAACTAACTGTATCTAACATCCCTCCAGTCAGGGACAAGTGAAAAGAGGCAATCGCTTGCCACCTACCGAGGCGGTCAGGCTCAAGGCCACAATCCTGGGATACTCCCTCCGTCCCTGTGCACCCAAGAGGCCAGCACCTACCCTCACTCGCTCAACACTCCGTCCCGTCTTTCCACTAGCAGCCAAATTTTCCTTCTTGCAACATCACAGGGATCAGGAGGCGAGAACGTGCAAGAGGGGTACGGTAAAGAGAAGGCAAGGGTAGGAAAGCTGAGACCACCTGACAGAAACAGTCCACACCGGAGGACACCAGCTACTCAGAAGCCACTTGCTGCTCGAGCCGCCATTCCCAGCACACCCTACGGAAGGGGCAGCAGTCCGCAACAGCGCTCTAGAAACAGTTCATGGTCCGCAGTCCCCTCCGGACCAGCCTAACCTACCCCAAATGAGTTAATACTTGGTGTTTTAAGGTCACTTTATTCAACTCTGCATTTTTCATGGCTTCGCTCCACGTCAACAGGAACCAACCACTACACTGGTTGCATGGTCACAGCATTTCCAACAGCATCCGCACTAAAATGCAAAAGGGAATATGGGAATATTTGAAATCAACAAGATCCATTTTCCTCTCCCCACTTCCCCAATACCATGGATGGGAGCATTTGACCTGGATTCCTTCCTCTTCATTTTATATTTAGAGAACTGGTGCTTAGATGATTTAAATGCTGTGATACTGACAGTGGTTAATAGCAGCAACTTATCTCCTGCATCCACCTTTAAATCACTTTTCGTAATCTTGCTAAGTGGATATATAAAAGGCACTCTTCTGGTTCTGCTCAGAGTTGAAAATATATACCAAAGAGAAGTACTTGTCTGGTGGTGAGATTAAACGGCATCCACCTCCTGTGCAATTCCTGCGCTGTCTGAAACAACTGGTCTTAGCCACTGACAAACAGCAAGCTAGATGAGATGGACGTCTAACCCTGCAATTCTTGTATTCCACTGAATTACGCTCATTTTGAAAAGCACATACCCTAAGCTGCTTTTTGAAATGCACTGTTTGAAAAAGAAGTTAAGCTCATCCCAGAGAGGAGTTTTTCTATCCTTTGAAAACCTCGCCCGTAGCGCAGGAAGCCGGGAAGGGCCTCCTTAGCACGCCAGGCGCTGCCGCTCCCTGGTCCGGTCAAGAGCTGCAGTTGCGCAACCAGCAGCTCCCGCTTCCAGAGCACGGGGCGTGCTCCTCCGCAGCACCCACAGCTCCGGCACAGCCCGAGATCTGACCCTGAAACGGCATTCCTCCCTCGATCGGTTTTTCAACTACAATGCAGAACATGCCTTGGAATTTAAAACTATGTTCTTCAGAGTACTTCGATTAAAAAAATTTGCAACCCTGCTGCTAGAAATCCAAAGCTGTGTGCACACATTGGGACGGTGGTTGCTGGCCGGCTGTTAGCAGTTAGACAGTAAAACGCTAACGTTTATGAAGCCTCACTTGTCAAAGTTATTTATGCCTATGCTCTTTCTGTCCTCACCCCGCTAACCTTAGCCCACACCTCGCCCACTGCAGCAGGGGTGCCATAAAGTGCTTGGTTAGGTATTAACGTTGAGTTCCACCGCTAACCACGTTCGTACTTACTCCTGCTTTGTCCAATGATTAACATGAAGTTTATGCATTCTTGCCTCCCTGAAAAATGTCAGAGGTTACATAGTTTTCTTCTTTGCTGAAGAATAACCTTTATACAGATTGTGTTTTCTCATCTGTAATTCGCGTTGCCATTTCAGAAGAAATAGCTGATTTAGGTAGAACCAAGCTAGGAAACCGACAGCCAGTCATGCAGCAAAAAACAGACTTCACCGACAATGAAGAGACCCCAATCCACCTCAGAAAACAGGTAAGAGAATACAGACTTAGGAGACTTTTGTATGTATATTTCTGTGCATGATTCACATTTTTTAATTCATTTTTAAATGAACAACACATTTCCTTTCTCCAGGTGCTCTGAAAAGCAAAGCAATTCCTGACACCTATTACAGCATTCACGTAAGGAAAATTTATTAAAAAGTCCTCCTGCCCTTTGATTAATAAAATACACTGGAGCTGGGAAGTTTAGGGAAGAGTTATGGAAAGAGCAGGGGAAGAACGTGGGCAAACCGCAGCGCCCCGGGCTGCGCGCTGCTTCCCACCGGCGAGGACGCAATGCACGCCTCGGCTTCGCCCCCCAGAGAACAGCCCGGGAGAGGGAGCTTAGTCCACAGCAGCTAAAGCAAAGCCGGCGTGCTACAAACCCCAAACTGAACGAGTTTCGGAATACACATCCATATGTTCTACATACACATCAGAAGAAATCCACAGTCTGGCGTAAGGAGAAAAGCTGTTGATGTCAATGTCCTATAGGGCAGAAAATCCCATGATGCATTTAGAGTATGCACTAAGAGCACAGCACTGAAATAATAATCGATACGGGTATAAAATTAGAAGCTTGGCTTTTTTAAACGAACAGACAAGTGTGAAAGGCACAACGTTTGGATCAATGCAAACCAATATTTGAACAGATGCCATGCAGACCGGAGAAGATTAAACATTTAACGTGTTCTTTCACAACTCCCTTATAAAAGGTATGTAAACCCCTCCGTAAGTCAAATCCCTCAAGACGGCCAACCTTCCTTTCACGTCTTCCGAGCCGCACAAAACCCCAGCCAGCCTTCCTCGCACCTGCGCCGGGGACACCAGAACCAGCGGCCCGGGGAGCCGGAGCGCACACCCAGGCGTCGCGCCGCGGGCGTCGCAAGGGCACCAAAAGCCGAACTTACCAAGTGCCGCCCGGCGGGTTCGGCGCAAGCCCCCCCGGCCACGAGCGGGCCGCGTCCCCGGAGCGCGCCGCGCGCTGCCGCCGCTCGGAGGGGCCCAGCCGGCCTCGGCGCCGAGGCGGAAGCGCCGCCGAGGGAGGCGATAAATGCCCATCGCCAAGGCAACGGGGTGAAAGGACAGCAAGCTAGGATTTCACCTGCAGAAAGCTTATCGTGAACCGTGGCGGGGGAGCGTTGGTTTGGTGTTGGTTTGGGTTTTTGCTGCTCTCTGTGTAGAGACATTTTTGATTTCAGACCAAGATAGGTGTCAGCGAGGTAAATTTCCACTGCCTGGAAGGAGAGAAACCAGATCACGCTGGAAAGTTACCTGCGCGCAGAGACTCCGAGAATCCTGTTTCATCCGCTGAGCACCTCATCCCTATTTTTATTATACCTGAAAGTTTGCAAAACATCACAGAACAGAAAAGACAACAGAGCTTTAACTCAATGTTTTGGTTGCTAAACACATCAGAATGGAAAAGACAACAAATCTTTAACCCGATGTTTTAACCGTTGGAACTTTTGCCATCCCGAACGAAAACACACACACAGAGCCCCTGGTGTGCTGGACGTAATAAAAACACCCAGTCACCCAAACAAACCGCTCTTTCATTCTCCCCATTATTGTGCAAAATCAACTAGGATTTGCAGTTTCAAAACAAAATAGAGTATTTGTCATCTACTTAAAAAAAGAGCAAAAGTGTTTCCTACAGCAAACACTCCTAAATCTTTTAGCAATTGCAAACGCAGAAGACACGTTAAATTGCAGAAGAGTCATGCTGATTCTTACTTTGACTTGTTGGTGGATTAAACCAACCCACGTTACGGTTGAGTGAAAAAGCCCGTAGGAAGCTATTCCACATCAACGTCTTACACGGAGTATCACCCAGTCAGGTAACCCTCTGTTCTGACATACAGCCACCCGCCTGACATCCAACAACGCGAGGGCGACCCACGCGGGAGAACCGGAGCGGGATGCCCTATCCGACGGCCCGCCGCCACCCCCGGGGCAAAGCCAGCTGCCGGCAAGGCCGGGAAAACTCCCGCCGCCGCGCCGCCAACGCGCGGCCGTACGGGAAGCGAGAGCTTCCCCCCGCCCAGCGGCCGTGGGACCCCGCGCCCGCCCCTCGCTGCCCTGGCCCAGCCCCTCCGGCCCCGGCCCTGCCGGACGGCAGCCGCGGGCTCCTGCCCAGCAAACTCCAGCGACCAAACACCACGGCCCCAGAAACGCTCCACTTTCAAATTAAAATCTCTGCGTACATTTGAAGGAAAAACGACAAAACAACACAAAAGCAACCGCAGTTTGGAAGAACGGCCACGAGCCAAGCAAGGCGGTCAGTCAACGTGCTTAATACCGCTGCCCTCGCTGCCTCCCAGCAGGGGGGCAGGTGGAGCAGGAAGAAGCCGGCTTGCTTTCTGGAGACGCAGGGAGAAGAGAGGCACCCAGAGGGAACGGCTCAGCCTCTGGGGACATCCTAGTGACTTTCTGAAGGCCAGAGCAACAGTACGTGTTAAGTCTCTGGGTAATTCTTGTGATATCTTAATAATCTTGAAATTTGTCAGTGGCAATTTTGCAAACAGTCTTTGATACAATCTCAGTTCTGCAATGAAAACAAAACCAGGCACCCAGGGTAGGAACCACATCTCCACGCTCCTCTGCGAAGCTCAGCACAGGAAAACAGACTTAAAGGTCACTACGGTACAACCACCTACGTATCTGGCTCAAGCACGGAAATTAAAACCCCATTTCAGGTAGCTTCACCACGAGCAACCTGGGAACCCAGTCAGATTTTCCTCCCTCCAAGCACTGACCACATCCCCCCTTACAAAGTCCGAGACTAAAACAAATTGTGCCTTTTCTTCCCTGCGGAATTCTCAACCCTCGCTGCATGATGCATCGTACTTAAAAACCAACATTGTTTTGTCTAAAGCAGATCTCAAAATCAGAGCAACTAAACCTAGCAGCTTTTGGAGGAAAGAACGCCACGTAGTTTGGACCCGAAAGACCCTCCTGGCCACCCGGCGCGGGCCAGTGACGGAGCGCTAGCACCCGCCGTGCTCCAGAGCACGTCCCCGGCCTGAGGCGAGGGCTTCCCCCACAGCACGGCGGCAAAACCCGCAGCAAACCCAAGTTCCGAGGAAACCAGAACTCTGCTGCTGAGCAAAACCTGACTTCTTGTTTTCGCGCGCCGATGCCCCAGCTGAGGGGGACCAGCTCTCTCTAACGCGGGAGCAAGCGCGTACTCGTCAGCTCCCTGTGCCGGAGCTGCCGGAGGCGGCAGCAGCTCGGGAGCACGCTCCTTCCGCGGGTGGAGGGCCGGCAGAAAAGACGAGGGGTTTATGGTCACAGGACGGCCATATGAAGCCAAGTTCCTCAAGCACAGACACAGGCCACGTCAGGCTACGCTTAAAAGGCTCTGATTATCCCACAATGCTACAAAATGTATTAAATTATGTTTTACTGAATGTCTTACTAATGCACACCAGAACCATCACATCAACAGATTAAGCAAACACCAGTAAGCATTAAAAGAACTGCAGAGTTCGGAGAACTGGGAATCTTAATCTCATACAACAGAAAAATATTAAATGTTCTACAATAATGATTCAAGTCCTACTTCTAGGATCTCAGACCTCGAGGAAGAGGCACCATAGTCATGTTTTCCTTGGCTAGACTGACAGCGTTGAGGGGAAAAACCACCAGGCAAAATTTCAGAGGCACAAGTTTGTCTTAGAGGGACAGTACCACAATGCTGCTCTTGCACAAAACAGCACACAAAACCCAAGTGAGTTAACTGCAAATTAAAAACTTAACTTTAACTGCAAGTTACACACACACATCAGGAGCAGTGCACGGAGACCAAAGGTACGCGCGTGGCAGCAACAGCGTTAGGAACCAGGACTCAGAACTCCCAGTCCAACGTTGAAAGCACACTGTTAAGAAACAGGCTTAAATCACAGTCCTGACCTCATGAAGGTCTTCTTACAAGGTATTTTTACTGCATGTTTTAAAAAAAAAAAAAAAAAAGTGTTCCAGGTGAATTGCAATCTATTTTTACAAAAATCAGTTGAACTCCATGCAGCTAGATATACTCGAGCAATTTTAGCAAGCATGTTGAACCAGGTCACCTGTGGTCTTTAGAAATACCTAAGAGAATGCAAAAGAACTTTAAATTAACGGAGTTGCTGTACTGCACAAGACTTTATTCTCCTTATTTAACATTTAGACCTATTTCTATCACTCACTAAAGGAATTCATCTAACCGACACGTCGTTCTCTGCACCACCGAATTCATTGAGCTCCCCAGCAGTCTCACGCAGGCTGTGCACAGATGCCTTCTGGATCCAGCTGTGCCAGCAAAGAAATCAATTCCTACCCAACAGCTTTCCTCCCAGATTTCAGCACTGCCAGCGGTTACCACCTGCCCCCTCCAGCGACAGCAGAGCCGTGGCAGTCAGGGCAAGCCAGGTTAGCTCGCTCAGCCTCGGGCGGCTGCGAGCTCAGGGGCTCTCCGAGCCGCGGCTGGGAGGGGACACGACCTCCACCAAAGGGCCGCGACCACTCACTGGTTTCCCTTCGCTCGCTCCCGTTCTGGGCTCGGACTCGGTGGTTACTTGGGTTTCCATCTTCTCGGCTCTTCCAGCTAACGAGGCAGACACTGGTCTAAACACGCGCTCCTGCCACTCGCGCTGCGCGAAGGACTACCCCGAGAAGCTTCCGACAGCAACAAGTTTGCCACAAAAAGCACAACAATCGCTCGTATCTGCTTAATTTAGCACCATTTTGTGGCAAGTATCTCAACGGAAATTAAAAACCAGTGTAGTGTAAGAAAGGAGGGTATGCTTGCTGAATCATCTATATACGTCATAAATTTATGGTATAGGAAATTCTTTCTGAAGGAAGCCTCAAATCTGCTTTTCTCTGGACAAGCCAAGAGAAGTATTTGATCTTTGGTGGTACCAAAGAAACAGGAAAAACATTTGTTACGTGTTGCTATTAAAAATACAAACAAAGCTTTGACCCTGGAGCATTTGCAGCAGCCTGACCTGAAAGTGACTCTCCTATATGGACTTAGGTTTAAAAAGGGACACACACACCCAGCCCTGACCTTGCACCAGAGATCAGCACCAGATCATCTGCACCCCAACTGAAAATTTACCGAAAGTTTAAACAGAAAATTCATAAAGGAAAATCTGACAGTAACTTCTTTTCCTTCCCTCAGGGGATACAGAAACTCAGCTGATTCATTAAAACCTCAAGCTTTTATTTAAACAAATATCTATACTTTCTGGCATACACAAATAGCCCTTCAAGTACGAACTCCCATAAAATAAAGGAATGATGTTTTGACACGTCGGGTGATTCCATTACACTGGCCCTGACACTCGCGAGAGCTTTGCCAATCGGAGAGCGAAACAAGGCCAGCTGGTTTAATTTCAGATATTCATTATCCTGGGGTCAATGTCCGGACAGATCTATTACCTTCCAGCACACAGAAGAGAGCAGTACTTTAAAACTTATTAGTCAAAAGAGAAACACAAAAAATGCAATTCCCCGGTGAACGTCTGACAATTCTGCCCAATAACGGGGGAGGTCTCAGCTCCCAACTACGATCCCGCAGTAAGAAGTCACAGAACACAACAGACTTGTTTTCAAAGCATCTTTTCTAGCACGACAATTAGGTTTTTACCTGTCACTAAGCCAATCTCTGATACAGGTACATTTTTATTATTTTTTTTAAAGCACTAAACATCTTGAAGTGGTGTTTTTTGATATGATGAAATCCACCAGGCCCTTAAAAGTCAAACTTTTTTAAAGTGAAAAATTACGAATTACACTTAACACAATTGTCTTAATTTTTCCTATGCAAAATGCCACACAAATCCAGGTGTAACTCTGTAATTTAGACTACCAGTTCCCATAAAAATCCACCGACTTATCAGAAGGCCTCCATGAGTAAGCAGTACGTATGACCTCAAGGAGAATCACAGAAGGAGCGAGGCTGCACCGACCCCTAGGAGATGATCTAGTCCAGCCCCGCAGCTCAAAGCGGGCTGCCAGGACCATGCCCAGGCAGTTCCGCGCGTCGCCGAGGACGGCGACTCCTCCACCGCTGCTGGCAACGCTCTGCCTCGCCGGGGGCCGCCTTCGCCGCGAGGGCACGGTGCTGGCTCCTACCCACCGTGGTGCTCCCCAGGACCCGAAGGACCTTCTCCACAGAGCTGCTCTCCACCAAGTCGGGACCCATCCTCCCCTGGAGCATGGGGTTATTCCTGCCCGGGTGCAGGACACGCAGTTCCCTTTGCCGAACTTCACGGGATTCCTGCTAGCCTGTTTCTCCAGCTCCAGGTCCCTCTGAATGGCAGCACAACCCTCTGGTGTATCAACCTCTCCTCCCAGCTGGTATCACCTCCATCTCAAAGTTTGCTCACAAACAGCAAATTAAGCTGAGGCACAAAGGGGAAGGCAGTGTTTTCAAACTTGAATAACAATAATACTACAAATGACAAGTTAACAGATGACTTGGAAACAGATAAAAACAGAATTCCCAGAAAAACAGCTTCAAAACAATTGTGGTTAGGAATCAGGCAGGTAGGAGAACAGGTTTAAAACAACTGTGGTTAAGAATCAGGCAGGTAGGAAAACATTAAGCTCAGGTTTTATTTGTAGGCAGTGACATGTGCGAGGCTCCAAGGAGATATATGCTAGCCTGCTGGACAAAGGGCAACTGACATTTGCACGCAGTCGAAAGCTGTTCTGAAAAAGGACAGCTCTGGCTACTGCTAGGAACGCTCACCTGGGCAGCTGTAGCCGCGCTTTGCTGTGCCTCGTGGTTTGCAAAAGCTTTCAGCATCACCCAGAACAGCACCAGGCCCAACGTACTGCCTAGTAGCTCTATTGTTAATTGTTTAAACTGAATTCGAATATTCACAATATCATCACATCACTACTACTGCCACTGTTTTGAGAATCAGAACTACACTGAAGTTCACCAGATTGGTGAATTTGGGAAGATTTATTTTTTGCGAACCATCAGGGGAAACCATGCAATAAGAACAAGGTCTGTTTAAGCCTTCGCAGATATCACTGCCTTTATGTCCGGGAAAAAAACAAAAAGTCTTAGCACGATTCTTCTGTAGTTGGCTACTATACATTGGAATGACTCTCTTGGGACGTACCACAACAGCAGAAACTCCTGGAGCATCTTAGGACTATTTTAAATGAGGCCAGATGGAGCGAGTGTTGGGAGCCCCCTGCTCGCCCCGAGCAGCACAGCATGGTCACAAACCACCAGGGCCCCACATTAACTGGAACAAGCGCGATTTCAGTACTGTTGTTTCACGTCCTCTGTCCAGGTTAGGGCAGGCACACGTTCATCCACTCACCGTCCGACAGTGGGTGCTAAGTTTAAGTTTCAACGCCCGTGTCCGCACCTGCAGGCTGCGCAGCACCAGAAAAGGCTCCCGGCAGCGGGCTCGGCCGGCCGCCCCGTCACCCTGCGGGAGCAGCCCCGGGCACAGCCTCGGCTCCGGGCACAGCCTCGGCTCCGGCAACGAGCACTCCCCCAAACAGTGGGGGCGGTGGGAGTTCCCTACGTGTGTAGGAATAAATCGTTGTATATACAAAAATCCAAGGTATTACACACACTGTCTTTACACATGGGTATCTTGTTTTCCACGACCAAAGTTTTAATTATATTTGGCATTTGACCAGACTTAAGACTTGTGCACTTTGTTTGCAAGACAAACATGACAACAACAAAATAACAGTTCCGAAATGGGAATGTTATTTTACCAGTCAAAAGAAGATCATTGATGTGCTTACAAAATGTGTTACAATTTTGTTAGACACTTAGAGGTGGATTTTGGTTTGGTTTGTAGGGTCTGAGGTTTAGTTGGTTGGGGTTTTTTGCGGGGGATGGGGGTGTGTGTTTGGTTGGTTGGTTTTTTACATCGACTGGGCCTGAGGATCACAATCCTGTATTTCAACAGGCTTACATATAGTTTTTCACAGTGGAACAGTAGTATGAGAAGAGTATCTCTAAAAGATGCTCTTCCCTCACAGAGGAAATAAATCCACTTCCTGATGATCACTTGTTCCTTTTCTGGAAAAGGGGGAAGATGTTCAGTAGAACAAACTCACCCACCTACACTTCTGTAAAGGCGATACAGCCCTGATACAACCAATGCATACACCCCCCCCCTCCAAATTCAGCAGCAATATTTAGTTTGATTAACGATCTTCTGAAGCGCTTGCAGGAGCAGGAGAGGTTTGACCAGAGCTCGCGCTCAGGACCCAGCCGTGCCTGCTGAAGGAGGCCAAAGCACTACTGGAAGCACAGCGAGCAGAGCTGCCGCATTTCCGCGCCGCCCAGCGAACAGGGACCTCGTCGGGACAAGGTCCTCGTCTTCTCCTCGGCACTGCCAGACAGCGTCTGCTCGCTCATTCCAGCTGCTCATCGCGGCGGGCAACTAACACCGCCGACCTGTGCTCACATCGCGCAGGCTCGGGCACCGGCGTCGCAGGCGGGCTCACGCCAAGCAGCCTCCGGGCGCAGCGGCACTAGCCACAGCAGGCAGACGTGCTGCGGCGTACCGGCCGGCGAGAGGCGCGCGCTCCCTGGCAGCAAGGGCTTGCGTGCCTGCCTTCACACCACGGTACGAGAGCACGTCCTCAGAAACTCACCCGCGAGTAACCACCAGTGCTGGAGATCCAGACATTTCACAAAAAGTGGGACTAAAGCTCAGCTTAACGTATTTCAAATATCTTCCTTAAGAGCCCCTGCAACGGTCAACAGTTAATTTTAAGAGTTCTTAAGACTGGACTATTCAACAGTTACGCAGGAAAAGCCAACAAACGCCAGAATCATAGAATCATAGAATTGTTCTGGTTGGAAGAGACCTCCGAGATCATCAGGTCCAACCATTACCCTATCACTACCAAGTCCCCCACTAAATCATATCCCTTAGCGCCTCGTCTAAACGTCTTTTGAATCCCTCCAGGGATGGGGACTCCACCACCTCCCTGGGCAGCCTGTTCCAATGCCCGACAACCCTTTCGGGGAGGAAATTTTTACGAATGTCCAATCTAAACCTCCCCTGGCGCAACTTGAGGCCATTTCCTCTTGTTCTGTCGTCAAAGAAGATGGCAAGGCCCTTTTAACTCACGTTATGCTCGTTACCAACCTGTATTTTATCCCTGTCATTTGACACACTTTGAGATGCAACTTTAAAGCTTCTATGATTTCGTATGAGAGCTTGAAAATAAGCCTTGGGTAACAACTTTCCCAACACTGACAAGCGACAGGCTGTTAATCGCGCACTGAGCGAGGAGCCGGGCGGTTCCCTGCAAACCAGGCAAGAGGCGAGTCACCAGGATTCCCTCCCTGCTTGCCGCCCTCCGAGGAGGAGATGCCTCCATTCCTTAAAACCGCTGTTTTCAGACACATATTCTGATCAACCAAACGTCAAGACATTTATGTTTCAGAGAAGCATCTGCTTCCCGTGCACACAGGATGTTCTAGACATCATTTGTTTAAAGCCAGTTTTATGAAAATTCTGTTATCTTCTTTCTCTAAACTCTGAGGACATTGACCGCTGTGATTAAAAAAGTCAGTGTTGGTTATCAGAATGCCACAGATTAATATTCACACTTCCTTAGTGAAAAGCCTAGGAAGTGGCTGGAGATAGCTAAAAAAATGGTACCTTACAGTTTTATGGATAGAAAATGTACATTCACAAGTATGGTACTGGTCATCAGCTTAGTTTTTTTTTTTAAAGACATGTAAACCTCAAATGCCTACTAAACTTTTCACCATTTTTGAAAGGCTGATTATGCATACAAAACGTACAAAAAGATCCCATCTCAAACGGGAGAGGTTTAGCTGTATTCACTCCAGTAGCCCAATTAGCTCCCAACCGATCACACAGCACGTTTATGTAAGAATATCTATATTCTTGCTGGATATTTAATGATTTTAGACCATAAACAGCCAGCTTTACTGCGGCTGCACTGTTTAATGACAGAACAACTGTTTAATGACATAAAACGGTAACCCAACAATAAACTGTGATGGGCAGCTTATCTCTAACCCAGATAACGCCCGCGATCGGCTCCGCAGCACCCCCGGACCAGCGTCGCCGCGCTGGCTGCTGCGCCTGGAGCGCGACCTGGAGGGCGGGCGAGGAACGGGGCAAGGAATTCCTTAAATAGGCTTTGCTGGAAAAACCTCGAGAGCAGAAAAGCTACACTAACTGACCAGAAAATGCCAGTAAGACTCTTAAAACCTTCAATACCTCTAAAAGGAGAGCTGCTTACCGCAGCACTTCAGCCTCAGGAAACACAGTGCCAGCCCCATTCTCAGAAGGCGAACAGGTATTAGTCACTTTCAGGATCCGTTGCTCTGGAGATCTAACGCTGCTCTAGCAGAGGGCAAGGCACACTTTATCCTGGGTCACTGGAAAGCATAAATTAAAACTCTTGTTTTCAAAAGATTTTGTAGAGATGCACAAGTAAAATACCGCAGCCATAATAGATGAGCTTGACTGATTCCATGCACGCTTCGCATCAAGAGGAGGGAAAAAGCCCTTGAAAACTGAACAAAATTTGGAAAAGAGCAAAATGTAAAGAAATTTCCAAGTTTTTTTAAAAATAGTTTGATTTTTCTCTTCTGTTCAAACCAGAGATCAAGTATGATTGTAATGTCAATAATTACACCTTCCAATCATGAAGTATTAATGCTGGATTATTACAGTTACTGTAATTCATCCCAGTGCATTCAGCAGCGGTAACTTTAAGCGTTCTAGGAGAACAGTACCACAGAAGACTACTGCTTAACTAACAATATCGTGAATTGTTCGGTATAATGGGATGTATTCCTATTCATCCTGGTTTGAGCTGCGGAGCACAAATAAGCAAAGACGTTGAAAAGCAATATGCAGTGCTAACAAATCCAAAACACGTGAAAGCAGTTTTAGAAAGATTAGTGAACATTGCTGGCACTAAACCTTGTTCTACAATTTCAGTGCTCAAAAAGACCTTGTTTGAAACTTGGTTGATAGCAAGCCTGATAAACTGTAAAAGGAAAAAGGATGAAACATAGGCTGTAATCCCAGAATTTGATCGGGAGCTGGATTCACACATTTTGGAGAGCTTCACCAATTTCTTTGGTGTTCTGTGACTGGAGTGTATCAGATATTCTACAGACTTACCTGGCTAAGTGAAAACATTATACTAAATCAGGTGAATGCAAAACATTTGTACTTTCATATATATACACACGTGTGTGTTGCCTGAAAGAAAATTATTTTAATTACTATATATTTTACCAAAATAGAAAGGAAATCATTTGTTTTCTAGGGTAGAGAGAGAAGAAAGTCTGCAGGAGCTTCACGATTAACGTAGTCAAATAAAACATTCATAAAATAAAATACTACAAGAACTGTAACAAGAATAGGAACTTTGCGAAGAGGAGGTCTGCTTTGCCTCACAGGAGACGGGGAAGGCACCCAGCGACCACACGCCCTCTACACCACAAACAGCAGTCGCACACATGGCACGAAACCCAGAGCACCAGCTGTGGCAGAAGAAAAGTCAGAACGAACGGAACATCTGTCTGGAAACCATTCTGGAAGCGTATTGCAGGGGCGGCGCGAAAGAGCCACGACTGGTTCGGCAGGCACTCGGCGCCTGCGCGGAGCGCGGCACGCCGGGGCCCGGGGTACCTCCTCCGGCGAGGGCGCAGCCAGCAACCCGCGGTCCCGCTCCTTCCAGCACAGGTCCGCGACGCGCAGCAGAGATAAGCGTTTGCCGGACGGAAGAGCTGGTTACGTTACAATTACTTCGGGATATCAGAAACCACGTTGCCTATCTTAACGGCCCACTGGGTGCTTGATGTGAGCCAGTGCTTTTGTTACTGTTTTAGAAAGACTGGGGAAAAAATGTCTTTACTCCTGTCGGAGGCTGCCGGGATGGGCGAAGGGCACTGGAGGGAAAGGCAGCGGGAGATGCTACGGGAGGCGGGATTGTTCAGCCTGGAGAAGAGAAGGCAAAACTGCTGCCCCCCTGCCAGCCCGCAGGGGACAGCCCGGCCCCCTCCGCAGCCCCGCAGCAAAAGGCCGAGAAGTAACCATCGCACGTTGGAACGGGGAAATCCCAGCTGAACGAAAGGACACGTTTTCCACGTCGCCAGGCTGTTAAGGACTGGGATGGGGCCCAGAGGCTGCGGAGCCCTTGACACCGGACTGGAGACAGCCCCACGCCACCAGCTCTGACATTGCCCAGCTTAGAGCCGGGGCTGGAGCACACGGTCTCCAGGCATCCCCTGCCAGCGCTGGCGTAGGGCTCGGTCCCCTCCACCGACTGAATCCGGCAGCAACTCCTGCAGAACGTCTGCGGCACAGCCCGCAGCGTCGGAGACCAAGAGACGTTGTAATAGATTGCTTCAAGACTGCATGCAGCAGCGTTAACTCCTAATTCCTACTAAATACATGCATGCAGAGAGGAAGGTGGACCAGGACAGACATTTCTGCTCTCTGCAAGCCCCCTGGGAGAGCCAGGAGCTGCTGCACGGTGACACCACAAGCTGCAGAGCCCCTCAGCTAAGTTTGGTCACTAATCAGCATCTATCCATCCCCACGAGAGACAAGTGCCCGACAGATTCAGGCCGGCAGCGTTACACCCCCAGCTCTATCCCCGGCGCAGCTGGTGATGCTGGCAGGTTACCTTCCCACTCCGTGCCTCGGTTTCCCTGGGGATGCAGCGAGATGCAGGAGCGGTGCACAGCTCATCGGTCTGCCGGGGCCGGGGTCGAGGCGGCACATGGTGTGAAACACGGAGACGCAGAGCCACAGGCCAAAGACAGACCCCAGACCTTCAGCGACACTGCGAGCCTGATGCCTGGAGGGAATTCAGCCTGTGCTTTTCACCTCTTCATGAGCTGTCACTTTTTTAACTGTGGTAATAGCTCAACCGCAGTAGGCTTCAGCTCCGAGC
Organism: Phoenicopterus ruber ruber; assembly: GCA_009819775.1. Lineage (NCBI taxonomy): Eukaryota > Metazoa > Chordata > Aves > Phoenicopteriformes > Phoenicopteridae > Phoenicopterus > Phoenicopterus ruber. Next base: position 595,998 of record CM020246.1, read on the forward strand.
AGAAGTCAGGAATGTCAGTTTTCACAGAAAGACTCCATTTTCTGACACAATTTGTTTTGTTGCATGAATCATCCTATTATCCAGCAGAAATTAAATTAGATCTTCCAGCTCTCAACTGCAGTTAATAATTAATGTTACTGTACGAGCTTCCCGTCTTCCTTGGTGAAGAAACTCTTTCAAACACATTAACATTTCAATGAGTGCTGCTGTCAGTCAAGCCAGCAGTTCACTCCTTTGCCCTTCTCTTCTCCATCTTCATCAAGCTTCTTTTTTTAAAAAAATACCAAGTCACCTCCTCCAACAGTAGCTCTTTGCCCTTAAGGGAGACCCGACCGTAAGCTCTGCTCCTCAAGGGCTTCTAGCTTTGGGGTCGAATCACTCCCATTACAGCCTCTGCCCAGATTAAGGGAGGAAAAACCAGCCATCGAACCAGTGCCTAAGGCACGCGCTCACCAGGAACGTCCAGTGCTCAGGCGTTTGTATCCTGGTTGTATTCTTGCCCTTTCCAACATACTTGCGCTCTATGTTCCACCTCTTTCTCCCCCTTCTTTCCTACTCGCTTTAAAAACACAGCAGCCCTTTGACAAAGATTTGACTTTTTCTTGTTCATGAAGAGTATTTGTCATTTAAATGTACAGTCTCGGGCTAGCGAGCTCTTACAGTTGACGACTATGGTGTCTCATAAAAGAATGAGGAAACCGTTCCGTTTCTAACTCAGGCTTAGGCCCGTTGGATTTGGGAAGTGAAGCAGTGAGCGCACGCAGACCCCCCGGCTGGAAGGACAGCAAATCCCTCAATGGAAGCCAGCGGTTTCCTTCTCCAGCGTGTCCACTGACCTACGAGGATACGTTATGAACAGCCAAAGACGTGGACAAAACTTACGGTATTGGGAAAAATAGCTGTAGCTTAAAAAAAAAATTATTAACAAGAACATGACCAATGCAGGAGACTAAATTTAAGTAATTATTTCCTATGCATACATGCAGTTTAAGATGTTTTTCAGGAGTAAGAAAAGTAGTTACTATCTTTCTTTTAATTAAAGGACATACGATCACTGCTCAAAAACGCCAAAGGCACACCTGAGTTAACATACACAGTCCAAATAATCAATTTCAGCAAGTTTGCCACCGGCAAATCAACGGGATCGGGTAAAAAATACACAACTTCTGCTTGGAGGAAAAATACTTGCTAAACAGTTAACAATTGTTTACCGGGGGGTTTTCAGATTAAGTTATCCAACTGCAAGAGCTGTGTCACCCTTCATTTGTCCATATAATCTTTAGTCTGGGCTAGCAGGATTTAGATCCATGTCTTATTTCCAGTGTTCAGACTGGTGAGCAACACACTCGGTTTGGAGGCAGCCAGAACGCACTGGTAGCTGTATTTGTACCATGGAAATGCTGTCAATACCCAAGGCTTTTTTTTTCCTTTAATGCAATATGCTCATCTTTTTCACACTGCAAAAGAAGAAACTCATATAAAGAATGGTGGCCTTCTACGACAGGGTTACAGCCTTGGTGGATAAGGGAAGAGCAACTGACATCATCTACCCGGACTTGTGCAAAGCATTTGACACTGTCCTACAAACAGCCTTGTCTCTAAATTGGAGAGACATGGATTTGATGGATGGACCACTCAGTAGTATAAGGAATTGGCTGAGTGGTCACCATCAGCAGTTGTGGTCAACAGGCTCGAATGTCCAAGTGAAAGACCGGTGACTGAGTGGAGTTCCTCAGGGGTCGCTATTGGGACTGGCGATGTTTAATGTCTTTGTCAGCGACACGGACAGTGGGATGGAGCGCACCCTCAGCAAGTTTGCCGACAACACCAAGCTGCGTGGTGCGGTCGACACTGCTGGAGGGCAGGGATGCCATCCAGAGGAACCTGGACAGGCTTGAGAGCTGGGCCCGTGCGAACCTCATGAAGGTCAACAAGGCCAAGTGCAAGGTCCTGCCCATGGGTCAGGGCAATCCCAAGCACAAACACAGGCTGGGCAGAGAATGGATTGAGAGCAGCCCTGAGGAGAAGGACTTGGGGGTGTTGGTTGATGAGAAGCTCAACATGACCCAGCACTGTGCGCTGGCAGCCCAGAAAGCCACCCGTGCCCTGGGCTGCATCCCCAGCAGCGTGGCCAGCAGGGACGAGGGAGGGATTCTGCCCCTCTGTTCCGCTCTGGGGAGACCCCCCTGCAGTGCTGCCTCCAGCTCTGGGGCCTCAGCACAAGAAGGACGTGGACCTGCTGGAGCGGGGCCAGAGGAGGCCACGGAGATGATCCGAGGGCTGGAGCAGCTCTGCTCTGGAGACAGGCTGAGAGAGTTGGGGTTGTTCAGCCTGGAGAAGAGAAGGCTCTGGGGAGACCTTCGAGCAGCTTCCAGTCCCTAAAGGGGCCTACAGGAAAGCTGGAGAGGGACTTTTGACAAGGGCATGGAGTGATGGGACAAGGGGTGATGGGTTCAAACTGAAAGAGGGGAGATTTAGAATTAGATAGAAGAAGGAAATTCTTCCTCATGAGGGTGGTGAGGCCCTGGCACAGGTTGCCCAGAGAAGCTGTGGCTGCCCCATCCCTGGAAGTGTTCAAGGCCAGGTTGGACGGGGCTCTGAGCAACCTGGTACTAGCGGAAGGTGTTCCTGCCCATGGCAGGGGGTTGGAACTAGATGATCTTTAAGGTCCCTTCCCACCCAAACCCTTCTGTGAGTCTATGAAAAGAAAAAAAAAAATGATACTGAGAACTTTTTTTGTTTTATATAAGTAATTTGTGCACACATATTGAGGGTGGAAGGCTTGGGTTGTTTTTCATTTACTTTGGTTTTGTGGTTCGTTTTTTTTTTTTAATTGTATTAATTGCTCATAGGGAACTCCTTAAGAATTTGTGAAATCCTATAAATAAATGGATTGTTGCTGGACAGAGCTCAGAGGTTAGCTCAGTCACTTGTTCCCAAAATGGTACTTGACACTGACTAGACTAAGAAACACTCATTGAAATATTCAACACTCATTATCCAAAACAAAGGATGGACTTTGTGTTCTGCCAGGCATTCTGGATGCAAAACGTGGCTCAACGCACCGAACAAAAGCCACATTCAGAATCAATGTATTGCAGAAGATCTGCAATAAGGTCAGTCATTCATCATCACAGAGCAGGACCTCGTCCCAGAGAAGCACAGATGTGTGTTCTTGGAAGAAGCAGAAAAAGAAGGGAGCAGAGGGCACAGCAATGCAAAATTCCTTAGCCAAGTTACAAGGCAACAGAACAGCTCCTACCTCATCTTCTGCGGTGTCAGCAGCGCGAGGCAGGGTCAGTAACAAGCAGCTAGAAGCCCTGACTTCTTCACCAGAACTGGTTGCAGACCCAAATTTTCACAACCAGTATAAAGTTTTCAAGATTTGGAGTTTCATATGAGTTTCCTCAGCTGTACCTAACTCAGCAGCCTGTGATTACAAATATAAGCCATCTTCAGAACTATTAACATCTCGGCTCACCATTTTAGACATAACAGTTTTAGATTAATGTTGAGCCTAGTCCTGAAGCATGAGACAGCATCCCTCCCTAGAAGAGCAGAAGCCCACCAGTGAAGCAGCGTGGGGAGCTAACACAGAGCTGTTTGCGAAGGACGTGCTTCTAACACCGTGAAGTCTTTTGCTTTTAGAGAGCTCAGTTAAGAACATTGAGAATCAAGGACGGGATTTTTTTTCCAAGACAACAAATGAATATTACAGTGAATGAAGTACAGCGGCAAAAAGCTCTCGGGATAGTACAAATTAACAGATGCCTAAAGAACAAACTCAATTTCCTCCAGGCAGGTTTAAATGAAGTTATGTCCCCTTTCAGAAATAACAAGACAATCTACAGAAAGTCCAATTTTGCTTCTAAATGATTACTGTGGCTGCACGAAGCGAAGGGAGAAAAACAGCAGAGATACCAAAATCCAACTGCACACAGAATTGCCTCCTTTAACAGGCTACCGCTTTTGTTGGAGTTTCAAAACAATACACAGCCTTAGACATTTTATGTGATGTAATTTGGCCTACACACAATTTCATATTGCGGTTGCTTATATTCGATATAGCAAAATCTGCCCAAAAGATCAGGTAACATCTCCAGAAAATGCAGCTGCTGGTAAGGAACTTATGACACTAAGAAAAGTGCTAAATTGGTCAGCAAAAAAAGTCAAGTGAAGTTGACAGGCACCAGCAGCACTGCGAGGCAAACAAAATAAAACCACCCCTCCTTTCTCTCTTCCCTCCCCCCGCCGTGCTTGTTCAAAGCTAACTAAAAGCAGCTTTAAGTTGTTGCCCAAAGGAACCCCAAAACTCAGGCACTGCTAGTGCGCGATACCGGGGTAAGCTGTTTTAAGACTTCAGACAGACTGTGCTGAATCACCAAACACAAAATAAGAATGAAGGTGGCTGTGCTGAGATTTATTTGGCAAGCAGAAAGTTTGGTGCAAAAAGGAAAAAACCCAAACTTCCCAGAATTGCTATACAATCCAGGCAACTTCCCATTCCCAGCTGAATACCCCCCAGACAGCAAAAACCATCTCCAAAGCAATAGCATTCTCACAGTTCAGAGAGAGGACTGGGGGGAGAGCCAGCCCAGCACGCACGAACTGCGCCAAGGCAAAGCCTGCTCACAAAGTCTTCTGGGCTCTCCTCTCCTCCCAGGTTCCGCAGGGAACGTTAGCGAGTGCCGAGTACTCACTTCAAAACACACGCTCTCCGCGTGCAAGATCTCCAACGAACAACACGTACAACTCACCAGCAGTCGCCAAGGAAGTTCAGTTAAGGAGTACCTGAACATTTTGTCAAGCTTTTGGCTTTTTCATCAACCCCCCCCAAAGCATCATGAAGACATTCAGTCCCCTCCACCGCCACGCCATGCCCTCTCAATACCTTCCTGGCATCCGATCCACCACTCAGACAGACACGGTAAGTCTGGTCAGCAGGTCGACTACAGAAAACTAACCCAACAAGAACCATTTGCCACCAGTTCAAAGCGCTGCCCCGACGAGGTGCTGCTCTTGGTCGCTGCATCTGATGGAAGGGAAGGGGTCAAGCCAGATTAATCGATTCAGTGTGACCCTACGCTGCTGTAACTTTATCCTTCTGCTTCGTGGTAGGAAGCTGCAGCGTGCACATTCTTACTGTACACGGAAGGGGAAGAAAATGGTTTGAAAGGTTCGCCGAATACAAACTAAACAAGCATGTTGTGGATAGGCACGCTCCGCTCGCTCACAACTCCGCAACCCTCAGCGCGGCGCTGCATTGGGGAACTAGGGGGAAGGAGGAGGTCGCAGCTACACCCGAGCCATCTTCGCCAGCGGTGGTTTGCAGGTCCACGGCAGCAATTCCTAACCCAGGGAATCAGCCTGGCGTCCAGGACTACCTAATACCTGCTGGATCTGGGCTTGCTTTCCAGCACAGGCTGCGGAGGCAGGAGGGCAGGGAAAAGACAGCAGCTGTGCGGCACAAATCATAGCCCCTCTCATAAAGGGAGCCTGCGCTGCTGGGGAAACCTGAAAATCACTGGCCTAGAGAAACAGACTGCCAAGTAACAGCTCTGTGAAGCAGGTATCATCCAGAGGTATTTATTCTCTGTTCCTAAGCATTTTCATGGCAAGAAAAAAAACCACACCACCGAACACCAAAACCCCACAAAACCTGGATACCGAGTCAAACTGGTGAACTCGGAGCGATGCTGTAGGGAACGACAGTACAAGTAGGCTGGAGAAAACAGCGCTAGAGGAAAAGTACAAGTTCCTCCCATGTAACGAGTAACACCGCAGGATGGGAAGATGACTAAAACAGAAAAAAGTCACAGCACAATAGGTAGGTTGCCAAAGATGCAAGACAGTAATGAGAGCAAGAAATTAACATTAATCACTAAGCCTTCAACCTTTTGCAACAACTTTGTCTTGTTTCACTTTCATCATCTCGGAGGAAGAAGCACAGCAGCTTTTAGCTCAGTAATTTTCCAACGAGACCATACTCCATCCCAGCAGCAGCACGGCCAGAACTACCACTAAACCGTAAGTCAGCTGAAATAAGTGGAAGAATCTCACAAGCAATCTTTCCCAAGCCATTGCTTCAATGCAAAAGGGTAATTTTCATTTAATATTCTTTAAGAGTGCTGGCCACCCCAGCAGAGTGTTTCACTGGCATGCAAAGCCTACTATTTAATTTCCTACTGTCTTCTGACGGGAATATCTAAATATTTCTGCATCCATCAGCAGTAAAGTGCTGTCTCCTCACAACATTTTTAGCTCTCAAACAGTGATACGGCCACCCTATTCCTTCCTCATCCAGCCTTCCCTAAAACCTACAAGTGAGGTCAGAAAATTGTAAAAGATAATAGTAAATCAATATACCCCCTGTCCTGTGCTCTCATATACCTCCTGCCTTTAACGCACCTTTCGGGTATTGAAAGCATTTATGGAATATTGGGGTGGAGGGGGAAATCCCTCCATGAAAAAGCTTTTCTAAGGTGATCGCATAGTGCGGGTCATTCTCTGCTTCCATTTACCAACCACCATATCCTTCCAATGGACTGGAAGACTCTCGATTCTTCAAAACCAACTCTCTTTAGTGTCAGTGCAATGGCAAGTATGTTTCAGCCTAAGCTACGTAAGACTAAGGACTTACAGACATTAATGGCAAGTTTAACAGTGGAGAAGGGCTTACACTTCTTCTGGAAGGTGTGATGAATACCACCTTTATCTGAGACGACATAAAAAGCACAGATTGCAACCAGAGATCAGACATGAAATCCAAAGGTCACGAGCTGCCCCCATCCTCACGCACCAGCCCTCAACGGCGAGGACCAGATGCGCTTACCCTTCGAGCCGCTGTTCGTAACTCGGTGTGTAGCACCGACCCCAGCAACGCGGAGTGGAAGAACGCAACCGTCTGGCGTCACAGGCAGCAGGAACGAGATCGCGATAACCGGCAGGAAGAAAAACAGAAAAGTGCCTCAAAAGGAGAAAAGCTGTTGCTAGGCAAACACATCACTTATGGGAATGCCAGAGCAAGAAAAACTCAGGAAGTCCAGATAAGAGCCGTGGACAGCTTTTTCCACACAGAGGTCCTGGATTTTCAGAGATATCGTACTTACAGGGAACATGACTAAAACCACACAGCACGTGTTCCTCATCATCGGCTCTTCCCCGCACGGTCTGTCCCTGCCAACGGCAGCCGGGGCTGCTGCCGCGGAAGGGTGCTCCGGCAAGGAGCCGCGCGAGCTCTGCCCTCCGGCGCAGCCCCGGCTGCCCCCAGGGACAGGGCGAGGGACAGCCCGCCCCGGCTCCCCAGCAGCCCCGGGAGGCAAGCTAGCAGAGGGCGCCTTGGGAAGCGGAGCCAGCCCCGGGACGCACCTGAAGAGCGTCTGACCTCCTGACGGGAGCCACCGCGGGGCAGGCACCCGGCAGCGCCGGCACGGCGCCGGGCGGCAGTGGCGTGACAGCCCCGACGCGCGGTCCCAGGCCGGTGACCGATCCCAGGCTGGTGGCCATCAGCTGCTACGCTGCCTCACCTCTCCGATAAACATCAGGATGCCAAGCGTTAAACACACCGAAACCAGCCGGTGCTAAAATTCGGGTTTCCACAGCAACGCTAGCAGTGACACACAGTGCTTCAGCGGTGCATTCCTGCGGTATCAAACACTATCGGCATGCAGAGTTACACCGGTTTGAGGACCCTCATTTCATTTTCCAAATGCTGCAGTCCTGGTGCTTGAAGCACGCAGCCCCAGCTGCCAAAAACCCCAAAGGTGGTCACAGTGCTTAACGGTGCCACGTACCAGCTACAGGCTGCAAGTCATTTCACCACAGAGGTTTGAACTCTCTCTCACACCGGGTTTGCTGCACGGGTTAATGGCTTTGCTTCTTGTGCAAGTTTTAGGAATTTGAAACAAAAACTCCATGCCTTGTAGGGCACAGACAAGCAAGGGCAGGCAGCACGGGGCAGCCGAGCCAGCTCACCGGCAGCCGTGTGGCACAGAACGCACTCGCACAGGCTACGGTTACCTGTGCTGAATTACATCTAATTGTCTCTCAGTGGAACGAAATGAAGAAAAACAAATGCAGTTACAAGTAGTTCAGAACTGAACTGACCAGACTTAAAATAAAAATCAGACTACGTGACAGTAGCACAACAGATTAAAGGTAAATTTTCATAGTGGCAGCAGGATGAGAGAACAACAAAAAATTTTCGCTCAATCAATTCAAGCAAGCATCAGAGACGTTTCTTTAATAACAATGTCAATCAAAACACAGGGACTGAAGTCATGACTGAAATGTTTAAAATATGTACCAGTTCCAACCCAAATTTTGGACAATATTCTAAGGAAAAAAGTGACACGGGTAGGCACATGATATCAGAAGATATCCACAAGACTTGAAAACACATTACCTACAAATTTTACCATCTTAACTCTGAGGCCTTTGAGGCCACTCACTAACAGTTGCGAAGGACCTCTTGGCTTTGACAGCTTCCGAAAGGGGCTCTCCCAGGATCCCGCATTAAGAGCACGCAGGCATATGGTGACAAGTGACCTCGTAGGTAATCTACACCCAGCTTGTAACTGCTTAGCAGCGGTCTGTTTCACAGCATTCGACACTTAAACTACAATAGAAACTAGTAAGACAAAACCCAACCCCGACTGCGCGGCCTCACTTCGCGCGGCCTCTGCTACGACTGCAGGACGCCCCTGGAAAACACCGCTCGAAGCTCGTCCCCTGCCCCGGCGGGTCTGCCCCGGCCGGCACCCGCGGGGCGAGGAGGTCTGCCGGACAGTCCTCGCTGCGCCCAGCCCTCCCCCCTCCCGGCGCTCCAGAAAAGCACAGCCTTGCCGGTGCAGCCGGGCCTCCAACTGAATTAGGGATAAATGAAATCACATCCTCAAATCAGGGCAGAAAAACGCAAGAGCCTCTTTGTCACGCTAGCTAGACCACAGAATGAGAACTTTTTCTGGATAAGAGAGGCCAACAGGACAGCGCCATTAGGATAATCCCTTTTGTAAACAAACAAACAAAAAATTAAAAAAAAATGGATCTACTGTTATCTTAAAAAAAAAAAAAGATTCATTTAAGTTAACTGCCCATTATTTCTATTAAAGGCTGTTTTGAAATGCTACTGGCCTCCATGTTTATGTCTGGTTTCCAAACCTTTAGCCCAGCCTTACCGGTGGCCAGGTTATGCCCATTCCTATTTCTGCCCAGCTCCCAAGGCACCGTGGCACCGGCGAGCATCCGCGCAGCACTGCCCGCAGTCCCGACACGCCGCTTGTGCGGGCACACAGCCAGCCAGGCGAGGAACCCCGCAAACCAAACCAAAGCCTCCACTGATTCCTTGAGCAAACGGTCACCGGACAAAGGAGATGCCATTTTAAGCTCGGTTTTGACAGCTGTTACTGTCAGAAAAGCACTCTAAAAAATAACCAATTGGTTAGTCAGCCCAAAGCCACCTCCTCATCAGTAGGCTAAACCAAGGCGCGCAACACCGATCTAGAATGCTGCGAACTCTGAAAAGTGCATAAAACCATGCTCTGAGAAACTATCTATCTGTTACAGTACTTCAGCAGCTCTGGAGACTTCAGCGTCATCAAATAATTGGGATTGGAAGGGATGTCTCTAGTCAAAGCTCCTGCTCCACCAGGGCCAGCACTGCCTTCAGACCAGCTGGCTCGGGGCTCCGTCCGGTTGGGTCTTGACAAGCGACTCCTCAGCCTCTCTGCCCCAGTGCGGAATGGCACTACAAACTGAGGAACTCATGCACAAAGACATATGTGGCAGGTAAAACACTCCGGGCTTACTAAAGGTAGGACCACATGAAGGCACAGAGCATATTTCTTTGATGAGCTGAAAAAAAATTTGCTGCACAAGGTGTATGTTCTAACTCTTACTCATCAAGACTTCAGTGAAGTGACAGTGACACAGCACAGCAAGGACTGCTGTTAGTTAAACAGCCGGTTATGGTCACGACCAGAAAGAAGCTTGTGAGGAAGGAGAAACACCTGTGGTACTCTCAGGCTGCTAACACCCTAAGAATATCTAGTGCTTAATGAGAATGCTCTTGGACTTGTCTCCTACAAGCCTCTTACCAAACACTACTGTTGGAAGAGGATTAGCACCAGAACTGTGGGCGAGAACTAGCACAAGACCTAGCCAAGGAGATGACAACAGAGCAGAAGCAAGCCCTCCTGCCGGGTAAGGCCGTGAGGCTCAGAGGCAGGGAGGTACTACCAGCGGAGAGGACAGGAAACAAGACTCATCCTACTTACTGTGGCATCCAGCAAGCCCCTGCTCAAACAGTGAGCACCGGTGAGTCACCCCGAGGACACGGTCAGGACACAGGCGTGTCGCAGTGCTGTCGAGACCAGCCCACCCTGCAGGGGAGAAGGAAACCACAGAGCTCCCTCGCACAGAGACGGAACCCAGAAGTGCCTCCTCAGGCCAGGGCTGCGGGAGCGGGCGTTGCTCGCCCACAGCCCTGGCTGAGCTTGCACGTGGACTTTGAGCAGCGTGCGTGTTATTTCCTACCTGACCTCCAGGAGTTCACTTTTTTCTATAGACATGGGAAGTGAGGAATAAAACATTAAGCGACAAGACTTGACCAGATGGAACTGAAACACAACAAACAGACAGCAAGGATGAAAGTAAAGGTCCTTCTGCCGCCCATCCAACCGCACGCCTCCACCGCTTATCCGAGACGACCGCAGGACTGTGTGACTGCACAGCAGGCAAATTCAACTCACCAGAACAGCAGAAAGCTAACCTGTCCTAAATTGTGATTTATTTTTAATCCTTTCTGGCTAAACTGTATCATTTACCTTGATATCAGAAGAGTGCCGGCACAAACGGCAGGGAGGGATCACAGCTGGAGCGAAGGAAGGGTAAGGGGAAAGGGAAAGCAAAGCCATCCATCCTCCCCGCTTAAGCTGCAACGAGATGTTAATTTAGCTCCTTTGACGTACAAAAAAAGAAATTGTATCTTAAGAGCAACCACTTTTGTCATAGTTGGTGCATGTCTCCTAACCATAAGGAAAATGCTACTATCCAGTCAGTAACTTAATGAGATTCAAGCAGTTTCCACAAGTTTAGATAAGTAACTGTACCTCCACAACGCCCAGACTGTGTCTGCCTGGTTTAAATATATTGGTAGCCATTAAAAGTGGTAAAATTCCCTGCTCAGTACAACGCAATGTATTGTACTGATGCACTTCTTAAAGATACAAACACAATACTTAACTTTTGGCATTCTAATAAGAAAAAATTATAAACAGTTGGAAAACCACCCCAGAAGCTCTAGGTGCTCAGCACTTTGCGTGTTCCAAAGTTTACCAGGTGCCGCTGCGGGCGCCAGTGACGGGTCACGGCCGAGGCGAGACAGGCGAGCGGGGAGGCAGCTCCCTCGCCGCGGCACACACCTCCTCGGGTGCTCGGCTGCTCGACTCGCCGCTCCCTCCGCCTCAATCAGCTTTCTCGGGAGAGCGCAGGGAAGTTCACCGTCTCCTCAAGTGTCCACCTACTGATCCGTGTCTGTGCTAACTTTAGCACTAAGGCTACGTTTTAAAAAAGAGAGGGGGGAAAAAAAAAAGCACACGCAAACAGAGCCAGGGAGGTGAGCCCCATAACACTGAGACTTTGAACGACATTACCACAGCTATAAAATGAAACTGCATATACGCTATTTACCTGCTCCATACAATCTGCAGCTATCATCTACTTCACTGAAGCAAGACTTGTCCAAGCCAGCGTATTTTCAAATTCTTTTGGCTCAATAGTTATAGCCAATGGCTAAGTCAGTATTTTATAATACATATAACATCATCTTACTAACAACAGAGGTTAAGCAAGCAAGTACGTTGCTGCTTGCTCTTTCAAAAGCAGCGATTCTGTTGCTTTGCTACCAAGGCTAAACCGGTACAAGCAGAGACGTGTGGTTTTGTCCACGCGCCATGTGTCCCTCTCACCACTCCGGTCACCACAAACGCCATCACAGGCAAACTCAAGAAACCTTCATCTTCTCCACTTGTTTGCTAGGGTGTTTGTCCACTTAACCTTTCCAGAAGGCTACAGATGAGCTGCCTTTAGACAAACTTACCACAGATTTCACCAGGGTCAGGATTCTGGCCAAAGCTTTGGATTCATGAGACCCAGACAGCCAGCTTGACAGCTCACGGCCAAACAGCAGACGTCCTGCCCTCCCTTCTTCACGCACACCCTCCACCACCCCCCCAGCAGCTCCTACCACATACCTCGACTCTCATCATCTCTCTGGCAGCTACTGCAGTTTAACAGCCCAGCAAAGAGGCAGGCAGCTGTCTGCAAATTAGCAATTTGTGCTGGTTCCGGAAGGCCCCGAGATGCACAGGGGAAAGCAGGACCTCGCTGTCAGCAGTGCAAATCCACTAGAGTGGTATCAGCTGCTCGAGAAGCCATCGCCTAACACGAGCAGCCTGGCTCCTCTGCCAAACAGACGTGGTGCAGAGGCACGGCCCGAGCGCCCAGCCACACGTAAGGGCTCGCAGGTGGCGGCGAGAAGAGCACCAGCGGAAGGTCCCCACCCCACCCCGCTCTGCCCCCCCAGCCGCACCAACCAGGGCAAGGAGGGAGCCGCAGCACGCAGCCCAGTGCACCGCGCTGAACCCACAAATCCAGACACAGCAGGGAAACAGCTTTTCTAACACCTTCAGAATACGCCATTTGACAATTGTGTGAGCACTGAAAAGCTTTAAAAATAATCTGGAATTTAGTAGCATATCCGAGCGATGCTCCACGATTTACTAGACACACAATGTCAGCCTAGATCGGAGACGATGATCTCCGCGACCCTCCAAGGCCACACATCAAAACCCTCGCAAGAGGTGCGGCACGCAGCCCAAAGCTTCGAGGCGTTCTGGACAGCGGGGCAACGACAGCAGCTCCAGCGATCCCCGCGTGAAACCGCCGAACAGATCCAGCTCTGCTTCGCAGACGACTGGGTGGCAGCACCGGGGAACGCGCCTGCTCGCCTTGCTCCAGCGCGGACCTGAGCCCCGCACCGCAGCCTGCTCTCCGGGGGAGGCAGCGCACAGCAGCCTGCAGCTCCCGCGGCTCCGGGGCCGCAGCTGGCTAGGACGGGGCCGAAGCTGTACTGGCCCTTTCCGATTTAAACGCTAGAGATCTGTATTACGTACAGAGGTACGCATGTAAATACGAAAAACTGGAAGGACACAAAGAGTCACCCTTCAACTCACAGGCGTAGCTACACCAGCCAAAGGTACAACTGGGCCAGCAAAGGGCTTCCTATGCTGACTAAAAGCAAACACTAAAGAGAGTAAGATATAGGCAAAAGCCTGGCAACATCAAAATGGTATTACCCCCTAGGCTCCAGGCCCAAGGACCTCTCAGAGACAGAATCTGTATCTCTGAATTCAAAACCAAGAAATTGAGGCAATCTGTTTGCAATATAAAGTCAGTCTTCCATTTTCATTCTTTGTTTTTTTATTACTATTATTTCTTTTTGGACACAGGAGAATCAGGATCTGATGACTGCAAGACTATGGTTGCCATTACACACTGGCCAGAATACCTTATCGCTAGCTGGCCAGAAGGAGGGGTAGTGAAAACTTATAAAATCAGCCAAGAAATTTTTGGGGAAAAAATAAATGGTCATTTATTAAGTTTCTTCAAACAAAGACAAAAAAGTTTGAGTGAAATGCCTCTGTTTTCATTTAGCAGAAGAAATGAAGCAACATTTCACACAGACACCCCAAAAGCTAGGAAGAAAAGCAGCCTGGCTGGTGTTCAGCAGAAAAAATAAAATACTGCGAATGTGAAGCAATGTCTCTATTGTAATTTCTCAATGATTAAAAAGTTAAGTACTTTTGTTGACTTATTTCAAAAGTTGATGACAGTTTATGTAAGTTACTCCACAGCGTGAAGGAGACCAGATATTCTCTCTCTCATCAGGGGAACTGGATAAATAGATAAAGGAGGAGGACTGCAAGCAGAGCACAAGACCAAAAAAATTCCTTTGGCCCTCCTCCCTTCAACGTATCCCCAAAAACTTCTTCCCTGCTGTTAGTTTATCTTCCAGATCACTTCATTCTTGGAAGATAAAACGCTTCTTCATCCTCCGAAGACCTTGACCACAACCACCGCCGGCCCCGCAGGGGAAGAGAAGAGCAACGCACCGTCTGAGCGGCGATGACCAACCGCCTTACGTGCGCACGGACGCCAGCCAGGGCTCACGGAGCTCCAGGCCTCGCGGCCGGGCTCGCCGGGAAGGGGCCAGACGCGGAGCTCTGCCCCGCCGCACCAGTTACCGGGCAGACAGCCGATGAGGGAGCCCGCCCAGGGCACCTTCTGCCGAGACGTACTCATCACTCCCATCTCGCCAAAATCCTGCCATGAACGCAGTGTGATCATCTACATAAAGATGCTTAACAAGAGTAAGACTTTGAACTGCTTTCAACTAAAAACAAACACAGAAAAGCACAGATTATATTAACGTACTTCCATCCTGAAGGTTATTCATATTTCCTCAAGATTATTCATACTTCCATCCTCAGATTATTCACAACTGGGGAGCGCCAAAGGAGAGAGGACGGCATGATTGTGCACCGTTCTGAACAATTCCGCTCTTCTCCAGCAGATAAACTACGTTAAAAAAAGAAAACCTGTCTGGAGTTGGCACAACACCAATAAAACAACACTAATCCATGCAGTTAAACACAAAAATAGGTACTATAGCTTAACTGCAAAGCACAACTCATTCATGGAGTTATTCCTCATATCCTGCCAGTGTTCTCAGAATTGTAGACATTTCTTTTGATTACAGGCAAGGTTCCTAATTCCTAGAAATCAGTGTTCTGACAAATATCTACATCCTGCCAGTACACAGGAATTGAAGTTAAAACAATGGAGGGAGGAAAAAATGAACAATTACAAATATACACAGAGTTTGTTGCCCAGTCAAGACATCATCCGGAAGACAGACGTTTCACAATGCATTTCAAGAATCAAGTTTTCGGATTTGTTTTGTTGGCGCTTTGGGTTGTTTTGTTTGGGTTTTCTTAACACTATTTTTACTGAAGTTAGCTTCCAGGCCTGTGCAATTTAAAATTAATTACTAGTAAATTGCTGTTTCTTTGCAGAAAACAATCCCTTTCCTAAGGTTTTGTTTTTCTTCCTTCTTTATGGGAGGGGAGAGGAAGAGACAGAGGGAGCAGGGGAAGGGAGCGCGCCAGCATGAGGAACTCGGCAGTTTAAGAACCCCACGCTGGAAAAAGGTGGCATGACAGCAGGTTAAGCACTTCGGAAAGCTTCAGTTCTAGTGCTGGCTGAAGGTAAAACCCCTGGCAGGCTTTAATAACGAAATGGCAGCAGCTCAAGCCCCGAGCCGAGCACACCAGCAGTAAAACCACATTCCTTCCTCCCGGTGCTCGAGCCGGAGAAGTCACCCAACCTGCCGCTGCATTCTTCCCCAGCTTACCGAAAATAAGAGTGTTTACAAGATTACACTTCAGTTCTTTCTAAAAGGGGACAGAGCCACCTAGTAGCATTTCTTTTACTGCTACAGTAAAACTCTCCTACTCAACACAATGAAAACAAACATGTAAGAGGAAGTAGCAATGAAAGCAAAAGATGAAGAAATTTATGAAAGTTAGTGAGATTTTCTCTGTTCACCGACACCAAAATTTACAAAACTATAACTAAATCAAGCTAATTCTCCGCATTGATATCGCATCTACGACTTTTTATTGACCAAAGCTGTTAGATAATCCATCCCTCACTGCTATTAAAAGGCCCAGAGGTTCCCAGCTCGCTCAGAAAAGTCCCAGTTTATACGCCACAGAGTTTAATTAAGCAAGAGGTCTTGGCCCCATATAATCCTCTAGGACTAAGAGGTTGTCAATTTAGCCTGATTCAGCTGAAATCAGGCAGCCTCTGCATCAGAGCTTGCGACACCAGCACACAGCTGCTTTGCGTGGCCCCCACCGCAGATGCCCTGTTTCGGCTTCACACAGCATCTCCCACAGGCATGACACGAATAAAGACAATAGCACCGAGTCCCACAGCCCGGATCTCACGGCACCGGGGAGACAGTCCGTCTTGCATCATGAGCCGTATTTGGTTTAGAAAGGGTAAATACTACAGCCCATGGAACCTCTCATTGTCTGAAGATGCAACTCCAACCGAGAAGCTGCAGTGGTGCACTCTTTCTTCCCATAACATCTAAGATAGTAATTTTATTCCCTTCTGGAAGCTAAGCTCATTTGGCACTCATATCATGCCTGGTTATATTTTCAAAACCAAACCAAACCCTACTAGAGATTCATAAAACCTAACTCCCAGAGAAAGCTGCGCCCCTGCGATCGACAAGACTGCTGTGGCAGCAGAAAGGTTTTGCTCAAGAGGTGTGGGGCTCACAGTCCATGTTTACTGCCCAGGAAACCGGTATCTGTGCAGAAACAGGCGATAACCTTGCGTTTACATTTACCATTACACAGTGCCCTCCAACGGCCAGCCCATAAACACGGATCTTGAAAATACTAAACCCCACGAGATGCTTATCGTCCCTTCCCCAACAACAGCGCCTGGGCAGTAACGAAAGCCGTGGCCGAACGCCCGGCAGCACCGTCCCTCACAAGACTGCAAAATAACCGGCTCGCTGTACAAGCGAGCAGGGGCGGACGAGAGACGGAGCTATCTTGAATGGGCATCTATATAAAACTAAAATTTCTTCGCTCCCTCAGACCCACATTTTAATACAAACCACCTTAAATGTCTTTACATTCATGTTACATTAAAGCTAGAATTTACTTAGTGTCAGTAATACTGACCAAAATATGCTGATAACTCATTAAAAACACGTTTAAAATGCAAGCTTTTATAAAGATCTATTGACCTACTGAGAACCACAGCCTATTAATTTTGTTGTTATGCTACAGCAAGTAGATATGCAAGCCCTTTCGTTTATGAAATGCTTCCTTATCTGGACTTTTTAATCTTCAAGTTTTACGTGCTATCCCTGGGAAGCCAGTGCACTTAGAATCTATAAAACCAATTCAGATTTTTTTTTTTCCCCATTTAAAAAGTCAATAAAAAAGTCACTATTCTGAATTGCTTATTACTAAGACATTGTGTCACTGCTACGACCAAGGGAGGCCCCTGCTCACGCTCCGATGGAAGAGTTACGCTTTTACATAACCAGAGTACTCAGAGCAGAAACAACAGACCTCTCTTTTTAAAGAGTCTGTGTTCACGGCGTTGTTCGTGGAAGGTGTATCTCCTCAGGAACTCGAGGTTTTTCCTACCTAAAAGCCTCCTGCTTCACGCAGGCCGGGGCTGGGCTGGGGCTGGCGGCGCCGGGCGATGCACCCGGCGGGAGGCCGGCCCCGCGCTGCTCGGCCCGTTTTCTGCCTTACGGCCGAGACTCGGCAGCGCCCGACAAGGAACCACGACCGCCTACGAGCTGCTTCTCCGGTACGTCACCCGCGGCCGTGCCCTTTGAGAGGCGGCCGTCCATCCAACGCCCTTCCCGTGCCACGACGCCGGGCCTCAACCAGCGCTGCCCCGGGCCTCCACCAGCGCGACGAGGGGAGACAGCTTAAGAGCCCCTCCTCAGACCCCGGCCCTGGCAGGGGCCCTGCGGGGACAGCCCGGGCTCCGAAAACCTCCGGCCGTACCACTGCAGCGCAGGAGCAGGATGAGCAGCAAGAGGCAGCTTCACCGTCGAGGCAACACATCAGGAAACGTTACCTTAAATCTAATTACAGTCCTCTAGAATACAGACACTTCCCCCCAACAACTCACCTTCATGCTTATTTCAAAAATGTGTGGTTGGATTAAAATGCAGTATAGAGAAATCCAACACCGAACGCCGCTATGTCACTGCTTTGTCACCGAGTCAGGTGGGGGAGGACAAACGGCAGCCTTTTTCCTCAGTAATAAGTCCCGTTACCCGGTAAGCAGTGCGGTAACGTATTCCTTTTGAGGCCCCCGCAGCCCCCTCTCACGGACCGCACCGAAACACGCTCAGACGAACTTCATTAACGTGACAGCCAAGTACAGGGAAGGAGACACCCTCAAGGGAGATCGTTCCAGAGCAACACATCCATCAGGAACACGTAAACACAAGGCACAAAAGCCAACTTCCCACACGGCTCCTTTCGAAACCGTTTGCACAGAAAGAGACGGTTCATCCATTGTGCTGCAGCCATATTCCTTGTCACCTCCAGGCCCAAGCTGTACTCCACCACCACATCAGCGTGGCAGATAGTTTTATCCTTCCCCGACGTTAGATAAGGCACAGATAAGCCCACGCTTTACAGAAATCCACCCCATCCGCAGGTACCATTTCCATCGTACCTGAAAACTGGTTTTGCGTGTGTTTGCCAAAAGTGGGTCTCATTAAAAGCAGAGTGCCACAGCGGCGCCGGAGGTCTTGAAATCCTTCAGGATCCATTTCTCACACCCAGCGCTTTGCCCAGTACAGCACACAAGAATTAAGATGAGAAAAAAAAGGTTAAGTTGCAGTGACTACATCCAGTACTATTTATTTTAAGGCATATTCAATTATATCTCATGCATCAAGATACTTTCATGAACATAAGCTCCTTTTTGACAATTTCTAATGCATGACAAAATGTCATCTCAGTAGGAAGCTTGTAATTTCAGTTTATTCAATCACAAGTCACGGAAGTTGAACAGAACTTGAAAAGAGAAGAACGCTGGGATTGGAGAGAGCAGTTTCACATACGACCCTCTTTTTTGCCTATATTTTAAAATACTAAAAGATACTCTTTCTCCAAGGATCTTTTTCTGAAGACACATTATTTCTTCAACCAACTGAGATACAAGAAGCTGCAGGTTTTTCTTCCACCCAAGCACACTGAGAAAGGGGAAGGGAATACTGGTGGAAACTTGCATCGTGTGTGGGCCACATTCGATTCCATGACTCTCAAAAAACCCAAACTGAAATGAATGAGAGGTGCACTTCTCTAGGGGACTTACTATTTTCTTTCCTCTTAAGGGAGGGAAAAAAAAAAAGACTAAGTAGTAAATTAAGTTTGAGATTAATCCAGTAATTCCTAAAAATCAACAGCCCAGACGCATTCAATGGTTCAGCAGCTCCCTACACAAACAAACGCTGGAAGCTGGGGGAAATCGCTTACGTCAGTTGGGCTGGTGCTCCCAGTTTTGCTCCCTTTCTCTCCGCTCCGAGACTGAAGACCCATCACTGTTAACAGCCGGAGCAGGAGCATTTAACAAACGGGCGTCTTGCAAGCCAAGCGTGTGTACTACATAGGAACAAAAACATTTTCTACTAAGGGGTGTAAGTTTTTAAATATACTGGTATTTAAAGATTGCATGAGAGAGCACCTAAGCTTCCAGTAGACTATGTAAATATTATTCACAGAATCACAGACTGGCTGAAGTTGGCAGGGACCTCTGGTGCGAGAGACAGTTGCCCAGGACCACGTCCAGATGGCTTCTGAGTAGCTCGAAGGACGGAGACTCCACCACCTCTCTGGGCAACCCCTGCCAGTGCTAACGTCACTCTCGCAGGGAAAAATCCATGGGAGGTGAATTTGATTTACAGTTAATTTTAACTAATAGATTAATCTAAAATTTGTTATAGTTCATCTTTACAAAGAGGCAGATTTATGAAAACAGCATTTGAAGAAAAACGCAGTCTGTCAGCGGCTCAACGCAATGGTTGGCTTGTCATCTGTGACTCAGTCAGTCCCTAAACTACCGAGTGTCTTAACGCCTGTCAGAGTACTTGAACAAAATAAGAACAGATGTCCATATTGAAGGTATCCACTGAGAATTACAGCTATTTACAGAGATTAACGTAGGCACAAACTCTGCAAACACTTAAGCATATGCTTAATTTAAGACACGAAGTAGGCCTACTGACATGTACATCTACTGTACAAGCAGAAGTTAAGCCTATGCTTAATTATTTGTAAGAGAGAGTGCTATTTTTATGGGACGCCATTAAGCAAGTATAGCTTATGTTTAAGTAACGACTTTTTGCAATCAGCAAATGTGCCAGGACAGGTAGTCCTACGTAAGGCCTACTTAAAACCCTACATAAAACAGAATACAACAGAACTGCAAACTGTGTTTCAAACCGAGGCAGGAACAAAGAAAAATTAATAGCCTAAATACGTCCGCATACATGATTCGGCCTCTCAAGATTAGCAAAGAGATTTTGCTTTCCAAAACAGAGAGACAAGTCAAGCCCAAGCCAATGCTAATGGAAGTCATTACCCACAGAAGCCAACGTGCAATGAAACTGTAAACACACCTGCCTTTCCCAACCACTCTTCAGACTGACCTTTAATGAAGCCTACGTATAGCTGCCTTCGCCTGGGCCGTTCTCCTCCTTCAGCACTCTCCTTTGCCCGTACGTTTACCACAGACTCGGCAACGGCTTCGGCTGCTGCCGTACCGAAGCTACGGCCCATCGGGCTGCGTGGTGCCGCCCACGTGCTCCGCCGTGCCCTTCCTCGCCCTGTCCCTCTTCCCTCTTTCTCCCACCCTACTCCCACTTGCGGTCTCCTGTCGCGTTTTCAGATGATCACTGCTCTGCCCTGTAAAGCGTCCAGCACCGTCACGACCTACAGCAACCCAGAAAACAAAGAACCGGTCCACTGTTCCTCACAGGTAGGGTGGCTGCAGTCATCCCTGCATCCGTGATGCGGGACCACCGTGGGTCACCACGGAGAGACCGAAGGCTTGCTTTTCCAAGCAGCTTGGTTTTACCTCGGGAGGTGAGCGACAGACGCCTCTTCCCGCCTGGACCGCCATGCCCACCCTTCAGCCGGGCAGGTCCCTAGCATCAGCAGGGCACGGGAGCGTTCCAGCAGCCGCCCTCGCCCTCCCGAGATCCCTTCCACCTCGGAGCCAAGGAGGAGAGCAGCATGCCGAGTGGCACAGCCAGCGCCTGCACTGCTCCGGCCAGCGCATTGCTCCGCGTATTCATTTAACATTCTGTGCAAGTACCAGCATACGTCGAGGAAGGAGGCAGGGACAAAAGATAGCGGCGAGTACACACACAACAAAAAAAGCGGCAGCCAGACTCCAGAATTATGTTCCCAGGCACCCATTTGGGACACGGCAGGAGGGCTCCCAGGCTTCCCTTTTCCTCACAGATCACGCTTGCTGACACACTCAAAACCGTGACAGCACGTAACCGCCACCAACCAAGTATTTTGGGGTGCCGGCGTTGGGACAGCAAGCCCCGCCAGCCTAGCCGTTCCTTCGGCCCGTGCAGGCGCTTCAGCATGCCGGGAGCAGGCAGGATCGCCTGGGATCGCCCAGCAGCGGGCCCGGTCAGCCGCAGGGTCGGGCGACATGGAAGCGTTCCTGCACACAGGAGCGGGCCGGGGCGAGCTGCTCGGGGACTCCCGCAGCCTCGGCTGCTGTCAGCCAGCCTTGTCCTCACACGAGGGCTTAGGAAAACAACGCAGGGGTTCTGTGCTCGCTGCCTCGGGCGCCCAAGGCTCTTGCAATGCGCTCTCTTCTCCCCTACCTTCACACGCATACAGAGCATTTGAAATCAGACTGCTCTCATAGCTTTATAAGTCAACAAAAGCAGCCCTAACCACCCCCCTTTTATAAAAACACCCACTCCAGCCCAAGAACCTCCTTCCCAATTAGAATTAAACAGTACAGTCATCTCGATTTGGTGCCGTTCAAATATAATGGGTAATAAAATTGTCTGGCAGCTTCTACAGTCAGAAGATTTTTTTTATGCCAGTTTCTTCTACAGCACGAGAAGACTGACAGATAGCCCTCCACGTTCAGTCCCATAAAACCAGGCGCAATATAGTTATAATTGTTATTATTCACTCCTGTAAAAAAACCACCTGGGCAAGCAATATGCCTGATGCTAACAGCTGATAAGCTGAAATCGCAGAACAGTAATATAGCTTGTCCCTCTTCTGAGGCTTTATTACACTGCCTACTAGGAAAAAGCAGTACCTCACCAAGGCAGGGAAATAAAAAGGGCATTAACTACCATTTTTAACATTCACGCCAGACACAGTGGACTGTTCGGCTCATGCATATTCAGTTTGTTAGCGCTGCATACGGTTCTGCAGAAGCCATCAGTTGACAAAGCCAGAACACAGCGATCAGTTATCACCAGTCCCACCTAGTTCACCAAGCTCCCTCCGCATCAGCACCAGGCCGTGTCTGACACCAGCTCCCCGGCACAACGGGGGCTGGGGGGACCCCGCTCCTTCTCCTTCAGCGGAGCCGCCTCTCCCCACCTGCCGGGCCGTGTCCTGGGGACACCGGCCGCGCTGCGCCACCGGCCGGGCTGCGGGGCGGCGGCCGCCTCCCACCCACGGCACCTCCATCGCCAGCCCCGGCTCTTTGTTCGCCACCAGCCCCCGGCCCAGGGGCGAGGGGCGGCGGCGGGGACCGGGCACGGCCCGGGAAGCGCTCTGCGGCAGGGACTGCGCGCCGGGCTCCCGGGGCCCCCCGGCAAAGCGCCCGGGCCCGCCCGGGCAGCCAGGCCGCGGACCCGGGCCGGCCGGGGGGCTCCGGCCGCCCCCGGTCCCTCGCAGGCGGCGGCCGCGGGGCTGCGGGCCGGCGCGGGCCGGGCGGACGCACCTGCCGGGGCTGCGGGCGGGCCGGCGCCGGCACCAGCGCTCACCGGGACGGGGCGCCCCGCTCGCCCCGCGGACCCGCCGCCACGTCTCCCCGCTCGCCCGCGGCTCCTGCCGGCAGCCGGCCGGGCGGGGGCGCGGAGCCCCGCGGGGCGGGGCGGGCTGGGCTCGCCGGGCGCCCGCCCGGACCGACCCTCGACCTTCGCCCGGCCGCCGGGGGCTGCCCGCGGGGCCGGCTGCCCGCAGCCTCCCGCTCCGCCGCCGCGAGTAGTGGCGATGGGGCGGCCGGGCGAAGGGCGCCTGTCACCCCGCGGCGGGCGGGGCTCCCGCACCCCGGCACACCCGGGCACGGGCGCGCACACGTGCGCGGGCACACTCACGCGCGGGCACACTCACGCAGCCACCCACGGCCCCGTCCCGGCCCCAGGGTGGCCGCGGCCGAGACCACCCGCGGGGGCTCCCGAGCCGCCCCCCGCCCCGACCCACCTCCTCCTCGGAGAGCCCGTAGACCGGCTCCACCGCCGCGGTCGCCATGGAGCCGCTGTGCGGGGCGTCCCGCTCGGCGCCGCTCCCGCCCGGCCGCGCCCGGGGGCTTCGCAGGGGCGCCGCCGGCCCGGCCCAGGTGAGCTGCCCGCCGCCGCCGCCTCCTCTTCCTCCTGCTGCTGCTGCTGCTGCCGCCGCTGCTCCTCGCCCGCGGGCGGCGGAAGGCGGGAGCCGAGCGCCGGCGGAAGGGGCCGGGGGCGGTGCTGCCCGGGGCCGCCGCTCGGGGGCGGCGCTGGGGCCCGCCCGCGCTGCCGCCGCCGGCTGAGGCTCGCCGCGGCCGCAGGAACGCGCCCTCCCCGCGGCGGGGAGCCCCGGCGGCGGCGGCGGCCCAGGGGGGCGGGGAGAGGGCCGGGCAGGCCCAATGGCGGAGGCGGCTGCGGGGGGCGGGAGGCCCCGCCGGCCCGGGCTGATTCGCTGCCGCCCTCCCCCCGCCGGCCGCCGCGCGGAGGGGCAGGAAGCGCGAGGAGCGGCACAAAGCGCGCGGGGCGGCGCGCGGCGCTCCCCCCTCACCCGCCGCCGCCCCGCCCCTCCCCCGCGCGGGCCGCCGCGGCGGGAGCGGGCGCGAGGGGCGGGCGCGCGGAGCGGGCGCCCCCCGGCGGGCGGGAGCGGCGCCGCCGGGCCCGTGGGGCGGGGACCGCGCCCCCCGCGCGGGCGGCGCTGCGGGGAGGGGGCTGCGGCGGCGGGAGGCGCGAGCGCCGCTGTCCGGGGCTGGGGCGCGCGGGGGGGGGCGGCGCGGGGCCCCGGCTCGGCGGCCGCGCTGCAGCTGCGCGGGGTGGGGACCCCGGGACCGGTCCCCGGGGCCGGGCCGCGCCTCGGCCCCGCGGGGAGCGGCGCGGGGGAGCCTGAGGCGCCGTTACTCGGCCCCGGCTGACGGCGGCCGTCACCGGAGGTCACGCGTCTCGCGCCCCCGGTGCTCGGCTCCCCGTGCCCGGGCGCAGCGGGAGCCCGAGGGGCGCCGAGGGGCCGGGCTGTGTCTCTCGCACCGTTACCAGCCCGTTACCGGGGCTCGGGTGTCGCGCGTCCCCCGCCGGTCGGGGGGAAACGCGCAGAAGCTCGCGGGTCTGGCACGCAGCGGTGGTTCTTCGCCGCGGCTTCCTCATCGCTTCACGTCGTGGGTGTTGAGGAAACAAAATACTCTGGGCATTGGGAGCCAGGTTACTTCTGGGCAAAATCAAGTCCCACGTAGTCCCAAATTGGTTCCTTACGTGGTTTCTGCTCCCCCCTCAGCTGGCCCTCGCCGCTCCCCAGCCGCGCCCCACCCCACGCTAATCTCATTTATTGTCTATCCGTTATCTCCCGGCTGTATGATGGTACTTAAGCAGAGGCTAATGAGCTATAGTTTACATGAAAGCTGTTCGCAAACCCATTTATGCTTTATAGGGCAAGAAGTGATTTCTACTAGGTTTACTTTTACGTACGCGATGCGTGCATAAAGCCACGCGGGGCCAGCGACGCGGGGGACATCTGCCGCCCCCCAACACACGGCTGCCCTTGGCGCTTCAGAAGGGGGCCCGCAGCAGCCCGGAGCGGGGCCGAGCTCGGCGGGTTCGGTGCGCGGCCCGGCCCGGGCACGGAAACGGAACCCCACGGCGGTTTACGCGACTGCGTCGGGCTCCGAGCTGTGGCGGCACAGAATGGCGGCTCCTCTCCCGTTACCTGCGGCTCCTGCTCGGCACGCGCCCGCGGAGCGCTGGGGACATCCAGCAGCAGGAATATGGGAATAACTGGGGGACTGTGGCCCCTGAAACTGGCCTGTCACGAACGGGAAACGATCATCGTGGCCCGATCATTTTCCCCTTACCGTGGTTTTACAGCACAGTGTAAATTGGCCACGAACAAAAGCCCATCGCTAGAGGAGCTTACGACCAACTGCTGACAGACGTGCCAACCTCTGCACGTTCAGAGACCATCTTACACCCGTTTTCTGCTCCGCAGAGCCAGGGGAAAGGGAAGCGGGAGATCCCTTTTTCTGGAGAGATTCCACAAGCAGTCCGCGAGCCAGAAAGGTTTTTTCCAGGCCTCACAAAAGCTCTTCCTGGGGAAGGAGGGATTTGACCTCTGCCCAGACAACAGCGCGCAAGAGCTAGAACGGCAAGCTGTTAACGTACAGCTTAGGAAGGCGTTAGCCTTTGTACTCGCGTGAACGTCTCCTGGTCGTAAACTACGTATGATGTCGGTAGTAACTGGCGCGTCTGGGCAGGCTCTGCCCCAGCACCCTGCTCCGAAACTCCTGCTGCTCCCCTGCCCGGGGGGCTCCGTCAAGGCGTCCCCTGGAATGGCCAGGTCCAAGGAGCACCTGGGCACCGGGCTCGTTCCACGGCTCTGGTGTAAAGATAAAAGCAGTTTTACCCCTCTTTCTCCTGAGCTCAGTGGGTCGTTCTCAGATCTGATCTAGCTTTTTCCCCATGCTTTTCAATCACCTGCTTTGATTCCTTAACGGAAGCGGCTCCGCCACCTCCCATCTCCTGGATGCCAGGGAAAGTCGGGATTCTCCCATCGTTCCCTCCCCAAGGGTCTTTCTCCCCAGTTGCCTCTGCCTTGCTTTATCTCTTCGTATTGCGGCTCCAGAGCTGTGAGCAGGCGCACGACTCGCTTCAGGCTTCCTCAAAAGGCCGCTTCTGCCGTAGCCTCCTGCGCCAGTTTGCCGTCACACAGGCCCTGCCTCATCTCTGGGGATCTGGCCGCAGAGCAGAGGTAAACTGAGTCCACATCACCTCCAGGGCTGCTCTGGGAAGTTCAGGTCACACCTGGGTATCTCAAGCGATTCCAGGAGTCCTTACACTACTTTCTCCTGTAGTCAGCTCCGTGGACTCGACTCGGTTCTTTGCAGCCTGTATCTGCAGGTAGCAGCAGCCGAGACCATCAGCTGGAACCTGGCATGGACAGAAACAGAAATCAGCATTTAATCATCATCTGAATGAAAAGGAAGGCGGTGACTGTAATTCAGCGACTGTAATTGGACTGTAATCCAGGCACTGTAAAGCTGGCGATACACGGAAATCTCCGAGTCCGGATCCCTTCTGCAACGCGTGATCCCAGAGGGCGAGCTCTGGACACGCGCGCTGCCAGGCCACATCTGGGCCTCTGAAACCGCAGCAGTGGCCTTTTGCCTCCACGTTACGGCATCTACACGGTTGCTTTTGTGAAATCAGATAGCGCTCCCGTCAACGGGTTCTCCCCGAGGAAACATACGTATGTATGTACAGGAGCTGAATGAAAGGATCTCTGATGACAGAGCAGAAAATGAGCGCTCTGCCACTAACGCATCAACCGTACCGAATTGTAAAGCTTTAGTATCAAATCCGTGGTGGAGATTACTTGTTTATTTGCTCGTGAATATTACACGCGTAATTCCTCTTCAGAATTGTATTCAGAATAATAGATGACCCCGGAGAGATGTAATTCATTTGAGAATGCTGACATGAAAAATCTCTAGGTGCAGCTCAGATGATTTATAACTGGCCCCTTTGGATTACAAAGGCCCGTTCATTATTTAAAATTTTCAGAGAAAAAATAGATTAAATATATATTATGGATGGCGATTCTCAATTGAAGACGGAGCTTCGTGCAGCTGTGTAAGACGGGACGCAGGAGGGCTGGTGAGGACGCAGCGCTCCCCGGCAGGTACCACGGGAGGAGTTACGGTACCGGCACAGGCATCTCGCCTCTGATGATTCTTTAGCCTTCAGCAGCGGCCCCAGCCAAGCGTGCCGTGCCGTGCCGCGCCGAAAGGTGGAGAGGGGGTTCCCTCCTGAGCCCAGCTGGGCTTCGCGTGGGGCCTGGGGCTGAAGGGCGAGAGCCTGTAACGCCGTTAACCTCATCAGCGTAACAGCAGACGCTCCTCCTGTCACATAAACGCCGGATCCTTTTCTAAATCTCTCCAGCCGCTTCCCCAGCAGTATCCTCAGCAGCAGCGTACCCTGGCCTGACTGTGCGGGTTAACGCAGACGTTTCAGCCCTTTAACGTATGCGTGCGCCTGCCGCCCATTCTTATTCGCACTAAACAGCCAAACAGTGCCGACGCGTACTTCTCTGTAGAAAAAAGGGAAATGCTTTATCTGCTTTCCTGCGTGGACTCACAGACCATTGGCTTTTAATTCTCTCATACGACAAATAAGTCATAAAAAGACCTGGGCACGCGCCCATTTTTAGCCTCCAGTCAATTCTCTTTGGAGGACAGTGGAGCAAGGAAATACCAGGCACTACTTCTACTAACATGGTTTTTCCCCTGCATCATGAGAACGGCAACGGCATTATCCTGACAGTCTAAGGTGTACGAAAAAAGGGCAATATTGGTCTGAAGAGACAGGGCAGATTTCCCAAAGAGGAAGAAGAGCAAGAGATGGTGTCTGAATAGCTCTGTGCTGGGCACACGCGTGAAAGTTGTTTCAGGCTGCTCAAACACGGAGCAGCTCCAGTTCAAAACCTGCGTCGCCCCATTGAGTTTAAGAGCCCTGCTGAGCAAAAGCCTTCCAGCCCATGCGCTGCTTTTTTGCTCGAGTACCACCCGGCTGCTTAAACCTGGCTGTGAAACCGGATGGGTCCCTCAAGTTCAAAGCCATGGGCAAAATGAATTTACATCTGTCTTCAAAACACGCTTCCTCCGGCACGTATCAAACGGCAGGGACAGGGAGAGGAACGCTCTTGCAAGGCGTGTAACTGTTCCCCTGGCTCCAGGCTAGCCCCAGCGCACGCTCCTTCGCATAAACACCAGAGAGGCAGCACCTGAAGACAACGTCTTAATTCCTGTATCACCGATTTTTAGCTTCTTGCTTAAAGAAGCGTTCCCTTAGTTTTAGAAGGCGGCCCCCAACTTGGTATCGACTGCATATCCAAGTTGTATAAACCTTTGCCATACTTGGCATTATCTGATGAGATTGTTACTCGCTGAAATTGCTAATAAATAATAGGCACTCTCGCTGTACTTGGTACGTGTTCTGTTCGCAGTGCCGTCTCCCTCGTCGTTCAGACATTACCAGGTAACAATAATTACTGCGGTTTCGCCCTTCCGTGGGGGCCTCTTTCACGTTGACTGTCTCGGCTTTTTGGATTACGGTTTTATGGGGATCGGGGACTGGCACATCGTGTGCTTGCGCATTGTTAAGAAAAAAGGGGCCACCGCAAATGGATATGGTACAATTACTCGCAGGAGAAAGCCTTCTACCTCAACTCAGGGGTGGTAAGCCCGGATGTAACGCGGGGACAGCAGCAATCAGGAATCTAACTTTCTGCTCAGAAATTGTTATTGTTAATGTCTTTTTTCCCCTTGGTATTACAGTGTAGATGCTCGAACATCCTCCAAGTACACCAGGGATTTTTCTTCTGCTTCGCAATGCCAAGTGATAGAGCCTATTTCACAAAAAAAGGTCTTTTAGTGGGTAGGATGAGAACTGTCGGCTTCTGGGCTGGAGGAGCAGGGTACCTTCTCGCAATCCAGCAGTCCGCTGGTGGATGACACACAGAGGCTGCTGAGCAGACAAAAAACATGCATAGCATTTTATGGTTTTATCAGGTACCAATGCGTATCACGGGAAAACTAAGGTAACAATAAGCTGGTAAACAGGAAAACTTCCCACTTTGGGTTCAATATATTCTTAAAACCCTGTCCATGGAACTCCAGATCTATCCCGATGTATACTAGACCTCTTCCAAATCTCAAGCAGATATTTTAGATCTCTTCCTCAGAACGAGTGTGAAAGATTCAGAGGAATAAGATCCGAAACGCTCATTTACCAAGGAATACACTTGCTCCCTGTCTCTTTCCGTTACTTTTTTCGGTACACTCCGAACATAAGTTTTGTAATGTACTTTTTTTACTGCATTGCACCATCAACATGCGTTTATATCAGATATATATTTTTGTTTCAGTTTTAGCTCAGATTGAAATATAATACTGTACTCTAACTTCTGTACTACTATCGGTCTTACCCCTTCCTAGGTAATTTTTCTATTTTTCCCACAATGAATCGATGGCACTTGATATCACGGTCTGTGAGCTATGGACCCCAGTGTGAGAAAGCTTACAGTCCCGTTGCGCTTGAAGTGGGTCATTTCCAATTACAGTTATTACAATTACAATAATTACATTAGAATAAACATTTTTTCCTTAGCTTTTAGGTTTTTTATTAATGAGAAAACATTTATGGGAGGTTCATGACATACTCTGCGATTTTCAAATAGTTGTATCAGATTTAATGAAGTGAGCAGATTTTACTTCTCAATCACTCCAGGTCTGCGTTTTATTGCTGCTTGTTTCTACAGCTCCATTCTTACGGACACAGGGACGAAATCCATCTGACCTAGCCACTCTAGGATCCTTTTATGCCCGACAGAGAGAAACGGGAGCTTTTGAAATGCAATTCATCTCATCATCCTGAAGCAGACATCTGAAAAAAGTCCAGTGAATGTTATCATGGAAGTGCCTCTTTCTCCCTCTGGACCGTCAGAAAGCCCAAGGCAGGGAGCTCCAGTAAAGGCATCGGAGCTCCACGGTGTCCAGCTGCAGGTGGGGACGGGGCGGCATTCACGGGCAGCCTAGATCCACCTGACCCAATTTTCACAGTTTTTAAAAACTAAATGCAATAGTTTAAGAACACATTTCCCTTCAACGTGTTGAAATTTGAGTATGGAGTATTGAGTATTTTAACTCAACTTCTTATCACAGAAAACAGCAACCCATCTAGTACCTGAGCAACCAACCCTTCGTGCAGAGAAAAACAGAGGCAGAGCGGAAACCCCTTTTCTACTGCCCGTGTCTGCCAGACAACGTTCATTTTTTGTCATTTAGATTGAGTCACAGGAGCAGGCACCACGGAAATCACTTGACAGAAAACCCTTCCCTCGGAACGCAGCGGTTGCCAAAACCGCTTGGCCACAGTTCAGCCAAACACTTACGTGCTCTGCTGAACAGACCGGGATTTAAGCGTGTGCTTAAGATGAAGCACTTGCTGTATTTCTTTGCTACGTCAGGGCCTCTAAGATGAACTCCTATACTTTTTACATTAACTTGGAAGTATTTCACAAACCATTCTGTGTCAATTGGATGTCAAAAGAAGTTAAAACAACACATCTCCTATTAGTAATCCGATCAGGTTCACTACAATGAACAACATAAAAAGAACTAAAAAGACGTTCCAAGCTCTGCCAATTGTCTTGTGCTGCCAATACACCTAGAAAACGTGTTAGCACCTAAGCAAATCCTTAATGTCACCATCAGTGTCATATGGAAAATAAGTCCTTAGATTTCCAGTTTCCAGGGGGCTGCTTTGCCGTCAGAGCTCGTCCTGAAGCCATTCTCAGCAGAAGTAACCCGAGTGTGAATGCAGCGCTCGTTGCCGCCAGCTCGCGCTTCCAGAGTACGCGTGACGCCGTGTTGGCAAGTTCCGAACACCGCAGCGTGCCCCTTAAAACAGAGTAGGGAAGTAACAGGAACCGCAGAAGAGTCTGTCTCCGTGCATTTCTTGGTGCCCTGCTCCTTGTGTCCGCTCTCCCACAGCAGCTCCTCTCCGACAGAGCCACTGCCTCAGCCCATCCTTCGCTGCTCAGCGTTTTCGTAAGAGCGCATGAAGGAAGGAAAACCAAGCGTCATGGCTTGGATTCGCACTGGGCTCTCCACCTGACATACTGAAGCGAGTGCAGCTGAGGCCACCGAGATGATCCAGGGCTGGAGCACATGGCGGGGGCCGAGATGATCCAGGGCTGGAGCTCTCAGCAGGGGCCGAGATGATTCAGGGCTGGAGCACTCGGCGGGGGCCGAGATGATCTGGGGCTGGAGCACTTGGCGGGAGCCAAGATGATCCAGAGCTGGAGCACACAGCAGGGGCTGAGATGATTCGGGGCTGGAGCACTCGGCAGGGGCCGAGATGATCCAGGGCTGGAGCACTCGGCGGGGGCCGAGAGCCTGGAGAGAGCAGGGCTCGGGAGACATCCTGCCGCTGACTACAACTACCGAGTAAGTGGGCGTAGAGAAGATGCAGCAGACTCTTCTCAGGGGTCCGCAGGGACAGGACAAGAGGTGACAGGGGCAAGTTGGAACATGGGAAATTCTGATTTCGTATAGAAAAAAGTTTCCACCACGTGGGTGGTGCCCAGACAGCTTGGGGTCCATCCTTAGCGATATTCCAAATTTGAGTGGACAAGGCCCAGGCAACCTGATATAAGTGCTGCAGTAGCAGTCTGCAGGGGTCTCGTCCCTCCTCCGCGGTTCTGAGGCTGTCGCAGAGGAGCTCCCTGGAGTTGTATGGTATCTGTGCATGTAGGTATAATAAAAAACATTAAGTAATGCCTTCTTGCCAAGTCATGCAACAGAATCTGTTAGTGTTACTTTCAGGAGAGAGGCAGGAGAAAATGGGGGGGGGGGGAAGCATTAGCCAAGGGAGGTAAGTTAATATATTAATACAAATCCTACAGGAGTCCTCTCTGGGGTCCTCGACAAGCTTGTTGGGACAGATCTGTAGTGACTGCTTCGTCATTTTTCTAGAAATACTGTGCATACTTGATACCAAAATGCTAACTAAACATTGCTGTGTATTTAACAGGAAAACTGCAGTACTTACAAATAAACCAAAAGCCTAGAGAACAGGGTGAAACACTGCAAAAGATGTGCTGTTTCCACTATTTGCAGCCATTATGCACTGCAAAAGCTTTGCTATTTCCATTATTTGTAGCCGTTGTTTGTTTTCCTGCTGGACTTAACTGTACCAGCTGTTACTCAAATATTGGGAGACGCTACTTAGAAGGTCACTGTAACATGCCAATATATATAGACTTTACACTGTAAATCCCTAGTACTTTTAATCATCCACTGACAGCAGACACAAACAAAATCTAAATAAACCATGATCTTCACAAATACAGATGGTTTGGGTTTTATAGAATTGGCTTGAACGGATTAATAGAGCCACAACCTAAGCAGAAAATGCTCTTTAGGCAATCAGATGGATGCCTCACCAGCTCACCAAACAGCATTATGAGAATAAACCGCTGCCAGAGTCCGCCCAGAATGACATGCTGTTCTATTTACCGGGAGCTCTAAATTCACAGCAGCAGCTTCTAAACAGCTGCGGTGAAATGAGAAATGATAGCGCAGAAGTCCCAGCAAGACTCGGCGTGCGTACCCGCGCACAAACCCCCGGCCGCGGCTGCCCGGGCTGGGAACCTCTGAGCGGCACTGCCTCCCCGGAGGCCCGGGGCTTTAGAAGCCTCCCGTCGCTTCTCCTGCAGGAGACTGTTACTGCTTTCCTCCAACGAGGGTCTCTACTCTCTCATCTGGCTGCTGCGGGACTGCGGACGCCAGGAACCGGCACGGGGCACCAAAGCTTTCCGTTGCCGTCAGCTGTGTGCCAGCTTCCCACTGCCTGCAGGGAGGGCGCGCGGCCGGGACGGACAAGGGCTCCCGGCGACGGGAGACAGCGCAGCGGCGAGGCAGGGCTGGCTCGGCCGAGGCTTTGCTCTTCCTCCCGGCACAGGGCTGCGGTTTGGCCACAGAGCAGGGGCCAAAGCTGTCCCCCAGCCACGGGGGACCCGTCCCGGCCGCACCGCACCGCGCCGGCCACCAGCCCACGGCGAGCCAGCCGGAAAGCGCTCCCTCTCCCGCGGGGCCACGCTCCGCTCTCCCTCGAGTCACCGAAACAGCCCGTGCGGAGCGCCGAGGCGACAGTGCCATCACCGACAACGAAAGGCACCTCGTTAATTACACGAGCAATCCGGCTATTTTTACACAAGCGTTGTTACGATTGCGGTATTGAGCGACAACGGCGGAACTGATTGACTGCCCGGCCTCGTTAAACGCAAAACGCAAATAGTCTGGCGTGAAAATAGGGCACGCCGCAGTCTCTCTCGCGGCTGCAACGCCTTTAGATGCTGTGTACGACAGCAGTGGTTAAAAACCACGCAGACAAGACTACGTGTAGTTTGATGGCGTACCCGCTGCATGTCGATTTTTGTAATTCCTTGGTCTTTTAAATGATTATTGCACTTTAGTGATTTCAAAGGGGATGTTTAAAATGTTCTATTCACAATGTATCGCTAGTTCCTCTGAGCTTTACAAATCGTAAAAGTAATAATGGAAAGTTACAGATTTTATCCCACTGTCTTTTCAGTCCTTGGTTTAAAATAGAATTTCATTATTCTATTTCCACAGAGGAGAAACTAAATCTACTTCATACTGAGCGGAAAGAAGGCTGTTTACAGACCCACTTCAGCATAGTTCAATATTTAATGCTGTTACTGAACAACCTTTTGCTCAAAAAAAAGGCTTTTCTCACTGTAAAGCTTGTCAATGGTGATAATTTTTCTCTATTTCTGGAAAATTTTCATAAGAAATTTTAATATTTTATCAGGTTTACATTTGAATGACAACATTGCATCTGTATTTTCAGTATATATCCTTCTTAAAGCATTATTAAAATGTCTAGGGGCTGAATATGATTCTGAACACAGAAAACTGGTTCTGAACGCAAAAGATGATTAACTATTTAAAAACATTAGTATTTTGTAATCTGTTATTGAAAATGTCATAGAAAACTCATCAAAGCTATAAACCCAGCTGAATCAAAATCCCACAAAACATAAATAGCTTTTAATATTTTATTACTAAGTTATTTTCTCAATTCTTTTCTGGTTTCATTGCTTTATGAGGAGGAAACAGTCATCCCCTGGCCTCTCTCAAGAGATCCTTTTTAAAAGATCTGCGGTACAGTTTGGTCAAAACACCCAGGTAAACACCTCAGAAGACAGAAACCTTCCTGTTGCTGGGACTGGACTGAGCGTCCTCTAACTACGGTAACATTGTGTGTCGACCAGTTAAAAATCCCACACTAAAATCTCCTTTCGCTGTACGTCAGCAGCAGATGACGTTAAGGTACAAAACAGCTTCAGACCATATGAGCTGAGGCCTCAGAGCGGCCACTTTTTAAGTCAACCCACTTCATCAGTATTAGCCGCTAAGGGCAAAGGGGGGCTTAGTCTCACCTCGGCGCTAGGCTTTGCCATCTGCAAAGCCAGTGGAATTTTTCTGACTGTCTCCAGCGGTAGAAGGGTTTGACCTGACTTTGGGCTAGGTTAATTGTTATTCCAGCAACAATATAATACTTCAGGCATGAGCAAGAGGCTTGCCCCTCCTTCAGCAGGATTTTCTGTGCGGTAACTTCCCTGTGGTTTTGAACGTTCTGGATGTCTGTCAAACAGGCGCAGGCAGAAAGCGCTGATACATTATACATAAAGCTCTGCTTTCATAACTTCCTACCTAACGTCAGCGGTAATGCAAAATAATCAAAACAATTCCAAAAGCAAGACAAATCGTTTTCTTTCCCAACTCAAGATCCTGCACGACGTCGATGGGTGCCAGCGACATCGAAGGAGATGCAGCGGGAGCGTGCAGCTGGGGCCGCCGTGGGGAGGGAAAGGGGGCCCGACACCTCCAGCAGCAGCAAGCCGTTCGGTCGCCCGAGCGGCAGCGCGGCTGGCACTGCAGCCCAGCCGCGCGCGGGGCTGGTGCTGGGCTACCGACCCCCGGAGCCCTCCACCTCAGGGCTGTGCTTCCCCGAAGAGCAGAGCAGAGCTGTCGTGCAATCAGTAGCTTCTTCGGGGGTGACAAGAAGATGGATTAAACACAGATTCAAGGAAAGAAAAGCAGAGAACATTCAGATTTACTGGAAAAATATGTTTTCTTGAGAAACTACCAGGAGAAAATCAGTATAAGCATTGACAATTCTTTTTGTCAGGCGTTTCTTTACAAAATTGTTCTGCTTCCGAATTAATATTTATGCTACTGTGGCATATTGACACCGCTATGAAAATTACATCATTTTAAAATAAATACAAAGTAAAATCTACTGTAAGTCATCTTAGATCAAACATTTTATCTTTTTTCCCTTCACTTTTAGCTCATTTCAACAAAGCATTCATTTTTCAAGTTGCCTCTTCTCTTGCTAATTAACTACTTTCTTCAATGGCCAAAGCAACCTTGTAAAATTCATGTCAATTTACGTTGTTTATAGGGAATGTAGGATTGTTCAGGAAGAGTGAGTTGATCTGCTTCATTTTCATCAGTCAAAGGGGGGTTTTTGTCTTGTTTTGAAGAATGATTTTTAGGTACATCTAAATGCGCCTAGTTAGGACCTGAACTTACAAACACTGAAGTCCCAAAGCCAATTTTGCATTTAGCATCATTCTACCAGGGATAGTCCTTTCCTCCTACAGCAAGGAATATAATATATAGTCTAATTTTTGTTACTGTGCTAACAGCTCTGTGCATTTATTTCTAAAGGAGTGGGTTGAAAATGCATGTCTCTAATGTTTCCTGAAACAGTATTTCTCAGAAGTAGCAGGTTTTGTACCTTCATGACAAATTTCAAAATTCTCTATTTCTTTGTAATTTGAGCCAATAAGCAAAATTAACCTTAAAGAAGTTGAGAGAAGGTCTGTGTTTCTATCAGTAATTCATAGTTTACAGGAAAGGAAAAAAAACACCACCATTTTGGGGATATTTTAAAGGGAGTCTTAATAGAATTGTATGACCTGATCTGTGAGGTGTGGTATCACAAAGGCTTTGAAAGGTGGCTGCTAATTATTCTTAAAGGCCTTGGATGTAATCTGTGGCCTGGTTTTTGGACAACACAGGGAATCCTTACAGTTTACTGTCTTCCGTGGTGTGTCAGTTTTCCAGTCCGTGGGGTAACCTGATGGGTGGGGTGAGTGGAGGAGACACGTCCCCAGAGCCATGCCATGCGGGCAGAAGGCCCCGCGCTGATGAGAGACAGAGGGTCGCTGTCACGGCGCAGAGGCTCTTCTTCTTTCTCGGTAACTAAGCTGAGAATGTCTTACCTTGCTTGGTTTTGTTCAGATGCCTGTGGTACTGATAATCCCAGGCAGACATCCCTGGGGAGAGGGGCGAAAAAAAAGGAAGGAAAAAAAAAAAAGAGAAACTTGAAACCTTTATGGAAAAGTGATGAAAAGTAAAGTTTCTCAAATTTACACGTCCTGTCAGGCTCACTCGGCAACGTATGAGTCTAATCCCCGTGTGACGCTCACCAGTGTAGGTAGGTGGTAGGTGAGGGAGAGCATCCAGCAGACCAAGAGATGAGATCTGATGATAGACTCGCACACGGAAACTTTTAACAGATTCACTGAGAAATACAGTTGTTTCAAATGAGTCACGCGCGACACTCGCTGCAGCGCTGCCTGATTCAGGCCTGTAGCCCTCTAATCTCCGCGGCATCTGCAGAGCAATGCCGTCTCTCCTGCCGCGCCGCCCAGGCTTGTGCCACGCCACATGCCACCGGTGAGGGCTACAGCCCATTCAGCATCCTGCCCCCCGCCTCCGCCCTCACCCCAGCTGTCCTTACTCATGCTCTAGGTGCTGTTCACCCCTTGCGGGGAAAACCCCAGACCCATAAGAGTGGTGTAATTAGCGTTCAGGCTCGTCTAGTTTGGTGTCTTGCCTCTGCCAGTGGCCAGCAGCAAACAGCAAGGCAAGCACGCAGTGACACTTCTGCTGCGTAACCTCCCAGCTTCCCGTCGCTTGCAGCTCGAAGGCTTCCTGAACCTCAGGCTGTATCTTTGTATTTTGTAGGCTTTGATATGTTCTTCTTCTCCGAACTGGTCAAAATCCTCTTTGAACCTATGTAAATTTTTGGCGTTATCCTGGAATAATGAATTCCAACCTACCGTGTGAAAAATTATCTCCTTCTGTTTGCTTCTCTGTAATTTTAACTATTTATTTCTCCTGTTTCTTATACTGTGGTTAATAAGGAGTAATTATCAGCTTCTCCAGAGATTTATGCTTTTACTGGCTCAGAACCCCCCCTTGCAGCTCCTTTCTAGGCTGTAGACCTGTTGCACACCTAGTCCCTCCAAGTCCACAAGCTTTTCTTAGCCTTTGCTCATCTCTGTGGCCCTATCACACCTTTTGTTTAGTCTGTTACATCTTTTGGAGGCTTTCGCCTCTAGGATTTTGGGGGCTGAAGACTGGATGCAATCACGGTGAGGACGCAGAAGGGATTTTACTGTAGCATTTTAGTGTATTCTGTTCAGTTTGCCGTTTCCTTCGTAGTTATTCGGAACCAGCCTGCTCGGGAGGGGCTGGTTTGGTTGTGTTTGACAGCTACAGGGTATTTAGCCGATGTTTCCATAAACCTGTCTACAGCAACGTCAAGACCCTGAATAAGTAGGGCAGAACGTATCACTGAATGTTTGTATTGGGGTTGGCTCTCTGTGTTACTTTGCATTTATCCATATTAAATGTCATCTTGCTGTACTACTGCCCACTCAATCAGTAGCATGAAATTATTGTGCAACTCTTCCCAGCTGGCTTTTTTTTTTTTCATTATCTCTAATAATTTAATAACCACCAGTAAAACTTTTCACTTCATGATCGTTAACAAATTATTTATGAGCATACCTAATATTAGGTTGCAGCACAGATCCCTGAGAAACTCTGCTTGTCGTCTCTCCGCATTGCGAAAACTGATCATCCTTTGTCTCTTATTCTATAATCAATTATTGCCCCACGGGAGGAGCACCTCTTCCAGCTCTCCGCTAGCGAGCACCGAGGCGCAGATTTCAGCCAGCTTTACTGCCAGGACCTTATCGGGGAGTACTCCTTGTACGTGATGCTGCAAGGTTCTTGCTTTCTGCTGTGTTTGAGAAACACGTATGAGCTTTTATACCTCACAGTCTTGTCTTGATTGTCTTATTATGATTTTATATTTAACTTAACAAATCTATGTTTATCTCCCCTCAGTTTGGCTCTATCTAAAATTTGGGAGATGCAACTTTTTACTTCGGGAAGTTTGTTGTTTATCCAGCCTTCTTTGCTCTTTTCAAAGGCTCTTTCAAGTCAGAAATATACCCTTAAATTCCAATACATTTTTTTTAATAATATCCACCCTGCCTACATGCAGTCTGCCCTTCTGACTCTGCTTTTTAATTACCCTTTTTACCAGCTTTCTTAGTTTTGTGTAGTTCTTCAATCGGAACGTCCTACAATGGATCTCTTTCTGCATCTATAAAGGTATCCAGTCACTGTGTGACCTTTAGAGTGACCTTTAAACAAATCCATTTCAGCACTTTTGGTTCTAAGCAGTGCTGGCTTGGGTCTTCACTTAAAAATAAAAAGAGGCTCCTCTTCTCCAGTCTGTCCATATGCAGCCAATGGAAGGATTTGTGGTTTAGATCCTGGAACATTTTTATTTCTCTGTAAAGTATCATGTATGATTTTTAGGTTAAGTATAAGATATGGACAATGTCATCAATTGTGTACTCAACTACCATGCTGAATGCGTTATAAGACTGAAAAAAGATCAGAAGATGTTGTTTGATGCTATTGCCCTTCTAGTAGTCAGCCTGAAGCTCAGTTATCTCCCTTTTTGAATTTCCACATGAAAGGCTTTTCTACTCCTAAAACAGACAGTTAGTTTCTACATTTTTAGCTGCAGAGGATCCACAGCCTGATTTAGAAAATAGGTGAAAGAAGCAACTCACCAGATAAGCCTCCCCCTCTTCCAGTATCTGCTGCAGGCAGAAAGATGCATCTATCCCCCATGCAGGAAAGGACTTGAGAACAGAGGACGTGCTCATGACTGTCCACCCGCATCATTTCTGCCCCGCTGCACCGGCAGGTGCACAGCACTGGCCAAAACCTTTAAAAGAGAATACGCAGGGTTTCTGTGAATGACTGCCATACACCTGCTATCAATCCAGCTTCGAGCTTCATAGTAACAGCACGGGGTTTCTTATCAATTTCCTTTTATTTTTCATCAGAGTGCAGCACGGAGGCAGGTGACCCGTTCATTATGTTCAGGCACTGAGAAATGGCAAGCCTGCTTTTGCCTATTTAAATAGCCGAGTCACAAGTCATGGCGAACATTGTGTCTGGCATGGAGCTAGATAAAGTCCTGGGGGCAAGCACACGGCTAGAGACTGAAATACACCGTGCTCAAGCCAGTATTTATTTAAAAACTCTGCTGGTCTCCTGCATTTTATGGCAAATGCATAACTTGTATATTGGGAGATAGTTACTTCAGCTGCTGTGATAAATCTTGCTCAGAAGTCATTATTTGCCATTGTCATGCCTTAACAGGCTGTGCCTCAAGGCTCTGAGTTTGTGCAACCATGTTCTGTTGTTCCTTGTGTTATTAATAGAGTTTGTAGGCCACCTGCCTTTTTAATCCCCCTGTCCTCTTTTCTTTTTTTGCTACAGCACAACCTCTTTTATCCCCTCCTAGCCCATTACAGGTTGGCTATTTGGGAATAAGAGCGCTGACAAACACAACCCCGTGTCAACAGGCCTGCAGCTTTCTATAAAAGGGACTTTTGGCTGAAGATTTGGTACTTACAGCATCAGGAAGGCTGCCCTACTAAATATGTCTTTTCTTAGCACATATGTCCTATTAAAGCTGGTGTACCACCTTGAGAACTGGCATGGTGCCACTCTAACACATGGGCATGGTGGTACACTCTGTATAAGCTTGAAATATGTTTGCCGAGGGTAGGATTCCAAGGCTAGGATACTGCAATGATATTTTTGGCTGGCATACCCACAGTGAAAATCCCGAGCCAATGTTTTCAATGTTCGCTAACCTCCAGCACTCCATTTTAGGCATCTCATGTCTGAGTAACAGAGATAGCAAGACTTCAGCAATTCCAGCTTACCTTAAGGCCCCTGAGCAGTATTTCTGCCGATGCAGAAAAGCTGAGCAGTAGCTTCCTTCCCGCCACCCCCCATGCTGGAGCTGGTCTGCAACACTTGGGACAATATACACGAGCTATCTGCAGAGAAAGTTGCCTTTCACTGTTGAGAATTCAACAATAAACAACGTTTATGCAGCTGAACGCAACCAGCTCTGGGCTCTGGCCAACTGGAAGGAGGAAGGAAGGAAAAGAGGGGTCAGCTCGAGTTCTGGAGCCCTGCCCATGGGAAGAGGGACACATGAATTTAGGTCTCATGGAAGTTTCCAGATCGTTGCCTATATTGCTCATTCTCTGCAGGATTATCAATGGGGAAATTTGCACTGTTTGAACTTGAGCAGTGGTAAGAGATTGCATTGTAGGTTATTTCATTTATGAGAAGTCAAGATAGGCTAATTCGCTTATTTTCAGAAATGCATAGTCTTGTACCATTGGGTACCAGGTACAGCTTCCCTGTTCACAGGTCTCTGTCAGCAAGCACCGTCTAAAATCCCTCTCTCTAGACACTTCTTGAAGGAGACATTACTGTGTTCAAGCTGGGAAGCTCTGGGACAGGAGCACAATCCATCTAAATCGCCTCTCCCCTATCATTCCTGCCCCAAACAGTAACCAGCAAAACCACCCCACCCGTCCCATTGGAATTCCAAATCAGGCATGCATATCACTTGTTCTAGGGTGGAGACCTCTCCCTGTGTTTTGGGTTTCGTAACATCAGTGTTTGTGTTGCAGATGACAATTATTTCTCCTACTGCGTCTGTAGGGTACTGAATGGCTTCTCCCATTCTAAATGTAAAGTGGCAGCACGGTACCTTTGGAGAGGTTTATCCAAGCTATGGCAAGTCCTTCTGCTCCTGGGAGGTTTTAGAAGCAGAAGGACAGCTTTTCTCTAGGCTAATTCATTCTTTGGCTTGTAGGCTTTGGTAACTAGATTGCACAGCAAGTGTACTCATGGTTTTTGCTCCCACCACCACCCAGATCAAGGGACAAGGCCAATGTGTGCTGCAACAACTTTTCATCCCACAGGCTTGGGTATCCCTCCTAATGCAGGTC
The DNA here is from genome assembly GCA_009819775.1 of Phoenicopterus ruber ruber. Taxonomy (NCBI): domain Eukaryota; kingdom Metazoa; phylum Chordata; class Aves; order Phoenicopteriformes; family Phoenicopteridae; genus Phoenicopterus; species Phoenicopterus ruber. Next base: position 636,890 of record CM020246.1, read on the forward strand.
CTGAGGAGGCACAACAGCGTGGGCTTGGGTCTTGCTTGACACGGAGCTGGGAGACAGGCTGTGGTGCACACCCAGGTCCCTCAGGCTTGCCTAACCAGTAAGGGTGCCCGTGCTGGAGGGGTTTTCCTGCAAGACACCAGGCCTAGGACAAACACACAACTAGAGCATAACTGTTCCACCGAAGCAAACAGAGCAGTGGTAGTTGGTACCAGTTGCTAATCTGGCCCAGGGTGTCACTGCTTTGCACACGTACACGCACAGCGAGCTTGCTGTAGAAGAGTACATGTCCGTATGAACGGCAGAGGGTCACACGCCTATTACAATTATTTTTTTTGCATGCTGTTCTGCATTACTTTTTGAAATCACAGAAGCTGCTGTAGGAGGAATCATTATCCTCAGCATAGAACATATGCTAATATCTTCCACCTTACTTTCTCTACTTTTCAATCTTCAACAATGATTATGGTATTAACTGGTCGGCATCGACAGGGACTCTTCAAAACAGCAGAGAGGTGTGATAACAGTCCCACTAAAAATTCAGATTGGAGGTGGTAACAGGAATTACAAACAGCAGAAGGGAGGGAGGAAGAATGGGAGTTCAGGGTGCACCCATGCACATGGCATTGCATGTGGCTGAAGTAAAAGGTAAGCTGCATGCAAGGGAGAGAACATGATCAGATTATGCTGGGAGTCAGTAACTTCTGTGTCTTACCTTTTGAATTATTAAGAACCACACTGCCTTTAGTAACCTTTTCCCCGATACGGCTTCCAGCTACGTTTTTGTGTGCAAACTGCACTTGGTTTGAACTCTTTGGGGTATTTTGGATTGGCCCCGGCTACAGCAGCGGCACGCGGGTGGTGGTTCACTGTTGCGCCGTTGGCTCACAGATCATACCTCTCACTGCTCTGTAGCAGGAGGGCCCGCTTTCGGGTTAGAGCATATTTGCCTCCATCCCACACAGATCTTCTGGCATCTCATTTTCAGTACTCTAAATCACTCGTGTGATAAACACAAAGCTAAGGTGTCAAGCAATGTTATTTACATTAATCCTCCACCCTTTGCTCTTTTGCCTTATTCCTGAAGTCCTTTATCTTGGCTCCATCAGTAACGATTACTGCCCACGTTTCAGAAAGGCCCATTATACTGAGGTGAAAAGGTGTCACACAGCAGTGGGAGACACCCAGCACCCCCCTGCTCCTCACCATCCCACCCAGCCTGCATTCTTCTTAAAGGAGACTGACCTACAGCGCTGAGCCAAGGCTCCTAAACTCCTCCAGGCAGTACATACATATGTATCTGGTTTGTCTGTCTGTCTTCTTTCATTTTGTTAAAATAAACTAGCATTAAGAGCAAATCACAAAAGAGAGGGATGCTTAAAAATTCTACTTTATAACTACACCAACATAAAAGCTAAATACAATCACTCATGTACTGTTACATAAGATCCTATTGACATAACTCAGGAGATTTATATGTATTTTAGTATCTGGTTTTTTTTTCTTAATCAAAATCAATTCAACTGGCTTTTACAACCTATTTACAAGCACTCAAATTCTTGATTTTAAGAGCTTTTCTATAGCAGAACTGCCCCTTGCTACCAGGTAGTTAGGTTTATTGCTAACACCCAATGAAGAGATGTTGTAAGGGATCCGTGCATGCAGACACGCACAGAATAAGGGTGCTTACGACAGGAGTGGCCTGCAGCCGCCTGCCAGCTCACTTAGACAAAGCGGTACAAAGCGGTGTTCGGTAATTACCGAGCACGTGCATGCATATTCAACACTCCACATGTTCATAAAGGGCAACTACATATGCTCTGCCAAGAAAGTGACACGATCTGCATCACGATGATGAAGCCAGAGAGGAGCTGCAATCAAACTGCTGCGAACGGCACCAGAGGGAAAGTCCTGGTCAACAGCCGTGAGGCAAACAGCCTGGTGGTGAAACAGGGACCTGCTAAAAGGATTTGTATCTAATCACTGCCTGAAGGGCAAAGCAATTATCATTTACAAATACTAGTGACTGTATTGTTCACTCATGTGGCACTAGATTTTCTCCTCACTCATACTGAGCTCTACTATTTCTATGAAAAGTCCAGGTTAGGTCAACGTAAATATTCAGCGAGTCAGGTATATCTTGATTTATCTGATGGGATTTTCTACAAGTCTGGTGTACCCTTATCTGATTTCTCATCTTATGTTGTAGCTGTTACAGATCCAGTAATGAGAAATACTACAGCCATTTCCATCCACCCTTTTGATGAACTGTTTGCAACTGCCTCTGACCAAACGGAAATTTTGCATGCACGCGCGCACACACACACACACACACACTCCATTTTAAGACCATTACGTTAACCCATTAGAAATGCTGTTTCCCACTTTGTCAGCGCAGGCAGTCTGCTAAGGAATGTAGAATATATTGCTACTTCTTCTGTGAGAAATGTAGAGATTGATGGGGAAAATCATTAAAGTTGAAGCTAGGAATGGCTAATTAGATAATCCAACCCTCCTCCTAGTGTATGTCAGTTTATATTAATAATGAGATACATTATTAGGGCTATCCCTACTTTTTTAATGTCATCTTTCTAAAGGAAAATTCGTTTGCTTACCTCAAATTCAGATGACCTCAGGAATTTGCTTCTAGTAGAATTCAAGGCAGGTCAGCCAAAATGGATCTTTTCCACAATCTTTTGTATTCTCACGGCAGAGTCACCGCTCCACCTCATCATGCCTGAAGTTTCAGGAGGAGCAGCAGTGATCTGCAAAACATGACCTTTTAGACCCTTTAAAACGTGACAAACATACAATTAGTAACCTGAAAACGACTTCAAGGGGGTATGTCAAGAACCTGCAGCCCCACCATCTTTTTCCCTGTCATAAAGAGAGAGGTTTGATCTCCCTCTCTCGACAGTAGCAATGACCTTTACCATTTCCGTGCCTTCATTTGGTATACGTAAATTAAGACAATACCACCAGAGGCTCTGGAGCATTTCCAAGGCACATGGAGGTCTTCAGGTGAAAAGCCTGAGACAGGAATGCTAATTTTTATTAGCGTTCCCTACAGTTTCTAATGTTTGGTTTTCTACGTCATGGAGAAACCAGCCTTTTCTCTGTCTTCTATCTCGGCCATCTAAGACCAACTGACACACCTCTTACCGTAGTTCTTGGATTTGTACGTTTAGCTGCTGCCTGGAGAGAAGTCAATGATCTGAGAAAGCCTGAGGACTTCATTCAGATTATACATTGGTGTAAACAGGAACTAATCTTACTGAAGTCCAAGAAAACAGTAAAAGGATTACTTTTTTTAAACGAAGGACTCATATAGTTGTTTCTTCCCTCAAAGCTGTTATCTGCCCTGCCTCCCAGTGGCGCTAAGGCTCGGAGCAGCCCAGGAATTCTCATGGAAGCCAACATCCTTCACCTCACTTCCAGCAAAAGCAGCAACACCACTGACAAACTTGTGTTGGCCAGGTGTGCTCTGCTGGAAACACCTTGTCCCTAAACAAGGTTTCAAGCATATTAATACGGGGCTGTGAAGATTTGGAAAAAAGTGACCTGTTGTGGTTTTCTCCAGGTAATGCCCCCAAATAAAATCTTTCAGAAAATACCTGTTCTTGAATAAAACATGCTATATTACAAGAAACACAATTATTCCTATGTTGTTGTTGTTGGGGTTTTTTTGTTTGTTTGTTGGTTGGTTTGGGGTTTTTTTTGTGAAACCAAAGGGTTTAGTCATCTCCTAGCTATAGCAAAGCAAACTTTTGTAAGGAGCAAGTCACCTGCGTTCTCTATTGTCCGGCTGCAGAAAGCTAGCCTGGAGATCCTGGAAGATCACAGAATCATAGAATAGTTTGGGTTGGAAGGGACGTTTAAAGGCCATCCAGTCCAACCCCCTGCCATGGGCAGGGACATCCTCAACTAGATCAGGTTGCCCAGAGCCCTGTCCAGCCTGACCTGGAATGTTTCCAGGGATGGGGCATCTCCCATCTCTCTGGGCAACCTGTGCCAGGGCCTCACCACCCTCAGTGTGAAAAACTTCTTCCTTATGTCTAGTCTGAATCTCCCCTCCTTTAGTTCAAAGCCATCACCCCTTGTCCTGTCACAACTGTCCCTGCTAAAAAGTCTGTCCCCATCTTTCTTATAAGCCCCCTTTAAGTACTGAAAGGCTGCAGTAAGGTCTCCCCGGAGCCTTCTCTTCTCCAGGCTGAACAAGCCCAACTCTCTCAGCCTGTCTTCATTGGAGAGGTGCTCCAGCCCTCGGATCATCTCTGTGGCCTCCTCTGGACCCACTCCGGGGGCACAGAAAATAATGGCATCTCTCTGAGAGGGATGGAAGATCAGGCTCCAGCCCCACGGAGTGATTGTCAGGATATGGCATAAATCCCATCAGCTCAAGCAGAGGCATTTAGATATTAGTGTGTAATGAGCTGTTTGGTTCCATTTAGTTTCGTATTGCTTTTAAGAATTTCTGTGCATTCAACCAAAGAAAATTGTAATAGCACAATTTACTAAATGAACTTCTCAAAGAATCTTAAAATGTGGGAATACTGTAGCAATGAATACTGCAGCAATATTTTAGAATGTAAAAGAAACTTGTAAGTATTTCGATAGAATTTTCATTAGTGTGATTGCAGTATGAAAATTAATCAGTCATCTGTATGTTAATTGAATTATCTTTATAAACACTTCATTTGCAGGCTGAGGAAACTGGGATGCATACCATGAAATCAATGATGTGTCAAATAGATCTGAAATATTTTCCGTCTGTTTTCTCACACTGTTTGGCTAACTTAAACTCAAGCTGCAAATGCATTTGTGTATTATCAATAATACCAGACATAAATGCAGTCTGTATGTCTGCCTGTTAATGAGATCACAGCAAAAATATATATGAATGAACGTGGAGCTGGGCCAGCAGACAGTACTCTGTATGTGCTGCAGTGGGAGGTGTGTGCTGTGGGTTCACCCCGGTGGGGAGCTCGGCCCCCCCAGCCGCTCGCTCTCTCCCCCCAGCGGGACGGGGGAGAATCGGACAGGTGAAGGTGTGAAAACCGGCAGGTTGGGATGAGGACGGTTTAACAGGTAAAGCACACGCCGCGCACGCAAGCGGAGCAGAAGGAGGAATTCCTGCTCTCCTTCCCGCCCGCCCCCAGGACAGCAGGGCTCCGTCACGCCGAGCCGCCACTGGGGAAGGCAAACGCCATCGCCCCGAACGTCCCCTCCTCCTCCCTCCCCAGCTGCTCTCGCCGTGATGCCGCGTGGTCCGGGACAGCCCTTGGTCAGCGGGGCCAGCCGTCCCGCTGGGCCCCCTCCCAGCCCCTCGCGCCCCCGGCTGCTCGCCGGTGGGGCACGGGGAGGAGCAGCGGGACCAGGACGCTGTGCCAGCCCCGCTCAGCAACAGCGAGGTCAGCCCTGTGCTGCCAGCGCTGCTCTGGCCGCAAATCTGCTACGAAAAAATAGCTTTCCCCAGAGCCTGGAGATGAAGACGGTTTGTGAGAAGCAGTGTCTCTCTTCAAAACACAGATTCAGAATCTTCTAATAATTAATTACAAATACCTTTTTTTTCTTTAGTATCCTTTATAAAGATCTGCCACAAAGACATTTGATTCCATGTTTAAACTAATAGTATGCATGTCGCTACAAGATTACACACCCTTTTTAATACTAGATTACATTTGGAATTTAATTATGGAACTCATTTTAAAAATCCAAATGATTTGTTATTTTATTCAGCTTTTCCACATTTTGGCTATAAGGTACAATCAGTTTTGATACATTGCTTATTTGGATCTATCTGCCTGAAAATTGTTTTACTCTAACCTCAGCTTTCACAGGACCCTATTCTGACACCAGTGTGATACCTTTGCTCAGTAGCTGAATTACAGGGTTTGTAGGCTGGTTTCTCCATAAAGAAGAAACGTGAGATACAGACATGGGGTACGCTCTAAATAGACTTTTTATGCGGAGGCAATTGCACCAACTCCTTGTTCCAAGAGAGCAACTGTACTTTAGGAGCCTTAATTGGAGATGGACCTCACTGATTACTCACCAGCTCCTTTTCCAAGAGCTACCATCTCTAAACAACCTCCCATAACAGCAGGTCTTCTTAACCCCAAGCATTTTGTGCACATGAGACATAAGCCCTTTAGGAGTCCGTATCACAGGGATATCTGGTTACAGCTGTCATAACAACCACTGTTACCTACACAGTTCTGTTAAGTGTATCTGTAAGGCTGACAAAAGCCATCTAGAAGTCTTGCTACTTAGGATTAACATTACAAGAGAGTTCTGGCGTGGGATAAGGAATAACAGTTAAGAAAATCCATATACCAAAATACTCAGGGAAGCACTCAGTGTAAGTCTTTCAAGGAGCTCAGAAAGGCACTTCACCCTTGGTCGGAAAGTCCACATCGGACCCTTGGCCACGCATCCTACCAGCTAGACACTCCAAGCACCAGAGACGGGGGAAGAAGAAGAGGGAACGAACAAAACAGAGAAGAGGAAAATGAAACGAAGGGATTAGTTAGAGGAGAACTGGGAGGAGAGTAGTGAGCAAAAGGGTGAGTAGGAGGAAAATAAATCTGAGATGTAGGCGGGTGAGAGGTACATAAAGCCATGAAGATGATACCAGATTACAGAGTCGTGAGTCAAACACTGAAGCATGAAACAAGTCTACAAAGGGTATCCCAGATTCTTCTAATTCACACAAAAACTTCTGCAAATAACACTCTCTGCCAGAGATATGTTACGCAAAACCAATATTCATATTTGTGGGTTAAGTGATGTTTAAAGAGTGAGTCACACAGCTAATGCATGTATGTGAGTCTGAGTGGTTACATAGGTTCAAAATGTGTGCAAAATACAATAAAGGAAAAGAGGGGATTAAATATTGTGCAAAATGTAAAAGCTGAAATTATTTTGAAAAGTCTCACCCTGAAAAAGGAGGAATTTGCATGGGTCATACTTACGTGCCAGATACAGGTCCATTTTTTCAGGATCTTGCCACTGTCCCACAGGTCTCACGCTTCACTGAAACCACCTCTCCAGAATATAGAATTACTTTCCTTCGGACTTGTTTTTGCCTCCTCAGTAGTCTGGTATTTGTGTACCTCGGAGCAGGGATGCCTTTCTCCTAAACATGCCTGCAAATAGGGAATAATAGAACCGATCTTTGTTTTAAAATGAAGGCCACACGTATAGACACAGCCTGGGATGGCTGAGCAGGGCCATGGGGATGGGGTGGGCCATGACTAGGCTGGGATGTCAGCCCACTGAAAAACAAGCTCTTCAGAACAAACGGAGCACATTTAGGCTCTGAAGAGGAATCAGTTCAATTCACCCAACCTCTGAATTACACTCATGGACATTTCTTTCTTAATCAACCATACAGGGAGTTGAGACACTTACCCTGGCAAACAAAAAATGGCCAAAAACAGATTATGTGAAACCTATGATGTTTTCTCTTGACTTAAAACCTTACCTACACTTACTATTTGTTTCTGTAAGTTTACACTTCTTTATAGCATCTCCTAAACTTCTTGGCTTCACAGACAGTAGTCAATTTTCTTCCTAGCCCACCAAATACTCCTATCTGTAATTACCCTTTTTATGTTTCATGTTTATGTGGGCTATTTGCCTATAACTAACCACGGTCTCACAGACCACCACTGCTCTGCAAACCAGAGCATTTCCAAACACAATCCTGTATTAAATACAGCGTGGGACTAGTCCAGCATTCCTAAGCTGCTCATCTTCTATGCTGCTAAGAAAATCACTGAATTTTTAGACAAATACAGATTTTGGTAGAGAGAAATTTGATTTCCTTTGTTAGGTGCTTTAGTGGATATTTCACTTCTTGTTTCAGAGTGTTGCCTCCATAGAAATTAAAGTAATTCAGGATTTCATTCCATATTTATATTTTCCCAATATCCTTCTTCAGAGCTGCAGAGCCATGGAGGACTCATTAATAACTAAGCACTTTCTCTGACTGAAAGACTTTTGAAACAGGAATTAATTTTCCTAACCTGTAAGCCTCTTGTGTTGGCCAGTCGATCCTGGACCTGACAACGTGCAACATCAAAGCAGTAGCTTTTTGCTGGCAGCGGAAGCGGCAGGATCTGTTGCAGCAGCATTAGCCATATCGATTGAGACTGTACGCCTCTCAGCTACCTTCTGCTCGGTCCTCATTCACTGGAGATGGTGTCCCTGTTGACTCTGGACTGTGTGTACGCAGCAGGGGAAATATTTTATCCATCCTGCAAAGACAAGAGTGGAAATGCTGCGCGTTCATGCCAGTATCTTCTGGCAAGTATTCCTTCAGTATTACTGGAGCACATTCATCACTTTTTACCTGGAAATAAGACTGAGATTATAATCAAGCCTACTAAAATAATAAACTGTGTAAGTTTAAAGAAATACAGTAGCCGCAGGCTGCCATGAGAAGGTCGAGTGTTTGCAGTCACAAACCCTGCGGTACCACAAGCAGTGCTACCCGCAGCAGCGCCGGGGAAGCGCAGCATCCGACAGCTGCGGCTGGAGCGAACGGCAGGGCGATGCTGCCGCCCAACGCCGGCAAGGGCTGGGGGAGGGCCGGGGAGTGTAGGAGCAGAGCTAAGGGACAGGTCTGTGCCTGAGCAAGCACAGGAACGGGCTGCAAAGCCGAACACCTTTGATGCGGCTCCCAGGAAAGAGAGCAGAGGTGGCAGAAGCACAGCTCACAAGGGGCGATTTCAAACAGGCCGCTTGGCTCAACCAAATCACCTCCATCACACCTTGCCGAGAAGCTGTTGCACAGCCTAATCCCTCTCCTCGTCCATCTCTTCGTAAACATTTGGGAATTGCTTCGAGACAAGTCAGGACTTTCTGCCCGCTCAGTTCTTGGCTGAGCAGCCAGGTATTTCGTTCAAGGACTGCACCGCCCAGCTCTCCGCTTCCAAACACAGAGCGGTAACTGGGGCTCCCTCTACGAGCGTTTTCTACTAGTTCAGACACAAAACAAAACAGAACTAGAAGGTATCTTTTGACAGATAAAACATCTCCAGTCATTTTTACTTCTTCATGCTGCTCTAGGTATTTATGTTGCTAGCTTGGGACACAACATTTCCAGGGGAAAACTGGGGGAGATGTTTCTGCAGCTCAGAACTACCCTGAAAGCCTTGCAGGATTGTATGCAAGTATTTTCAGACTGGATTTGAATGGCCTTTTCTCCTCCACAGATTCAATTAATAAGTACAGGATAGTGAGGTGTAGTAAAGGATGAGGATAAAAGGAAGTGCTCCTCCCCAAATTCTTTAGAATTTGCAGGGTCCTGTGTATTTCACCAGAAAAGTAAGGTCTGCTTTTCAGACCGCAGCTTTACCTCCACGCAGCCCAAGCTGGTCTCCCTAGGAAATGTCCATGCATACAGAGAACGCTCAGATGTGCACGTGAGGGAAGACACGTGCAGAAAGGTGAGTGGATGTGTAAAGGTATTATGTCCAGCACACCAAAATAACTGTGCAGGACAGTGGAACACTACCTAAGGATCCACCGATGAACAAGGTCTTGATCAGTACATGGAATTACCACCTATATGAGTTTAGTGATATAAGCGAGAAGCTTAATTATGAAATTGTAAGCTGCAGAGAATGATAAACAAGCTTAGCCCAGCTCTTACTGCTTTGCTAGGAGGAGCCGAAGTTTAGCTTACTTGTGCAGCCACTGGGATCCACAGACGTCCCAGCCAGGGTGCTGGTGAGACATAATGCAAAATATATATGACCCGACTGAGCGCCTGGGTTCAGAACATCGGTGTCTGTTCTGAACTCCACCACAGCTAACATCTGTGATAAAGCCTTTATTTCCTTTCACCGCCAAGGGCACAGGGAAAAGCAAAAGCTGAGCACGGCTGGGACAATAAACTTGGCAGTTCTTGTGAAATAAGACAAAGTATTAGAAGCACTGTATCCTTAGCTATTCGATTCCTAGTCTTGAGTCTTGTTAGCACTCCCTGCGGTACAAATGTTAATGCACTAGAACCCTAACCCCAGGAGAACTGAGAGTAAAGCTCCTCTGGTATTTTCAAAGATGAAACACTGTGTGCTGCAGGAGAGACAGAGTGTCAGCTCTGTTTGAAAAGGAGTTCGTGACTCGAGATGTTGATCTTTCCAGATGAAATTCAGTCCTGACTGGCTAAACATCATGTGGAGACTGTTCTCCTGGTGTTTCTATATTCATCTCCATCTGCTGTGCTTGGAAGAAGAGCCAGAAGAATGCAGTGAGCGATACCTCTTGTTGCGAGAAGACCCTCCGGGCAGCAGAGAATGCCAGTGGCAGGACATGCTCTTCAGGGAGGGCATCACGTATCTCCTTGACTCAAACAGCCCTCAGAAGCACAAACTCCTTCTCTGACACCGAAAGATCTGTAGGTGAATCGTCGTCAGCAAGGAAGACCTACAAATCCATTAGAAATACTAAGTCCTAAGCTACCTGATGTTCAGCACATTTGCGTTTCTGTATCAGAGAAACATTTTTTGCTTGTCTATTTCTTAAATTCTGAACACAGTCTCTTCTGCTGACGCTTATGGGGATGGTAACATCTGGCAGAGGGAAGCTGGGGACAGGACATCATCTCAATCCACTGAAGTCAGGCTCTTCCGAGCTTCTGTGCTGAGACAATAATCTGCAGTAATTCTGACAGCAAGATGGTTGCCATTTACATACCGCCAAAAGAATAGAAAATAGTAAGATATACGTGAATATGCCATTATTTCCTTACTGTTTATTTCAGTGACTTGCAGCTCCGAGGCTTTCCAGCAGCATGACGGGGTCGCCAGCTGGGCAGCATCGCTATGAAAGTAGAGCCTTAACCAAGAATTCCAGTTTCTGGGAAAGAAACACACGGCCTGGGAGGACTCTGTTAGGCAAACGCTATCTGCAGGCACCGTGAATCAGCCAGTGTCAACCAGAACCTAAACTTTCTGTTTATCTGAGGATACAGGCTGAACACGACAGGGAACCCGATTCTCAACCTACCCAAGAAAGAGTCAGGAATAATTCTCCAGAGATGTGTTAAATTATTCTAGAATAAGTCTTATAATGTGACATTTGTGTAAGCCTTTGCAGTTAATTTTCTTGCCGAGTGGGAGGAGGATTAGTATAGAGAGAAAAAAGACATCGGTTAAGGTACTGAGTCTTCTGTGTTGTCAAAAACTTAAGTATGCGTAACTCTGTAGATGGCTATACATCTTTACATAGTCAACACAGATTTCTGCGTGGTTCTGCCTGATTTTTAAACAGCCATAGCTTTGTTGTATACCTAGGATTTTCTGTCTCAAAGCTGATCAGTCATATGAACTCTTTTTTAATTATCTTAAATAAAGATAATGGATTTTTTCTGTGGTTTTACTCACCCATTACAAGCACCTCAGCACAAGCTCTCCACCTTCAAAGCAAACAAACAAACCAACTGACCCCCCCACCCATTTTCCAGAAACCCTCATCCTTCTTTAAAATTGGAAATGAATAAAAACTCTGGAATAAAATCAAGGTTCCTTGACATCATCTTCCGCCAATGCAATGGTAAGGGAGGTTTCTCCCTCCAGGAACAGCACCCATCTCACCGGCTCAGAGATGCCACCCCTCCCAGACCCGCTGGGAAGACCACGACGTGCCAGCTGGCCCTCGCCACCCTGCGTGCTTCCCGCTTTCCGCAGCGGATCTGTGCGAACAGGACAAAAGGCCTGCGCTCAGCCAGGCGAGCGGGGCTGCGGCAGATGGCCCAGCAGCCGCGAGGGTGCCGGTGCCGCAGCGGCGGCGGGCGATGCCGGGACAGGCTCCGTTCCACCCGCCCACCGGCAGCTCTGCGCCTGGCGAAAACGCCTGCAGCTGGTATTGCCTCCAGCTCCGCCGTATTCCCCCACGCTCCCCGTATCCTGACTCAGCCCTCCTCCTGCCTCTGATCTCCGCCGGCATTCCCCAAACACACAGACCCCTTGTCCCCAGACCGCTGGTCCCAGAGTAAGAACTAACTTGTCTTCTCCTTCTCCACTTCTCTCCCGTCTGTTTTTTCTTTTCCACTTGAGCCATCCCCTCATTTCTCCTTCCCATCCAGATTTCTCCAGTTCTTCTTCCACTTCCCTCTCTCTTCTAGGCTCCCTATCTCCTTAAGTTCATATTTTTATGCTTTGATGGACATATCTTTACGGTTTGAAAGCCACAGTATACTCAAGATAGATCTAAACACGTTACTTCTAAATACCATCCCGCAGCGAGCAGCCCAGATGATGGGCAGTATACCAGGGACAGTCTGGTTTAGCTAAGCAGCAGCAAGAGCTGAAATAATTAAATAAATCTGCCTTTGAAGCCGCTAAGTCAATAGATGCTAACTCACCAAATCGAATAATTACATGCTTCCTCCTATGAAACTTGGGATAAAAGGCACTGTATTTAAGACACTGTATTTAAGCAAATCAACAAAGAGAAAAAGAGAATGCATGTTTATGTGGGTGCACGCATATAATATAAATATATTATTGAATATTTTTTGGTCCAAATAGCAGCACTTTTGGAGAAGCTGCAAAAATTTAATGCAGATGTGTCTGCATTAAAATTGCTGACATTTTTATAGAACACCACACATAAAGCATAAATCACATTTACCAGCAATCCAGTGCTTAGGCATTTCTACTTTGCTTACTTTGGGAGTTTAATCAAATGAATGCTATCAACCTCCAACATCATAAATCAGCCATTTTAAGAAGTAATGGGGGCTTAAAGTAGTATGAGTGAATTAATTTCTAGTTAGCTCATGCTTCTCTGCATATTAATTTTAAGTCTTGAATTTACTCCAAATGCCTATCAAAAAAAAATCAAAGGGGGATATATTTTTACCGTGTAGATGTCTGATAATCATGAATTCTCATTTATTACAGCACTAAGTATGTGATGCTCTCTGCTTTGCAGTTCAAGAGCACCCTGAAAGATTCCAGGGCTCAGCGAGGACATAAAAACGAGCCAGCTGTAGAAGATGCTGCACTGCAGCGCCGTGTACAAAGGCTCCAACACCACCTTCAACCCATATGAAAATGGTGACGAGCCCAGATGTTATAGTCCAAGTTCTTCCAGTTCCAAAAGGATGGGCTAAGAGTTACAATGGTGAGTAGAGCACCCCAAGATCCCAGCGACTATTAGTGCAGCTGGTTGGCAAGTACAACCTCTCCCTCCCCTCATTATGTTTTAAACCGATCCTTCCCACAGCTCGGGGAACTTAACATGAGCTCTGCTCTGTGATTTCCTTTATGGAATACTTTCCCCCCAGTTTCAGGCTTCAAGCCACGTCTATAGGGAACAGCATTTTAACTTCCACAAAGCACCTTTCTGTAGAGATGTGGTACACAGAAAGAGGAAAAAGACCAAAGTAATTTATTTTCACTGTGCATGAAGTGTAGTGAATCACATCAGTACTTCCTGCCTCGTTATATTTTAGCAAAGACTGAACAGATTTTTGACTACAGTTAAAGGGATGCAAACTTGCCATTACTACTTGACATCCTTCTTCATCTGAACACATGCGCTCCGCTGGCTAATTGCTAAAGAGCACAAAACTCCCAGTGGGAAATGCCCACCGCCCTGCTGACTCTCCTGGTACGTACATCTGTTAGAGCTCGGCACAACGCGCAGTACCCGCAGAAAAGGATACGCAGCCTGCAAAAGAACCACAGACGCTGCAAGACAGGAAAAGAAGAAGGATGCCGTGACAAGTTTTTTAGAAAAAGACTATATGTGGCCACTTCATTGTAATGCCTCTAAAATATATATAGCCGTGGCTGTTGATACAAGCCCACTCATGAAAATGTTACATAAAATGACTCTTCAGAGGTTGCTAAAAGCAGTAACTCCCCTTAAAAACAAACAAACTGACTCACTTTCACATGGCACGCCTCTGGTAAAACACAGAGATGCTGCTACGTGATGGATAAATACTGTGAATCCCGAGACAAGCGCAGAGCCGGTCCCAGAGCCGAGCTGAGCGGGTACGACGGCGGCACAAGCACAGGCTGGTCTCGAGGCCGGCAGTGGTCCCTCACCTGCTGCCCACGGCCTACGTGTCCAGGGACCCTTGCTAGAAATCTCTGTGAAGATGTGATTTATCACACAGCCCTGCATGTCCTCCCTACAAACTATTCTTGACATAGAAAAAAAAAATTCCACATAACCTATTATTGGGTTTACGTCTTAAAATTGTGGCAGCCCGTCCAGACATGCCAGACCGCGTGGCAAGAGCAATTGTAGGGCACGAGTCCATGACATAATAATCCATTAAGAGCATCTGGATGCATAGCCTGCAGCCACAATGATTTGTCCTTGGTATTCCTCTACTTTCTTCTTCGTAATCGTATTCAATGCCTGCCAGAGTGTGCAGCAGCATTTAAGGCACTGAAATTACTTTACTAGAATGTATCTCTTGGAATTGCTTTAAGGATTATTTAATGTTTGCACAATACTTTGAATTTGTAAGTAATATTATTGCGTTAATACCTTTCTTTCTCCTGAGGGATTCCATTGTTAAGGGGAATTTTCATACAATTATTGCTAAAATTGCCTGGCAGACTAGTTTCTCCCATCTGTCTAGCAGGCCATCAAGTCAGGAGTGCACTAATAACCCATGTATACTATCTGGGATAACAGTCCTAAGTAAACCCTGCACAAAGGACTCTGTGAATAATGTTATAGCAATTTCTGATCATAGAAGTGCTTCCAACAGTAGCTGCAGGGAAGCACAAGACGGATTCCCTTTGTAAGCTACATAAAATAATAGTGGGTTTTTGTTGCCGCTTCAGTCAAGCCAACATACATTACCTTCTCTCAGAAAGTACGAAAGCAGCAAATTACCAAAAATGTGCACAGTTTTGTGCCTCCAACAATGCAGGTCACAAAATCAATAATATACAAAAACAATTGCTCAGAGATGAACAATGAAATACATTACTCGTGAGCTAAACAAGAATAATGCTCCCTTCGGGAGAGACGCATCAAAATCACAAAAGACAGCTTGCTATACAGATTGCAGAAAAGAAAAGTGACAGTCGGAAAATACTGAATTTTGATTTGTGGAAACACAGACTCACAGGGAGAAAAAAAATAGAAAAAAATCCTGCTGGAGTAAAAAACCCCCAAAAAGCAGACTTCCTAAGTGTTCTCTGATGGTAAAATTTCAGTTTTGAACAGGGTCCAGGGACGAGTTGTGTAAGAAAATGTAAGGCCTAAGGTAACACCTGAAGTCGTACCACAAGACTACCACGTTCACACCTTCTCCTTTCCTAACGCAGCCACCCCACCAGCAGCGCTCGCACAAGCAGGGCCGCGCAGCCCGCGCGCGTGGCGTGGTCCTCACGCTGCCTCGCGCGGGTGGCGAACGCTGGCGAACCTGTAAGCAAAACCCCGTTTCCCACCGAAATTGGTGGAGAGAACGAGTCATTACCCTCCGTGGAAACTATTAGGTACTGAATTGCGACCCTGCGTGACAAAACCCACCAAGGTCCAAACGGGGTCCCCTGGAGGTGCAGCAGTGGCCGATGTGTGCCTGCCTCCCCGCGGTCTCGTGGTGGCTGGCGCAAGGAGGAGCCCCCGCTTTGCCCCTCCGTCGCTTTGCACCGTGCCCTCAGCTGGCATGCTGTCCCAGAGTCAAATCCCGGCGGTGGTCGCTGGCAAATTCCCAAGCTCAGAAAGGAAATACGATATAAACAGGCACAGAAATCGGGTCACTTGCTTGTCAGTTGCTTGGTCTATCCAAGAGTCTCTCATTTCCAAATGTTTCTGTGAGAGCGTGAGTATATCCTACTATTCTGACTGTGTCATTGAAACCAACATCATCTGTAATTTCACAGACTGCAGTAACTCACCAAGCACTGCAACAGCTGAAGGTATGTCTGAAATTTATCCAAACCGTGCAGAATTTCCATTCCCTTCTGCTTCCTGGACTAATCTTAAGTGACAGCAAATACATCTAATGCTTTAACAGCATTATTTTAAAACTTCACAGTCAGGATTCTCAAAAGTGTACAACAAAGGTAGTCGTCTTGGGTTTTAGATACTTTGCTTGAGCCAGTACTTGGTGAGACTGAATCTCCAGGCAGTTCAGCACCTGGCCCCTGAAAAGTCTGGCTTCTTCTAAAAATATCTTAAAACTGAGTTCATAAAAACCTTCAAGGCAAATAACAATTACTTTCCAAAGCTACTGAACACAACAATAGGATCATATTGCAAGTTCCGTTCCAGAGGACCAAATTTTGACACATCATCTCTCGGTCATTCCACTCATTCAAGAAAAATCCACTTTATTCGGCAGAAACCCAAGCTGCCGCTGGAATGAGTGCCCCCACCTCGCCTCTTCGAGCCTCGGCTCAGTCCTGCCGGCTCCTTACGATGGGGCCACCCTCCCGGCAGCCCTGTGATTAGCCGCGTTAGGCAACTGAGCCAGCTGGAGATGAAGCTTTTTTCTTGGGGTGGAGACGTCAAATTCGTTCTCAGCCTGGTCACCTTGCAGCTCCAGCTCGCGGCACAGGCGCCCAAACGCTCCCGCCGTCAGAAAGGCAACGGCCAGAACCAGCGGGAAAGACGCGAGACCTCCCGTGCGCGGAAGCTGCAGGTTCACAGTCCGACGCAAGGACTGTGTAACCTTGGCTTCGGAGCCAAACGCGCCCCGAAACAAACGGCGCCCCTTGGAACGGGCAGGTAGGCCGGTGCGCGAAGGCCGCGCGGAGGCGGCGAGGCGCGGGAGGCAGGAGCCGCAGCGGCCGGGTCCTCCATCTCTCGGCCAGAGGCAGGAACAGCAGCGGCCCCGGTGGGAAGCAGCCTGCTCCCCGGGAGCGCGGCCGACATGCCCTGCTCTCCAGGGCTGGCATCCCACCCTTCCGTGGTTAAATGCTCTTCTGGGATAGATGAATACGCAGTTGTAATATGGTGAGTCTTGTCTTGTCTTTTTTTTTTTTTTTGCTAAAACCCCCGTCATTTTAGGAAAAGCATTAGTACACAAAATGCACAGAAACAAGTGGTTTTGAATGATACATTTCTTTCTCTGCGTAAAAATCACCTACCAATTTATTCTTGGTATTTGTGGTTTATGAAAATAAATCTCAAATATTTTGTATAGGTTTTGGAGATGAGATTAAACATTATTTGCTTTAAAAGCCAACAATATCATCGTCGATTTAGAAAACAGATGGAGTCAGGGGTTCCTTCTGCATCTGGCAGGAACATTAAGCCCTGATTTTACAACTAGATCACTTTGGGAAAAAAGTTGCTCTCCTCACGTGAAACATCACTAGCTTGCCTGACTGCGAAGAGGGGTTTTTTACAGAAACGGGAACTTCTATAAAATCCATGTGTATGTATTTGATGGATCATAGAAAAGGGAATGTATAGGAAACAAAATTTTTTCAATAGTTGGAGTTGGAAGTTAATTCTATTCTCTGCAATGGACACAGTTCAAAATTGAGCCCACTGTTACTTTAAGCTCTCTTGCAAAGCTGCTATACTATAGTTTATGCTACCGTCTCTTACTACTGAGCCTTCACATATGTTACCAACGCTCACATATGTTACTAGCACAAGCCGAAATCACCACGGGTGACCTTCCACTGGCACCACCAGCAGAACTACACAAATGCTCAAGTAAGAAATGAAGGCATTCGCAGGCCACAGGTAAGGCGAAACCAAGGATGCAGCGGGGCCTCGCACAGCTCCATCACCAGCGCTCACCAGGACAAACACCTCGGATCTGCGTACCTCCTAACCTATTACAGCACGTAACACCGACGAGTAAAACGTGAACTCCGCGCCGCAGAGGACTCCACTCCGCGCAGGATTCCGGCTGTGAAGCGGTTCACAGCTGCGCTCCGTCTGCACAAAGGAAACGGAGGTCTGTGCATCATCTAACTGACACCTTCAGGCGTCCGGCTCCTGCAGGTAGAGTTCTGACAGCATTATCAAGTATCCCGCAAGTATTTCAATTAATAGATACACTGAATCCATTCAATTAATAAATTGATAATAAAATTAATTTCAATTAACAAATAAGCAACAGCTACCAGTCTATTAATGGAGCATGATCCTTCTATTTCTGTAGAATGCAGGGGTCAAACTTCCTCCACATCCCTATGACTATGCCATGAAAATTGCACTACGATTTCTTCATGTGCATAAGCATGATGGAAGAGAACATCCCTTGAAACAGGGAATAGTGAGGCGTGCTCTAAGTGCAGTTCAGCAGGTACTTCATCTTTGTGGAATTCCCTGCTGAGCTGCACTAACCCCAACACCGCTAATTAACAACCAAATTGGAAAGGACACCTCAGGTAAAGCAGAGCTGTCTCTAGCAAGTGCAAAACATCAGGCAGGCAGATGCATCTACGCAGAGCTGACCTTCATGAAGAAACCTGCTTTACAAACACACAAGTCACCTGTGAGCAAGCAAAGGTCAGGAATACCTGCTTCTGTGTTCTGCTAGATTACCGAGTCCCCGCACTATAAGTTGCCATAGA
Organism: Phoenicopterus ruber ruber; assembly: GCA_009819775.1. Lineage (NCBI taxonomy): Eukaryota > Metazoa > Chordata > Aves > Phoenicopteriformes > Phoenicopteridae > Phoenicopterus > Phoenicopterus ruber. The sequence continues at coordinate 655,414 of CM020246.1, forward strand.
AAAGTCTCTTTGCTCATCCTGTTAATGACACTTCCATTTTTACAGTAGCAAGCTTGGGGGAAAAAAAAACCCACAAAAAAACCTTGCAAAACTTAAGACTATCCTGTTATTAGAAGAATTGTTAAGGTTGTGGAACAAAATGAAACCACTCCTTTTCTTGATTTTAATATTCTGTCTGAAATCACATTAGTATGTGAAGAGACATGAAGGCATGGGTATTCTTATGCCCTGAGAATTCTCTCTAGAGTTCTGTCTGCTATTGATTTGTTGGTTCCTTCACTTTTAAATATCGACTTTAGGATATTGAATCTTCCAAAGCTGAAGCAGTAAAAGATCTGGACTCAGCCTCTTTGACGCTGAAGCGGGACTTTAACATAGAAAGACCTCTAGTCTATCAATTTTGTCTGAAAGCTTTAATTTAAACGGTAAAAAAAGGCAAAAAGAGAAAAAATCGTAAATACTACAAATGCCTCACTTCCAACTTTATCTCTGAGTAACAGATGGTTAAACACTGCCTATCTTCTGCTTCGGTCCACCAGGCTATTGACTAATGCAACCTGCAGTGAGGAGGAGGAGAAAAATAGTTGTATGTAAAAAAGATATAGTATAAGGAGACAGACGACTTTGGGGCTCTCAAACCTGTCTCCAGATCTGAAAGAGAGCCAGCAAACACCAAACTAAGTACAGGTTAGTACACTCGCTCTCAGTTTCACTTATGATTTACATAGCTCAGTTAAGCCCCGTAAATTGTTCCCAAGCTGCACGTAGCCTGCAATCTTCTGTGTCTGCTTCGGAACGCAGGAGGGGCTTCTGTACCCCAGAACCTGACCATCCTTCAGACGCAGAAGTTGCTATTGGAAGAAGGTATTACCCCTCTGTACAAGCCTGCTTTTTCCTTCTAGCCTTAACTAGTAGAGCCATAAAGTTATCATTATTACCGGATGGCTACAATTGCAGTTTTTATGACTGCATCCCTTAGGAGGGTCTGGTGTTCCCTCGTGGCGTTGCAAAGTGCGCCCAGTGATCCAGCCTGAATCTCTGCCACGCTGGCTGTAAGCCGTTTGGAAAATGCAATAAGAGGAGGGGTTTCTTAGTCACGTTATCAGAGCAGGTCAGAGTAAAAAAACCCAGACAAACAGATCCAAACCCATGCATTTTGCATGTAATTGTTGCACACAGAAAAACTTGTCTTTCCGTGAAGCTTTTATGAAGAGTGGTCACAGCAAATAAAAACTTGTACGTTTGAAAAAATACCACAGCCAAACCTTCATCTATGTCAGAAATACCTTAAATCAAGATATTTTAAATCAGTTTAGATTAACCTCTATGAACACGGGGAAAAAAAATCCAACCTGTCCAAAGCTGCCCGTGAAATTACAACATAATAAAGTCGTATAATTGTAATAATTATAGAAATCCTATAATTCTAGAAATCCTATAATTATACATTTTCAAAACAGGCAGACCAGTGTGCCTTTCACACATTTCAATCAACACAGAACTCACACAATCTACTTCAGCATACAGTGTCGTCACAATTTATTTTCTGTCTCTACAAACTATACAAGTTCTAGCATCCATTTTTTCCTCAAATTAATAATTTTCAAAATTACCGTCTAAATTACTTTTGCTTCCAGATTAGCTGAAAGATGCAGAGAACTTTTTTTTCCCATTTGGGTTAATTGGTAGAGACACCAAAGGAAGACGAACAGGGAGATGAACGTTGCACAGCGCAGCCCGTGGCTCGGCGAGGCTTCCCGCTGCAGCGGCGGAAGGCTGCGAGCCAGGCTGCCAGAGGCACCGCTACCCGGGTGCCGAGACCCGTCCTGCTCGGGGCCCCGCAGGACGCCTGCAAGGCTCGGGGACCTCCTCCTTCCTGCAACGCCGCTAGAAAGAGCCCTGAGGCTTCTGCACTGAGAAATCTGTCTTCAAAGACAAAGTCTGGCGCAGAAATAATCGGTCATTTCACAAACTTACAGTTGGTCTTTGTTTAATAAACCCAGTCAAAGTAAACTGAGACCATGCCGGGATGACGTAACTTGGTTCAGTGCTTAATACCCTGATGGTAACGTCCTGCTCAGCCCCCCAAAAGAGCTGTTCTAGCTGAATGGCAGGTTTCATAAATGGAGTTATATATGAAAGATGAAAGAAAAGAAAAACCACATGATTCTCTGTTTTCTGCACATTAGGAAATGATTCAAATAAGAATGTGAATAAATATGTTACAGAACTGCTTTAATATATCATCACCGATATGTACAACCCATGATAAACAGGAACAACTAATAGTGTTAGGCACAGAGCAAGTGCCCATCAATATTTTTGAACAATTAGTTATCAGCAAGAGTGAACCCTGCCTTGACACTGTGCTCAGTTATTTAAATCAAGATCTCCTCGTTGCTTTAAAAAAACTCCCCACAGTAAAACTGACAACCAAGGGTTGCTATTGTAATACTATATACTTATTTTATGCAGCTCATTCTGAAAAGGACTGTATTGGTGATCAAAACAAAAGACAGCTTTTGGTTTGGAGAGACTAGACCAACACTCAGGAAATTCTGGGTGCGATTTCAAGTTTAGCCACAGACTGCTAGTATGATTTGAAGAAAAAGAAACTCAGTTTTTGTGTCTTTTTTTTTCCCTACGCAAAATGTGGCTGTAATTCCCTCTTCTCAAAATATAAATTAATGTCTGAAGTTCTAAAACATTCTCGTGATGAGGAATACAACGAAACCAAACAAACTCGGGTCATGCACCTTCATAGTTACCTTGGGGGTTGTACAAAAATCTGTAGGATATTGATGGGAAAAATAATAGCCTGCCTGGCAGATTCAAAACATTACCGTAGCTGCGCCTGTTTTCAATTTGCTTATCTCTAAGTGATTATGTTTATTAAAACCAAACTTGCTTTCCATCCAGCAGAGCTGACAGATGCCAGGGTTAACTTCAGACGGCAGTAGCTCCTTTTGCAAGGCTTTGTGCAGCAGGGCGAAGGACCCACCGCTTCGTCACGGAGGGTTACATCCATCCGCAGGATGCCCCCTCGTCCCGGTGCTCCCTTTCCTAAAAACTCCGTCGGAGAGCAGAGCAGGAGGCTGATCAGGAAGCAGGAGTACAGCAGGGCCGGGGACACGCCGTGTGCCGAAACACGCATCAACCCGTGGATGCAGCGACGGGGCTTGTGTTTTCACGGAACTGGCAGCAAGGAGATGCTAGGCAAGAACCGTTTCTGCTCAGATCCCCCTGTCTCCCCAGAAAATCTCAGATCTGACGTGGTGAGTCCCAAACGCTGACAAAATGGGACAAACAGGAGTACAGGAAGGGAAAGAGAAGGAGCAACGGTGCAGAAACGAGTGTATTTTTGACCAGAGCATGTGGCTATTTTGGGGCAAAGGGGCCTGAGTGAAAGATGAGATTGAGTAACAAGGGAGAGGAAGGAAGTATATAGGACAAAATCCAGAAACAGAATAGGATTAGAGGAGAAATTTGGAGATATTTGCTGGGACTGGCCAAGATCAGGGTCTGTGAGCGGCAGCAGCAGCAGTTTCTTCATCATGCCTGCGATTTACAGAACGGCTGCTGCTTTTCCCTCCAGCACGGATCAGCACTTTGTTATGTGTAAAAAGTAATGTTTGGACTGGGCCATTAATCTCTGCTATAGCAATTAATCAATGTTAAGGGGCCTTTTTATCGCTAATAATCTTCCTCTTGAAAGGGCGTCATGCAAACCTAGCTGTGCATACAGCTACCTAATGAAAACTGATGTAGAAACCAAACATTCAGCCCTGGACATGAATTAACTTCCTGGACAGAAATGGAATTGTCAAAGGCATAAGTAAACCTCTGCTTCTTTGTTCACCCAAAATGTTACTGATTTTTAATTAACTTTGGTTTTATTCCCACGTGAGGAATTTGGGGCAGGTAGTAAAAGAGAAAGGTGCTGAAAGACACAACTTTGGAATCCAGCATCACCTTTTAGGTCTAGGAAAAAAAAGTCTGTTTGAACAAGACTTTTTCTGGCACAGGAAACAAAAGTATTGTTGCTACTGAAAAATAAACCAAGCAATCTCTTACATATCTGTCAGGCCGAAACAAAGATCACTTTTATTATAGACCAGCATCCACAAGTGGGCAGATTCTATTTCTGCAACAGCTACTCATACATGAATAGCTAAACAGCGTTAGCGTCAGCCAGGTTCTCCCATACATATAATGATCAAACACACTTTTATTAGCTACGCCTGCAGCAAGGGATCAAAAGATGTGATGGTTTGATGGTGTATTGATTCAAAAACTGCAAGACACCAAGCTTTTGCTTTTTTTTTTCCCCCCCTGCTCGTATATCTGTTCAATAATAAAACTAGTGTTATGCCAAACTAAGAACGTAGGTTAAGGTACATTTCTCATTTCAAGAATAGGAGAAGTTCTACTGTGGTCTTTCTCATTCATTTTTGTGATATGACTTGAGTACCAAAGGTGTAACTGATCAGATGCTGGCATCGCTATAGCCGCATGGAAACTATTTCCCGGACACAGTCACCTGAACCTCACCATGTTTAAACATGGATAATGTCCCCTTCAGGAGGGGGTCTGCGTGAAGGGGAGCAAACCGGATGCCTTCCAGGGAATGATGTTTCCCCATTACCCGTTGAAAGACAAGGAGATTTTGCATTACTAAAATATTCTGATGTATGGAGAAGCTTTTCATTCCACTTAGGTTTGATCAATATGGAAAGTTTCAGCCCAAGGGGCAGGTGGTTTAAAAATGGATGACAACATTGGAAATTCTTGCAAGCACTAGCCACAGCTTTGACGCTACCTTCTGTGGGTAACAAGTGGAGCTGGAAAACAGCAGCTGGTTCTTGAGGAGAACTTAACCCAAACCATGCAAACCGACAACATAGCAAAGACCCCAAAGCCATACTCGATCTGCATCGAAACCGGTATTGCTGCCCAAATGCCACTTCTTCCCAGTTTTGAGCACCTGCCGCAACCGTTTTCCTCCACCGCTGTACCACTCTCTGCTCCACGCGATGCAAACGTTCGAGGTCACAGATAATCTGAACAACCTGGACGAGGGAGCCAGCCCTGGCGAAATTTTACCCAGCAAAAACCCAGAAGTGATCTTTTCAGCCTCATTAATCCCCTTGATGCAGTTCACTGTGACAGCACAAGACTTTTGCCACTGCTGAGCAAGGCACTGCAAGGAGACGGACTGTGTAGCTGGGACGCGAGAGCGGAGACAACTCCTTTGCGCAGCAGCAGCCTCAGCCTGCTACACACCCGAGCCTGCCCGGTCACCACATCAGCGGGACAAAAGGACAATCTGGTCACGGCGCCTGGGGATGCGGCTCGGTTCTCCGCCTAGGAGCTCTCGCAGGGGCTGTAGGGACTACGGAACACATCAACAGTGGTAACACAGAGCATGAAGGAGAGAGACACCCCGAACAAGAATGGATCCAAACATCACCAACAGGTATGATGCTGCCATAACAAGCAGCTTTCCCCCTGTCCTCAGCGAGATACAGCGCTGTGGATGCTGGTAGATGGGTCTCAAGTTGCATGGGCGTACGCGGCTTCAAAAACAGAGCTGCCAGGATAGGTGTAGCAAAACAAAACCAGGAACGGTGAAACGATTTTCAGTGAAGTTTTAGAGGTTTCACTTATACAAATAAGATCAAATAAAAAATAAATAAAGTTTCATTTTGAAGAAAATAAAGAAGCTGGGCTGGTTTAGAAAGAAAACATGACAGAAGCACATGTGTAACGTACAGTGGCCAGCCACTGAGCAAAAAGTGGAAAGCGTTACTGCAGAAAGAGCATATTAAACACTAGAGCATTTGGCTTATGTTACAGTTCCCATCATCACTTTAAAAGACAGCTAATATTTTCCATTTTTTCTATTTAGTCAGATCAGTAAACATATCTGCATTTCACTTGCCATAAACTGCATCATTTGTGAATAAAAGTGCATGCAAAAATTCCATAATAATTAAAAAAATATTTCTTTATTCTTTAGGAACATTTGGTAACCATTTTGCTCTAAGCTGGGCTATATAATAAACTTTAAAAATCTTTGTTATGGCACTCCAAAGAGATTTCTGGAAAACAACAAAAAGAGTCTAGACAATTCTTCCTGTTACACAGACTGGTGCAGGCTACCATCAGCAGCTTCACAAACAGCCCTTCCTGACACCACCATTCCTGATACCTCGTCCAAACGTTAATTACTTGGCTCATATCAGCACTCTGCGCTGTTTCAAAATTGCCCTTGGCACGCCCAGGACATTTGTGAGGTGGGGGTTAATTCCTCCTCTTCAGTTATGCCCTAAAATCCTCATCTCCCCGCACACAAAGGGGCACAGGGGGTCAGGCAGGGAGGAACCCAAACGACCGAGCTTAGGTTAACGGTTGGGCTCGATGATCTTAAAGGTCTCTTCCAACGTAAATGATTCTGTGATTCTATGACCCAGCTGGAGAAACAGAGCCCCTGCCGCAGCCCCTGCCGGGCTGGCACTGCAGAGCCGCCAGCCCGGGGCGCGTCACCGTAACCCTACAGACTGGTGGGCTACTGCCCAGGGGGCACGAGACACCTTACGGGACGCCCGGGAGAGCCTTTGGGGACAGCACGGGGTGGGACGGTCAGGGAGGAACCACACGGGGAAAAGGAAGGGATCCTGGTGGTCTGGGGAAGAACTGCCTGATTGGCACAGTCTGCCCTGAATTCTCATGGAACTCTGTTTCTAAATACTTTCCTGGGTGAAGGACTCCCTCTTCTGTGTGCACCAGAGTACACGGAGGTCGAAGCGCCAGCAGGATGAGGCCGTTGGTGCTGTTTGCTCCCGGACACCTCCTGCAACCAGGATGGGTGCCAGGACTGCCACATGAATGCAAATACAGGGCGGGTGTGTGTCTGTGTGTCCGTGTGTGCGGCAGCAAAACAATAGCGTGAAGGCCTTTGAGACAGGGTGACCCGAACAACAAACCCAGGATACAAACAAACTAGCAAAACCTCTCAGTCTCCAGATTTCAAGTCAGGGGAACTAGTAGCCAAGTACAGCACCATCCAGGATCACATACTAAGGCTTATGAAAACTCAGTGAATTAAAACTTACAGTCAGAGCTTGTCACATTCATTTGACGAGTTCCCATTAGGCTCCTGAGATGTTTATGTGTGTTTTGCTGCAGCCTGAAAGAAGAAAAATACAGTGAAGAGGATTGCAAATAGGTACAGCATACAGCAGAATTGCACTACTGCCAACCCGAAACATAACTGCTTTATTTGTTAATTAATAAGCAAAACTACCGGTCTCAAGTGTTAACAATATCATGATTGAGCATCCTCCAACTCTCCAATCCTTCCTTAAAAGGACTTGGGAACCCGGGGTCCATTTTGACCTTTTACAAAGGCCAAAAGGTTAAATTCCTGCACCTGTTACCAAGTTTTCTCTGTAACACTGTACAGACCTTCTAATTGAGATGGGATAAATAATTGTGTCACTTAAAACAACACCAGGCAGGAGGTCCCACCTGTCGCGAGAGCGGTGCCTGCTCGGTGCTGGGCATCCGTTCCCCAAGGCCGCAGCCTGGGTGGGGAGCGGGGACCTCCTGAGCACCCCGGGAGCGCCCAGCACCCTGGGACGCGCTGAACGCCGTCCTTGTGTCAGACAGACCGCGGCTCCCGCACATGGCGGGGCGAGGAGCAGAGGGTGGAAGCCATCGCCCCAGCACCCGTTGGTGTTGCTTTTCTGTCAGTCATCAGGGCGCGGTGAGTGATGGCGCGGGGCCAGGCTGCCTCAGCGCCGGCCTGCGGGGACACTGAGCTGTGCCTGGCCCTTGGCGATGGGGACACATGGGGCTGCGTCCTCTGCCACTGCTCCCCAGCCTTCAGGGTGACGTGGCCCAAAATGCCACGCGAGTCGCCCCGCACCACAAGCGCCACGCTACCCGGGAGAAACGCGCCGCTGCTGAAGCACTCGCGGCATCTCCTCTGGGTGACAGAACAGCCACCGACACCACGTAACGGTGGTGCGGATCGTAACGGCGGTGCGGATACGGGCAGCGGAGCCGAGCCGGGGCGGCCTTGCTACACGGTGTATCGCGAGACAGGGGAGAGACGACGTCTCTGTGTCTCGGGTAACGATTTCTGTTTGTTACTACCGCTAACGACATTTTCCCCTCAGGATTCACCTTTCCACCCTTCAGGCCCGGAGCCTGCCCTGCTCCTTGCTGAGCCCCTGTGTGTGAACCGGCGCCTGTCCCACCTTCCCAGCCGCCGGAGAGGCGGGGGGACGCTCCGCAGACGGGAAGGGGGGTTCCCGGACCTCGGCGGGAGCAGGGCCGCGGGGCCCGCTCACGGTCCGGCCCCGCGGACGGCGCATCCCCACCGCTCACCTGCCGGGGCGGGGGCGGCATCAGCCGTGCTGCTCGGCGGGGCGGGGAGAGGCGGGGGCGGCGCCGCCCCACCGTGTAACCGGAGCCGCGGCCCCGGCTCAGGAGGGTCCCGCCGCCGCCGCCTCCTCTCTCGTGGGCCGGGGGCGGCGGGCGGGAGCGGCCGTACCTGGTCGGGACGGGGACAGGCCCAGGGCCGGCGCGGCCCCTCCCTTCCCCTCCCCTCCTCCTGCGCGGCGGGGCCGGCCCGGCGAACTGGGGGAACGCGTTTGTCCGGTCTGACGGCTGCTCCCGTGGGGAGGCCGGGCGGGAGCGGGGCCGTCGGAGGCATGAGAGGGCCCTGAGCAAGCGAGCGAGCGAGCGGCGCCGGGACCCGCGCCCACAGGTGCTGCCGGCGGCGGGCCGGGCCGGGGCGCTGCCTCCGGCGGTGGCGGCTCCTGCCGAAACTCGGGCGCTTCGGTACCAGGGGAGCGGGGCTGCCCCGGGTCCTCTCGCCTCCGCGCGGGATTACGGCCGCGCCGGTAGCAAAGCCCGGCGAGGCGGGCTGCCGTGCCGGGGAGCACAGGCGGGGCGGGCCGGGGCGCTGGCGGAGCCGGGGGAGCCCCTGGAGCGGCTGCGCGGGCTGGGGCGCGCACCGGGGCGTCGTCCAGCAGGTGCGTCAGCGCCGTCGGGCCGCCCCGAGAAGCGGTCGGTGGCGGGACGGGGCCGGGGCCGGGGCCGGGGCTCCAGGGCAGAGCTCTGTCACAAGCCGCCCCCGTCGCCACAGGAGAGGTGAGAGCTGGCAGCAGGGCGGGCCCGAAGCGATTTTCTTTCTCACAGTATCACCTGCTTGGTCTGAAGCCTGATGGGCTTTTGCTGGGAGATTTAAAAGCTGAAACGCCTCGATCCGCGGTGCGGGCTCAGGGTGTGAAGGCGGCGGCTCTGACGGTGCAGACGCTGTTTGCCCGGGCGGGGCTGGGCCCCAGGGGAGCTCTTTTTCCATTGGACTGGGGAGGGCCAGTAGCGCAATGAATATTTAAACAAATATTCATTCGGAGGAGAGCGGCTTCCTCAGGGGACCGGGAGGCGGCTGGTGCCGGGGCGGTCAGCGCAGGGGCCCTTCTGCCAGGTGAGGCCTTCGCTCGCACCCTGCCCGTCCGGCAGCGCGCTGCCCGGGGGGGGCGGCCGGCGGGTGGCGGCGGGGCTGCCCGGGGGGGGCGGCCGGCGGGTGGCGGCCGGGCTGCCCGGGGGTGGCGGCCGGGCCGGTGGCGGGGCTGCCCGGGGAGGGGGGGCGGGTGGCGGCCGGACTTCCCGCGCCTCCCGCGCGCGCGAGGGGCTCCTCTCCCCTCAGTGCCTGACGGCACAGCGCGTTTCGGGAGTGTTGCTCTGAACCCTCGCAGTGATTTGAGTTTCCCTCTCTTCCACCCGAAAAGATGGACTTCAGTTGATCATCAGACTCGCCACAGACCCTCCCCGGTTTGGAAGTCTGCGTTAAGGAGAGCATACGTATTTGCTGGGAGGTAAGGCGCGGGGAACAGAGGCAGCTTAGCTTTCTCCCCATGCTCTGGCAGATACCGCTGTTTTACGGACTTGCTTTGGTGGCCTTGGGCTAGTTGCTCTGCTTCTGGCTCCCCCCCACCTATAAATGAGGAAAATAGCGTTCATGGTTGTGGGGTGATTACTCATTAGTCAATGTTTTTACAGCCTTTAGAGCAGTAATAGATGTCCGTATTAAGGAACCGTCATAATTCTGCTACAGAAAATACTGGAGAAGTTACTTGTGAGGTCGGTCACTCACTTGGGAGATGAAAAGCATTTTTTCACCCCCCAAAAATCAGTATCTCGGTCATGTTTCCTACTGCTTTGTGTCTATAGCTTAAATAGCATCCCTTCTCTTAGAGTCCGAATGGAACTGTGTTAAATGGAGCAGCTAATGAAGCATTTCACCACTGGCTTAAATGTCAGCAGAAACGTTTTGAAACTGAAGAAGGCATACTGTACAGGGAGCTTCTGGCAATAAATAGTTTCTGGTAATGAGTAACAGCGCGGTGCCTTTTATCCTGTGTGTGTGGTGGGGGTCTGGATGTAAACGGCTAAAGAGTGCCCTGGGCAAGTCACCGGGACTCGCAGCTAACCCGGTTCTGGTACAGTCCCTACCCCTGTAACTCCTGCTAGAGTCCTTGGGCTTAACTCCCTGCGTAAGTGCCCGTACTGGCTCAGATTTGCTCACAATTTTCTGTTTGGTTCTGTTTTTTTATTTGTCTTCAAAGTGTGGTTCAGGTGTCAAGTGGTATTTGATCATTTTGTGTTTTTCCTTGTCAGCTTCTGCATTGCCGTTACTGACGTTGACGTTAGAGTGTGATTGCTCTTGTATCTGCCCCAGACCTGTGTTTGTCTCTTTGTTAACTTGTAGGTATCGTAAAAATTATTTTTGGTAACTTCTGAACTGTTCTCTTCATTTAATTCTCCCTTGTGAGACAGCCTGTGAATGTTCCAGTCCCTTGCTTTGCAGTTTGTGATGGTGAATTCAAAAAGCCACTTGCTTGCTTTGCATTGAAGCCCTCTGTTTAAATTAGCTTGAACTTATTATTTTCCAAGCTCTTCTGCTGTTGTGGCTTTTACTTTGATGGCATAGGTAATCATATTGGGCCTGAGTGTAATGTGCTACCTGCATTTAAATGTGGGGAGGGGTTTTATTAATTTTGTTTTAACTATGTGGGGGTTTGATGTTCTTCCTTGGCTGTTTCCTTTATCTGGCCTCTGTTAAACGAGATGCTGTGTGTAGACGTAATTGAATGCAGGATATTAGCCAGGAGCTTCTGAAACCGAACCGTAGCTCTGTCTGTGACTTACAGTATGGCCTTGGGCAAATCACTTAACCTCTCTGTGTTTCTGTACTTGTCGGGGTGAAGAACATGGTTCTCGTTATATCCCTAGGAGACTGACGGTGCATGAGCTCTCAACCCTGCTTTGAAGATGCAGTGCTCTGTGACAGAGCACTGCTCCTGCACCTTGGCTTTTTGGCAAGCTTACAAAATTATTTTGTAACGTGTAGTGGTGTGTTTAGTGCTGTGTGTGTTTTCCTCACGTGTTCTTATATAAATTAGAAATATATTTTTAATTTAACAGTAGAGATGGACAATTTCAGCAAGTTCATGGATGCTTTTGTTTACAAGATGGTGTACAGTTATGCATAGGGAGATGTGAAACAGAAGCAGGATCTAAACGAAAAAAAAAAAAGGGAGGGGGGAAGAATAAGCAGTGTAGAGAAAACAGGAAAGAAATCAAGGGAAGAACCAGGTAATTTGCCAAAGTGACTTCCTGCCTGAGAGGAGGAAGAGGAGGTAGCATGAAAGGGTTTGGAGAACTAACCAGAAATCTCTCTTTTTGTTAAGAAAGCTTTGTAAGGCAAGTTAATTTCACTATTTGCCTAAAAGAAATTTTCTTTTGTTATTGCATGCACATAGTCTCACGAGGTGGAAGTCAGCCAAGAAACCATTTTCTAACATTGTTTCGTTACAGCCGAAGCCTAATTTAAAGTCGGATACAGGGGATTCTTCGTGAGCGGCCGGTGATCTCTGTGCGTTGTCGGTACAAGCGTTTCGAGCTGCGTCTGTAATGCAGTCTCTCGGTTCAGTCACAAGCTGCGTTGGATAAAGGTCAGTTTAGGAAAATATCTTCAGTATCAGTTTTAGATGCTGACAGAAAAGGTGTTTTGCTGTGTAATCTCCAACCTTGTTAGCAGGAACTAACCTTTATTTTTTACAGTTAAAAATACCTGCTGGTTTTGATGGGGGAGGGTAATATCTAGGAAAAGAACTCTATTTAAAGTTCCAAAAATCTTCCACACCAAACAATATGGTTTATGTATGCACAAAAATAATTATTTTTTCCTTCATTAGAACAAAGATATGCTGTTTTATAACATGAACCTTGAGAGGAAACGTAATGATCTCTGTAAAAGGCAGGTTGAAACTCCTTCAGAGTACGCTCAAACCTGCAGCTTGAACAAAGGTTACCAACTTTATCTTCTGCAAAGATAACTTGTCTTGACTTGGACTTTAAATGATGGAGAGTCTGCGTATCTGTTAATGAAAAATCCTAGTGCAGACAATGGGTAAAATTATTATTTTGTTTCTGCAAGTAGCCCATCTTCAACCATCCTCGCTTAGCCTCAGGCAACTTGGACTGTAGGCTCCGAGTCTCTCTTTGGAGTTGTCATTTTCTGTTAAATTGTTGGTGACTAGTTAATCTCTTCCTTGTGTAGAGTTCTGTTGGCTCATAGTGATCAAGTCACTTGTATTGGAATGTCCTTCATATTCCTTTTCATACATAGCAATCTTAAAATTTTAATAGGTAGTTATATCGGCGAGTACACAATGGCCACTAGTGTAATTCTAGTAGTTCCTCTATGAGGAAGGTGTGTTGTGTTGCTTTTTTAATGAGGTGCTTTTCTCCACCTGGTGCGATCATGCAGAACTGAGATGGGAAGCATTAGGCGTGAAGGCATTTGGAAGCTGGTGTCCCCCATGTTTTCATTTTTTTCTGCTGATACTGTGCCTTTTTTTTTTCCCCTTTCTTTTTTTTTCCCCCATAAGATTGGTCTTGGACATCCGTCAACAGGACAAACTGTACTCCCTCTTTCCGGTCACCCCTCTCCAGAGGGTTTCAGGGTTTTGGTGCCTCAACTTGTTTGGTTGGGTCTTCAGTATGTTCGTTGGAGGAACTGTCACCTCCCTTCAGCCACGTTTGGAAACAATAGCTTTTGGAGAAAGTAAGGTTTCACAGAGCTTGGTGGTACCAGAGTGCTACAATTTTATGCTGGTGTTTACCTCCTGATGGTGCAGGTAACTAGGGTCATTATGGCATCCAAGGAGGGACTGGAGTTGATTCCTTGTAAAAGAAAGATCTGTTGGTATTACAAGGTTGGTTGTGTATGATGCCAATACAAAAAGTCTCTTGGAGCTGGAAGTAGTCCAGTTTGGTAAGTCCTTGATCCTCATAGTTAAAAACGTATAGCCAAAGCACCTTTTTGGAAACACCTTTTTTAATGAGTGGTTGCCCTTGGTACGTCGTACGAGGCTGGGTGTGTGTGTTTCCTATTGTAGTGTAAGTGGAAAGAGACGCCGTAGCTGTCTCCCAGTACTGCGCCAAGGCACTTCTTCCTGGCAGAACAGGCTCGTTCTAGTACACACGTTTTGCCAAAGCGGTTTGGTTATACAGTGGGAAATAACAGTGCAAGTTTGCTTATGTCTTTATTTCTCCAGCATCCTTATTCTGCACAATTATGGCACTTTTCTTTTCCCACTTAAACATGGGTGAGTTGATAAACGTAACGTTAAAGTTCTGAGTGAGGCACTGCGGGCTTACGGCGCCTTAGTGTATAGTTGTGTACACGCAACTCTCCATCCGTTGTCTGCACTGTGGTATTCCCAGATTTTTATCTGGCGCTAAAATTTCAAAATCGGTGGTAAGGGGAGATAAGGGGACATCAATTATTCACTAGACTTTAACAATCTTCAGGTCTTATTCCTCTGGTGGATGTTAATGCTGCTGTTATTGCTCATTCCCTGTTAGTGTACAGATGGTGTGAGATGCGTTCTTTCTAATCAATAGATACAACAAGATGTTAACTTTATGATGCTAATGCTTGTGGAAAGTGAAATGAACCTCTGCTATCCGGACTAAATTCTAAGTAGCCTCTGCACAATTTGTGGTCACAAATTGCTTGAAACAACCTTTTTTTATAAATGTTTTCTGTGAGATGAGGTACTATTGTGAATCAAAATACATATACTTTATATTTAAAAATTGCGTGTGTGTGTATTTATACATGCATATGTGTATAAAGCTTGGGGCTGGGTGAATGACAGCAATAGATGATACAACCAAGCTGACTCACATGAGACCTGTTGCTTACAAAACAGGTTCCCCAAGGATTTCTCATGTTGCAGTGATAGCCTGAGTCTCCAAAAGCGCTGTTTGAATCTTCTGTGGTTCTGTTGTGTGGTGATAATCTTGGACTCGTCAGGTATGACGTGTGTTCTGATGTCCTGGGATTTGCAGGTGCACTACTTCATCACAAGCATTTTGTCTGTAGCCATATTTTAATCACTTGAACTTTAACCTTTTTTGGTGGGAATTCAGAGTCACCTCATGTTAAGCCTGTGTTGGGAGGCTCAAGGTGGGAACTTTCTCCAAGGTCACAGTGCAATGAGGAAGGTGTGTAAGGTCAGGAGTTTGTTTCCTTACTATCTCGGTTTTGATTAGCTTATGCTCTCAAGTGTGGTTTGAGCATACGTATTTCCGAAAAGCATGCCTGACCCAGAATGTCTTTACTGTAGGTGGAATTGTAGAGCTGTGGGAGCTCTGACAGAGAAGCAAACCTCTGCTTATTTCCTCAGCTCTGATGTATTTCTGTTGGAGCGGTGCGGCTGTAAGCTTGACCCATTTGCAGTGCAGGGTGTAAGCGCTCAGCAGTTCTGTTTTCCTGAAGCAGCCCTGGGAACTGGGGTGTGCCTCTGCGTCAGCTGCCAGGAACCTAATTGTCCACGATGCCTGGGCAGAGTCTGCTTGTCAGTTGTACCAAGCACCAGGCCGTGCCATTTCCGATAGTGCCCGGGAGCACTTAGGATGATACTAAAGGGCACACACCGTATATGATATGTTCTGAATTACAAGCTATGGGTTTTTTGCCTAATGCAAAGTGTACTTGGTTGGCTTGGAGGAGTCGAGGCTTCAGCTTCAGGATTCAGTTTGCCCCACTTCTGCTGTACTACGTTAATGGTGCTTGATGGAGGCTGCCTCAGAGGAGCAAGAGCATGCCTCCAGTCACAGCTGACTTACAATAGTTATCGTCTAAACTCCTGAGGTTGCCTTTCTGCAAGGTGTTTCCAGAGCTGGGCTTTACGGCGGTCATGGCATACTGTAAGAGGCGTACAAAAGTCAGTGTGTTTCGGAACAAATGACTGATAGAAATCGTTCCTCTTGAAGATGTAATTTCAGGGGTGTTCAATTATTTTAAAGTAGTCATTCAATGAAGTAAATATAACGGTTATGTATGAAGTAGCTATATAAATTGATGAGCTTAAAGAATGTAATTTGCATGGCAATCTAACTGAAGCTTAGTAGTGTTTGGAATGAAGGTTATTTCCTTGGCGCATTTGTGCCGATTCATGCTATTTCAAGTAACTACTTTTTTTTTCTTAAAACATCATAAAGAATAGCTAGAATCACAGAAGGGTTTGGGTTGGAAGGGAGCTTAGAGATCATCTACTTCCAACCCCCCACCAAGGGCAGGGACATCTTCCCCTAGACCAGGTTGCTCCAAGCCCCGTCCAGCCTGGCCTTGAACACTTCCAGGGATGGGGCAGCCACAGCTTCTCTGGGCAACCTGTGCCAGGGCCTCCCCACCCTCATGGGGAAGAATTTCTTCCTTATAGCTAATTCTAAATCTGCCTTCTTTCAGTTTGAACCCATCACCCCTTGTCCCATCACTCCATGCCCTTGTCAAAAGTCCGTCTCCAGCTTTCTTGGAGGTCCCTTTAGGGACTGGGTTTATGTTGTTCAGGAGATACTTCTATCTGCCTGTCCCAGCACTTGTTACCAGTAACATTTCATACCTGTTTTGAGTAATATGTGATTCGTCTCTCATATTTTGGAAGCAAATCTAGGTTTATTATTTACCCGTTTCCTTGTAGAAGCTCTTGTTACAGGGAGATTAGTTGATTAATACATTTTTAATGAAGGACGATACTCTATTAAAGCATTTGGCTGGGATCACTGAAGTGAGAACAGAAATGCAATATCCCGCCGTCGAAGGACTTCGGTTCTGGCTGCTGCTTTGTGAGGGTTAAATAGCGAGCAAGAACTGTAAAGCATTAACTGAACCGAGGTTACCAATTTGATGATTATCAGGGTGGGAGACGGGCTGCTGTGTAGTGTCCCAAGGTAACAGTTCTGGAGATCCTGTAGTGCCCACCTGCAGCTGTTACCTCATTTGTTGTTTGTACCAGCCTGTGGAAAGTTAAGTGGCAACTACTTTTTTTGGCTGTAGGAATTTCACTTTGCAAATAAAACAAGTAGTATTTTGGTTTCTCCCTGATATTTACAGCACCCTCTGAGAATTTGTGTGGTGAGAAGTTGGGCTTCTGGTGTGGTTTACTACCCCTTCCTCTGTGTTTCATGGTATAAAAACATCTTGCGTTTAAGCAACTGCATTGGATGTATTCATCTCATAACTCACGGGAATCCTCTTTCTTTTCTTGTGCCCCAAAAATAGCAGTAGCTAATAATAGCTGTATGAATTGCTGCCACCAGGTGGAAAAAAAAAAAAAAAAAAAAATCTTTGTATGCTGACTGGATGAACCATCCATGTGCTTTGAGTTGTGCTGCTCACTGCCTCTGTTCTGTTCTAAGCCGATTTTTTCCTTCTGTTTGAAGCCCACTGCTGTCTGTTTAGACTGGGAATGCTAGCCTTAAGACAAAATGCATGCACCTTTGTATACCTCCTGCTTTGCTGTGTAAAGCAGAGCATCCTTTTTCTGAAGCAGTCTCTGTTCCTCGCAGTTCTGCTGAATTTGCTGGGTTTGTCAGTGTGAAGAGGTGGGGATGACCCCAGCCACGTCTCAGTGTGCCCTACCTAGCCGTTTGAGAGCCCGTTTGCCACAGTCAGGTTTACAAAATGGTCATCTGGATTAAATACTGTGCTTTATATCTGCGTTGTCAGAAAGGATGGATAAATTGATCCTTAGGAAGGTGGTGGGTTTGTTTTCCTTGCCCAGGACTTGATATTGGTGACCAGGTTATTTTAAAAGAAACAAAACTGCCACCTTACCCAAGAGCAGATCATGAGCTGTCTTTTCAATTACAAACTTCAGTTCTCAAATTAGAGCTGATCTTTAAATATGTGCCCGTGGATGAGAAATGATGCTTAAACCTATCGGGGTATAAGCTGGGGTATGGACCTGAGTCTCTTAAATACAGGTGGCTGCTTTGATGGAGCCATCGAAGTACTCTGCAGGCTCTGATTTCTTTCTTGGTTGTTTGCATTGCAGTCCTGCAAGCGTCCGTTCCGTTGCTCTGTTTACCTAACAGGCTGTCTTTGTTTCATGCTCCCTTTTTAGCTTAAAATCTCAGATATTGGCAAGATGAGCAGTGTGTTACAGCTGAAGATGGCAGAATAATTACTTCTGTCTCTTAGGGGAAAATGTAATTGGAGTAATCGTGCATCTGCTAGAAAGTCCTTGGGGGGAAACTGCCACCCCAGAGATTAACGTTAGACGTGGTGTTCTAGCTGCAGCTTTGGAAGGGCATGTTCAGTCCTCCTGTGAGTAGGTTTTGTTTTTCAATGTTTCTTTCTCTAGTAACACATAGTAAAGAAATAAATCGAATAAGTATAGGAAAGCTTTTTAAAAACATGCATTTTGGTGAACATGGAAATTCTACCTGGATGGAGAAATTTCAAAATGATTTTTTTTTCCTTATTGTTGCTCTATGCAACACTATTCCTGCTGACAAGGAAAACAAGTGTCGCTTGATGAGTTCATTGTTGGAGCTCCAAGTAGAGTACTGGCTTTAAAATGTTTGATGGAGTTTCCCAAATGAGACTGAAATATGTTCTCATTTTATTGAACAGGACGTTGGTGTTACTGTGGTTTATAACTATGGCTTTGCTGTTTTATTGGAGAAGACTATTTCCCTATTGGTTCGGCAAAATGCATTTCCTTGTTTCACAACAAAATGAAGCCTGACAGCTTTATATTTCGATTATGTTGTTAAGGGCTCGGCAGATGATCATGATTCAATAAACGCTGAGTTGGTGCAGCTATGAAAGGCTCAGTATTTGCCTTCTGCCTGCCAAGCAGTGATTAATCAGCTGCTGTTTAGATTTCCTCTTGGGATCCTCTCGACAGGTGCCCCAGGAAGACTTCGTTCAGGGGCACGCCGAGGCAGGAAGCCTGTTTGCATTTACCTGGTTTTTGCTTTGTTTTGGTTTGGGTTTTGTTGTTGGTATGTTGTTGTTTTTTTTTTTTTTTTTAATATGTAGTGATGGCTCTTGTAATCTTTCTAGAGCGAAGAAATACGGGACAAAACTGAAATATCTGAGGATCAGGCTTTTCATTTATTTACTTTTTTAATACATAGTTAAATATCAGTGAAACATCTTGATGTAGCTTTTTTGTCCTATTTTAACTCCAGAGGCCTAAAGTAGTTCAAAAAGGTCTCTCTGAGCTTGCTTTTTGTACTATTTGAGTTTGTTTTCACTCTTGCTTAAAATATTGATGTTGTTATGTTCTAAAATAACAGTGCGTAGCAAGGTTTGAGAAATTGTTGTGCTAGGCGCTGCATGAGTGTGAGATTGTTCTGTAGAACAACATGCTAAGGAGACGACGGCAGGTTGTAAGCTGTGCACATGTTGTGAAGGGACTGATGACTGACAGGCATGTAATTGTTAGTCTTGTTCTGCTTCACATCATAGGGTTTTATATCCACAATAAATAAAAATAACAGATTTAGTGGCATTTTAATTGTTTTACTATGTATTTGCCCTGTTCTAGATGGATCTGTAACTTTGTTTTAGGGCTCTTTGAGTGACTATCTGATTTGCAGCATTAAAGTTACGCTCCTTGTGACCCCAAGTTCTTGCAACAGTGTCATATGCAGGGACTCACCAGAAGAGAAATGAGAGTAAGATTTTTTTGTTTGTTTACTGCCTTCAAACAAATACAGTAAATTCTTTTTTACAAGGTTTAAGTTATTCCCAGTTACCTGGTACTTGCCCTGAGGCATGAGCAGACACAAAACCTGAGTGACCGAAGCACTCTGGAATTTGCACCTGAGTTTTCTGCCCTTTTAGCAAATAAACTCAGGCAGGTATAATTAAACTTGTGTTTGATACTGGTTTCCTCTCCTTTAGCTCCCCATACATCAACCCTGCTGTTGGATCAGCTCAATTTCCTAACATAAGGAGACTGTTAGCCTGGTTTATGCCTGCTGTGCCAGAACCGGGAGCTAACCGTTGCTTCCTGCCGGCCCGGGATGCGTGGCCATCCCGGTTAGTGCCCGCCTGGGCTCAGAGCCCACCCCGGCCTCGCCAAGGGAGAGGGTCTTTGTTGCCGCACCAGCCGTCTCGCTGCAAGCGAGGTTAAAGCAGCTGCGGTTCAAGCTGTCGGCGCTCTGCGCGCCCGCTCTGGGAGGCTGGCGCGTACCGATGGATGGCGGCAGGGGTAGCGGCTGCTGTGCTGTCGGGGAAACCTCTTGATTTCTTCTAATGCTTTCTCTAGACTGAAGTTTTGTTTAATGTAAGGGTTTCTGCTTTTGTGACTTATCTGAAACGGAGTGAAAACCTCTGTCTTCAAGTCAGGAACTAGAAAATGAGGGTCATGCGACCAAGAACCAACTGTTCTGACTGTTCTTTGAGTACTTTATCAAGCACCATGTAACAACTGTGTTTTTCCATCTCAGGCCCCCCAAGAACTGTTTCCACAGGCACCAAAAGCTCTTTGTAAATTTTGGCAGCATTAGAAGTTAATTCAGCATTTAGGAAAGTTACTTGTGTGTGCTGGTGGGATGGAGTTTGCTGCCCTTGAAAATCCGTAGCTCGATCCCCGGGCAGCAGGATCCTTTGGGGTTTAAACACGTAGTTTGCGTTACATGTAGTCAAGTGGATCTCGTTTTATGAAATGCTCATCCTGTCTCTGAGTGGAACTGTGCAGCTTGTCTTGTGTTGGAATTTTGTTTTGCTAATTATTTTTCTTTCCCAGTGCATATGTTCAAACATTACTTATTATTGGTTGAATCTAAGCTTGATGTGAGAGATGATGCCTTCAGAGAAATTTCTAAAGCCTATTTATTTGTAGCTTTTTTTATTAGTCCATTCAATGCAAGATCTGTAGAAGCAGTGTTCATTTCTGGTTATATTATTGTGAAACAGGAAAAGCAGGTGGGATCTTGTTTGAAACAGTTTTACCCCCAGCTCCAGCAAACCAAACCCTTTTTTTGCCTTGCTTGAAAGACCATTTTGTAAGCGATGGTTATTTCAGCTCAAGACTGAACGTAAGTAGTGCACATGAACATAAGAAATTGTCTGTCTCTCTTCTGAGAGTAGATCCTTTTAAGAATGGACTATTGCTTTTATTTTATTCCAACATTGTTCATAAATAGTTTCCCCTGCATGGCATAGCCCTTTTAACATCTTTTTTTTAATTTATTTTTTTATTGTGGTGCCTTTTTTCTTCTCAGAATAGTGACTGCTGCAAAAATCAGTAGCAGCCACCTCTCTTCTTGCGATGTTTAATTCAGCTTTGGTTTCTGTTGTGTCCATCCCGCATCCAGGTGCCAGTGGATGTGCACTCTCCTCTCTTTCCGTCCCCTGCTGGCTCAGTATTAGTTGGCATCTCTGCTGCTCTGTGCTGTCAGTTCCTCCTGTCTCCTCTTTCGTCTCGTGATCGCTCTCCACCTTCCTCTGAACTTCTGACATGGCTTTGACGTCCCATGTAGCCTTTTTCATGCAGACTGGGTGTCAAGAAACTTAACTCTAAACCAATTTGTCACCCTGTCACCCAGGACTCCTTCGCCCTCGGCCCACACCACCTCTTCGCTCTCTTCCAACTGCGGGCGCCTTTCTGCGGTCTCCTCCGCTGCCACGCGCTCGCTGGCAGCCCCGCCTGTGCACCCCGTCAGTCGGACCGCTGTCCCCTCGGCCACCCTTGGTCCCCGAGGGCAGGGTATGTACAGAGCAGGCAGGCAGCAGGGCTTCCAGGAGACTCGGCCAGCCGCCTGAGACAGCAGCGGTGAGGTCTTCAGGTGCAGAGACAGTGCCCTCTGCACTTTGTGGTATCAGGGTTAGTAAATGCTGCCTGAAATCACTGACGTGCGTGCAATTGCGTTGCCTGCTGAAGAAATGATAATGGTGCTGCCCGCAGCACAGAGCAGCTCAGCAGACGGAGTTGTGCTGCCTGCAGGGTAACAGTTAACGAGATCTCCTCTATTAGTGGCGATTTCCAGTTGGTGGTTTAGTTCTTTGAGGAGGTAAAGTGAATGCAATTAATTTGAACTTCCCCCCAACAAACAGTGCACTGGCGTTCCCAGCTAGCATCACAGGCTGCTTCTGTTTCTGTTTTAGGTATTTCCATTTAGCTATGCATCTATAATAGAAAACAAATGCAGTGTTTTTTTGACATCTCATCTAACCCTTTGCATGATTAATTAGTTCATTAATCATTAATCAGTTAATGAGTAAAGGTTAATAGACTAAAGGCTGAATCTCTGTGTGCCAGGGGTATGAGCTTATTTTGTTTGTCTTAGAGTGAGAGCAATTCAAAGATCTGCTGGTATTTTTTGTTTTAAGGACTGTGCATGTAAGGATCTTCAACTCTTCCCCTCCAGCAGTCCCCACGTAAGGTATCAGCAGGGCAGAGTCCTTGACTACTGCAGGGCTTCTTGCAGTCGTGTATCTTTTATATGCATTTCAACGAGGAATTGAGCATTACGTCCTGCTCTAAAAGGGCCTTGTCTAACATTCAAACAATTTGGGATTGAAAACATAAGGAACTTCTTCTGCCTGAACAGACATTCAGTGCAAAGAAAATCTAAGTGTCTGTAAACCCCAAAGTAGACCCGTGGGTGAAGAGTCTGACCCTGGCTTGCTTGCAAGCCATCAAGGCTTGGCTAGGCCTTGGTGCCTGAGCCAAGGCAAGATGGCTAAGGGCAGGATTGTCCATATCCCTGTTCAGAGAGAAAAAAAATTGGAAAAAGTCAGTGTTTGTGTTGTCTGTACGTATTGCTCAGCAAGTCAGAGTTTGCAGGACTGTTAAGAGGCAAGACTAATACCCGATGCAGCGGCGTCTGCCTGGCTTGCCAAGGGAATGAAACCTCGATGTAACCTGGGGGCCCCGGAGCCCTGACGTGGGTCGGGCAACCGCCCGCCTGCAGCCGCCGCAGCACGTCTGCGGCGAGGCCCCATGCTCGGCATGGGCTGTACGGTCAGCTGCTCGTTGACCACCGCGCGCGAGGAGCTGTGCGGATTGCATCGTGGGCCCCTTCCTGTCGTGGTGTCTGCGCAAGTTGTCCTGGCCACGTATCCCAAGTTGTTAATGAGTAGGTTGCTCTGGAGATAAACTTTTACTTCAGATTTCTGATTAATGCTTTTTTTCCTTTCTATATCAGGTGAAATATGAGATTTTATGGGGATGGGGTGGTAGAGAAAGAACAAAAGGGGTAAAAAGAGGAGAAATAAACCAAAATATCACCGTGAGGTATTTGGATGCCTGAGTTTGAGCTTGAATCTCATGCATCTTGAGGTGAATTCCCTAACTCCAAGTCTATTTAGGAAAACAAATGATCTTCACAAAAGTTTCAGGTTCCGCAACTGTGTTAGTGACTAGCTGTCATATTCCTGCTAATTGCATCAGTGAGCAGCCTCAACAGCTTGAGTGGGTTTTGGGAGAAGTTGTATTAATTCATACTAAATCAAACTGTGTGTTCACATGATACCTGGTGGTTTTGGTTTGTTTTGTAAACTGGCAGGCTTGAAATGTTAGCCTGTGTGCTGGGCAAGCCGTGCTGCGGCTCACGAGTGTTGTATGCTTTGGGCTCCCAGCCAACAGCCGTGTCATTTGAGTAGCATATTAAGTGCTCATGTAATATTTATATCTCCCTTATAAGAGATATTAAGGAGGGGAGACAATTCAGCTTTGCAAAAAAAAACGAGGTGGATGTTGGCAGGGTTTGGTGTCAGCCCCAATGGTTGCTGGTTTCTTTAGCTACAGCACACAGGGTATAGGGTGGCACTGGCCTTCTTCCTTCACAAAACCAGGCTCTTTTTGCAAGAGGGGCCAACAGATGGGTACTTGGTAGCTAGCTGCTGCGCACGTTATGTTACTTGGCTTCAGCGATCCTTTAACTTGGCTTATTTTGAAGTTGCCAGGGAGCAGCAAGAGCAGGGCTGCTGCCCATGGAAAAGCAAGCGGACGGGCGTCCCAGGGCTCACGAGGCAAGCGGGACAGACCCCGAGATGGTGGCCAGGTCCAACCAGAGTCCAGGCCATAAGGCAACGCCACAATCATGAGGCAGGTCCAGGGTCAAGCCAGGAAGTTGATGTGTAGTTCAGGGTTAGGATTAGTCCCAGTGATGGCTGGAGAGGTCCACGGTGTTGAGGCAGAGGGGGGCATGGACATGGCCACAGCTCCGAGAGAGAGAGAGCATGGAGAGAAGATGATGGAGAGAGAAAATTAAGCCACGTGGAGACCAGCCCTCCTCCGATGCAGCTCAGACAGAGCCCGTGGGCTGAGCCAAAATGTGGCTCCTGGTCCCATGGGTGTGGGGGGGCTGGGGCGAGGCTGGTCGGGGCCAGAGAGGCTTTTTGGTGCCCTCAGGGCCCTGGCTGAAGTGGCTAAGGTGATGGAGCCCCCTCCTCTCCTCATGGGTTTTTAATCTTCTTACAGTTGTTACGGTGCCTAGCACAGACAGGACAGAACCTGTTTGGAAGTGTTGATCTGCAGAAACAAGTGCAAGTAACTTAAGCTTCAGTACAACAAATTTGGGTATTGCATGAACAGGAAATGAGCAGGACGCACCCGTCAGAACGGCCTGAACCCTTGTGCCAGATCAGTTATTAAAATGCCAGGACACCCGGCACGGTGACTAACTGGCCAAATGTAGATGAAGACCACCTAGGAATCGTGCAGGTGGTTATTCGTAGGTGTTGGTTGGAGGGGAGTTACACACGAGTAGATGATTTCTGGCTGTCTGTTGCAGCAGATAGCTTAAGCTGTAGAAACTGTCCTGGTGATCTAAAAATGCTAGACGAGGCTGGGGTCCCCTATTGCGTGTCTTGCTGCTCTCTGGGATCACAGCCAACTGCAGCAGCCCAAGCCACAACAGCATTGGTAGTTTTTCGAGAGCTGTAATTTAAATAAACTTTATGGAGAGGGGAGCTCCCAATTTGGGAGATGATGTGCTAGTGCTCAAGGGTTAGGGAGAACGTGTGCTTTCTGAAAAGCTTCAGGCAGAGGTATGCACACACACATCACAGCTTCACCTGACTGGTCCTGTGTATTGAACCACAAATTAGTTATAAACCTCCTCGGGTATTTGGACACCAAGATGTGGGATCTTGCAATGAGAAACACTGACATGCAGCCTGTGGGGAGGGGAGAGGAAGCGAGGGCTGGTTTGGGTGGGACTGAGCAGACCGGGATGGAGGAGCAGCTGCGTGACCTGAACCCTCGATGGCGCGACTCGTGCTGGCCTGGTGCTTGGTGCCCAGTGCCTTGCCCGCTGTGGCCAGGCGGGGCTCTGGCTCCTGTGGCTCCGTGGGGGACAGTGTAATGGCCACTGGGAGTCGGGTGTTTGTAGGCTCCTCGATTCCTATGTCCCACTCGAGGTGTGCTGCGTCATGAGCGCAGGGTGTTCCCTAGCCTGTTGTGTGAGCATGTGTAATTACATATAGCTGAATGGTAATGAAGGATTTGCTGTGAAAATAACTGCGGTCTTGGTCTGTGCTTGAAAACCGAGCCTGTGCTCTATGCTGTTGCAGGGAAACTGGTTTCAAATGTGGGTTTTGGCGACCAGCATCAACAGAGTGAAATTAATGGTGATGTGGTTTCCAGCACTTGCTACATTAACTCCTTTCTTTAACTTTTTATAAAATGCTCATAGGGCGCTAGCAGCATGATCTCAGAAAGGGATTCAGAGACCACCTTCGATGAGGATTCCCAGCCTAACGATGAGGTGATGCCATACAGTGACGATGAAACGGAGGATGAGCTGGACAGTCGGCAGCCTGCGGTCGAACCAGGACAAAACCGAATCAACAGAGATGCCGAGGAGAGCCGAGAGCCATTGAAAAAAGGTAACGTTATGACAGAAACTTGGTTTGGGTAGCAAATGATCCTGAATACAGAGGCTGAGCCAGGTATGGATCAATTTGATTTTTGTGCTTATTTGTTAGGTAGGATTTGGAATGGCTTATCTGAATCTGTGGAGGAGTAATTGATGGCAATTCAGTTTAGCAAATGTCAGAATGAAAATCAGCTTCATTCCAATCTGCAACCGGAGTCCTGTGCCACTGCTTGTTGCATAAAGCTAATGATCTGCATGGTGACCTTGTCCTAATTAAGGCAGGCCCTGGATGCACATAGCCTGTGGTCTGAGAACTGCTCCAACAGAACTTCAGATACTTGTCTTCCCCATCATCTGGAAAATGGAGCCAGCATAAGCCAATTTGCTGTGTTTAGTCGGTTGGTTTGCATGTATTTCCGCTTTGTACGTCTTGCACAGATGAGATTTCAGCTTCGATGCTAATTTTGTAGCCTCATGATTTTCTTTCTTTGCAGTAGTTTCAGAATCACAGAAAGGTGAGGCGAGTAGGAGTTCATAGAAACTCGTCAAGTGCAGTCTGTGTGCTGCCGCCAGCGTAGGAACATAAATGGGAGGAACCTCTCTGGCATGTTTTAGACATGCGTCCTCTTAAGCTCTGTCCAAGGAAAGTCTGTAACTCCCCTAAATACCCTTTTTTTCCTTTGTTGCAATGTGAGTACTTTTTATTTAACCACCACCTATTTAATATATATCGGTTTCTTCCTGTTTGTGTGGCAATAGGGAACAGTTGATCACCTCTCATTTTATAACCATCTATTACGTGTTTTCATTTTATAACCACCTATTACATGTTTAGTTTTGGTGGTTTTTTTACGATGACTGAGGTAACGTAGTCTATAGAATAAATGCAGTTTCCTTATCCTTTCATCATCTGTCATATTTTCTTGAGTTCTCATCATGGCTGTTGCTCTCTCCCTCTGGTCCCCCCTCTTTTTTTTCCTCCAGATACTTTATTTTGTAGACACAGTACACCAGCAACCACAGGTTTGCTTTGTGGCCTAACATAAGCACAAGAAAAAGAAAAAAGAGAGAAACAAAACTACACCAGGACCTCTTACACCTTCAGTTTCTTTTCTGAAGTGTATCGTGCCTTTTCCTGTATCCTGGTGAATTAGAGAGAATCTGAAATCGGGGAGATGAGTTTTGATTCTGCCCTCCAAAGGGCTCATAGCTCCCGCTAGTTCAGTGTAACCACAAGGCTCTGCTGTCTATACAGTTAACGTTACCCAAGTTATCCAAAATAAGGACTAGGCCATGGATGTGGCAGAGTTCCTTTGAGCTCCGAGCTCAGGCAAAAGCTTTAAGGAGGTAAGATGTGTTACCATGCGGGCTTGGTAGGCCAGTACTCTAATCATAGAGCTTGTAAGCAAATTAACTTTGTCAATTTTTTTTTTTTCCCTCTTTAGACCCTTTGGGGTTTTTTCTTTGTTTGTTTAAATCCTCTGCCTGCTTTTTCTGGTTAATAGATAATTTTCTGGCATGAGTTGCAGAATTCGTAGAATCTGCTGACTGGTTCAGTAGCTAATTATATTCAGGTAGTCCTACAAAAAATTCATCTTTTTTGCTTTTTATTTTTTCACCTCAACAAAGACTGTTTTCCTGTTATGTTCCTTTAAAGATGATGAATTACTGATGCAGCTTCTCAAATATTAGGTATTAATATCACTTTTACACAGGTTAAAGTAATTTTGGGGAGCTTCCTTCCTGCAGGTTTTATTTAAGACCTAATTTGCCAGTTTTCCATCTGGGGTGCTAAGATTTTATCAACATGGCAATGTTTTTTTTTGAATGTGGTAAAGAAATGTTCTTGTAGACATGTTTACAATTTTCTTCAGTCCTGTCATTTTGACAACTTTCTCAATTCATGTGCTTCAGTAATGCTTGTCGTCTTTTAAACCAACACCTGGTCCTCCAGGGATTTTTTTGTCAATTTTACGTAAGGCAGCTAAAACCCTGTGACTCGCAGCACTTCTATGTAAGCCCTGACCAGGATGCACAATGTATCTTCATCATCTGCTGTATGTTTTCATTTGTGCAATCTCAAATACAAATGCTACAGCAAGATAAATATTTCTCTGTCTTCTCGGCTTGCAACCAATATGCTGGAAATGAAAGTCGTATCCAGGATCTTTACTGTGACTATATGTCAAACGAGAACTTGCTTTATGTGTTGGGTGGAAAAAAAGAAAGGCTTTGTGCCTGTATTTGAGTTTTTAAGTCTAGTCAGCCTCATCAGACATGACTACCACACAGCGGACCTTTGCAGCAGCCCAGGAGAGCCTTCACACGTGCTTCCCTGTGGGTCCCTGGCAGCGCGTGCCACTCCCCATCCCACGCCTCTGCCTCCAGGAGTTTCACCCCATCCATGCTCTGCTGTGCCGGGTGCGCTTAGGTCACGAGAATCCCATGAAACCAAAAAGAGCACCCATTAAGGACAATTACTGTGGGTTGGAGAAAAGGGGGAGATACTTGGCTGATGAGTCAGGAAAGCTGGATTTCAAAATACTGTCTGCCTCATCCTTCCCAGGCAGGCAAAGCGCTCCTGTGAGTCGGCTTAAAAACTTGCTGAATGAGTTCAGCGGGGAGTTTCTTTGATGTGGGCAGGGCCTGAGCTTGTGGGTGCGGGTAGCAGGATTAATAGGGCTATTGGTGATGCAGGCTTGAGGGCAGGCAAGGGATCTGAAGGATCTTGGAGGGAAAGAGGTAGCCTGTGAAGGAGGGGGCATGGAAAATTACTGCCAGAATGACTCCTGCTGTCAAGTTAATACTGGTTGGCCAAAAGCTATGTACGTCCTAGATGAACCCCGTTTAAACGTGGACTTCATAGGACTTCCATTAACGATGGGACCTTAAGGTGGAGACGGATGGTTTGTTAGCAAGCCCTCTAGAAACTTTTTCCTTAGGGAGGCTGTATGTCAAGTCAGGTTTTAAATGCTAAATACTGAAGGTGACAGAAGGAGGCAAGATTGCTCAGCTGCTTTGTAAGCAATTTTATCAGCTTATGGTCCAAAACTTCAGAAGGCTGTTGCAGACATCGCTTGTTAAACTTTACCACAAAATACAATTCATATTCCTGAGTTTTCAAGCAATCAAACAAAATTGATGACTGAAGAAATAAAATGAGCCCTTCAGATTTTTACTTTTTTTTAGGGTTGTAAATGAAAACCGTTGCACAGTATGGTTATATGAAATAATTGTTTTCAAAAGCTGAGTGGACCTTTTCATTTCTAGAGAGACTGAGGAACCCTGTTTTGGGTGCTTAGTGCTTCACAGGTGTAACAAAAGCAAACCAAAAGAGGGGCAAGAAGGGAATTTAGCACGAATAAATGTTACTCTGATAGGTTTTCAGTTTCTCATAGAACTTCCAAATTGGTAATCACCACTTCTTCCTACCTCAGATTATATTTTAATTGTTAATAAAGACAAATAGCCTGGAAACTTCTTGAAAACCTTTTTTTAGACTAAGTACTAAAAAGCAGGTACCAGTCTTGTTTCAATTGAAAGTACCTTTGAAAGATGGCATTTGAGAGAGAACCTGAATCTCATGTTCGTAACAGTCAGATGTTGACCCATTTTGCCTTGTCTCTTCCAGACTGCAGCTGGCAAGTTAAAGCAAATGATCGAAGCTTCTACGAACAGCCCCAGTTTAAGAGAAGAGTATTTCTGTGCTTCAAAAAAAGCAAATATGCAGTAAGTTTTCTTTATCTCAATTATGTGCTAATAGTACTTGTCAGGGTGAATACTTTCTTAATCTCAGTAAGATCTTTCCAACCACTGCTGATTAGTGTAAAAGCCACAATTAACACTTCCTTAGGATTTCCATCAAAGGTAGGGAAGTATAACTGGTTTGGGGTTTGCGAATGGAAAATCAAGGTATCAAGAGACTTGTTTAAGATGAGATAGAGAATTAGAAGCCAGGTGTCCTCAGTCCAAATTCTCAGTTTTATCTGCTCAACTATGGCTGCTGCAAACATCTACGTAGGTGTCATCTTTCATATAAGAAGTCTCAGTGTAGTATTAAGCAGTATCCTGATTAAGCTAGACTGGGACAGTCTTAAAAATAGACATTTGGGAATGTTTAGTCATTTAAACAGTGCCATTCTAAATCCACCCAGTTATGATAAAGGAGACACTTTTGTTTCTCAAGACAAAACGTTGAATTTTTTTTTCTGTTCCTAATTTTTTAACTTGTCAAAGCAATAAAGTGCTTGTACGTGGTGCTGGTTGTGAGTGACAGAGGCTTGGACTGCGGGGTTACACGTGGACTGTCCAGCTTTATCTGTGATGCATTGGCTCATGTGGTTCCCTTGTACCTGCTGAGATACCTGCCTTGCAGACTTGAGGCAGTTTGGATTATCTCATGCATGAATGTGAACGTTTAATAGTAAAATTGCTACAACTGGAGCTATTCAAATGGAAATCCTTCATGCTTGGACTAGGTAGGGACTGGCACTCACGAGAGTTAACCTTTGCTGGATCTGACATTGTCCCTCCTGAATAAGTCTAATTAACAGTATCTGGATTCATTATTTGTAGTTTGATGCCTGAGACCAATTGTATCCCTAATAATGATACCATGTATTTAGCAAATAATGTCGAAAGGCATTACAGGGAAGATTGCCGAGGAGGAGGAGAGTGCTGAAGTCTCCTCCCCGTCTCTGTGCTCCTCTGGCAGTGCCATGTGCACTGTGTCATTTACCCAGGGACAGGCCTTCCCACACTGTACCTGTGCAATGCCCTGTAGTCTTCGATGTGGCTAAAGCCTCCATCCGAGATGCTTTTTGGGGTACGTTAACATCAGTGAAAGAGACCTTTTTTGCCTTATTTCATTAAGATGGTGATCCATGTTAAACTGTTGAGGAAAGGTGCAACTCTAACAAAGTTCATAGGAAAGATTTCTCTAGTAAAACGCTTTACTTAACAGTATGCATTGTATGTTTGTAATGTAAGAAGAATCTGCTGTTAATGATGTTTGGTTTTCTTCAACAGGGAAATGCAATTAAGACATACAAGTACAACCCTATCACTTTTTTACCACTGAATCTGTTTGAACAGTTTAAAAGAGCAGCCAACTTCTATTTCCTCGTTCTTCTCATTTTGCAGGTAAGAAAGACAGAGAGAATACAAACTGTGAAGTGAATTTGAGGTGCTAATCTGCTGAGCTGAATAATACCTACAACGCAATTCCGTGCTATCCTGTCAGGAAATTGCAGGGTGCTTTGTAAGGGACTGTACCTGAACTACTACAGAAACTAAGCCCATTTTAACAGAAATCTGGAAAAACCTACACTAGCTTTGTATTAGCTAGGATGAGCTAGTTGCAGAGGCCATGAATTTCATGGGGAAAAAGATGTTCCTTTTACTCTGTAAAGCATGGTGGCCTTAAGTTCCGCTTGGGAATCAGAAGCTCCAATAGAAAATCTGAGCAACGACAATTGTTAGAGAGAAGCCAATGCTGAGGTAGGGCAGCACAGTCAAACTCTCCCCTAAGAGTTTTGTTCATCTTCACAACCTGCCTTAAAGTTCTCTCTGATTTGTTGGTTTTCTTTCTTATGTTATAGTCAGATCACTGTTAAATGTCTCTGAATTGAGCTTGATTGATAATCCTGTACTGAACTGATTTCGTTTCTCTTTTGTAGTCGATTCCCCAAATAACTACCCTGTCATGGTATACCACACTGGTGCCCTTGCTCTTGGTGCTGGGAATAACTGCAGTCAAAGACCTAGTGGATGACATTGTAAGAAACATGTTTTGTTCATACTAAAAGCAAAAAACCCAGTGTTGTTAATTTCTTTAACTGTGATACTCAGTAGGGAGTACATTCTCTGCTTCTGGTTTTCAGGCTCGTCACAGGATGGACAACGAGGTTAATAATAGGATGTGTGAAGTCATCAGGGATGGAAGGTTTGTACCGTTCCCTTCTTAACTTTTTAAGTAGTGTTTGTTGCCTTGTTACTAAGTTTCATCACAGATCTTAAACCATAGATGATAGGGGAAGTTCAGCTTTTTGTTCTCTACTGTTCCACATATCTGTGTGAAAACCTAATTGAAAATGGAAGAGAATTGCCCAAAGGAGTAATTTAAACTTTATTCTGTGGCACTAAATCTGTGCTAAGAGCAACTTCTTTGGAGAGAAGGACAGAAATTCATATATAGGTGAAGAGCGAAGAGAAGAGGTAGGTTGACTTCGAAGTTATAGACCCCCAACTAAATTGCCGTTTTCAAAAAGAAAAAAAGCACCTTACCAAGATGTAATGGTTTTGTACTAAGGAAAGTTCAATATTTCAAGATTTATAGAGTGCATAGTGTTCTAGATTAAAGAGTAATAATTATTAAACTATCTTGATATTAGGTTCAAAAACACAAAATGGAAAGATATTAAAGTTGGTGATATCATTCGTCTGAAGAAAAATACTTTCGTTCCTGTAAGTGCTTTAGATATATTTGTTTTATGTTTCTACAGAGTTTTTATGAATCTTGATTTGGATTTATTTGATGCTTATTTGTTTTTCTAGGCTGATATTTTGCTGCTGTCCAGCTCAGAACCAAACAGTCTCTGCTATGTAGAGACAGCTGAACTAGATGGGTAAGGCTCTATTTAAGGATTTCTTGGATTTAATTTTGGCTTACTGGTAAAAGAGCAAGAAGTGTGTATTTCAGACTCTACTTGTCACTTGTTAAGCCACACCTGGAAAACTGTGTCCAGTTTTTGATTCCCACAATTCAAGGATCATTAAAAATTGGTGAGGGTCCACTGGAGTGCCACAAAGATGTCTGAAGTGTTGGAGAACAGGACATATGAAGAAAGGGTGAAGGACTTGGATTTATTCAGCCTGGAGAAGAGAATGGTAATTTAATCAGTCTTCCAGTATCTCAAAGATAGTTACAGAGGAGATACTCCCTTCACCAGGATGCACGCTGACAGGACAAGAAACAATGGACACAAGTAGCTCCAGAGGAAATTCTGTCGGCATTCAAACATAATTGTTCTCATGGTGGATAATTTTCACCATTGGAATAGGTTGCCCAGAGAAGTGGTGGAATTTCTCTCACTGGAAACAGTCAAGGCTTGGCTTGACAGGGCCCTGGGTAACTTCATCTAACGTCCTGCTTCCAGCAGGAGGCTGGGCTGTTGACTACCGGACGTCTCTTCCAACCTGGATGTGTCAGTGGGAAAACAAAAATACGTATTTTTCTGTGGAAGTTTTTCATAGAAACTGCTTAGATAGCATAAATCTTACTGTCTCTGTCACATTGCTTTGTAAACGTTGTTTTAGTTCATGTTGTCAGAAAAGGTACTGCTGAATTCTCTTAGAGAAGTCCATAATGATACGGACCTCACCTAATGAGGTGAAATGTTAATTTTTTTCAAATGAGCACTGTATTCCTCACTCAACCTTTAGTAATCTTAAAAACCATGACTTGTAACATCATGCAAAACAAGGATCTGTGTGTGTTGCAAAAGGTTTGTTCTCTATTGCAGCTTTTAACAGTATCAGTTATTAAATATTGCTTTCAAATAACCGTTACTTCAAACTTAATGATTGCATTAGTAAAACAATGATTCTGAGAAGCTTCGCTTATCTACAGTGAGCAGAGGTAGAGAGGTAAGATTTCACTTGTGAAGAAAAGCGGCCAGGGTAAGAACTAGTCCCATGGTTTGTGAATGCTTCGTATCCGTGCAAATGTGTGGCTTTGCCATTGCTTCCAAGTAGGAGGTTGGTACCTATGGCTCATTGATTTGCTTAATTTAATTTTGTTCAAACTTCTTTCCTGTGTCCGTGTTTTTAGTAAAATGACCTTTTTATCCTTTCTTCTCAGTGAGACTAACTTAAAATTCAAAATGGCGCTTGAGGTAACACACAGCTATCTTCAAGAAGAACGTGCGATGGCAGACTTTAATGGTTTGTACAGTTACTTCTTACGACTATTCAAATGTTGCTCAAACAGTTTACAGTACAAGTAAATAAAACATGGGTGGGGACGGAAGCGTTGCCAGTGGTGCTTGTGATTCTGGAGTTAGTGGCTTCCTGGCTTTTGTCACGAGGCAGCGTAAGCAAGTTGCACAAAGGAGACTGTGCTGCCGAGCAAAAGACGGTCTGTCTGAAGATGAGACCGTTGCCATGAGTGAGCTACGGCACGCCAGGTAGAGATGATGGAGCCTTTTATTTGTGTTTGCCTGCCTGTTTTCTTTGGAGAAAAGCATCTTTGCCGTTGGGATTGGATCTGGAAAATATCTTCTATTGTCCTTTTCATATTTATCGATATGATGTAGCCGCTTTCTGTGCGTGTTGTGGAAACTTGAAGGGCAGGAATCCCTTCTCTTACTGAGATATGACACGGAGTTTTATCCCAAGCTGATTTTTTCTAGCAATCCTAAAATTGCAAATGCCTGGGCGGGGCGGGGGGGGGGGGAAGAGGGGAAAAAAAATATTTAGTGACATGGAGAAGTAAGTAAGTAGAGACTGTTCCTGGTTTCCTCCAGTATGAGAACTGAGGAACACAAAGTGAAACGAGCAACTGACAAGTTCAAAATAAACAGAAGGGAGATGCTTTTTCACATAATACGCAGTTAAGCTAAAATTCACAGTTTGCCCAAGGATGTTGTGGATGTAAAAAGTTTGTGCTTTCAAAGAACTTCTCTTGAGCAAATGTATATTTAAGGAGAGCCTGCCCACAGAGACATCAGCTCTGGTTCAGGAGATCTGTTGGCCGCAACTTGCTGCGAGACTGTGAAAGCGTTTCAGTGGCCTGTGCTTGTAATTTTACTCTTCCTTGCACATCTACCAGTCTTGATGAGAGACAGGGTGCAGGGCTAGAGGCAGCAGCATTTTGCCCTGAAACTGCCGTTCTGTGCTCCTCTGTAGCCATTGGCAGTTATGCTGACGTTTACATTTATTTATTTCTTTCTGAAACACAGTTTTGATAATTGTAACTGCAGCATGAAACAAAATTTTAGGATGAGCTCAGTTTTGGGGATGGAAGTGCAACTATAGAGCATCAAGTGCCAATCATGAAGTAGGCAGTGGGAATAGGGCAAGTCCTAAGAGTCAAAGTAAAACGTCGCTTTTTCAGCTGTAGTATTCGGGTATCTGCACAGTGTAGCGATGCACAGCGGCAATGCGCGTCTGCAGCAACGTGCTGCAGGAAGGTTGTCTGCCCTTGTGGGATCATTGCCAGTAAGTCTTCAACGGCAAAATGAACCGAACACTGCATTCACGCTAGAGTGCAAGATCCAGAGAGACATACGCTCTTGTAGGCATGCATTTGTTAAAACTTGAGAAATATTAAAAGAAAAGGTGAACAAAAAGTGCCCTATTTGGCAGAAAATGCTGTGTGTACTGGTCTTGGTGCAGAAATGAATTCTTTCTGCTATTTCAGTCTGGAGAGTAAAATGCCAGCCTAAGATACCATATTTAACATATCAGCAATATAGCACTGAGTATTTGTACACCCTAAATTTCAAAGAAACTGTTTATTCAGAACACTCATTTTCTCAAAAAAACAACCTCCTGAAGTAAAACTACTTACGTGGTGAGTATAAATCAATGCATTTTTATTTAACTGTTGTATATTAAACCTATTCACCTCCAAATTTTTTAGGTCTAATTGAATGTGAAGAACCTAATAACCGACTGGATAAGTTTGCAGGAACATTATTCTGGAGAAACATGAGTTATTCACTGGATGCTGATAAGATTTTATTACGTGGATGTAAGATCAGGAATACAGACTTCTGCCATGGAGTGGTCATATTTGCAGGTATTTATGAATTGAACATATGTGATATTTACTGACTAAAAGCATGCCCTATAGAGTGAAATGACATCTTTCTTATAAACATTGACTGTATTTTATGTCCCAGTTTTGTAAAATAGTAATACTAGCACTTGTTTGCGTATTGTATCTTCCTTTTTTTTTTTCTTTCTTTATTTTTAGGCGCTGATACAAAAATAATGAAAAATAGTGGAAAGACAAGATTTAAAAGGACAAAAATTGACTCCCTTATGAATTACATGGTTTATACTGTAAGCCTTTTTGTTTAAAATTCAGATGTTTGAGTTAAAGTGAATAGAGTGAATGCAAATTTAGGAAACTTTTTGTTTTTCTTTTGGTGTAATAAGTATGTTTTCACTTTGCTTTGACCTGATGAGTTGGGATGAAGTAGGAGGGAATCTAAAAAGGTGCCTTGCTGTTGCCGGAATCTGTGACCCTAAACTGCAGGCGTGGGGCAGCCTACGCAATGCAGAAAAATGCGTCAAACCCAGTGTTGCAGGTGCTTCTGCTTGTCTGCACTGAACTGTTGGACAGGGACCTGAGGACCCTGGCCCAGAGGTGCATTCAGCACCCGTGGGGGGTGTGTATGAGGAATACCCACTGTCCTGCAACCCGCACCCTGCTGAGCGGGATTCCCTGGGGAGAGGAGCCGGCCTGTTGGCAGGCAGGGGCACTTAACTCGGCACGACTGCGGTTCTGCCCCTGCTCCGAGCATGTTCACGTACCTTGTTCGCTGCCTGCTTAAATAAACGTAAAAACATGACAATGATGCTCGGGGAATAGACTAAAATTACAACCCAGATTATTTGAAGAGACCATTTTGTGGGAAAGGTTTACTCCCCTTCTTACTTGCAAATACACGTAGTATTCTATTTTGAATATGGAGAGTTGGGATTTAAGTCGAGGAAGTGTTTCTGAAGTGTCACAGGCCTCTCTGTGTAATCTGTAGATTTTTGTGGTCCTCATCCTGCTGTCGGCTGGCCTTGCCATTGGACACACTTACTGGGAGCAGCAGATTGGCAACTCGTCTTGGTACCTCTACGATGCAGAAAACTTCAGTCCTCCCTATCGTGGCTTTCTTAACTTTTGGGGATATATCATTGTGCTGAACACCATGGTTCCCATTTCCCTCTACGTCAGGTACGTAAATACCTTGGCCTTTCATAGCCGAACTGGTGATAGGGTTGAATTACTTAATTTACAGATTAATGGCGAATGGACTTAATTTCCCATTGGTGGTAACAAATGCAGCTTCACGTTGGACAGGAAAGCATATTAATTCTCTGTCTTACTGAAAAGATGTTGGATACACTCACCCTCTTCACTGAGCTTTTACAAGGAAGTGATCAGTATTGCTTTCATATAAAATCATCACTCAAGGATCTTTGACTCAGAATTTAAAGATATCAGGCTTTTCTTACAGTATTAAGCATATCTGCTCTATGGTTCGACTAAGGAAAAAATTCTCCCAAGCAATGATCTCCGACAAAATTACAGACTTGATCCTGCTAGTATTTAATTTCTCAGTCTAATTTTGCAGTCACAGTGCATGAAGGAAACCACTTGAAATAAAAAATGAAAATGGAAAAATCATATTTTCCAGATCTATTTTCAAAAGAGAGGCCTTACTGCTCCATGAAGTATGAATAATTTTGCCTTTGACAAACCTGTCTGTAATATATTTGAAGTCATCCAGCCTCCTACCCGCTCTTCTCCAAGTTGGACTTAAAATGCTGTTCCCAAGTGGGATTTCTGCTTGTTATGGGAGCAGCACCATCGATACTTTTGGCTCGATAAGGCCGTAGAGGCTTTTCCCCAGTTACGGTGGTGGTGTTGAAGCTGAGCTGTGTGGACATCAGTTAGTGGCCTGTGTAGGGGTGATGGTGCTCTGTAATGTGCTGGTAAAATTAATTGTTTTGTCTTGAGCTCCTGGGCTATATAAGCAATTTGAGTCCTGGAAAATAGTCAGTCTGCTGGATTTGATAATATGGCATTATTTTGAAAAAATGAGATGCAGCTGGGAGTGAGACAATTCATTTTATTTCATTCAGCGTTGAAGTGATTCGTTTGGGTCAAAGCTATTTTATAAACTGGGACCTGCAAATGTATTACGCTGAGAAGGACACGGCCGCGAAGGCCAGAACCACCACGCTGAATGAGCAGCTGGGGCAGATCCACTACATCTTCTCTGATAAGACAGGAACGCTGACGCAGAACATCATGACGTTTAAAAAGTGTTGCATAAACGGCCAAAGATACGGTAAGTCTGTGCCACACTGCTGCGCCCCGTAGTGAAAACCACAGCCGGCGCAGGAGCTCTGATTTGCGGCAGGAACACGGGGGAAGACGCTGCAAGTCCCTGTGGAGTGCAGCTGGCAGCCTCTGACCCATCTGTACAAATGAGTAGGAATTCTAATGCTTGTTTGAAATTGGGTGCATACGAGTCTTTTTAGTTTCAACTGAACTTCCACGATTTAGCCCTGGCATTGAGTAAAGCTCCAGTAAAATTGAATTGTTGGGGTTTTCCCACGGTGTTCCCCTTTTTTAAAAGGGGAAACGGATGGCCCTGAGTGGAAACTTCCCAGTAGAAAAGTCAGAAATGAGTAATTTACAGAATGCTTTACTTTTGGTAGAAACGCGTCAGGGACAAAATTAATCTAGAAACAAATAAGAAAATTTAATAAGAACAGCAGTTTTTTATTTCAGTGTTAGTTAATTCCATTTCCAATCTTATCTGGATTTCAATATTTAGAATACGCAGCATATGTGCTCCAAAACTGTTTGGTCGGTTCAAATAACGAAGAACACGGTGTGCTAACACCAGGTGCTTTTTAAACATCCTCTCTCTGAAGAGATGAGGAATTTCTGACAGTGAAAGCTGTGTTAAGCCAACGTGGGTGTTTTATGACAATTCCACTGCATGTTGTTTTTCTTATATTTGCTTTGGTGTCACTATAGTGTACAAAGGTGCTGTGGCTGTGAAAGAACTTGCTTTTTTTAAAATCTGAGCTATTCTAGTGCGGTAGATATCCTATATATTTTTTACATTGTGAATGAGTTGTAAAAACTCACAAGTTGTTATTCTATCCTGTGCCTTTTAACTGATGGTGCTTGCGTTGCAGGAGAATGCCGGGATGGCGCAGGGCAGCCGCAGAGCCACCCAGAGGTAGGTCGGTCTGATGTGGTGCTGAAGTCGTACGGTCTGTAGAACAGGGAACGTTCCCTTGCTGAAGTATGAGGAGATGCAGGTAGGCACAAAGCAATTGCACATGAGATAACTCAAACTCTCTCTTCTGTTTGCTAAGCAGCAAGTGAATTTCAGCTGGAACATGTACGCAGATGGAAAGTTCTCGTTCTACGATCACTATCTGATAG
Organism: Phoenicopterus ruber ruber; assembly: GCA_009819775.1. Taxonomy (NCBI): domain Eukaryota; kingdom Metazoa; phylum Chordata; class Aves; order Phoenicopteriformes; family Phoenicopteridae; genus Phoenicopterus; species Phoenicopterus ruber. The sequence continues at coordinate 693,821 of CM020246.1, forward strand.
AGCAAATAAGGTCTGGAAAGGAGCCAGAAATTCAAAAGTTCTTTTTTCTGCTTGCTATTTGTCACACCGTCATGGTTGACACTTCTGATGGTGAGTATGGTTTTTTTTTGTCTTTATGACAGTTACAGTTGTGGCAAATGCGCATCTTAACAGCAGATTTGGAAAGGCAGGGGAACAGTTTGTACAGAGGTCTTGTGTTTTCATGTTACGGGTCTTCTCTCTGTTCAAATCCATCTTTAAAATCTCAAAAGCGTAAACCTCAAACAAAACGATAATGATGCTAGCATAGTCTCTGTTTCCACCTATGTATGTGAAAGTACACACACATTTGGACACTTGTTTTCAGTGTGGAAAAACAAGTGTTTTCAGCATGAGGGTTTCGTGCTCTTACTCCTTGAAGCGCAGCCCCATAGACGTATACAAATCACGTATGTCTGTCCTAAGAGTATTGGCAGCAAATAACCAAAAGGAATAACACAAATGTGACAGAAACTAAATGTAGAGGTGAAGGGCTATTGAAGAATTCATGAATTTGAAAAATAAGGTTGGGAGATTCAGTTAAAACATTGAAGAGTAATGTTGCTTTACTCCTGTCTCTGCAAGATCCTTGTGAAACCGGCAGTCTCCTGTCCTTTCTTGCTCTTCCTACTAATGTTTTTGGGGTTGTTTCCACTACATTATATTGGTGTCTGTGGCCAAGCATTTGTCTTTTGGAGCTTCCTTTGAAAGTGCTTAAATGAATGTATTGAGAAATTAAGATATTTAAGTTGTATTTGTTTTGAGACAGAGAAGTTGCAGTTTTTGCTTTTATACCTGGAGGGAAGAGGGTTCAGTGACTTTTCCCGTTTGGAAAGTACACGCAATAAAAAGGGGGAGGTCCCTAGTCCCTCTCCTCTGTGCGCACTGCTATCGGGCTGCCGCAGTGTATTAGACCCCACTTCAGAAAGGGAAAGGGCTTTGCGTGTCCAGCTCTCAGTCACTCTAAAGAACGGGTGTGAATTTTTTAGCTGTGGTGTCCAAGTGCCCCTGTAATGCTCAGGTATATCCTGGCTTTCTCTCCTTTTCGCTGTTTCAATGGTACAGGTCAGCTCAATTACCAAGCAGCTTCCCCAGACGAAGGGGCCCTGGTGACGGCAGCCAGAAACTTTGGCTATGTTTTTCTTTCACGAACGCAAAATACTATCACTTTAAGTGAAATGGGGATTGAAAGAACTTACGATGTCCTTGCTATCTTGGATTTCAACAGTGATAGGAAACGGATGTCTGTCATTGGTAAGCTGATTACAACCAACCTTTACAGAAAAGGTCACTTGTATTTCATAGGTGAAAAAGTACGTGCAAGGGAAGTTGAAGTCAAGAATTGCAGCTGTGTAACGCAGTCTTGTGATAGATTTTAATCCACATAGCTCTGGATAGCAGAAGAGAGGCTCTGCAATTAGGTGCAAATGTGTCCACTAGGCAGTCCTGGTGTTCAGCTGTGGCCTCTGCTCAAGATAATCTTGGGCCCCTTTAGTAGGAGCTTGAAGAAATGCCGCAAAGATGATTTACTCCTTTTTTTCCCCAGAGAACAAACAAGTTGTATGTTCCTCTAGCTACGGGAATACTAGGTATGCAGGTTGAGGTATAAATAGCTCTTTAGTTCTGACTTTAACTATCTTTAAAGAAGTTAGCCTTGAATTAGTTAGAGATCTGTTGTTTTTAAGGCTATAATTATGGTGCATCATATCTCCAGTGTATGTCTCTGCCCAGCTCCTGTGGGCAAGTGAGGTGCTGATACTGTATGAACCATTACCAAAAACAATCCTTGGGAGTTCAAGTATCCTCTCCTGTCATGAAAGAGGAGAGGAAATGCGCTTGTCAACCAAGTTACTTAATTGAACAATATTAGAGATGATGAAGAAGAAACATGATCTTGTAGTTTTGGTACTTAACAGCAGTAGACTGAAAAATCTAATCTGAAACTATTCCTTTATTTAAATGTACTCTAACATTTTGTCCCACCTCTCATATTTTACTCCACAGTAAGAGAATCAGGTGGAAATATCAGGCTATATTGTAAAGGGGCTGATACAGTAATTTATGAACGGTTGCACCCAAGGAATCCACAGAGACAAGCTACAGAAGAAGCATTAGATGTATGTTTGTATTTTATATGCCATTTTTAAATTAAAAGTTGTTCATTTCTGACTCTAATTTTAACAACTTCCTTTTCCTACGCTATTAAAACAAATGCAGACCTCTAATTGGTTCTACAAGTCATCCCAAACCTGAGAAACAATCAAAGCAATATAAGTTTTCATGCATGTTCTTAAAAATGCATTCATTGTCTTTTCATGAGAAGTGAACTTAAATTTTGTCTGCATGCTTTTTTTCATAGTTATGGGTATTCCAGATCACTACACTCTGTTCTATTTGTCACCTCTTCAGTCTTTCAGTTCACGCTGCCTTGTCAGCTATAATTTTATTTTTGACATTTCTGAAATATCCAGGACTAATTGTGCAATCAGACTTACCAAATGCTTATGATCTTAACTCTTAATGTTTGGATTGCAAATGAAGAGTTTTGTGTTGTGGATTTTTGTTTTTTTTAATTATTTTTCAGATTTTTGCAAATGAAACTCTTAGGACACTCTGCCTGTGCTATAGAGACATTAGCCATGATGAATTTGAAGCATGGAATAAAAAGTTTGTGGAGGCCAGTGTAGCTCCCACTAATCGTGATGAAGCTCTGGACAAAGTATATGAGGAAATAGAAAAAAACTTGATTGTAAGTCAAGCTTTAAATTTTTAGGGTACTTCTATTCTTATATAAGAAGAAATAGATATTTTTGAAAATAAATTATACTTGTTTTAGAACACTTTGATTTAGATCTTTTCAGTATTTTATTGGCTTTAGAGCCATGTCAGATTTTAGAGTTTAATAGAAGGAAGGGAAATGTATTCATACATGCAAGAGTTTCTTTACTGAATTCTTAGCTCGAGCTGTACCTTGGCTTGAAGACATATCCAGAATAGTTTCATTCTCTACTGAAAATGAATCAGTTTTCTATACATGTTTATCCTACTAAATACCTGTATTTCAACTGTCTTCTAGCTGCTTGGTGCAACAGCTATTGAAGACAAACTACAGGATGGAGTTCCAGAAACTATTTCCAGACTTTCAAAAGCAGACATTAAAATCTGGGTGCTTACTGGTGACAAAAAAGGTGGGTTTACTTACAGCCAAAGAGCTAGTAAAAACAGGGGAAGGGCTAGAGGATAAACTGGGACAAATGCAGGCTAGAAATAAAGCATATGTTCCTAGAAAAGCTTAGTATGACAGTCCATTTAAATCAAAACTGGAGGAATTTCTACAACGTGCAGAACTTCACGCCAGCTGTTCCCAGTCCAGAGTTACCGGATGGGCTTCTGTGTAACTTCTGTTCCTCCAGCAGATCAGCCTAATGACTGATTTGTGACTGTCGCCTTAGGGAAATACCCACCTACTGCTTTTCCCAATGGAAAGCGAATGCAGGACTACGTGCTCTTAACACTGGGCTTGCTTGGCTCTGAGGGCAGGTACCAAAACTTGTCTTTTTACAGTGAAAACTTACTTTTCAAAGAATCACAAGAGCTGCTGACAGAGACTGATTTGCTTTTCTTTTGGTAGTTGCTAGTCTGCGGTCTGGCAACGTGTTTTGTTAAGCTGGTTCAAAAAATGGCATTAAATTTGTAAGTAAGAATGGCTGTACTACTGCCTGGATGGAGGTGCAGCCAGACCAGCATCTCTCCGACGCTGGCAACAGCCTTGGCTCGAGGAATCCAGAGTAAGGGCAGGACAAGAGAGTGTGGCAGACCCTGCAGCCGATTCTTGCGGTGCCTTTGGGGTAGTGGCTCTCTAACACAGAGACAGCATCTCCACCATCAAGTTAAATAGGCCCCAGTGGATCTTTTTATTCCGTGAATTGGCTGATAGACTTTTCCAGGTCACTAACAGCATTTGCACGCAAAGCATCTTGTGACAATGCATTCCACCACAGTAACGTACATTGCATAGGAAATACTGCATAGGAAATACAATTCTCTGTTGTTCACTTTAAATCCATCGCCCACGGTGCCTTCATTGCCACGTGGTTGTATGACAAGTAATTAACAAGCATTCCCCCAGCTCCTCTGTGCTAGGTATGATTTTTTTTTTTTTTTCTTATTCATCCACACTGGAAATGAAAGCGAACTTCTCATACTGAAACATAACTTCAAAAATTACTTAAAAGGACTTCAGGTACTTCTGGCTGCTCCCAACAGTTACTCATGACAGAACTTTAAGTAAATACTTTCCTCTCTTATTTTTTTTATTGCAGAAACTGCTGAAAATATTGGGTTTGCTTGTGAACTCTTAACAGATGAAACCACAATCTGCTATGGAGAGGATATCAGGCAAGTGAAAAGCACAGAGGATTTCTTCTGTGGGAATTAAAAAGGCCAACTTTTAAAATGAATCCAGCAGTAACATTGGTTTATCCCACAGCGACTCTTCAACGACTGAACAGTATTTCTTGTCAGTTGTTCAGCTGTACATTGTCTGTTTCTTTGCTTCTTATGGAATTGTAATTTTAAACGGCAACCTCTTAATTGCGGGTAGAGGTGGTGATACCCTATTTGCAGGAGGTTATACGTTCTAGGTCAACAACTGTTGACATTAAAATTGTCCTGTAGCTGAGACAAGTCTGGAGCCCACCTGGAGTGGGCCGAGCAAGTCTCCCCCTAGTCCAATTCTTGAGTAGCTGCCAGGTTTTGCTCTCGCTACCTGTCCCTCAACTCCAGCATCACCCCAGCTGGCCTTTCACCCTATCCTATGCTCCTGGACGCAGCACAGGCCTACGCTATAAACACGCAATGGATCACAAGGTATTCAGTGCTTAGTCATAAAGAATTTGTCAAAATGATTAGACCCAAGGAAAAAAAACGTGGGGCTGGGAGAAAAGCTAGAGCCTTGTAACAGTGTCACAACTATTCCTGACTTGTTTTTCCAAATTTTTCCTCATTTGCAACACAGCAAGGATATCAAGCCAGCGTGATCCTCTTTTCACTGTTGCTCTAGCACTGCTTAGAACATCACCTAATACATGGCACAAAAAGTCCTTGCAGCATATATTGCATTTCTTTCTTGCAGACTTTGTCTGGGACTGATCTAGCTTAGAGTTTATCCTTGATTTTTCCGTAATAGTATCCACCTCTCTTTCCAGTGCTCTTCTTCAAGCTAGGTTGGAAAACCAGAGGAACAGGGCTGGATCGAGTACGCATTCCTCTCTAAGAATGAACGAGCCCTTCTTCCAGGGTAGCAGAGATCGTGCTTTAATAATCACTGGCTCCTGGTTGGTAGGTACAAAAGGTGTTCTCTGTATTTGAGATTTTGGGGGTACTACCAAGTCACGGTGTCCTTCACTGAGGACTCTGTTCATTTGTCTGTTTTGCTAAACCAATCAATGAAAATTCTTTGGCTGTTGTGCCACCAGTTGAACTCATCTGTTTGATGTTTATATTCAGAAATATTTTTGGTTTTGAAGGATGAAAGTAGCGCTCAATAAAATAAGGAATGTCTTGGGCCTTTGAAATCACCCTGGTAGCTGCCATCAAAGTAAAACCAAGCCCCTGCAAAAGCACAGTCTGATTTTTCAGAGTGTTTATTCTTTGTGAGGATTCCAGTCTAATGGAAAAAAAATGCGAGAGATGACTGCCAGCACTACAGGATGCATGGCTTCAGTACAGGCACAGAAATCGTGCCTGAAATGAGAGATGGGGGTGAAAGGGTAGAAACAAAAGACAAGTTTCCTGCTCAGTCCTGCAATATAGTGCTCTCACGGGAGCTTAGAAAGCAGAAGAGAGCTTTTAGCAGAGAGGTGACGGGCAGTAGTTCAGTGAGTATTGCCCACCCTGTTGGCAGGCCGCTCTTCCAGACGCCTGTAAAGGAGGAAGTCCAGTGAACGGCGGAGGACCACCTGCCGCCTCTCAGCGTTCCAGCCCACAACCCTTAGTTTGCATACAGAAATGTACGTCTGTGTAAGGCATAGGAAGCAGGCTGGGGAGGCCTGAAGGTAACCTAGCAGGAGCATCAGATAAAATTGCAGGTCGCTGTTACCCTCTGCTCCAGCTGAACCGCCCCAGAGCTAACCTGGGTATTTATAGGACACTTCCACGTGTTGAGCGTGGTCGTGCTTCCTGTAGGAGATGGGGAAATAGGAGAGAGCGAAGTTTGAATACCAGAATGTTTTCAAAAGCGAATTCATTCCCATCAGAAGAAATACTCCTTTAAACTCTGCAAGAAGTGCTGTGACACTAAATACAAGCATTTTGCTTTTGTTAATCTTCACCAAGTACCTTCTTTTCATTGTTTCCGTAGCTCTTTGTTCACTCCTCTGCACGAGCGTTTTATTAAAATGCTATAAACGGGTGATGGGAGCGTAATGCAGTTGTGTGTTGTATAGGCAGTACTTGGAGTGCGATTTGAAATGGTGTAGAAGGGAACATAAAACATGTTTGTTACACAGAATGAAATCCTGCTAGAGAAGAAAAAGAAGAAAAAGAAACTTAAACTGAAATTCCCCAGAACAGCAGAAGAGAAGCAGCAGCAAACTGAGAAGAGAAGAAGGGCCGAAGCTTACAAAGAACAGCAGCAGCAGAACTTTGTTGATCTGGCCTGTGAATGCAGGGCTGTGATCTGCTGTCGAGTGACTCCAAAGCAGAAAGCCATGGTGGTCGAGCTTGTGAAGAAATACAAGAAAGCTATTACTCTGGCTATTGGGGACGGTGCCAATGATGTAAACATGATTAAAAGTAAGGCAGCTGTAAAACTTCTCTCAGTAGGAAAGATCTCTTCTGGGCGTTCTTCTGCAGTCTCTTCGCTCTTACTCTTTGTTCAGAAGACTATCATCTATGTCCTTACCCACGTTAACATCACTTGGGTTTTGTTAGCTTCTATGCCTGTGCTTTCCCTTTTTGAGGAAACCCTTTATGAAATGGTTAGTGGTTTTTGCTGATATATTTTAGCTTTTTCTGTAGATGTTCCCTGAGAAGATGTTCCCTACATGTGTTATTGTGCTGTGGGTTACAGAAGTGTAATATAAAGAACAAAGCAATGGCTTAGCTGCCCCTTGCTTGGAGGCGTTAGCCATGCTGTATTGCAACTGGTGCTCTTTGAACCTCTGCCTCAGAAATCCCACTGAGAAAGAAACTTCTGGGATATGGTCTCTGTTAGCAGTGTATTTGTAAGCTGCCTGGCCAGTTCGCTCAGGGGTTTGCTCTGTCTCATCGGTTAGTTCTCCCTTGGTCACATTTCCCAGCGTCCGTTCTGACGGAACCACCACTGAGAGAGAATCCAAGCAACGTGAGCAGTAAATAACAGGGCAAGGAAGGGCTTATGCGCTGTTGTGTTAGTCTTTAATGCAGCCTTTGTGCTGTATACAGAAATAAAATGGGCAGAAGAACCTGAAGCAGAGAACAGGAACTGGTAGATCTGCCCTCGGTCATGTTGTTCCTCTCCCTTTGTTCGATATAACGCGTGGTGTTTGTTTCCTTACCTTAGCTGCCCACATTGGAGTTGGAATCAGTGGCCAAGAAGGGATGCAAGCCGTCATGTCAAGTGACTACTCTTTTGGGCAGTTCCGCTACCTCCAAAGACTGCTGCTGGTCCACGGACGATGGTCTTACATTAGGATGTGCAAGTTTTTAAGATACTTTTTCTACAAAAACTTTGCTTTTACGCTAGTCCACATCTGGTATTCATTCTTTAACGGCTTTTCTGCCCAGGTAGGAAGGCGTGCTCGTGTGTAATATTAACAAGCAGATCTTCCTTTTGTCAGTGCAGAATAGCAAAGGCTTAACCTGGGAGGTGATGGGAACCTGAAGTTGTTATCAGTAATTTCTGCAGGAGAATAGGTGATAACTACTAAGCTAGTTACAAGCTGAGCAGTTGGTTATGATTTCAGAACCCTACCGTCAGTATCATGATTGTACAGGGAGGGAGGAAGAGACTGTTACATAGCAGGGTTGGGAAATGTTTCCCAAACTGCTACTTAAGATATTCCTAGGGGAAGTGAGATGGGATGTGTGTATATATCAAAAGGAAAACAAACCTTGAAATTTGTTATCTTGAACTTCTGGCTAGAATGGCTTGAAACGTGCTTGTTGTGACTGGCAGTGTTTGCAGTTCGCATGGTGTTGAAAGGTGGTGCTGAAGGGACTCGGGAGTTGAGATGCATCTCCATGGGCATAGCCAAAGGACAGGCAGATGTCATGGCATGGACCAGCGTGGAGCGTCAGGGCCAGAGTTAGACGGGCAGCCCTGCATGCTGTTTGCTGTGATGGAAACTGTGGATGCCTAGGACAGAGCCAAAAAAGAACATGAAAAAGAAACCAGGGTTCCCAAACTTGTACGTGAGATGCCAAGTGCTCATCAGAGTCACCAGTGCAGCTATAACCCAGACTGACACTTAATGAGAGGTGTTGGGTTTTGGTGGTGTTCCAGGTCAGGGAACGCCGGTGGTTGGTAAGGAGTGGGGCAGCTTCATACAGGCTAAAAATAGTTTCAACAGAGCTTTGAGCTACGGTGCTGCTTGCCTTTTGGGTAAACACCGAGACCAGTAACTTAATGCTGCAGTAGAGCACGTGTGTATTTTCTCAGGAACTGGAAGGAAAAGGTGCAATCCAAAAAGAAATCATTAACTACTGAAATTCCTCCTCCTCTTCTTGCAGACAGCATATGAAGACTGGTTCATCACGCTGTACAACGTATTGTACTCCAGTCTCCCGGTTCTGCTAGTTGGCTTGCTTGACCAGGTATTCTCCATGTTGTTGTTAACAACAGATGAATCCAAAGGCGTCTAACATCAGGTCTTTAATTACACTGAAACTGGTTGCTTTGGTTTATGTACAAGGCATTTTAGGGGGGTTGTTTGGGTTTTGGGCTTTTAAAAATGTATTCCTCTTCCCAGCGTGTCAGGTAACGAGACAATAAGCAGAGGGTTGCCGAAATAGCCAAAGTTAATCGGGTCAGAGGTCTTCAGTGCTAATAATGTTTGTTAAAAATATTTCTAAGTGCCTGCTATCCCATGAAATCATTCACACAGCATGGCAACGGGTGGCTTTGTTAGTGAAAAGATATTCCTTGCTTACCCTTCTGAGCTGAATGTGTCGGGACTGAACAATTTTAAATGACTGTATTTCACAGACAGGAAGTCTTGGTGTGTAGCATTTGCTTTAATTCAGTGGAACAAGTGCTTTTGGCCTCTCCACTGTTTTTTCCATACAAGACTTACCTGCTGATTAGGCAAATCAATGTTTCTGCTTTCTTTTGTGATAAAAGCTAGGAAATAAATTCAGTACCAAATCAAACTCACTTGAGTATTTGTTAATGACTTAAAGTCAGGACGTGCAATGATATCCCCCATCTTCTGCTTATTCACCGTGTAGGGGAAGGACTCCAACACGGTACGTAGCTGTAAAGAGCTACACAACTGTGGACGTTCTTGTCTTGGCAAATAATGGAATAAAAATTTAGAAGCCTGGAAACAGGATATGTGAGAGCTTTATGAGAGACTGCCTCCAGACTTAGTTCTTCCTAGTTGCATGCGTTACTCTGTGCAAAGTCCTGCTGCCCACACTGCTGTTTGAAAAGGGAAAAGAAATCTGCTGTTTCCTTTGGGATATTGTATAGTTGAGCTTCTTACTCTTCAGTGCTCACACTGAGAACAAGAAATTGCAGCAACTTTTTTTTTCCTTTTCTCCCTTTATTAAGGATGTGAGCGACAAATTGAGTCTTCGGTTCCCTAGACTGTATGTTTTGGGACAGAAAGATTTACTCTTTAACTACAAGAAATTCTTTTTAAGTTTGCTTCATGGAGCTATAACTTCATTGATAATCTTCTTCATACCATATGGAGCTTACCTTAAAACTATGGGACAAGATGGAGAAGCACCTTCAGATTACCAGTCATTTGCTGTCACAGCGGCATCTTCTCTTGTATTTGTCGTCAATTTTCAGGCAAGTGAGCTTAGCTTCCTGATCCCTGTGGCTCTGAAAACACCTTCTGGTCACGTTTCTAAATTTGTCTACTGAAAACATAACAATATGCAAAAAGCTTCCATTTTTTCCCTTCTCTCTTCTCCATTGATGCTCTGACTGACGTGTAACTGGATGAGAGATGGCTCGACCAAAATGCTGTCAGTCTTCAGAGTAGTTGACATTATCTTGAATTAACAAACTCACTTGGAGCTTTTGTTTGCTTTCAGATTGGCTTGGATACATCTTACTGGACTTTTGTTAACGCTTTTTCAGTATTTGGGAGTATTGCACTTTATTTTGGTATCACGTTTGACTTGCACAGTGCTGGAATCCACGTTCTTTTTCCTTCTGGCTTTCAGTTCACAGGTCAGTCCTTGTGTTTTCTTTCTTGTTCCCGTCTCGCGCAGCTTTGTAACTTGAGCAGAACTGTGGCCAAAATGCCGTGGCATGAACCTGGTGCCTGTGAGAGGAAACGATGTTAAATACTACTTCACTTCCAAGGAAGGGGGTTGTTCACGCTCAGGAGCAGGTTGCTTTATTGGAGTATGTCTTTTCTTTCAATAAAAATGAGCTGGAACTTGACGTTGCCCAGCAGTAGGAGTCTGCAAATGAAACCTAAGCTAAAATCGGTGGGGCAGCTTAAAGCAAAGGGAGCGCGATGATCTGGCAGGGTGTGTGTTTGCCAAGTTGTTCTGACCAGTGGAAGGTAAAACCCCAAAGTAAGACAGAGCCAAATGCTGTTAGCAGCTCCTTGGGTTTTGCTGGAACTCCGGAGAGGTGTAAGTAGCAGCCATAAGGAAATGTTTTTCTGGGGAAAACTGTGCTTCCTGATTTTCCTAGTGACAAATCTTTCTTATGCTGCCTTGGATCTAAATAGCAACCCCCTCAATTTTATGTTCTCATTTTCAAGCTGAACCCAATTGAAAAAAGGTAGTTGCCTCTAATAAAATGTTTTTCTTTGACCTTGAGTAAAGTTTTAGACTTATTTTTATAACTTCCTTCTACCTGAATACTTCTATGCATTTCAGAAGTTTGTAAAGATACGACTGCTACTTAGTTGGATAGAAAGCTCCATGAGATTGGGTGTTTGGCTACTAAATACCGCTTGCTTTCTAGACCACATACATACCGATGAGACCGGGAGGACTTTTTCTTGCTTTGCACGCTTTAAAGCAGGACAAAACCCATGCCTCTCAGCCAAGCGTTTGTGTGGCAGCCTCCCATAACTCTTACAAGGGCTCTGACATTAATATGGATATGCTGTAATAGGGCTTTATAAAATTCTTTCCTGTTAACGCTCCCCTCATAGTAGCATCTCTGAATAAAAGCTTGATGTTGTGACACACAACAGAATACCTGAACGTTAGGTCCTGGGGAAGGAAGCTGTGGCTTTTAGTATCTTATTTGTGTTTTATAACTAGTTTATGACATGATTGAGTAAGCTAATCTTTGCTCTTTTTCTCCCCAGGAACTGCTCCAAACGCTCTGAGACAACCGTACCTCTGGCTGACCATGATTTTATCAATTGCTCTTTGCTTACTTCCTGTGGTGGCACAGCGTTTCTTATCAATGACAATCTGGCCTCTGGAAAGTGACAGGGTGAGTGAAGTCTTGCGTTACTGGGGTGAATTTGGAACGTATTTACTTACAGGAGTCAGTATTGGTGCTAGTATTGGAGACGGAGAAGCGAGTGTGCCCTAGGGAGAGCTACGAGCCTGGAGCTCCGGCCCCGTGGCCGGGGGGGTGGCAGCAGGGCTTTCCAAAGGCTGCACCGAGCCTGCCTGCGAGCTGGGCGACGGCCGGAGCTACGACCTTGTGCCATCCAAAGCAGAGCGTCACTGTGTGCTCGTTTCCCAGCGTCCTCCTTGCGTGCCTCTGCGTCGGTCAGAGGCACAGTGTACGAGCTCAGCACGCAGCTCGGCGAGGGCTAACTCATCGTTTGTCTTGGCTGAGCGCTCGACTTTGTAAAACCGCAGAAACCTGCTTTGAAGCTACTGGTGCCCTGACTTTGGGTTTTACTGGGGCTGTGTTGGAGTCCCGGTGTTATCTGTCAGAATATAGTGGGCAGTTTTTGGTTGCTTCTGTTCTGCCTTGAGCTGGCAAATAGCATACAGGTATGAAAAGAGTTAAAATTGTGGTAGTCTTTAAAAAGATATTAAAGAAGCGTCAGCGTGAGAATACGGGGACAGCTTTCACTTGCCTATCTTCAGTCCACTTCAGTGAAAGACATTTAAAGATAAATGAAAACAAGGAAGTTCAAAATAATACAGTAAGTCTTCCTGAAACAGTGATGTGTTACTGCATATATTGTTGTTTCTAACAAAATCGAATTGAAACAAGACAACCCTCCCGTTAAGGAGTTTAAGGATATAAAAAGGCATTGGGTTATTTCCCCAGACAGTCGATGCAAACAAGCTGTTTTCCCTTCTAACCCATAAACCAATCTGTCTTTGCATGCGTGAAGATTCAGAAGAACCGTAAGAAGTACATGGCAGAGGAGCACCAGCAGACGCGAAGGCAGAGTGCTTTTCGCCGAGGGGTATCTGGCCGTCGTTCTGCTTACGCTTTCTCCCACCAGCGGGGATATGCGGATCTTATTGCTTCGGGACGCAGCATACGGAAGAAACGGGCTCCTTTAGATGCAGTCCTAGGCAACAGCGTGACAGAAGTCAGAGGTGCTCGGGAAACAAGCTGACTTACTGCATTTTGGGGAGAAGCTTTTTATCCCAATGATTGCACACACAAAATTTTTTAAACAAACTCAGGATATTTTTTAACCAAATGGCATAAGGATATGAAGATTTATATGTTTTATCACAGAACTTCCTGGTTTTGGACTATGGGAAACATAGAAAGGCCAAGAGTTCTCTACGGAGCGACTAATCCTTGTGCAACTGATCTCTGTTTAATGTGAAAGTGAAGGATATGTGTGCTAGGGTACGGAAACCCAGCGTTGTACTTTTTTTTTGTTAGTGATGTCTGGAATTGCAAACTTTTTTCACATTTTAATAATACGTTGGTATAAAACTGCAGCTACATTTCATATTTCGTCTTTGAAAGCAAACTGCTGAGCAGCAGTTGCCTTGTGGGCGCCATTTCATTAAACTGCACGGTCGTAACGGCAAATCAGATGATGGGCCTTTTGAGAGGGCCCTCGGTGTTCTCCTCCGAGCGTGGGCAGCCGAGGGCGATGGAGCTGGTGGTGAACTTCAGTCAGCGTCAGACTTTGTTAGGAGTTCTGACATTGAGAGGTGTGCGCTAAATCGAGAGAGATCGTTCTTTGCACCTCGTTAGCGTGAGGGAGATGCCATTATTCCTTTGACAGCCGATTCCGTGATTCCCCCCGGAATAAAGAGATCCCAGTCAATAGTTAACAGAGGGGTTTTTGCACTTGCCCTCTGTTTCTCTGCCTGTCTCTTTCCAACTCCAAATATGTTTGTGCGTACGTACACAGTGTATTTATGAACAGATCTCTCTGATGGCGGGAGAACTGCCCTCTGAGCTGGCATCGTCTGTCCATTTCAGTCTGCGATACAGCAGTCCGCCCGGGAACAGGACAACGGCCGCTGGTAGGTGGAACGTGCTTCACCTGCTCCCGAGTCGAGTCTCACCACGTAAAAAGTGGTTTTGTGAGAGTCTCCTCACATTTGCACATACTTTTCAAGTTGAGATGTATGAATGTTTCACTTCCCGGACTAAGGTTGATTACTGAAACGGTTTTGTAGTAAAAATTATGATATACAGCTCTTGTTTAATGGAATGTACATTTCAAAAATTTAATGCAAATAAATATCCTAAAGTTTACAGTTTCTATTCTTGCCCATATACTTATCAGAAGAGAAGCGTGAGAGGAGTTTAAGCAGGAAATGGAGATAACAAACCTCTCCTTCAGAAAGAAAAAAAAACCCAACCCCCACCACGTGTTGGACTCTAAACCAGGGTGTAATAGTAAAATATGTAAATTGAGGTGCGTGTATTCCTTTTACTTCTAATGAGACTTACTAAAGACAAACATTTGTCATAGATAATGATAGTTTGGCTTCAACTGGTCATGCAAAGCAAAGCTGCTGCAGCTAAGGTTTCGTTGTTTGAAGGGTGACCATGAAGTTAGGCAGCGGACGAGAAGGGAGCTTGAAAGCCAGCAGGCTTTGACATGTTCCTGCTGTTGCTGCGAGGGCAGGCAGGAGCAGACTTCGCTCTCCTGTCTTAGAGATTGGTTTACCGACGTAGTTTTGTTACTTGGCCGGAAAGACGGGGTATCCAGTGCAGAACCATGACCACCACCTTCATTTTGAGCCACGCTTTCCCAAGTCTCAGACTAGGAGAAGTTGAAAGAGGAAGATCGTAAGTTTCTGGGTAGGAACTGGTATTGCTCAAAAACGCTTTTCTTATAATCTCTCTACCACAGAATGATGTCAGTGACCCCTTCTATGACACGCTCCTGGGCTGGGCGTTGCGCTGCCTTCCTCTCTCTGCTGCTGGAGGACGGTGCGCGCTCCTGCCCGCTGCCCCAGCGAGGCCTGCAGCAGGCGGGCTGCCGTGGGGCTGCGAGTTAACTTCCTCCGGGGCTGCGGAGGCCGCGGCTGGGGACAGCGGCAGCCCGAGGGCCGTGCCGCGGGTGGACTCCAAGCGTGGGCGCGGGCGTCATGGAAGGACGGAGAGTGCGAGGCTGAGCACGCGGTCGGCAGGGGGCTGCTGTCACTCCCTGTCCCGCTTGTCTCGGCTCCTGCCTCTCCCGGGCGAGCGGAGGACGTTGCCCGCCCAGAGCCGGCGGCCCGGAAAGGACGGTCCCGCTGCCGGGAGGGGACAGGCCGCACCACGCGTGACGCTTCCCCGCGGGGGCCGCCGCCCCTCGCGCCCTCTCCGGGCACGTGACGGGGCTGGCGCGCCCGCATTGCGCAATCGCTGCGTCCCGTGGCGTGTTAGGGCTCTCCGTCACGTGCGTGAGCTCTCGTGTCACACGCGCGGGGGGCGGGGTCCCTCACGCCATTGGTTCCCCCCTGAGGGCTGGGGCGGGGCGGGGCCGGGCGGCTGATGCAAGGCGGCGGCGGGTTGGCTCAGGGCGGCGGAAGCGCGGTGACGGCACTTCCAGCGGGTGGCTGCGGCAGTGCGGGCTGCGGCCATGGCGGGAGAGGTGCTGGGGAGGACGGCGGCGCTCGTCCTGGGTGAGGCCCGCGGGCGGGCGGCCTCTGCGGCGCCCTGCCTCGGCCGAGCCCCGCGGGGCGTGGCGGCGCTTTTCGGTGCGGGGCCGTTGGGCCGCCCTGGCCCTCGCCCCTCGCCGCCGGGGGAAGATGGCGGCGGCGGCGGGCGGGTGCCGGCGGCCGAGGGGCAGCGCGCTGGGCCGGGGGCGCCGCGGTGAGGATGGGAAGGGAGGGAGGAAGAAGCCGTGGGGCGGCTGGGGGCTGCCTCAGCGAGGCTCGGGCGGCCGCCGGGCCGGAGCGCAGCGGGGAGCGCTAACGGGGAAGCGGCGCGTTGGCGAGGGCCTCGCGGTCGGGCGCGGCCTCTGCCCGCGTCCTTCCCCGCAACCTGGCGCTGGCCGCGCCCGTGGCAGCCGAAAGGTCCCGGTTTAGCGGTCGGTCGGCGGGCGGGGAGGGCTCGGCGGGGCCCGGCGGGCTGCGGGGCCTTGGGCTCTGCGTTGCTCCTGCCCAGGCGCTGGCACGAGGAGCGGGGAGCGTGTCCTGGGCTCGTAACTTGGGGCTCGTTTGGTGGCTGCGAGCGACCCAACGTCGCGCTGAACTCCCTGGCTTCTTTCGACTTACCGTCTCCCGCCTTGCCTAGAGAAAGTTAGTTCTGTAGCAGGCTGCGTCCAGGGCGGTTCCGGATGCGCAGCCAGGGGCTTCCAAGAGTTCGGTATCTCGGGAGCCCGTAAGGCTTTACCATAACACGTGTGCTGCGTGGATTGGTCTCCAGAATGGAAAATACTAAATGATTCTTATCCTGTCTGGCCAACTAGTCGTTCTTGAAGGTTTATCACTGCTGATAACCGTGAAGACTTTATATCCTTGTGTGTGCCCAGTTTCTCCCTGACCATTTCCATAGCAGATAATTTTTTTTTTTTTTTGAGTAATTGCCTGTATTTGTTGTGTATTACAGAAGAGCTGTATGTTTCTGAACAAGATGGCAATGATTCCACTGGTGATGGGACACAAAAGAAACCGTTCAAGACTGTTTTAAAGGTAACTGTGGAAAATATAAGGAAGAAGCTCTTCCCCATGAGGGTGGTGAAGCCCTGGCACAGGTTGCCCAGAGAGGTGGGAGATGCCCCATCCCTGGAAACATTCCAGGTCAGGCTGGACGGGGCTCTGGGGAACCGGATCTAGTTGAGGATGTCCCTGCCCATGGCAGGGGGTTGGACTGGATGGCCTTGAAAGGTCCCTTCCCACCCAAACCATTCTGTGATTCCAAGTAGGATGTCTGCTCAGTCTCTTGAAGGATGAGTTAGTTCGCTTGCAGTGCCGTTGATTCTGTTGTTTTCTCCCCCTTTTTAGGCTTTGATGACGGCAGGAAAGGAACCGTTTCCTACTATTTATGTGGATTCGCAAAAGGAAAACGAGGTGCTGTAGCATTACAGCTTCCTGGGAGAAATTATTTTAATGCTCCTTTGTGCGAAGGGGCACGATGTAATCTTTTCTTTTCTGCTCTCTCCTTGGATTGATTTAGAGATGGGCCATTATTTCAAAGTCACAGATGAAAAATGTCAAAAAACTGTGGCACAGGGAACAAATGAAGAATGAAGCTAAGGAGAAGAAGGAGGTAGGTAGCAGATGATGCCAAGTTGGAGGAAGCGTGCCGCCTTTCTTCTCCAAAAATGTTATACAGCATTGCTGTCCTTCCCACCCCTCCAAAAACACTTCAGTTTGTTCTCCAGCCATGTCGTTGTTTTACACGTATGTTATTTACAGCTCGCCTTTGTTGAGATTGGGACAAGCAAATGGCTGAAACTGGGCGAGTTTAGAATAATTGCGATCTGTTGTCTTTAGACTTTCTGGAAAAAAGGAGAAATGCATCTGTGCATTGTTTCTCACCCTGCTCTTGGATTAGGGCAGGTTCAGGCCCCAGCAGGGTGACATCGAGGCTTTTTATGACGCCTGCGTCTGTAAGTGTACATGATAGTCTCCAGTAATAGTAAAGAGCGGGAATCTTATAAAGCCTGGTTACAGCTGTTTAATACGTTCATTTTTTTTTTACACCAGGCAGAAGATCTCTTGAGAAGAGAGAAGAACCTGGAGGAAGCTAAGAAAGTTGTTATCAAGAACGATCCTAGTCTTCCAGAGCCAAAATGTGTAAGATCCAGTGTGCTGATACGTGGGCTGTGTTATAGCGTCTTGTCTGCTCAGAGATTGAGTGTGACTCTGCTTTGTGGCTCTGGCAGCTGTTGAAGGCCACTGTCTTTTTGCTGTCCGTAATGTCACTTTGTTTTTCTGGTTATCTGTGTCTTCTAGCTTATAGACTTTGGTCTTTCCCGTGCGCTTGATGGGGATCTGAACCTTCTTGCTTCACGCGTCAGACCTCTCTGTGTCTGTGTGTGTTCACTGGCAGAGACCATGTTTCTGTTTGAAGAAGGTCGTTAGTTTTGCTTTGTGTGATTGCTGTAGTGGCGGAGAGCGAAGCAACAGCAGCAGTTACAGGATGTAACTCAAGTTATTGAGACATGTTCTCATTTGGCTGTTTGCAGAGTCCCGGTGGTTTGGTGCAGGTGTCAGCTTAGTGAGCAGGTCTGCGTGTGCTGCCCTGCGATAGGCGTTCGGATGCGCCCTGCGTTTTCGCAGGGGTTCCTGCGTACGGGCGTAGAAGGGGGTTTTGATTGGAGCCCTGCGCGCTCACGGCTGCCCTTTGGGAAAGGGGCCGCCGCGCCCAGCTGAGCTGAAGTCGCCGTCTCTTTTGGGCCGGTGCCCTGTAGCAGTCCTTAGCTGCCTGAGGCGTGTTCCGTTCTGAAGGTGCCTGCTGGGTTCTGCCTGTGGCGCAGTCAGAGCCTTAGCTACGTGTCTAGATGTACCTGTGTCGCATCCAGGGCCTCTGCTTCTGTGACTGCTAACTGAACTCATTTGTTGAATGTCTTTAGAAATTAATTCAGAGTGCCAGAAAATGTATCTGAGGTGTCCTTTCCAAGTTTTTGGTGATTTAATGCACCTTGGATTTCCAGTAGTACCCGAGTACTGTCGTCTTAGGGTGTGAGCTGTTCCGTGTTTGCATTTGGCTGAAAGGAGAAGTGAAAAGGGAGCTGCTTTAAAAGCTACTGCAGTCCTTAGTTTCTACGTGGCAAAGTAAGCCCGCTAAATAGAAAGGACTCCGTATGAAGTCTGGAAATGCTGTGCCAACGTACTGCCTGTGGTATAATTCCCTAAAATACTCTTTCCGTACTAAACGGCTGTTCAGTATCGACAGCTGTGCTTATACCCTGGGTGAAACTTCGCTTCAAGTGCTGCTGGAGGAGCCTTTTGGGGAGGGAGATGTCATATACACTGGTATTCTAAGTAATTATGTGGGAAACACCATCTAAATGGTGAATCGTTTCTCTATTTGATTGCTGTTATTCCCTGCTTTACAGGTAAAGATTGATGCTCTGGAGGCTTACAGAGGCCAGAGAGTGAAGATTTTTGGCTGGATTCACAGATTGCGGAGGCAAGGTAAACCACAAGCATTGAGAAGTTACTAAACCTATGCAGAGCAATGAACAAATGCAGTAACCTTCAAAATTTGGGCACTTACAGTGAATCAGCACCTATTCTTAGATCTTAAACCATTAGTTAGATGTCCTCTTTGGTTTATCACAGTGGTCAGTACAACACAAAGTTCTGCGTGATGTATGCACGTGTAGACATTTCTTAGTTGAAACCTTGTGGGATTTTCAGTTTGGAGGCTAGTCCTGCAGAATTTCTTCAACAGACTTGTTTTGTCTTTTAAACTAATCCTGCAAACTGAGGAGCTGGCTAGCATCTGCTCACAGCAAAATCAGCAAATTGGAATTTTAAAGTTATGTTACGTTATATAACTTCTTGTTTTAAAAGAAGTTTAGCAGGTAATACTTGCTTGCAGAATGATTGGTACTCTAGTTAGTATCGGTCAGGGCGTGGAAGCACACGGCAGAGGTGGTTCTGACTCCAGGTATTTGTTCAAATCATCACCGAAGGACTTGACGAAGCGGTTGTGGATCTGGGTATCATGAGCAGTTTCTAGCACGTTATTTTGGTACTTGGATGCTTTTGTGGAGAGGTGGGTGGCCGGGGTGGCGTCAGTTTATCCGTGCGAGGTGTGCCTTAGGCCTGTGCATTCAGCGTGTCTGCAAACGGACTTGTAGTCCCTCGGGACCAGAGGGACCGCTGAGGTCATGGCGTGGCGCAAGCTTTGCTCTTGATGTCTGCTGAAACTTACTTTAACTTGTTATACAAAATACAGCTCTGTGAAAAGCTTCTGTAACTGTGCTAATGCTTCGGTGCTTACCTGGAGCATCTTTGGCTTTTAAAATGGAAGAATGTGATCACAGTCCTTCTGTAATAATCTGCGCGTCAGCGGTTGGTATGTCTTGGGGGTGCGTCAGTTCGAATGGATCAGCGAATAAAGCTGAGGCGCTCTGCTTTTTTTTTTTCTTCTCTTTTTAACCAGGAAAAAATTTGATGTTCATTGTTTTGAGAGATGGCACAGGTTTTCTTCAGTGTGTCCTTTCAGATGAACTGGTAAGTTGCGATGATTTAGTTCTGTTCTGTCATTAAGTGAAGTGTTCGTACCTCATCTGTTTTTCTTTTATATAGCCAGTTGGGAGTTCCCCTAAACCTGCTGATCAAGTTGTATTACTGTTAAATTGTATCTCCTACCACTAGAGTTTTCTGCCCTTGTGAGAACCATTTAGAAGTGACTATGAGTTAATCTTGTCTGTGACTCCAATAGATGTCATAGGAAAACTGAAAATAAAAAATTACCTTAACTATGCCTTTCTCTCTCTGTAGTGTCAGTGTTACAACGGGCTGGTTCTCTCTACGGAGAGCAGCGTTGCAGTGTATGGTATGCTGAACCTTGTTCCTGAAGGCAAGCAGGTACGGGAGTTGGCGTGTTGGGGTTCTCCTCCTCTTTAACAGCTTATTGGTTTCCTGATGGAAGGAGAAGCAGAGGTGGAAATAATTATTAGACGACATCGGTGGGAATTTGGTTTAGAGACAAGAGCAAACCTCCCAAAGCTGCTGCTGTCACCCACAGTTCGGTGTGTGACAAGTGAACTCTGTGACTGTTCTGCCTTTGCCTGAAACAATTTTCCACTGATATGTCCCATAGATATTTCCTAGAATGTAACAGTGGAAAATTATGTTAAATGAACGACTTAGCTTTATTTTCCCTAACAAGAGGTTTATTCAGTTTCTATTTTGTGAGGCTAAGAATTTGGGATTAGCTCTCCTCCCTTACTGGGATGGGTTTGTAGGCTCTTCACCCCGTTGTATTTGTCCCCCAACACTTGGCAGGTGTATGAACTAGACCGTTTACTATAACTTGTTTTATAAAACTTTGTTTGTAATGGTGGTCTCAGATCGATGACTGGTCAGGTGTGATTTTAGGTCTCAAAATATGATGCTGCTTATGCCTCTCTCCTTCCAGTCTAGATGTACACACTGCTGCTGTTTGGAAAATTGTTTGTATCTGGCGTTAGGGCTACAGCCACGTTAAGCAGCTGCGCGCGAAGGGTGGCCCATAAAAAGCATTCAAGCTGAAGGCAGGAGAGAAGCTTTTAGAACCATTAGCTGTGACAGCAACTCGGTGCGCTCATCAGGACATGCAGGCCTGCATCAGGATATTTATTGAAAATTATTTTAAGACCTCTATCTTAGTTATTAAGAGGTGACTGAGAGACAAAAGTAAGTTGTGTCTGTGTGGCAAAACTTGTGATGCAGAAACAGCAAGAGAGCTCAGGCCACGTTTGCTGTACTTAAATCTGAAGTAGTCCTTTTTAAGACATGAGCTCTTGATAGCTGCTTATAGTAATGTCCTTTTTTCTGAAGGGGAAAGTAAAGCAGCAATGCTGAGATTTAGAGGACAGATGTATGTTAAATCTTGCTAGCCTATAAGCTTCCTTCTTCCTTTAGATATATATTCAAAATTGTCATCAACTCTTGCAGTGAGAGCTGTTCTTTTGTGTGGATTGGCAATCTGTATTCTCCTGTCCGGTCTCTTGAGTAAGTCTTACTAACCTCTAGTAAGATAACAGGGAGAAGAAACATGTCTGGAAAAAAAACACAACACATTTTGGAGTGTTACATTGCTTCAAACGATGTTTCCAGGATGTATTAGACAATATTTGAGCAAAGTAGTCCCTCGCTGTGGCTGCCTGTAGTGTGTAAAATAAGGTCAAAGTGTTAACCTTTTGTGGTGCTTTGTAGATAATTCAATTTTCTTGTAAGCCACGTTGGCCATTACTGGCGTGCTTTGCAAATGAAATTTGGATAGGCTTAACTGTTGTCCCTGCCACTTGGGTCCTGTCCCCAAGAGATCAACCTAAGCTCAGTTAAATGAGCTCCACTCCCTTTTGTGTTTGCACATCAGAAGTTCACGACGCTTCCTTTCCTTCATAGCTTACACTGCTGGGACTTCTAAAAATAAATGCAGCCAAACAACTATACAGAGTTTGGTAATCATAAGTAACTCGTAGTATGTTGCTGCTCATAATGTTTTGGACATTGAAAACGCTTTGTGTTTTCGTGTCTCATTACAACGATATAGTGCTTTTAGTGAACAAAACCACCAGATTTGTAAAAATCTGTTGATTAGACTTTGAAAACCTGCATTTATACCCTGAAAATACTGTGAATGAAAAAAATACCATTTTAGGGGACGAAAGTGTGCTGTGACCCACACGGGGGAGCTGGTGAGAGCAGAACCGAAGAGGTCTGTCCGTAGCACAGGCAGCCGGGCAGGGCCGAGCCCGGGCGCAGGGACCTCTGCTTGCCCTGTGGCAGCAGCTAGGACGGGGGGCTGAGCCACCATGAACCCTGCCGCTTGCACCTTGCGGTGGGGTGCTGCCTAGTGCAGAAAGATTGCTCTGACAGACAAACTCAGAAGTACCCCGGTGAGCTGGTTCTTCCTCTGTCGTGATCTAAGCAGCTTTTTCAAAGTTTGCCATCCAGTAGGAGAATGTGGCTCAAATAGTACAAAGAACAAAATACCTCGAATGTCGTACTGCAGTCTTGGCTCTGCATTTTCTTCTAGCAGATGGGAGGACTCTTCACTCTGTGTGTGTGTGTGTAGTGTTCTTAAGGCATACAGGAAGGTTCTTTGTGCCAGCATGTTGTATTATAGCACCACACAAACTGCTGTGAAGAAAACTAACTCTATCCCAGCTGAAACCAGCACACAGAATGGGTTTAGTTGGGAGGAACCTCTGAAGGTCGTCTGGTCCACCTTCTTCTTGAAGATCTAATGTGAGGTCAGGCTGCCAAGGGTCTCGTCCAAGTGTGTTTCTGAACGTCTCCAAGGATGGAGGTTGCAGTCTGGCTTGGTCTATGCTCTAGCATTTCACCACCCTCTGAAGAATTTTTTTCTGTATAGCCAATTGAAATCTCCCTTGCTGCAACTTGAGGCATTTGTCCTTTTGCTGCACACATCCAAAGAGAGTCTGGCTCCATCTTCTCTATAACCACCCATTAAACAGTTGAAGGTAGTAAGTTGTTTCCCCCTGCTTAGCTTTCTGCTCTTGCAGCTGAATAAACCCCGCTGTCTGTGATGTGTTGTACTTAAACTGAATGCATCTGGCAGCTTCTGATTGTCTGCCTGTAGTACTCAATCCCAGTCACGTTAAGTCTGAGAGACTCATGGCGAGTTACAAATGGCGCTTCCAAGCGTGGTATGACCGAGTTACAAAGCAGTCACTTTGAAAATACTGCCGTTAGGATTTTAGCATCTTTTATTTAAACTGGATTCACACCTCTGCCGCATCCGAGGGGCAAAAAGTGGACTTCTGAGACTTGTTTCTATTCTAATTGGCAGGCTCCCGGAGGCCACGAGCTGAACTGTGATTACTGGGAGCTCATTGGTCTGGCCCCAGCAGGAGGGGCCGACAATCTCCTCAATGAGGATTCGGAGGTTGATGTGCAACTTAACAACAGGCATATGATGATTCGAGGCGAGAATATGTCTAAAATCTTCAAGGTGCGCTCCATGGTGGTACAGGCCTTCAGGGATCACTTCTTTGCCAATGGATATTATGAAGTAAGTGTGTTTTCCCTTGTCAGCAAGTGACTGCTGTAATGTCCTGACTTCAAGGCTATCTTTTTCCTGGAAAAAACATGTGGACTTTCTAATTGACCTGAAGGGGGCAAAAGAAAAGCGGTTTATTAGGAAACTCTTATTTGATCTCTTTCATAGACATAGATCTCAAAGGTGCGTAGACACTTCTGAGGTGTCTAAGTGTTACAGCGTGATTCGCGAGCAGCCTGCACACCTCTTTTTAGGGGACTGAAGGATATCGGACTGAAGTACTTGTATGCGTGTGTACGAAAGCCTTGTAGATGGTGTTCTGGAAGAGGGTGCCTTACGTCACTGCTCTTATGTGTTGTCATCGTTGCCCGTAATTCTTCACTCGAGTCATGACAGCCTTGTTCTTTAACAGGTCACACCACCAACTTTAGTCCAGACGCAGGTGGAAGGAGGCTCCACCCTATTCAAACTGGATTATTTTGGTGAAGAGGCATACTTGACGCAATCGTCCCAGCTCTATCTGGAGACCTGCATTCCAGCGTTAGGAGATGTTTTCTGCGTGGCTCAGTCATACAGAGCTGAGCAATCCAGGACACGCAGGCACTTGGCAGAGTATGGAAGGAGTACAGTTCTTTGTTATTTATGTATAAGTGAGGTTATAAAGCAGGGGAGTAGCAGGCAGTTGGATGACGTAACGTGCGGTGAGCAGACAGCATAATGCCAATGCGGAAGGGCTGAGCAAAAGTATATTGGGGGTAATACCTTGTCTTGGTGAATATCCAGCTGGTCATAATACGTTGACATGTAGTGAAGAAAGATCTGGGCTGATATGTTTTTAGGAAGCTTTGTCTTTTTAGAACATACAGTTCATGTTGTTGTCTTCCTTGTTTCTTTTGGGTTTTTTTATGGCTTTATTTCCTTTACAGTGTAGAAGTGGGAGAAATGAAAAAGGGGACAGAAGTGTGCGTGTTTGGGTTGTGGGTTTTTTTTAATGAGAATTTTTTTCATAGCTAAAGATCTGTCGCTTGTGTGTGGTTTTGTAATGGTGTGACTTTGTGTTTCAGGTACACTCACATTGAAGCTGAATGTCCTTTTATAAGTTTTGAGGGTTTGTTGGACCGCCTGGAGAGCTTGGTTTGTGATGTAGTAGACAGAGTCTTGAAATCACCTGCATCGAGCTTGCTGTATGACCTAAACCCGGTAGGCAGCAATGCGGAACGGTCATGAATAGCCAAGAAAATATGATCTTTAGCCTTTCCTGATCAGCATGTTCATTTGGGGAGGGCAGAGCATGGCAGCGAGCTCTGCTTGCTTGCTATTATTAATCTTAAGAAGAATATTAAATAACATCAAAAGAATGAAAATGCTGCAATGCTGGTAATGACTCTTCCAGCAGCAGGGGACTGTTGGGGAAGAAGTTCCCTGCTAGCAAGTTCCAGGAGCCAGCAATGTGCTGGGATTTATTGCCGTGTGTATTGTACCGGTGGAATAAAAACCTCTATCCCAGAGCTCGTAATATTGATCGGCTGGTACTTGCAGATTGAGCACAAGGGAGCAATGAAACAACTGGTGTTTTACTTTCTACCCTGGAACGTGTTGCTCTGTAAAGCTATTTTCATTTGTTAGAGACCTTTTGTCTTCTGCTGCCTTTGCAAAGAAGATGGCTTTAAGAGAATGCCAACTTTATCTCCATCACTGGCGTTTCTCTCAGAGCGCATACAAACTCAGTCACCCCTGCTATTTTGACCTGTTTTCCTGATAAACACTGGGAGGTTTGGTTTTAAATTCGGGCTGAGACAGTGTGTGGGAGGCAGGAAACAGCAGAAGCGCAGCCCACCTCGCAAAGGCGGGTTCTGAAGCCGTTCCGTGTGCAGGGGAGCAAAAATGTTCTTCTGTGGCCTCGCGCGTGGAACCTCTGCTAACGGCTCAGGCTGAAACACCTACGTGTGCAATGACTTCGCACAGAAAAGGAGACAGCTTTGAAAATGCTTCCTCCCTTCTCTCTCCTGCCATCTTTTTCAGCATCTGTTCTGTGAGCTTTACTGGGCTTGGAAGATGGTTGTGTTTGGCTCTAACTTTTCAGTACTGAGCTTGATTGATGTATTTATTAAGTAATAATTTGTTGATGTACGAGCTGGAAAGAGTAGTGTGTATGCTTCAAGTCTGGAAGTGGACTTGCTGACCAACTAGAAAAGTGGTATTCTTTAAAAATGGTACTCTTCTAACTGTCTCTGTCTACTCTTACTGACAGGGCTTCAAGCCCCCTAAGCGTCCTTTCCGACGAATGAACTATACTGAAGCCATTGAGTGGTTAAAGGAACACGATGTGAAGAAGGAAGATGGCACTTACTATGAGTTTGGGGAAGTAAGTCTTTCTGAGGCTCTTTAGGAATTAAACCCAAGCAAAATCCCACTGCCCTGCACTAAGGGTGTGCAAGTCCCGGGAAGAGCGGTGTGTTTGGACTACGATGCTGTTGGGCTTGCTGTAGCTGTGCGAGTCTGCTGTGTGTTGTTTGGAATGATGCCGATAAGGGGTGCGATTCTAGTCTCACTTAAGATAAAGGGAGTTTTGCTGCAGATTTCAGCGAGGCCTGGATTTTTGTCTGAACTGTGCTGGGAGGTGCAGTGACGCCCTGTTGGGGAATGCGAGTGTGGGTTGGGTTTTCACGTAGTGTCTTTGAACGCTGGAATCGAAATCTGTGGTGTTACCTGTCCACCTGTTCCCTGTCACACTCTACTCCAACGTGTAAGACAATGATTTGAAGGCGCTCAAGAGGACTTGGTGGTGTAGCCACCGTCATCAAAGGATTTAAGAGAAGTGAGATTCTTAGGAGGAGATCATATAATTGTTTAACTTCAAAGTCTACACGCCATGTTCTGAGGGAACCTTGGCAGCTGGAAATCAGATGTGTTGGGTTTTTTGCTGTTACTGTTCTCCCATCTGTATGAAAGATGATAGAGATGAAGGGAGGGAAAGGCCTTCAAAATGCACTGAACTTAAGGTCTCGAAGGGAAGCAAGGATTCTTACCTCCTCTCCCCCGTTGCGGGCTGACGCTCGCTTTCTCAGCAGCCCTTGCAGGAGGCCTATGTTCCTCGCGCTTTCCTTGCTGCACGTGCTATAGCTGGCTCCTTCTGCCCCCCTCCGCGGCAGTCGATGCTGGAATGCAGTGTTCAGTTGGGTTAGAACAAGTAACGGGCCTGGCTGGTTCTTCCTGTTAAAGAAAAATCTAATCTTCGGCCTTTAACTCGGAATCTACGAAAAGTGTGATACCATTGGCTGAATAAAAGTCCAAATTAAACGTTTTAGGGATAGACTAGAGGTTTTTGACTAAAAGTGTGTTCGTTTAACAAGCCATGGTCACATCATCACTGATGTTCCCTCTCAGTGTAACTGTGGTGTCAGCCTTCACTTCTCCCATTTTTAAACAATAAAACTGCTGAATTGATCAAAATGACAGTTCTGCTAGGTGTTTCACGGTTTATCAAATTTCAGTCAGAAGACTTGGATACAAACCAAATAACCTCGCCTATGTAACTGATCAGTTGAGGTTTTTAAAAAATAGCCCATACAGATAACAAGGGAACACTTCTTAGTCATAAGGTTTGTGGAAAACGGGATTGGGGAGGAAGGAGATTAGGCTCTTTGGTGTTTACTGGTTGTTTGGAAAGTTCACGTTTTAGGTTAGATTTTCCTCAGTTTTCTTTCTGAAGCATTGGGAAGACTTGGCTTTTAATTGAGCACATTTCCCCCCCCACCCCGACATATATGGGTTTTATACATAGCTTCTTGTAAGATAAGTTTGTTTTTAAAATGTAGGTACATTAGGATGAACGTGTGGATATGTGTGGTCTGAAACTGTCTTTGTTTTGTGCCTGATACCTGTGGAACTCGAGGTATTGGACTGGTTTTGGTTTTAAATATTAATAAAGCCTTCTTTAACCTTAGGATATTCCTGAAGCTCCTGAGAGACTGATGACAGACACCATTAATGAGCCAATCTTGTTGTGCCGATTTCCTGCAGAGATAAAGTCTTTCTATATGCAGCGCTGTCAGGATGATTCCCGGCTTACTGAGTCTGTAAGTTGGTATTTTATGTAGTGTTGCAGGCTTCTAAATGGAGTGGGGAATGTCAGTGTGAGTGGGCGCAAAAGGAGTAAGTACCACAGGAAGATCTTGGCGCATCCTTGCCAGGTTCTGCTTTGGGTGTCTCTTGGCATGGCTTGTTGAGCCCATAGAAAGAAACGAAGCAACTCTGGAGTGCTGATCAAATGTCGGTAGATCGTAGTGAGCGTGCTCTTCCCTGACCTCAGGTCAGTGCTAGTCTAATGACAACGCTTCTGTGACTTCTTGGGGGCTCTGTGTCTAAGCTGTCTGGCAGTGGGAAGAGTGGCGGTGGTTAGCAATGCTGCTGGGTTTGCGGTTTTTGTGGTGTGGGTTTTGCTTTTTTGGGTTTTTACCGTTCAGTGTGGCCAAGAGTATTAGAGATTAAGTTGGAGCACCTAGTCAGTTAGTTTATCCCGTCTATAAATCAGGTCTGGAAGGAATTGCCTTCCTTCCCATCATGGAGAATTAAAATTACGTGATAAAATGTGTTACGGAAATACAGTTTTAAATTTGGTCTACTTTCCCCCCCCCCCTGCAGGCAGCGTAACTGTAATAGTTTGATCTCGTGTTGTGTGTTGTAGGTTGATGTGTTGATGCCCAATGTTGGTGAAATTGTTGGAGGCTCTATGCGTATCTGGGACAGCGAGGAGCTACTCGAAGGCTATAAGAGAGAGGGCATCGATCCCACGCCGTACTACTGGTATACGGACCAGGTTTGTAAAACAGACTAGATGTGCTCCTCCTATAATGTCTTCTGCAATGCTTGTGAGGCCCTCGTGGTTAGCTAAAGAGAGGTGGGTCTTTACAGACTTGACTCTAGCTAGTGTCGGGGGAGGAGAAAAGGAGGCGATTGAAAAAGAATCGTTAAGGCTTTCTTTCTCACCTTCCTTTTTCCTCTCCCAGTCCTTACACTGCCCCAGGAAACTCAGGACAACTAAGCACAAAGATCTTGCCTGAAGAGAGCTCAGTCCGTTTTCCTCATCCTTCAGAAAATAATCTTGGAAGGGTTGGTTTGGGTTGTTTCTGGTGGTATTACTGCAATTATAAATAACAAGAAAATGTTTAATATCTACTCTCTGATTTTAATTTCACAGAGAAAATACGGTACGTGCCCTCATGGTGGATATGGTTTGGGATTAGAACGGTTCCTAACCTGGATTCTGAACAGGCACCACATCCGAGATGTCTGTCTGTATCCGCGCTTCGTCCAGCGCTGCAAACCTTAGCTGTCCTCCTGATACTCCTACAAAATTGAGCAACCGATGCTTGGAAAAGAATGATACTCTGCTATACCACAGCCTGTCTGAGAACAAGACTTACCACAACCCTTTGCTAATACACGTACTAATTTAGGGTGTGAAAAAGAAAATGAACAAACCCCTTTTTTAAAGGAAACTACTACTAATTAACTGGAAGAAGCCTTAGAAAAAAATTGTTAGGTGCATTTATGCTCTCAAGTGAACATAAAACAAAGATCTTGGTAAGCTGTTATTTAAAAACAAAGATACACTTCTGCTTTTAATTTCTGTGACTTAAAATATGCTGGGCATTTGATTTTTTTTTTAATTTGCTTTAATTTTAATCTGTTTTCTCTTGTGGTTTCGTGTTGGAGAAATCAGAACTTCAAGTTCTTTAAATTCCAAATACTGACCTCTGAGAATGGTATGAAGAGACATCATCTAAATAGCTCAACAAAGGATAAAAATAGGAATAATAAGCGCTGCACTTTTTTTAGCTCCTGCTGTTTTTAACGGAAGTTCCATTTGAGTTTATTCAGTAGCAAGGTGTGTAGTGTTGAGCACAAAATTCCACTGCGAGAGACGTGGGTGGGGTTTTTTGTTGTTTCCAAATTATTTATTGGTTAGCAGTGCTGAGGCTGGTGGCGAGGTACGCTGTTCTCCTTTTTCCTGCTGCCTTGGAATGAAGTGCTGCAGTGGGGACGTGTTGTTGGAGCACTGCCCATTAGCTCGTGGGCACTGGGATGTTTGTGGTGCCTTCGAAATGATTCTGCCACCTGTTTCAAACCAGAAATGACCGATTGAGGACCCAGAGAAACTGGTAACTTTGAAACACGACTGGGTTCAGCATTGTATGGTGACTGAATCGCTGTCCTCTCTAGGCAAACTGCAGTTCAAGCAGTGCTTTCCCACTTCGTGCTCAAGTGTGTTTTTGTAGTCGAGCAGTTCCACGTTCCCTCGCTGGCTTGGTGTTCTCTTGTGCTACTGTGAGCAGATTCTCTGGCTGTAATCAAGTTATCAAATAGGATTAATTAAATACTTAATGTGCTGAGTCAGCTGTATGCTTTTCAGTCATAAATCAAGCGATTCCTTTTACTGCACAGAAAAAAAATTGGTAGGTGCATCATTTGCTACCTGCACTGAGACTTGATCTGGATTTGCCTTTCATAGAATTGTTGAGCTGTGCGATATCCATGTTTTAGTAATAAATGACTGTTTTTCTTCATCTTGCATGTTACATATATAAACTGGTCTAAATCAGCACTCAATAAATTATGGCAACGTAAGTGGGCATGCAAGGCGGTAGTTCTTGACCGGTAACGTGTGTGTTTCCCTTCCTGTGGCTGTTACAGCTTACTTGCTTAATACAGCCTATCCTGGCGTAGGCCATGTCTGTGTGGGCAAAAGCACAGGAAAAGTGAATTTTTAAGTGCAGTAAACGCATATTCCAAAAAAACGGAACTAGCTTTTTCTCTTTAAACTAAATCCCCCTTAATTAACTTGGAGGCATGAATTTTTATCCTTTGGGTGGGCCACCTCAGCCACCCAGCGGAAACATCCTTGAGAGAAGAAATGCGGTGCCGCATCGGTGGGTGCCGAGGCGGCCGCAGCTTCAGGGGAGCGGTGTGGCTCCCCGCTTGCAGCTGCGGCTGCCCAAAGCGAGGTTTCCAGAGCTCTTCAACATCTGGATTTGATGTCTTGGGGTTTGTTGGGGGCCGCTTGGCCTTGCTGTGTGACCTGAGGGGTGCCCCGTTGAAGAAGGGGAGGCGAGTAGAGGCTGGATGAGGATGAAAGAAAGGTGCTCTAAGAAACGAGCACTGCTAGGATGGTTTTCTCTCTTACTCACCTCTCTTGGAATTCACCCTTTTCACCTATTTCCCCAGTCCTTTTGTAGCTGCAATAGAAGAAAATCTCGTACAGTAACGTGCCTCAGCTCTCGCATTTGTCCTACTCCATTTTTGATGGGTTGTTCTTTGTCTGAACATAGAACTTAAAAGATTCTTTTAAATACTGGCAAAAGGATAGTCAACCGTGAACTTCCTCTGGTTTGGGGGATTGTTGCGTATGTGTTAAGCACGTAAATAGAGGAAGAGGAGAAAAATTAACAAGCTTGACTGCACCGCAATGCTAGCAATTTCTTACTTCTGAACTTACATACTTGGCAACCTACTGACAGTGAGCTACGGGAAAAGTCACCCCAGCCCAAAAGCTGAACATGCTACCGAGGAGCAATTGCACCCCCTGCGGGGTTGTTTTTGTGGGGTTTTTGTTGTTAGTGTTTTGGGGGCAGAGCTCAAGAGCCTTCTGTAATTCAGAGTATTTAGGAATTTATGAGCATATAAAGACTTTTTATAAAAAATTTTCCTTCAAATGCCTGAAGTGATGGGAAGGGAGGAGAAAGGCTGGGAAAAGATACTACTAGAAAAACATCACTTGTTGGCAATCAGTTTTCTGTCCTTAAAACTGGCAGGGCTGAGCTGCTTCGTAGAGGTTAAAAGCCTCCGTATCAGGGGAGCTACGCGCGGAAGGTCTGAGGACTTAAGAGGTGCTCGTGCAAGAGGCAGATCAGATAAGCGGCTTAAAAGGTGACTGGGATGACAGATGCTGTCGAGTGAAGCGACGACTGCTGTGCAGTTCCGTAATCTGCTCGTGGTGCTGGGCAAGCCACCTGCGCGGGAAGGATCCCCGCGTTAAGCAGAAACCGGTGCAAATCCACCCCTGCAGTAATCAAGAGTAATTCCTTAGGCAGCCGCTGAAACCCCGCCGACAGGGATGTGGTAATGCTGAAATGCTGCTTCGGAACAAACCTTGGCTATGCTAAATAGGACTGGTGGAGTTCCTGATTTATCATCGAGGCTCAATTCAGGTTTTTGATCATTAAGAAAAAAAGTTACTTTCAGAGACCGAAAAATGATAAATGTATCTTGGTTTTATTTCTGTGTCCCATCAGTTGTGGTTTTGTATGGTGTCTTATTTCTTTGTTTTATTGTGTTCTTACAAAATTTGCTGAGCTTGATCGTGTCTCTAGTGATTTAAAACTGATGATGATCCTGGGTGTTTCTGGCAGCTACCCAGAAAGCTCGTTTCCAAGCTCTCTGGCAGTAAAGCCTTTTGATTCTAAGTTCTTACTCTGGGCTCATCTAATCACGTTTGCAGCGTCACGTGTTTGGGCCAGCAGCGTTCACGGGTCCTTCCCATCCAAGTTCAATGTTTAAGTCCTCCTTACTAATACAAGTACTTGTACGTGTGGGCAGTACTGGCCGGGTACTGGGGGACGCGGAGCAGCTCCTTTGTCTCGCTGGCTGTTAGGACTCCAGGGGCTGGAGGGAGCAGCAGTTTCCTCCAGGCTCTGCCACGAATTCCTGCGCGGCTTCCATCCCTCGCAAATCGTGGTTGTCAGTAATAGCTCTCAGAAAGGCACTGCGGCTGCTTGGAATACGAGAATTCATGGTTTTATTTTTATTAGAAAGGGTAAACAAATCTGCAAAAGAGGAGAAAATGTGCAGTCAGAACTTGGATTTCTCCTCATCCTCACATTCATTTTCCCTCCAGGTGTCTCCACGCAGTCGGATTGGTAATTGGATTGGTAACTGGTAAACGGGGCTGCCAGCACTGGCTCCAAGGCCCTTTCAGCCTTGTAGCTGGCAACTCTGAGATCACTATCGTGTAGCTTTGTCTAGATCACATCTCCTTACGTGCATTGTTTTATATTTATCGATGTTAAAACTAATCTGGCCACCTTTTGTAAGGACCTTTTGAAGTTCCTTGCCAGCGGTGTGGCACTAACTATCCCAGGGAGCCCAGCATCCTTCACAACCAGCACAATGGCGTTTCTCCTCTTGGCCCCCCTCCCCGCCGGGCAGCCGGGACCGAAGCAGCCGTGACTCGCTGGAGGGGTGAGGAGGAGCGTGGTGCTGCCAGGCCTCGGTGGCGAGAGCTGAGTCTGCCTTTGGACAGCAGATCTCTGGAGAACTGCCGACGGGGAGGTGAAACGATCCCACAGCGGGTTTTGGTTTCCCCCCTCTGCCCAGGCAGCCGAGCTGCCAAACCCCCACTTGCTGTGCGACGAGCTGCCAGCCCCCTGTGCCCCAGCTCCGAGGGAAGCAGAAGTTTACGGACTGCTCAGGATTTTATCAAGCACGGGGACTTCCATTCGCCTAGCCTAAGGTTTTGCTTTCAGATAAAGGTGTTGTCCCAGCGCCAGGAGTCTAAGTTAGGGGGCAGAGGAGACGCGCCTCTGCCCCACAGGGTGCACCCAGCCCGGGGGGAGGTGCTGTGCGCCAAGCCTGGAAGCCTTGGCACGGGCTTTGAGGAAGCCCCTTGCTCCAGGAGCTGCAGGCGCGAGGGTGGGTGCATCCCACCCCTGGGCCCTTCCCAGCTTCCATAAACTGTCCACGGAGCGACTGAAACTGCTGCTGAGAAGATGTGGGATGCAAATCAAACATTCGTGCACAGGATAACTGTTCTGGTATTTGATCCTTCGTGTTTCTACCGGGAACAGAGGTTACCAGGCAAGCTCTGCGCTCCTGCACCAGTGCGTCTGACGAGCCAGGAGCCCTGACGCAGAAGCCAGGCCCTGCCCTGGTGCGGGGCTGCACCTCTGCACGCTGCCGTTAGTCCTTGTTCCACCTGAGCTGGAGCTCTTCCCGGCCGTCCTGCTCCTCAGGCATAGGTCCTGCATTGCTGCTGTCTGAATTTGTAACGAGGAAAAGAGGGGCAAGGACTGTGATGTTAGGGCCAGCAGCGAGAGCCCCAGGGCCAGCAGTACCTCCCTGCCCACCCCCTCCTGCCCACCAAACAGCCCCGCTTGGTTCCTAGCATCCGCAAGCTGGCTGGGCTGTGACTGTGACGGAGAAGCACAACTTGTGCTGTAACGGTATGCAGAGGTGCTGCTGGTCATAAATCCAGGTCTGCGGGTATCTGCCTCCAGCCGAGAAACGCTGTTCCTCCCAGCACACAAAGGAAATCTCATAAATGATGCACACCGTAAACACAGCGCGTGGCCCTCTGTGCGAGGTGCAGCCCTATTGCAAGGCTTTCCCGCTGTGCCCTGGCAGACACAGAATTTGAGCTTTGAAAAGCCTATTCTTTCTCTCTCTTAGAGAAGATTTCAGTCCGCAGAGCAAAAACATGCCCATCGCAGTAAATAATGATTTAGGCACTTTTTTCCTGGTGCACAGGCCTGAGACCAACACGTGCATGTCGCTTGGGAGCACAGGCAGAGTGCCGGCGTGCAGCCCCACCAGCTCAGCCCCTCGGCCCTGCTCACTGTGCGGGAGGCATTGCAGCCGCCGGGTGCAAGGGACCGTGCTGGTTTTGTCACTGTTGTTTTATCAGCTTTTTTAAAGCAAGTGCTGTGTTCTGGGTAACAGCTTTCCTGGGGTCATTGTAAAGGTGTGCTGACGTGGCAGGACGCGATGCTGGGTGCCAGCATTGCCCGCTGCTGGCACCTGCTGCTGCACTGAGTGCTCAGGACTGGTTCATAGAATCATGGAATCGTTTTGGTTGGAAGAGACCTCCAAGATCACAGAGTCCAACCGTTAACCTATCACTACCAAGATCATCACTAAATCATGTCCCCAAGCGCCACATCTACACGTCTTTTAAATCCCTCCAGGGATGGTGCCTCCACCGCTGCCCTGAGCAGCCTGTTCCAGGGCCTGACAGCCCTTTCGGGGAAGAAATTTTTCCGAATATCCAATCTAAACCTCCCCTGGTGCAACTTGAGGCCATTTCCTCTCGTCCTGTTGCCTGTTCCATGGGAGAAGAGACCGACCCCCCCTGGCTCCAACCTCCTTTGTAGAGAGCAAGAAAGTCTCCCCTCAGCTTCCTTTTCTCCAGGGTAAACACCCCAGGTCCCTCAGCCGCTCCTCACAGCACTTGTGCTCCAGACCCTTCCCCAGCTCCGTTGCCCGTCTCTGGACATGCTCCAGCCCCTCAGTGTCTGTCTTGGAGTGAGGGGCCCAGAACTGAACCCAGCACTCGAGGTGCGGCCTCACCAGGGCCGAGTACAGGGGGACAATCACCTCCCTACTCCTGCTGGCCACACTATTTCTGATACAGGCCAGGATGCCGTTGGCCTTCTTGGCCACCTGGGCACACTGCTGGCTCATCTTCAGCCGCTGTCGACCAACACCCCCAGGCCCTTTCCCGCCGGGCACTTTCCAGCCACTCCCCCCCAAGCCTGTAGCGTTGCCTGGGGTTGGTGTGACCCAAGGGCAGGACCCGGCATTTGGCCTTGTTGAACCTCATACATTGGCCTCGGCCCATCGATCCAGCCTGTCCAGGTCCTGCTGTAGCGCCTGCCTGCCCTCCAGCAGATCAACATTCCCGCCCAACTTGGTGTCATCTGCAAACTGACTGAGGGTGCCCTCGGTCCCCTCGTCCAGATCAGCGATAAAGATGTTAAACAGGACTGGCCCCAGCACTGAGCCCTGGGGAACCCCACTTGTGACCGACCGCCAGCTGGATTTAACTCCATTCCCCACAACTCTCTGGGCCCGGCCATCCAGCCGGTTTCTTACCAAGCGCTGAGGACCAGTTCCCAGCTGGGCATCCTGCCCCGGCTTCCGTCAGACACGCCGACCGCCCTCACGCCTGTCTTCCAGTAAAACCTCTGGTGGAAACACCCCCGCCGTCACACACACAGGTGAACTTTGGGCGGTTGTGGTACCCGGTGCACGGCGTCTGGGCGGTGATGCAGATTTATAGAGTGGGATCGCTGTGTTCAAACTGTTGGTCCATCTCCTGCGCTACCGATAAGAGACAGGGTAACCTCCAGCCCCAAAGCTTCAGGATGGTCCACAGAGAGGGGGCTAACCCTTGCGACAGGCGATGGGGACGTTCCTTGGAGGAGCAGAGAATTCCTACAGGCAAAGTAAGGGGTTGGATGGTGGCAGGGGCCGTTGGCTAATGTCCCCTGGAAGAGGCAGGCTGGGATCGCACCGGGCTCTTCATGCAGCAGGGAAGGAGGGACGAGGATGGCTGTAGGCGAGGATCCTGGCTTAACCGCAAAGGCTGACTAAGATCTGAGGTGGTGGATGAGCTTCTCTACTGAGAAAGACCCCAAGACTTAAAAAAATCTAATCTTTTTTTTAAAAGGGTTTGCGTGTTTGCAAAGAAAACCTTCAAAATGTAGCCCCAGCATAACGCAAGGGCCGCCGTTATTAGTTTAGCTTCAAAAAAGTAGATACTGGAGTGTTTTGTTTTGACCACGGGGTGCTCGAGCTCTCATTGCTGAGCCCTCGGGCCTGTGGTAACGGTCTCGCAGGGATTGTGGCGGACAGCCGGGGCAGAGCAGCCTGAGGGACTCCCGGATCGATACCGGCCCCGGCGCCTCCGCCGCCGCCCCCGGCCCCGCCCCCGCTGCCGTACGGCAGCGGGGGCGGGGCCGGGGGCGGCGGCGGAGGCGCCGGGGCCGGTGGAGGCTGAGGGGCGGTGGCGGGCTCGTCTGAGGGAATGCAGGCGGTCGCCGCCAAGATGGCCGCCGCCGCCGCCGCCGGACGGGCGGCGCGTCATCGTGAGTGTGCGGGCGCCGTCCGCAACTGGCGGGAACGGGGAGAAGCGGGGAGAGGGGCTGAGGGCCGCCGACCTCGCCGCGGGGGCTGTGAGGGCGGGAGGGCAGCGGGACCGCCGGGACCGCGTTACACAACGCCCGTGAGGTGCCTTTGCGTAACGCCTGCCGGCAGAGCCGGGGCCTCCCGTCCCCGCGCCGTGAGCCGGGCTGGAGCCTGCGGGCAGCGGGGCCGGGGAGCGGCGGAGGCCGGGGGCGCCGGGGGCTGCGTCTGCCGCCGGGGTCGCGTCGCCGCGCTGTGGTAAACGCGCTGCGGAGACCTTGCTTTAAACCCGGCTTAGTTATCGGAGCGCCGGACAGGCTGATGGGGTTTTTTTCCTCTAAATGAAGTGAGGGCTGTGAGGCTTGGGATTTTCTCATCTGAGAGAAATTTGTCGCTTGCTGCTATCGGGCTCGGTTTTTCATTGTTTGGTTTGAGGTGGTTTTTAATTATTTATTTATTTCCCTTTCAGGAGTCTAATTTTAAATGAGGCCCTTTCCTTTTTAGAAAGTGCTTGTGTAAAAATCACCCTTGCTTTTAGCAATTCGGAGGTTGCGTTTTCAAAATAAGGCCAGGTGCGGTGAGGGGGTGTGAGCAACAAAATACAGTTACAAGTCAAGTTCACGGCTATCCTAATGCTACACGTGCTGTTATATATACACTGCCTACATCTACACATGCGTCGCAGTTCTTACGGTGTGCGGTCGGGTTTGTGTGCTCCTTCGGCAGGAGCCCTTTTCCTTACTCGTAAATGCAGCGCATTACCCGGTTACTGCTGTAGCGGTGGAGTAACCTGACGTACCTACGGAGAGGCACCGGAGTGCTTGCCCTGGGACCGGTGGAAGGCACTGCAGACCCGGGCAGGCACGTGCTGGGGACAGGTTTTATCATGCCGTGGCTCCAGAGGCTAATACAATTATGCCATTTCTAAAATTTACAAAAGCAGACTTTTACCACTGTTCCAGCAAGTTGGAATCCTCATCGTCACACATCCCGTGCGTTCTGCGTCGTGTGCTTTATGGTGCAGACAGAAATGTGCACAAACCTCACCGTAGGTAAAACAAATGCTTTCTAGTATTTATTTACTGCGCAGAAGGATCAATACAGCCATTGAAACTTCTCTTTTTATTGTTCTATATAATTTACATATAGTGTCAGTGCTTAAAAAAGTAATAAAAACTGGAAGAAGAATATAAATATTTGAAGAGAGTCCTTCAGGCATCAGCGATGCTTGAACTGAAGTTCTTTAGTTTGCAGCCTTTTATATCACTGCAGACACAGGCATCCACAGCTATACACTTAATCCCAAGTAAGAAGCTGGATTTGCAAGATGCTTTTCACTGTCATTGATTTCAGCAGGTTGAGGGCGTTCAGCATCTGTTCAGGATGTTATTAGGGAACTGTGAACCGTAAGATGCTCTTCTCAGCGGGTGGATCGGCTGCTGAGGAGGTCTGCGCTATTGGGGCTCAATTGCTGCTGAGCTCCTGCAGTCTGATGAGGGAAGTGTCGCACCAAACAATTGCTGGAGAGCTGGGGATGCAGAATTTAACAATTTTTTTCATCTTGGGCAATTCACACTATTGTTGCACTAAAAAATACCACGTAATGACTATGAACTCCTGAGGAAAACAAAGCGTGCTTTGAAAAAGCAGACTGTAAGCAGCATGTGGGAAGTAAATTATCCTGGTTTTGGGCCACATTTGGCTGATGCTGAAATCCAGGAATAATAGAAGTCGCCTAGCTGGATAGTGAGAAAGAAGGCTGCCCACGTCCCTGGGTAAACGGATTCTGAAATTGCTGCTCAGTGTACCCCATGCAGGGTCAAACTAAGGAGCTGTGCGCTTGTGGCTCGCAGGTGCTGACCGGCGTTGCTTAAGTTTGCTGGGGACCCTAAATTAATAAATGTCTAACCTACATTGTAGAGGTGGTGTAGAAATACTTTGCTTGTCTAGAGTTAGCCCAGGTGTGTCTGTACCGTGCGGAGTTACATAGCTCAACATGCTTCCTTAGCGTGTCAGCCCTGTGTAGTTTCTCTTGTGTTGTCACCTGTTATTTTGACCTTATGATGGGAGCTTAAAGATTAGGGAGGCTTTTTGGTTTCCGGTTACTGAAAAGCTGTTAGTATACGGAGTGTTTAAAGAAAGGCAGAAGCTTGCAGTTTCATGACTTTCTTTGATTCCAGGATCTGGAGCTTAAGGGAGAAAATGCCAAGCAGCATAATGCTGCCAAGTGTGTGTATGTAGCAGTTGAGGGATTAGTGCCTATCTGGTGAAGAGGCCCCTCAGCCCAGTGCCGGGTTATCGATGTGCTGTTATCTTTCTTCCAGTTGTACGAAGCAGCAGTCATCTGAGGGTCCCGGTACGATGGCGAGGTCAGGCAACTGCAGCCGCAGTGACAGAAAGCTCAAAACCTCAAATTCAGCCAGAAGTGCGGTAAGCGTGCAGTGAGGTGTGGGTGGGTGTGACCTGCCCTCGCTGCCCTCTGTCTCTCTCTGATACGGTGTGCTGCTTTACGTGCACAGCAGAGCTGGTTATGTAGTAAAACGTGGCAGTCACGGGGGTTGATCTAGTTTTTTTGTGCATGTGCGACTGCTTTTATCTGGCTGGCTGCATTCACTGAGCCTCTTGTTTTCACAGTTCTGTGGGGCAAGGATTGCCTGCCTTGTTCTCTGCAGAATGCAGTAAGGCAGTGGCCCGTGGTAAGGCCTGAGGCAGTGCAGAAACAATAGAAGAACAAACAATAGGGATATTATTATTTGAGATACTGGTTCTTGCTTCCTGGGTTGTATTCCGCAACCTCCTGATAGACACTCCAGGAGGAAGGGAATGGAAACTGAGGTCCCGAGCCATCGGGGCAGGCCTAGGCTCCTCTCAGTGCCCCTTTGTGAGACTTTGGCTTTCACAAGAGGAGCGCAAAGCTCCCTGTGCAGCCTCGGCTCCGTCCGCTCAGGAGGCAAAAGATCCTGGTCAGCGCACTCCCTCGGGCAGGGGAAACGATCCGATGGGGAAATCTGCCTCTTGGGTGAGAGTCGTGATCAGCAGCCGTTTCTGTAAACGCTGATACCGCTCTCTGCTCCGCTCTGCTGTGCTGGGAGGGACGGTATCCTTAAGTGCCAGGCCTGCACCTGGATAGAAAACCCATTGTGGGGAAAAAAACCCCAACAACCCAAACAAAACCAACTCTGCGCTCATTTTAT
The DNA here is from genome assembly GCA_009819775.1 of Phoenicopterus ruber ruber. NCBI lineage: Eukaryota > Metazoa > Chordata > Aves > Phoenicopteriformes > Phoenicopteridae > Phoenicopterus > Phoenicopterus ruber. Next base: position 733,130 of record CM020246.1, read on the forward strand.
GTGTAGAATGGCTCTTTGCTGCTTTCACTGCTTGGGGACATGAGATGTGTCTGCAAAGTAATGAAGACAAAGACCTGTGTGGGTAGCTCATCTGTTTTCTGTGGAAGCTGCTGCTTGGTTTGGTTGGGTTCTACAGCTGGCGTTCAGCTGACACAGTTCCTTAGACCCCATTTTATAATCTCTCTTACAGCCTTCAGCTGCAAGATAATTTCCTCAATATATTTCCAGTTAAACTCTGTGTTGCAAAGTGATTACTTTTTTTAAAAAAGTAAAGATCACGTAAATACTTGTTCTCTGGCTATTCATGCTTGTAGTTCATACTTTTACATAAGCAGGATGAACTTCTAAATAGGATGCCGCTTTTGCAAAAGGCATGCAGAAGGCTAAGCTGATTGTTTTGTAATAATAATAACAACAAAAAAACCCCACAACAGTAGGTCAATAGGATTTGAAATCTCTCTTGCTTCCATAGGAAACCGAAAACAGGAATCTTGATGTTAAACATGGGAGGTCCAGAACGGCTGGATGACGTGCATGACTTCTTACTTCGTCTCTTCCTGGACCGAGATCTCATGACGCTTCCAGCTCAAAAGTGAGAGACGCTGGGAACTCCTGTGTTACAGTCGGTGTTGGGTGTTGCTGTCTTAGCTGTAGGCTTGAACATTTAACTTCTGTTTATATCAGAATTTCTTAAGACTGTTTCATCTTGGGACCAGTCAGTGCAAGAAACGATGTTATAATTCTCTGGAAATAGGCGTGCCAAAATAATTCTCTTCTGATTGCAAATTGTGGTTTCCTGTCACCTAGTAAGTTTGGGAAGGGTGATGGAATATAACATTAAACAAGCCGTGCAATGCTGGTTTGCTATAATTAGGGGAGATTGCTGCGGAAAACCCACTGCAGCGGAGAGATTTGGGGAAAGGGGTGGTGATTTGGGTTATGATATTAATACGTGTACCTCTTGAATGCTTTAGTAAATTAGCACCATTCATTGCCAAACGCCGCACACCAAAAATCCAGGAGCAGTACAGCAGGATCGGAGGTGGATCACCCATCAAGAAGTGGACAGCGGTACAGGGAGAAGGCATGGTGAAACTGCTGGACAGCATGTCTCCTCGCACCGGTACTTCTTTACTGTGCTTGTTAAAAGTTTCTTTTGCTTCATGTGTTGAAAGTATACACTTGTAAAGCAGCTTTTGCTTCTCCATTTTTGTTGCGAGTGTCAACAGTGTTCTCAGTCCTGCTAGGAAATCGTGACAAAGATATTGCAGAAGTTCTTATTTGTTAAAAACTAAGCATATGCAAAAGCATGAGGTTCCCATGCATGCAAATATCTGTTTGTGCTGCGGTCACTTCTGTGGCTGCATTGGAGAACGGCTTTGATTTTGGAGAGTACTGTCGGTACTCATTCAACTTGCAGTAACAGAGTGCAGCACCAAAAGCCAACAACCAACCATTTGCCCACTTTCTCAGGCTGGATCCAGTATGTGCTGTGGTCCAGCTGCCACCTCTGGCTGTGCCCAAGGTAACTAGCTTAAAAGCTGCCCTGGGTAAGTCCACCCTTAGGTGCTTTTGGCACGTTTCATCTTGCGTAACTTCAGCCATCGGGAAGTTGGGCATCTGGCCTCAACTGGTGGCCTGTGCTCCCTCTTTCATCGAGGGAGAGCAGGGCTTGGAGAGAAAGTGATTTGGTTCGTCCTAAGGTGATTATCAAAGATGGGAGGATCACCCTCTAAAGGCACACTTACCTCTCCCCTTTGATTGTGGGAAGAAATCTAGATGACTGCGATAGACAAAATATCTTCTTTTCAGATGGCTAAAGCTAGGTGACAGGAGTCTCTGTTGGTGTGCACGACTGCAAGGTGTCATACCTTGCCCTGTGAGCCCCGCTTGAGCTTGAAGTTGTCCACACTGAAGAGAAGTGGTTGAGTCTTAGATGAGAAGAAAGGGGAATGTGTTGCATGTGAACACATAAGGCAGGCATGGGAGAAGGGTGTTCGAGTGGCATTCTCACCAGCATAAATGAGGTGGAGATTTGTGACCATTGGCAGGGGCAGTATAATCTCATGTAATTCTCTTCCCTTTTATGAAGAGGTAGAGCGGGAGAATGACGATCCTCTTAGGCTGCGTGTGTGCGTGCACACACAGAGGAAAAAATGCCTGTCGATCTAGGTGGTTCATGTTCTGCACGCTGGTGCTATTGAATTTCACAGTGGGTGGGATCTCCTGCTGCGAAATGCATGGCCACCTTCTCATGGCTGCTGCTTGTCACTAACTGCGGGACGGTGTCGTTCCGCTGCCGCACGCTTGCAGCAGCCGGCGGTTAGGGCTCAGAGGAGGGTGCAGCATTCCCTGTTCCTGCTGCTTCCTGCAAGCGCCCTTCCCTGTTCGGGGCCAGCTCGGCCGGGACGCTGTGCAGGGACCGTCTGATGTAGAACAGCTCTGAGGCCAGAACATAACGCTGTAAAGCCTTTTGTATTTGCCTTTGTTGTGCCAGCCTGAGCCTAAAGAGCAGGTAACTGTGTGGGAGGGTGTCAGGAGTCTGACTGTTTTCCAAAGCTGCAGGTGTCTTTCGTTCCTCTGAAATGTCCCTCTGCACTTATTGCTTGGATGTATCCAGAGCTTTTGAAACTATGTCTGAATCTGTAACTACTAATAATGGATAAAAGAACTAACACCAATTAGGCCTGGTTTCAGGACTGAAGAGGAGGTCAGTGGGGAGAAAAGACAAGGTTTCGCAGCTGAACGTTGCAGGGCTTGGTTGAGTGATAGCAATGAGCCCCACCCGAGAGGACATGAGCAGGAGATAAGGCCTAACGGTTTGGCTTGGGTGGTAGTAAATGCTGTCTTTGCCAGTTCCTCTTCGATGATAAGAAAACTTGAAAGGTGAATACAGCCTCGCTCCCCTCTCTCGGATCACAGAATCTCTCTGAACCTTGCTCCCTCACAGCAAGGAGCCATGACTTGTATGGATTACCCTGTGCCAAGCTGCCTGGTGGCACTAGTGTGATGGGAAACGGGTGCAGGCACTTCTGTGAATGCCCTTTTACTAAGGGCTTCAGCGAAGATGTTTTACCGTGCAGTTGCAGTGGGCTAGGTGTGCAAACAGACAGCTGCCGTCATTCGCGTAATGTTAATTTGCTGTGATTCCATCACGTTCAATCTCTCTCTCCTAAACCCTCTAACCAAACTGATACATGAGTCATTTTTAATCCAGGTTAAATGCATTCATGGTGGAATTTGCACCGGTTTGGTTAAACTGCTTTCAAATTGGTTGTTACTTGAGTTTGACCTGAGCTTGTATTGTTGCTCAGTTAGCAGCTGTGATGAACTAGAAGTCTGTTTCTCTTCTGCTGCTTGCTGAAGGCGATAGATCATTTGCTTACAGTACCTTTTAGGCTACAGTTTTCTTGCTATGTGACATTAAAACCACAGCATTAATAAATGTGAGTGGCAGCACTAGAAATCAAACTTCCACATTCATGTAGCAGCTCAAGGGTGATGGCCATCTTCTGTGTCTTGCCCTCATGGGACAGACAAAAAAGACAGTGAATCACCACTGCTTTGACAAAAGCCAGGAGGAACAGTGGCGTGATGGTTGGTGTCTCTGAAGTGACCTGTCCGGGGGTCACTTTTGTCCAATAAGGTATTTCTCTGCATTACACTTTCTGTTCTTGAAGCAGCACGCTCCCTTTGTGAGTAGAAGGAATTGACGAGATGACTAAGCTGCCTGCTGAATTCCTCACCGATGTGTTAGCTGCAGATAATACTTCTCATCCTGCCCCTCCAATAGGAACACGAAACATTTTTAATAGAAAAACTACTGCAGTAAGAGAAGCCAGAGAGGAGAGCTCTCCATTCTCCTCAGCTCAGCAGCTTTACAATGCCTGATGCTGCAAGCCGCCTTCTCCCTTTGGTTTCAGTGACCTTTGCTGATGTGATGCTGGTGTGTCAGGGAATCCCCCTCCATGTTTGACAATACACGTTATTTGATTCCCAGCTATTTTGTAATTCTTTGTGGCCCCTGCTTCAGACTTGGGTAGAAAAGGGCTAGAGGTAGAAGACTGGTAAAAGGCTCTGGAAGGTGAAAAGTAACGCTCTTGGAAGGGTAGAACCAAATTTGTTTCATTTGTTCAGCGTGTAACGTGTCACTGATACCTTCATTGGGGTGATGTTCGATCCTTTTTTCTACAGATGTTACTCTCTAGCTTAATTCCAGCTGTAGTCCCTACAGGTATAGTTAAAACCTCACTGGGCTGTGGCATCCAAAGCAGTAGTGTTCTTAGCAGCAGTAGCCCCTGGAGGGTCAGGCTTGCAACAGGTTCTGAAGATAAAGCTTTGAAAGTTTATCTGCTTTTCTCAGAGTACCACTCCTGCTTGCTTTTGTTTGGTCACCGCTTTTTGTGAAGTCATGCCTACCTCTGTGCAGTTCTTACACCTGATAAGTCGTTGAGAGACCTCCTTTTTTACCTAATAGTAGCTACAGTTTTAAAAATTGAATGTGCTAACCATTGCTAACAATTGAATTGATTGCTAACCATTTCCTTAAGCATTTCAAGTAACCTTGCTGCGATACCGAGTACTGTGTTGGTTCAGAATAGCTGGAAACAGTGTGCTTCCAGACTGAACTACGCATTTTGGAATATCGTGTGCTCACAGGTAGCACTTGGGGAGCGCTCGGCCCCGTTAATGAGTAGCTCGCAGGTTGTGGTGGTAAGACTTGAAACACATGGCAAAGAAGAAATACTTTGCATACTCATTTTACCTTGATCTGGACTTTAGGGACGTAGAGTTTATAGTTGCTGTGTATTTGCAGTTGGTGAAGAGCTCATGTTAGACAGTATCGATAACCACCTGTGAAATTCCCTCCTGTGGAAATTAATCACTGTAATGATTTGCTGACTTGTAGGATACATTTGACATGTTACACTTTGGCAATGGGACTAATGTAAAGTAGTAAATAAACAGTCTCACCCATGTCATCTGGTAACAATATAATTTTAAAATGAAGCTTCATTGTTCCAGGCAGCTGTCCGAAAATGAGCAAGAGTTCTTCCTTTCTGAATGAGTGGGGTTGGGTAGGCTCAGTAGTCTGTAAGAATAAATCACACAAACATGATGATAGGAAAATTCATTTCTATTGTTTTTGGTTTTTGGGTTTTTTTGTTTTGTGGGGGTTTTTTTAGTGCTGGCATCAAATAGGCTAATATCTTGCAATGGTAATTATATTTTAAGAAGGCGCACATCTTGCTTTTTAATTGTTTTTAATTATCACAGTTCTTAGTATTACTTATAAGCTGTATTTTAGCTGAGATTCCCTTGTCAGTGGAGTGAAAGCTCACAGAATGAGGGGGCCGTGTTGTTTCTTTAGATTGGCAGCTCTCTGGAAGGAGATGTCGCTCTATTTCCAGCCGTTCTGACTCTAACTGCAACAGCAAAATGAATATGTATACAGGCATGAAAATCTCTCCTTTGCTGCCTGTGATCCAGGACAAAACATAATGCTGCAAGAGTATTGCAGGAAGGTTCCAAGTTGGCCATGTTTCTTCCCAGTATGTCTTTCCCCAGGTTAAACTCCTACTGTCTTTGCTCTGGTTAGTCAGACTTTTGGTTTTAATGCCATTTAAAAATGTTAATGAGGTTACTGGCTCCTGGAGCTCCTGAAGTTGGGTCATTATTTGCTGCTGCTCCCAGCTGGGAGCTCCCTTGCCTCCTGCGGAGAGCTGGGGCTGACTAAACCTGTTTTCTGAATCCTGCATAAATGTATGGAGTAGCGACCAAGCACGGGACATCTGCTTCCTTCGGAAACCTGTTAAATGTTATTTCAGAGCTAGTGACCCGGAAACTCTGAAAAAGAAACTTTGCTTTTGTTCTCTTAAGAACCTCTGTCCTCTACTTAAAAAAGCAAAATAAACCAGCAAACCCCCCCTTTTTCCTTCCCCCTAACCAAACCATGCTCCCCAAACCTCAAAGCTGACACCCAAAACATTAGCGATGGGAAATGGAACAACCTAAAATGTTGTCCTTGGAGAGAATAATATTGCCTCCAAAATAAAGTGTTTAAAGGCATGAAGATTTCTATGAAAAACACCCAGAAGATAGAATGAAAGAACGTGTGTCCCTTCCTCAGTGCCACTGATCTCCTGCCCCAAACAGTAGTCCTGGTCCTCGGGGGTTTATGTGCAAACGGAGCAGGCTTGCCAGGGTGTGGGACGGCATCTCCTCCCGTGAGGATGGCGACTGGAGCAGTTGCATCAAACGATGGTTCAGCCTTGTCTTGTGATTAGCTTTGTTTTTTAATGTGGTTAATGGGAGGCAAGGAAGTGGAAAGAAATTAAATAGAATTACATCTGCATAAAATGATGAAGGAAAAGATAGAGTAGGTGAGGGAAATGCAAGGGAGCCAGGTGTTTGCTGAAGCTGAAATCGGAGTTGGAGGGCACGTGGAGCAAACAGTGGGTGCCTGGGAGTTCCGCCTGAACACCCCTGCAGTGCTGGGACTGAGACCCTGATCCAGCAAAGGCACACGAATCCCTCGGGCACTGAAGGCATCCTGCTTTGATGACTTCTCTGTTGGCACATGGAGCACGAAAGGGAGAAAATTCCCTGATCATCTTGAAATGGCTCATAGGCAGCTACTGTCTCGAAGGTGCAGGGCCTTTTCCTGTTTGAAGCTGATCCCTGGAGAGCAGAATATCTCAGGGCTGGCACACAAAATTGCAGCCCAATTATATTTGAAAGTTTAGGTAAATAAAATTTCCTGGAATGTGCGAACTGCTTAAGCAGTGCGTTTCCTTTTGTACAGCAGAATGAAGAAAGCCTTGTCTTTCCTGAGGTTTTGGCATTTTTGTTACATTGGTGTATTTAAAACATCTGACTTCTGATTTCAGTAAGCGAGTTGAGCTGTGCTGTTAGGACGTCCCTAGCGCATCTGTAACTGTGGCCTGTGTTAGGGCATAGTAGCGTTTGTTTAGCATCTCGTAGTGACGTGTTTTTACCAATACATCCTTCAAATCAGAACTTGCCCAGTAAGATGTCAGAGCTCTGTAGAGTCTGGAACCCGTGCCTCTGCTAAACTAAGTAAAAGCAGAAGAGTGGTACTTTCTGCAGAAGCAAACAATAGTATAAATCACTTTTAAGTTCTAATAACAGCCAAGTGAGTTACCAGAAAAACACTTGGCCAAAGAAGGATGTGTTTATATGACAGCGGTTTAGCAAAGGAGCCAGAAAATTATCAACAAGTTTATTTCAACAGTTGCAGTCTGTCTGGTTCTGTACTTTGTACTTATTAACGATGTGTTACTGAGAGTTCTCCGTTTCTTTTTCTGCCGTTCCTTTTCCTGTGCTTTGGCTGGCAGCGCCTCACAAATACTACATCGGCTTCCGGTACGTCCATCCTCTGACAGAAGAAGCAATTGAAGAGATGGAGAAAGATGGCATTGAAAGGGCTATCGCTTTCACGCAGTACCCGCAGTACAGCTGCTCTACCACAGGTGAGCGTCCGGCAGGAGCGGAGAGGGGACCGAGACGAACGTAGGCGTGCGGCTGCGAGCCCGAGGGAGCGTGCGGAGAGTCAGTGCAAGCTGTCCTGTCTGCCTCAACGTGCCCTTTCCTGTTGGCTTCATTGCCAGCTCGAGCTCCTCTCTGCTTACTACAATTCCGAATTTTAGGTAGAACCTTTTTAGTAAGGATAACTTTATGCTACCATTGTTATTGTGAGGTAACGTAAACTGAAGGCTCGGGAACATGACTGAGTAAGCTTTCTTCATGGAAACTAGAACAAGAATTGTTCTTCAGTTAAAGAATGGTGTAGCAAATTGTTCTTGGCTTGTACGTTGTATGAAGTTTGATATAATTGTTCCCATTTGAGGCTCTCAGTTCTGATTTATGGTTGCATTTTAAGTATGTAGCATTTTAAAATATTGTAACACCTTGCTACAAAACTGTTTTCATCTGACAGGTTGCTAATGCCTTGGCTGAACTTATGTTCTTAATTCTCTGCATTTCAGGAAGCAGTTTAAATGCCATTTATCGCTACTATAATAAAAAAGGGGAGAAACCAAAGATGAAATGGAGTATAATTGACCGATGGCCCACACATCCCCTTCTTATTCAGGTATGGATTTGTATGAGAGCCTTTGAAGTTAGCAGTCAGAATAAGAGGTGTAAAGTGAGCAGGTCTGATACGGAGTCAGCCAGGGACAAGTGTGGTACCCTGAAATACTCTTTTGAGGCACTGTTACAACTGCAAAGAGAGTGCTGCGGTTCCTCCACACGCACGCTGTGGGCATGCTTCAGCACCTGGGAGTCAGACGTGCTCCTTCACAACCATTGCACTGTCTTTTCTGTGTCATCAAACTGGCATTCCCTGGGGTTTTCTTAAATGGGTTAATGTAGGAGAAACTCGGTATCTTTGCATTGCCAGCTGACTTAAAGCAACAAAGAACTAAGTAAATACAGATGTTTACTGCGTTTCCTTTTTAGAAATATTTGGTACCGGTAAAAACACAGTATCGTGTTAGGCAGCAGAAACATTCTGAGGAAACACTTTACTTAGATCAAGTCTTAGCTTCTAACAAAGCTTACAAGATTTTTAGCTATAGAATGTACTAAAACAAGATGAACCCATTTGCTGATTTAGGCTGTGTTTCTGTATTTTCTTTTTTTTTTTTTAAAAAAAGGAAAAAATACTTGAGAATAAAAGGAATGCTTCCATTTGAGGGTACATTTTAGTTAGAGTAATGAAATGTGTCTTGTCTACTATGTATGAAATCACAGGAGGAGGATGGTTATTTCGTGCCAGATGTTTTGGCATGATAATGTGTGAAAGTGACCACCATGCACATCTTGTTTTAAAAGCATAGTCCTGTTATCATAGCAGCATTGGCTGGAGGGGACCTCTAGAGGTCATTAGTCCAAGCTCCTGCTCGGAGCAGGTCTGTGGTTGACACACATACAGATCATGTCTGTTTCTCAGATTCTCATTGGGCAACAAAGATGTAATTCTAGCCACAGCACTGGCTGTGGCCCGAGCAATTAAGGGAAACCTTGCTCCTTCCTTTTCAGAGAAAATGGCATTTTTGTCTTTGTTGGGGAGCGTCTCCTCTAGTTTGGGTTTTGCAGTTCCTGTGGTGTGCTGAACAGATGGTGAAAATGATGGAAGGAGAGCAAAGTGGAACTGTGTGACGTTCTCCTGACAAGCTGCCCAAGCGTGATGCTGTCCTGGGACATGACGGTGGTGTTATCACTCTCTGTGCCTTCTGTGAAACACCTCGGCGGGGTTTAGGAACCTTTCATATCTTCAGGGAACCTGCAAAATGGTTTCCATTAGGCAGAGTACATGCAAACCTTTTTTTTTTTTTTTTTTTAATAGGCTCACCAATGCGCATTTCCTGTAATTGAAAGGACTGGCTCAGCCCCTCATTATAAAGTTGAAATGGAAATTAAATTTTTTTAACATTTCAGATCTGTTTTTCACTGTAAAGTATCTAAGAGAGAAGCCCATGCAGACAGAGTTGTTTCATGCTCCTGCAGCACCATATGCCAGCAGTGACGGCAGCTGCTTTTCTCTCTCTGTACGCTCCCTCGGCCTAGCTGTGTGTGTGCGGTGTTACGGCTCTCGGTTCAAACGCTGGCGGTGGGAGTGAATGGTCAGAGGTGTTCCCCTGCTTTTTTTGTGTAGTACGAAGAACATTTCGGGTGTTGATGGACAGAGGTGTCCATCTCTCCCGTGTTCTTTCCCATCAGCTGAGCTCAAGGTGGAGGTCTCTGAATACAGTTGCATACGGTTATCTCAAACTCGCTTCAACAGCCTGTTAGGGGACACCTTCCGCATAGCACGCTCTTCTCTGGTGCCACGTGTACGTACTCTGATGTAGTCTAAGTGTAACGGGGCTGCTCAGAGAGGATGGTTGTGCTCTGCCCATTCACCATTTCTTCCTCCCGCTGCCCTAGCAGCTGCCCACGTGTGCCCTCCGAGGCCAGCAAACCGCTCTTCAGAGGCGGTAAAGGAGAGTTGGGTTGAATTGATTATGTTATTTCAGTTTGTTACCAGCATCTTAAAGCCATTGGGATGATCAGAAGTTGATGGGGGCCTTTGGCGCGTTGGGACTGGGCACTGTGTGATACTGCGTACTTGACAGTACATAGTATGTGCTGTCTCTTGCTATTGCCCCACGCGTACCGAGAGGGGAATTTTGAAGTTCTTAAGGCAACCTGGAACATCAAAGCTGCCTGTCTCGGGTCATTTGAGAACACACAATGCCTCTCAGTGTTTCTGATTCAGGTCTTTGCTTTTTTTTTTTTTCCCCCTGAACAGTGCTTCACAGATCACATACAGAAGGAACTGAACCTGTTTCCACCCGACAAAAGGAAAGATGTCGTCATCCTCTTCTCGGCTCACTCGCTGCCCATGTCTGTGAGTTACCTCAGGTCGTCTTTGTCATTGTTAGATGAGAGTCACGCTGGCTGGGCTGAATGGAAGGGTATGTGGCTCGCGCACCCGCGGGGCAGGGCCGCAGCTGTGGCAGTGCCAGGCAAATATAAAAGAGAAAGATGAAGGTGAGTTAGTGAGTTGCAGGTGGAAGCTGGATGTGGAGCTGAAGGCGAGGCGTGTGAGCGGTGGTTACTCTCCCGCAGGCTTACTCAGATCTGCGCTGTTGGCCGCCGTTGCAGATGGGGCGCTGGGTCAGGTCAGGCTCAGTATGGCTGCTTTCGTGGCCTCACAAACTTGCCAATTCAGACCCGGACGGTAAAGGAGGGGAAAAATTTGGTTATTTTCTCACCTCTAGAAAGCAGTATTAATGCTTTCCCTGAAGGAATGAAAGTAAAATCTTTGCAAGGTTGCAATAAATGACTTGATCCTCTGTCAGCAACCAGCAACTGCAGTGAAATGACTCTTGGATCATTTTTCAAAAATGCAGTGCTGTACCAAAATGTAATCATATCTATATATGATGTATCTGCGGGTCCTGAGGAAACTGGCGGATGAAGCTGCTAAGCCACTGTCTATCATATTTGAGAAGTTGTGGCAGTCCGGTGAAGTTCCCACTGACTGTAGAAGGGGAAACATAACCCCCATTTTTAAGAAGGGAAAAAAGGAAGACCTGGGGAACTACAGGCCAGTCAGTCTCAACCTCTGTGCCCAGCAAGATCATGGAGCAGATCCTCCTGGAAGCTATGCAAAGGCATGTGGGAAATAAGGAGGTGACTGGTGACAGCCAGTGTGGCTTCACTACGACAAATCGTGCCTGGCAAATTTGGTGGTATTCTACGATGGGGTTACAGCCTTGGTGGACAAGGGAAGAGCAACTGACATCATCTACCTGGACTTGTGCAAAGCGTCTGACACTGTCCCACACAACAGCCTTGTCTCTAAATTGGAGAGACATGGATTTGATGGATGGACTACTCAGTAGATAAGGAATTGGCTGGATGGTCACACTCAGAGTTGTGGTCAACAGCTCGATGTCCAAGTGGAGACCAGTGACGAGTGGAGTTCCTCAGGGGTCGCTATTGGGACTGGCGATGTTTAACGTCTTTGTCAGCGACACGGACAGTGGGATGGAGCGCACCCTCAGCAAGTTTGCCGACAACACCAAGCTGCGTGGTGCGGTTGACGTGCTGGAGGGCAGGGATGCCATCCAGAGGGACCTGGACAGGCTTGAGAGCTGGGCCCGTGCGAACCTCATGAAGGTCAACAAGGCCAAGTGCAAGGTCCTGCCCATGGGTCAGGGCAATCCCAAGCACAAACACAGGCTGGGCAGAGAATGGATTGAGAGCAGCCCTGAGGAGAAGGACTTGGGGGTGTTGGTTGATGAGAAGCTCAACATGACCCAGCAATGTGCGCTGGCAGCCCAGAAAGCCACCCGTGCCCTGGGCTGCATCCCCAGCAGCGTGGCCAGCAGGGCGAGGGAGGGGATTCTGCCCCTCTGCTCCGCTCTGGGGAGACCCCCCTGCAGTGTTGCCTCCAGCTCTGGGGCCTCAGCACAAGAAGGACGTGGACCTGCTGGAGCGGGGCCAGAGGTGGCCACAAAGATGATCCAAGGGCTGGAGCAGCTCTGCTCTGGAGACAGGCTGAGAGAGTTGGGGTTGTTCAGCCTGGAGAAGAGAAGGCTCTGGGGAGACCTTCGAGCAGCCTTCCAGTCCCTAAAGGGGCCTACAGGAAAGCTGGAGAGGGACTTTTGCCAAGGGCATGGAGTGATGGGACAAGGGGTGATGGGTTCAAACTGAAAGAGGGGAGATTTAGATGAGATCTAAGGAAGAAATTCTTCCCCATGAGGGTGGGGAGGCCCTGGCACAGGCTGCCCAGAGAAGCTGTGGCTGCCCCATCCCTGGAAACATTCCAGGTCAGGTTGGATGGGGCTCTGAGCAACCTGGTCTAGTGGAAGGTGTCCCTGCCCATGGCAGGGGGTTGGAACTAGATGGCCTTGAAAGGTCCCTTCCAAACCAAACCATTCTATGATTCTATGATAGAAGAATTTATCTTTTATCATGGGGAGGAGGAGGAGTTGATGTTCTGGTAAAGCAGCTTTATCATGGGTTTGGCTGGGCAAGAATGCAGGTTTTCTTCCCTGTTTCGGATATGCCAGGCACTTGATACGGCCCGTCCTGGGCGCAGCCACATCACGCGCAGTGTGCTCGCCTTCCCCAGTCTTTAGGTGGTCTCTGCCCAAGCATGTTCCCTGGAAGAAAAAGGTCTGGTGTTTTTGTGTTGAAGGTAGTGAACCGTGGTGACCCGTATCCTCAAGAAGTGGGAGCTACTGTCCAGAGAGTCATGGAGAAGCTGAACTACTCCAACCCTTACAGGCTTGTGTGGCAGTCCAAGGTATGTGCTCAGGGCAGCTGTGAAGCCACCTGCCGCTGTAAAGCTCTTCAGGTGATGGAGTTTATGATCTCCCAACTTAAGATCATAACCTCAGTGCCTTTTTCCCATTTTCAGCAAGTATTTCTGCTAGAACAAAATCCTGAATTTTGACTCAAATTCATTCTTTCCAGATACTCTTTATCCACAGTTTCTCACCTTTTTTGTATATTGCATCATTTTAAAGTAGATTTTTTATGTGTCTGTTAGAAAACCTATGGTCTCATAACATCTAGTTTGGCATTTATCCTTCTCTGTCAGAAGGAAGAATTGAGTGCTCACTGGATTTTTGAAGTGTTGCTTTTTGAGGATCTCCGAGCAATTTTTCCGAAGTCATCGCTGTGAAATAGGCGTTCTTAATACTAATGTGAGCCTAATCCAAGCAGGCTTCATTATTCTCGATGAAGACTACTTGCATTACTTTGTACTTAGTATTACTACTGCAAATAGCAAGGGACATAAGTTTTACCAGCATTGTGTAGTACAAGTAACCTTACGTCTCAGGAGCATTACACCTATTATGGCATTGTTGTCTTGTTCTTAAAGTTGCATATTATGGTGCGTCAGCACCGAATGCTTCATGGATAGTATAGGAGTAAGGCCAGTTTGCTACAGAATGCTCACTTCTTTAAAAGGCAGGTAAACCCTCTGCAGTAGTGGTCAGGGTTTTGTTGAACTGAAAACAGTAGACCTTAATTTAAACTTTCGTTTATTTTAATGAGAGTCTCATTTAGGCCAGCCCAGGTTCTGTTTCTTTGGGATGTAAATGGCAGGACAGTATGTCTTCATAAAAAAGTTAACGGGGAAAGTGAGAGGTACTATCAAAAGCAGGGAAATACAAATAACTGGCTCCATCTTAAACATAAGCTGGTCTGTGTTGTCCTGCTTAAGAAAACGTGGGTGTTCTTTGTAAGAAACATTTAATGAGGTTTTTTTTTTCTTTTTAATTTCCTTCCCCCTTTTCTTACAGGTTGGACCAATGCCTTGGCTTGGTCCACAGACAGATGATGCCATTAAAGGACTGTGCCAAAGAGGAAAGAAGAACATGTTGTTGGTCCCAATAGCATTTACAAGTGACCACATTGAAACTCTTCATGAACTGGATATTGAGTATGCCCAAGTTTTAGCGAATGAGGTAAATGTTTTATAGTTTTTATGATTGTTTGGATAGCGGTGCTCCGAAGTTAGTTTTCCTGCTTTTAAAGTTGCTTCTTGCAATATGATTCGGGGCAATTTTTATTTTTCTGTAAATTGAAAATTAATCTGAACTGGCTTTACTCAAATTAATTTTTAGCAACACAAAACAGGTGGGAATTTGTCTTTCTAGGTTGAACTCTTTAGGCCACCGCTATCCTTACTAAAAAAGAATCATTGATTTTTGGCAGCAAAGTGAAATTTTGCATCATAGTTATTTTTGCTGTATTGAAAAACGTGGTGTTGCATTTAGTTCTGTCATTTTGGGGCAACTTCTGAATGGAGTAGAAAGGAAGATTTTGAAGGCTAGCTAGTGAAGGATCTAGCAGGCGTAACTTTTTTTTTTCTCCTTATTTTTGATACAGTGTGGAGTTGAAAATATCAGAAGAGCAGAGTCTCTTAATGGAAATCCACTCTTCGCCAAGGTATCTTCTTTGTTGCAGTAGCTGTAAAAGTTTGCAGTTGTGTGTTTCCTACTAGATTATGGATGTCGTCTTGTAGTTTTAAAGTATTTTGAGTTTAAGAGCAAAAGTGGAAACCCCTGTACTTAATCTTATACACCGCAAAGTGTTTTCTTTTACCACAGTTTGTCGTTCGTTTGGGTTTTTTTAAAAAAAGAAGTTCAGAAGTTTGGTTTGACAAAAAAGAAACACAGTTTTGTATTCATTTGTAGTAATCTTTTAATGAAAAATTTCTCTTAAGATAATATGCCAATGCAGTTTTAAAGCAGGGTTTTCCCCTGAAGTAAAGGAGGGTAGTGCTTAAAAGTGTAGCCTAATGGCTACGCAGTTTGGCAATCTCACGAGTCAGTGTGACACTGTCAAAGCATTTCTTTATTTTATGTAGATAGGTTTGCTCACTTCTGATTTTTAATGAACTGTCTTTCAGGCTCTGGCAGACTTGGTCTGTTCGCATATCCAGTCGAATGAAGTCTGCTCTAGGCAGTTAACCCTCTGCTGCCCGCTCTGTGTAAATCCTGTCTGCAGGGAGACGAAAGCCTTCTTCACTAACCAGCAGCTGTGATGGGCGGTCTGGGAGAGTGCCGCTGGACTAGCCAGGAGAACTGCCCTGGTGAAGCAGTGCAAAGGAAAGAAACCACTTGACTAAACTCTCCTGTTACGAACTTACAGGCTGGTAGTCTGTGATGTTAACCTCATGTAATAGCGAGGAGAACTTGACTTTTTTGTTTTATTTTTTTCTTATGTTTTCTTTGTTTGAGAAGAGTTTGTAGAAAGTAGGGAAATAAGGGCGTTTGTGCTGCGAGATGTGAAAAGCTCTCGTTTCATCTGATTCTGATTGGACTTAGCATGAGCCCATAAGTATGCACTGAAAAACTTACAAAACTTTTCTACAAATTAGCTTCTATTGCCTATGCAGGGATTTATTTGTATGCAGTTTTGTCAGGAGTGCATTCATTTCAGCTTTCCAGGTCAAGCATACAATTAATTGTTGTGTTTATGCTTAAGGTACAGTATAACCAGCACAGTCACCAGTTGTCTCTTCTGAGAGAGATTTTTCAGATGGGTTTGAAGATCAAGTGACTTCTAGTGCTTTTTAAATAATGTGTTGGGTTTTTTTTAGAACATAAAGATAAGGCTTTGTTTTGTTTTTTTTTCTCCTGCTAGAAACTTCCGGTGAAAGCTTAACTGGGATAGTAGAATGCACGAGATTTGTTTACATTTTCTAGAAAAAACACTCTCATTATCTGCAGGAAAGCCTCTGCATTTGAAGAGCATGAAACGAAAGGAATAAGCCTGCTTATGCCTTATTGAAGAACACGCTCCGTTGAAGCAAAGCGTGTATGTTTCCAATCCAGCTGCCTTCAGCAGCATGTATTGAAACATGTTGGTTTACCTTTTAAGCAAAATGGCTTTTAAAAATTCTTATTCAAAAGGGCTTTCTCTGGTTAAGTAAGTTTAGGAAGTCAGGCTTGCTCTTCAGAAGGTTTATAGATCTGCTCTGTGCTTTCTACTATGCCACAGTGCTGTGGTTTTTGTGGGATACCTATGGAACTCCATAGGTACTATTGATCTAGCTTAATTGATGATGTTATTTAAAACTGAGATGATAAGTCAGGAGTAATTTACACTGCAGATGCCTGAGAGCAGGCAGCCCCGCTGGCTGACAGCTGTGTGCTTATGCATACCTTTGTCAAAAGCCAAATTTTGTCTGTTAGATTTTTGGCACTGATCGCAGGCCGGGAGCACGCACTCGGAACCCAGCTAAACTTCTTGCTTGTTTTGGCGGGTGTTTGGGTGCATCAGGACTGCTGAATCCGCTCCTAAGTAGTGGTAGTTTTGTAGAGTGAAAACCCTTTTTAGGGCAGTATTCCCTCACTGTCAGCACCGGGACCGATGTCCGGGTTAGTCTTGGGACAGGAGGGGGCTTTTCTGAAAGGCTGGTCACCACAGAGCACGCCTGCGCTCAGCACTTGAAGCAGTTCAGGGCAGAAGTACCGCAGCACCTCAGTCGGTGGTCCTCCCGCACAGGGACCTCTCCTCCTGGGACAGAGGAGGAGTAAAGCTGTGACAGTGTTCTGTGGGACCGAGCCATACGTGTATTAGTCTAGCTGTCAACTTCATGGGTATAAATGTTTACTTGATGTAATTAGCACTGAAATGCCAGTACTTTGGCAATGCAGGTTGATTTCTGTAAATTGATGATTCAGCTAATCGTGATGTTTGAGAAGCAGATGCCATGCTGCTCAGACAGTTTTATTTCCTTTTGTAATTATGAGGCATGAACAGTTTGAACCTCTGATCTTTCAAGGATAGGGTTGTTTAAAAAGGAAATAGGCCTCTGTTGGTGTAACAGGGATTTATCTTGTTCTAGTTTTTGTTGAAAGAGTTAAACATGGGATACGAAAGAAATGAATGGATGCTGTGTTGAGCAGCCAGTGGGCCAAGTACTGCCATGGAGCGATGTAAATCCTACTGTACAGCCTCGCCAGGGCCTGTGGCCTAATATGTCTTGAGAGTTGATTGACATGTCTCCACTGCCATACTGCAGCTTCCGAGTGTGATTATGGTGAGACAGACTTAAATTCCTTCAGTGCCAGAACCTGCTGCATTACTGCTGTCCCTCGTTGCTTTAGCAGAAAGAAGTCTTCCTCAACGTACCTTCTTCCTTCGTGTCTGTGCCTGTTCTCGGCGGCATGGGGCCAGAAGCCGGGGCAGGTCTGCAGATGCCAGTGATATGAGGCCAGGGTCCCTGTCCAGACTTCCAGAACCTTGCTGTATTTTTAGTGCTCTCTGACTAGCAGAGGTATATGATTTTCAAACAGTGGGAGAATCTGTAGGACAATTTTTCCTCTTTTATGGACATGAGTAGAGACCGGGCTATTGAGTGTCTTTAGTTGAATGGGAATGGTAGCGTGATGGCAAGACGCTACCTAGCCAAAGCGCGATCCCTCCAGGACCTGTGGTTGCCTTCAAGTCTTTCAGTTCTCATTTGAGTCTGTCCTCTTGTCCATCTTGGCACGGAGAGTACCCGAACTCCCACCGTGCCCGTCAGCGCTGCAGGGAGTTCACCGTGTTTGTCTCTGTTCTCTCTTTCTTGCTCCGCTCTTGGCCTCTGCTCACTACCTTGGCAGGAAAAAGGAGTGCAAAGCTGATTCCTGCCCTTGCTCAGGTGGAGTTATCACATGGGTATGAAAGGGTGAAATTTTCATGGAAAAGCTTTGAATTGATGTTAAAAGAATAAAAATATCTGCAATATATGTGGGAAGGGAACACTGGCCTTGTGTCTCTTGTTGGACAAGGAACTTTTCTCCATTCCTGTTTCTCTGCTTGACACTTACGGGTCAATGGAAGACAGTCTGTTTTATAAAAATCTTCCTACTTGTACCTCTTTCCTGCCAGCTGAAGGGTATATTGACCTTCAAATCCAGGTTGTGACCAGCACATTTAGAAGTGTGGCTGAAGCTGGAAACTGCGGATGAACTTTATATGAGCACTGCGATACTATAAATCTAGATTGGCTTTTTATTTCCGTACTGGAGAGAGTACTGAAAATATTAGCCGGCACTAATTATGAGGCATTATGTTTGTCCCCAGTTATAAAAGGTATTTAAAATTCACTTTTTAGTATGCTAACCACAAGTGAGATAATTACTAAGCTTATTGCTTCTATTAGACCATAATGTAGAAATCACTTAATTTTCTAGCTTTTAGCAGTTGGATCTCATCTCATAGAGTTGGTGGGGTTCTTCACTTTGAACAGATCATGTAACGTCACTCTGTCCTGCTGTTAACACACCTAATTTTGTCTTAGTGCAGCATCAAAAGCCTGTTGAAAAACTACCTGAGCAGGTTAGCCAGCAGCTCTGCTTCATATTTTTAATAGAAATCAAGATAACTGAGGCTGGTAACAGTGGGAATTCTGCTGCCATTGAAATCTTCTAATCCTGGGGTTTTTGTTTGGGAGCATTTCTTACTATGCTAACTAACAGTGGAATTCATCTGACCTTACTTTAGATGCTTCTGGTCTAGATGTTGACATCTGAGCTGGTCTCCTAGGTACTATTTATGGTCAAAAGATTGTTTTAATATGCGATTCTGAGAAATTATTCATCTCTCAAAGCAGATGTCCGCAACAGGCTGAACGAGTTTCACTCCGCTGCTGCCTCTGACTGTGAAGGGAGCGTGGTGCACTAACGCAGAGGTAGTTAGCTACCTTGCACTCGTCTAACGTGAGGAGAGACAAATCCCATCCATTTATGTGCCTTCTTCAGCACTCTGCCAGTGATGTGCAGCCGCTGCATCTGGGAGATTGCAGTCCTGACCCCACAGTTATGTGTTCAGTTTGCCCCTCTGGCGGATTTTAAACATTTGGTGCTACTAACTCAGGACCCAGTCTTGTCAGGCCCTGAGCGCTTTCTGCTCTGGTTGAATTGATTTGAGCATATGGAGGTGTCAGCATCTGGGAGACTCTAGTCCTCAGAGAATAATTTAGTTTGATTTTTTTCGTTATCAATTACACTCCTTTTGCAGTACTTTATTTGACTTGCAAGTGTTTATCGTTTACATGTGCCCTGACAAAAAGCAACCAGTTGGAAGTGAGCTTAAGTGACATGTTGAGGCAGCGTTGTATCCCAAGATGTCGCTGGCAAGAGCCGAGTCCTCAGGCCGGACTTGAGCAGTGGGGGAGCTTTGGGGACGGTGCGGTGTTGCCGTCCCCTTGCCCAGGCTGCTCAGCCTGACTCCGGCTAGTGAGGCGGTGCTGTTTGCGGCGCAGGCTGACAAACAGCTGCACAGCCGAGACCGCACCTAGAAGTAGGAATGAGAGCGGGGGAGTGAAATCTTCACACCAGCCCTCCCAGTGCTGTGGAGCTCTGGCCTGAGGCTATCATGGAGCAGATCCTCCTAGAAGCTGTGCTGAGGCACATGGAGGACAGGGAGGTGATTGCAGACAGCCGGCATGGCTTCACCAAGGGCAAGTCCTGCCTGCCCAGCCTAGTCGCCTTCTACAGTGGAGTGACTCCGTCAATGGGCAAGGGAAGAGCTGTGGATGTCATCTGTCTGGACTTCTGTAAGGCTGTTGGCACCATCTCCCACAACATCCTTCTCTCTAAATTGGAGAGATACGGATTTGATGGGTGGACTGTTCAGTGGATGAGGAATTGGTTGGGTGGTTGCATCCAGAGAGTAGTGGTCAGTGGCTCAATGTCCAGATGGAGATCTGTGACTAGTGGTGTCCCTCAGGGGTCCGTACTGGGACCAGTACTCTTAACATCTTCATCAATGACACGGACAGTGGGATGGAGCGCACCCTCAGCAAGTTTGCCGACAACACCAAGCTGCGTGGTGCGGTCGATGTGCTGGAGGGCAGGGATGCCATCCAGAGGGACCTGGACAGGCTTGAGAGCTGGGCCCGTGCGAACCTCATGAAGTTCAACAAGGCCAAGTGCAAGGTCCTGCCCATGGGTCAGGGCAATCCCAAGCACAAACACAGGCTGGGCAGAGAATGGATTGAGAGCAGCCCTGAGGAGAAGGACTTGGGGGTGTTGGTTGATGAGAAGCTCAACATGACCCGGCAATGTGCGCTCGCAGCCCAGAAAGCCACCCGTGCCCTGGGCTGCATCCCCAGCAGCGTGGCCAGCAGGGCGAGGGAGGGGATTCTGCCCCTCTGCTCCGCTCTGGGGAGACCCCCCTGCAGTGCTGCCTCCAGCTCTGGGGCCTCAGCACAAGAAGGACATGGACCTGCTGGAGCGGGGCCAGAGGAGGCCACGGAGATGATCCGAGGGCTGGAGCAGCTCTGCTCTGGAGACAGGCTGGGAGAGCTGGGGTTGTTTAGCCTGGAGAAGAGAAGGCTCTGGGGAGACCTTCGAGCAGCCTTCCAGTCCCTAAAGGGGCTACAAGAAAGCTGGAGAGGGACTTTTGCCAAGGGCATGGAGTGATGGGACAAGGGGTGATGGGTTCAAACTGAAAGAGGGGAGATTTAGATGAGATCTAAGGAAGAAATTCTTCCCCATGAGGGTGGTGAGGCCCTGGCACAGGTTGCCCAGAGAGATGGGAGATGCCCCATCCCTGGAAACATTCCAGGTCAGGCTGGACGGGGCTCTGGGCAACCTGATCTAGTTGAGGATGTCCCTGCTCATGGCAGGGGGTTGGACTGGATGGCCTTGAAAGGTCCCTTCCAACCCAAACCCTTCCGTGATTCTGTGATATTGATTGAAAAGTAGAGGAGCTTGGAAACAGCCCTTGGTGTCCTAAGGAAAGAGGTGGGAAGTAAAGGTGTTGCAAAGGGAGTGTTTTGAAGACTTTGCTCCTGATTAGGCTGTTCTCCTCATTTAACTCTCAGTAATTTTGCCTTTTTTCTTTTTTTTTTAGTTGAAGTTTTTCTCTTTTGGAGTGTATAAAGTCTCCCTCATTACTGGCAGGGTTTTAGCAAACGTGCTAGCTTCCAGAAGCGGCATTCCACAGCTTCCAGGCTGTGGCATTACAAGGGGTGTGGATGGGGTCTGTGAGCTGACCTCCGGCTCCCCCTTGGGAAGGGGATGTTACAGTCGAGTTCAGTGGGGCTGGGGTTTTCCTAGGAATATCTAAAAGCTCCCTTTATTTTCCCTTTCTGCCACACCTGGAGAACTGGAAATCAATATGAAGCATAAGATGCAAGAGAGAGAGAAGTTCCTTTTGTTTTTTAATGCCAGATGTGTACAAATACTTGCTTTTAGTCCAACACGCGTATTTCGGATTGAACGAGGACTTCCATTTAACGTAACACAATTTGTATAATCTTACTGTGTATCTTTTGCCATAAAGATGGAATTTCAATTAAATTTTTTGGAAGAAATAACTGAGTTGCGTGTCTTTAGTAAGAGCCCTTTACGATGGATTTGATGTCCTCTCTGTTCCTCTCCTTTTCTCGGCAGCAGCAGGCAAAAGCATTTGGGCGTGTGCTGGGCAGCATTTTGATTCAGATCAGTAGGGAACTGTGCAGCAGTTGCTCCCTCCTGGCAGAGAGTTGATCCACTCTGTGCGTGAGAGGCTCAGGCTCCGGACGCCTCTGGAAGGAAGCGCTCCAGATGTCACCGAACACTCCCGCTGCGAGTGGGTCTCGGCCAAATCCTGTTTGGATGCTCAGTCCAAGGAACCAGGCTCAGTGTTACCTGGAGCAGGGCCTCAGCACCCCCCAAGGCACACTGCTCCGGTCCTGACGTGCCAAATTACTCGCCGAAGTAGCCGAGCCGTGGTGGGTCAGTCCCTGGGGTGTCCAGGGGAGATAAGGGCGCTTCAGCCCCCTGGGCTCGCAGTCCCGCGGGGCGAGGGCAGGGTTCGCTCACGAAGCTCTGGGAGCAGCAGCCTTTGCCTGGGGATTTATGCGTGGGTTTGAAAAGGGATGTCCCCAGCAGCCAAAGCTGCTCACTCTGCTCGGGCTGAAGCGTCGGCATACGTAACCTGTCAGCAGTTAGTACAACGCTGGCTGTGGTCACTTCACGCTGCCCTCACCTCCCTGGCTTCCCACCCGGGGTGACGACTCCAGCGTCGGTGAGGCTGTCCCGTGGTGGTGACGGTTACACAGCAAGGCTTTCGCGCAGGAGCCGGCTCTGAGAGCAGAGCCGTCCTTTGTCGTTTTCTGTATACGGGGTCAGGTTCAGCGCGAGCCGTGGTTCGAAGGCGCCGTCTGTTCCCCTCAGATGCTCAGGCTGGGGTGAGTTGCACCTCACCTTGCCTCTTCAGCCCCTGGCCACGACCTCGCTCAGCCTCCAGGACAGTGCCAAGCGACGCTTCAGGATGTGGACAAGGATATAAAATACATGGACGTGCGTGGTGCGGTTTCCTCATGCCGCGGTCCGGCTACGCGCTTGGAGGAGGTGTGGAGCTGAGTGTCGGTCTGCTTTCTGTGAAAACACGGGGTTTGCGTGCTTTCTGTAAAAACGGGCTCAAGAAGATGGTGAGTAAAAGATTTGCATTAGTTTTGAATCCCACCTGTGATTGTTAATTTATGCAGTTATCTATTAACGGTCTCTAGGCAGCTTATTTCTTATGTTAAAAATTAAGTGCTTGATTGATTATTTTCTAGAACAGTGATGAGAGTTGTTGTATACTTAAGCCGATCCATTAGTGAGCTCTCATTACTAGATTGTGATGGGGGAGAGAGGAAGGGATGGAAGATGGGAAGAACGAAGGAGAGCCGTGATTTTACTTCCCTCCTTTGGTATTTCAGTCGGTAGCTTTGCCATTTTGCAGCCCAGTAGCTTTTGAACGGAGATTTGGCTGAGCGAGCGTGGCAGAACTTAAGCAACGTCACATTTATTTGAATCCAAAAGAATCTCTTTAGCATTGTGGAAGCATTGGCTCACTCCGCCTTGAGAAAGGTACAGTGAGGTAAAACAATTGCCAAGCATCAGCTGGTCTGTGGCAGTCGCCTGCCTGCTGGCTTTTACCTTCTCATTTCCCAAACGCGGTAGTGAAGAGAGAAACTCCTCCGTATTCGGCAGGAGGATGGTCCCTCCGCCGCTGTTGCGGCAGAGACGCTGATTTCGGCAGCTTCCTGCCCTGTGGTAAATCCGCTTGTTGCTGGTGCCTGCTGAGATTTGCACGGGGAATCGTGACCTGGGGAAGCTGCTCGCCCCTCTGCGCTGCGGGGGGGCTCCAGGCACCTCGGTGCCCTGCCAGGACCAGCGGCCAGGGCGTCCCCGGGACGCGGCTGAGTGACGGGCGATGCTGCGGACGGAGCCAGCTCAGGCTCGCAGCGGCTGCGTGGGGCTGCACAGCTCCGCATGGCTCTGCACGGGGCTGCACGGCTCTGCATGGGGCCGCACGTTTTCCCTAAACTAATCTTGGGAAGTTACGGGATTGTCTTGGCAACACGGCCGCTTTGTATTGGACAGACAGGGTTTTCGGTTGCGGGAGGATGAATATTCATGTCTTGTTAACAGCAGGTCAGCGGAACTCCCTGCTACCCGACAGCAACCCCTTGGAAAGGAAAACCAGCGCGCCCGCTGCAACTGTGTTTTCAGAGTCCAAGGAAACGGCCCGTGCGTTTGTCGGTAACGGCAGAGGTACCGCGTCCACCCGCTTTCCTGCTTTGCCACTTTCCTCGTGGAACTGCGGCCAACAACCGGGGCCTCGCACCTTTATGCTCAGCACGGGCTGGTCGAAGGCTTAAATGGATTTGTGCCTCCCGGCTGGGTCAGGCTGCCGCCAGGGCCATCCGAGCGCGTATGGCTGCGCTGGGTCTTTCATCCTCTGTGAAAGCACTCATCTTCAGTGGGAGCACCTGTGGCGCGCTGGGCAAGTGGTTTACGTGTAATTCGTAACTTCCAAGCCCTCACGGGTGAGTTCTGCTCTTGCATGTGGAGCACAGGGATTTGTAAATCTGCACCAGGTCTAAAATCTGCCTTTTTGGTTTCCTGCTAAATTTGGGTTCGTCAGTAAGTGCTGGGAAAAGGTTATTTAATTTGCATCCGTTGGCCTGGCTGAACGGCGTCCTTTACGTGACTGCCCGGAGATGGATCGTCTCTGAGACACGCGGCCTTTTATCCCCCCGGGCTCGGAGGTTGCGTCGGGAGCAACTGCCCGCTGACATCTGAACCCCAAAGGCCAAGAGATCACGAGGCCGTAACGTGGGGAGGAAGCACTAAAGGTGTCGCTGCCATTGTCCTCGGCAGAGGGGACTGTGCCTGCGATCGCATCGCTCACAGGGCGGGGAAAAGGGCCAAATGTCTCGGGGACGGGGACGCCCCGCTGCGTTTTGTAACGCACGGCGGAGCTGATGCCTGGCGGTGACGGGTGTTTCTCACCGGCCCCAAGGACGGCTGCGAGGGCTCATCCTTCCCAGGACCGGACCCGCCGCGAAGGACGTGGAGTTCGAAGTCAAACCTCTGTCTCATTACCTTGATGTCAAAATACATTATCCACAAAGTACTAAAGAGCGACATTACCTCCTCCTGATTTATGGCAAGGTTTCCCGGGTCTCTCAGAAATGCATGTGAAGACACATTTACACTCCCTAGCGGCGAGGAAAACCTGACACAGCGGCGGAGCAGAAATACTCCGGCGGAGCTGAAAGCATAACCGCTGCACGCACGCTGCAGCGCCTGGAAAAAGCCATTATAAATAGCAACCTCTCCCCAAACAGGCCGAGATGCTGGGGCACCTAATGCAGCGCCAGAGCGGCTTTGAAAGGTCTCGAACCGCAGAGCAGATGGATGCGGCTGAGAGGGAGAGCGGTGGATGAAGCAGTGTCGTCCGAGCCGCGGCGCTGGGGCCGGGCTGCCGGGGCTCTGCAGCCGGCTGGCACCGCAGGCGTCGCCGGGCTCGCACCACAAGCGTGCAAACGCACCTCCGGCCAAGGGCAGCCTGCCCGAGACGCGCGGTGGCAGAGCTTCACGTGAGCACAGGGTTCTGCTCGAGCCGTTCGGAATTTATGTTGGGGGTTGAGATGATTTGCTGCTGTTAATTTTGGCTGGGGTAAATAATTTGAAGTCAATGTACCTACTTGAATGCATAACTTCGATCAGAAGACAGCCTGTCACATTAAACTGCAGCACTCCGCTTCCGTTACTATCTTCAGTTTAGCTCTGTTAAGTGAGATTTTGGGATTATTGAGCCTATGCGTATGATTAGACTAACGATATCTCGTGTTATCCTGCCGAACAGTGTGGTGTTTCCCAGCAGCGCGGCAGGGCCTCGCTGCGCTGGTCTGAACTGCAGCAGCTGCGAGGGGCAGAAAGCACTCAGATGCAGAAAAATATGGCAAAAAAGGGTGTTTCTGTGAACTCACTGGAAACGCTCTGACGCTATGTAAGGTGGGCTCAGAACACGCAGTGGGGACAGATGGGACTTAAATGTGCAGTAAATAACATCCTGATGTCCCCCGCAGATGTTTGCTAATTGCAGCTACCAGGAATTTAATGAAGACGCGGGCTGATGCCTGCTGAATCAGCGGGGTCTTCCCATTCCGGGGGGCTACGGCCAGACCCCGAGGTGACGAGGAACACGGTTTCAGACGATGGCGAGGGGGTGTTGCAGGTGTTGAGCTCTTTCCTTCCCTTGGCTTTATGGTCAGGGAGGGGTCGGGGTTGCAGTAAGTAAACCACGAGCTCTGTAGTTTCGAGCATTGTTCAGAGTCAGCGTATTTGTATGTTCTCCCTCTGACACGGATGCTCGTACGGAAGGAAAATGCTGCTTTCACAAAAAGGAAAAAAAGGAGGATGCTGCTGCCTGACGGCGCCTCACCGGGATTTTGCTGTCTGTCTGCTCTGGCAAACTCTCTTGACTTCATCGTGATCCACACTATGTCCAGGGCCCTTCAAAAGATGCCCGAGGCGGCTGTGCACGGGAACATGTTTTCCATATTCCACGTTTCTTCAGGAAAACGCCCCACGCTTGGCACGGAGGCAGCGTGTTGTGCAAATGCCCTGCTCCGGGCTAGTTCCTTCCCAGTGCTCCCAGCGCTGCCGCCTCCCTGCCTGGTAACTGGTGGAGACTGAAAGCTTGCCCGCAGAGCGTCGCGTCTGCCGGTGGGCTATTGGAGACTGAGGGGGACCTGGCCCTGAGCCCGCTTAGCGGTGCGGTGATCTCCTCTGATGGATGAGCTCAGCATTAATCCACCGCGTCTCGCCCGGGACATGCTTTGCTGACAGAGCGGTGAGAGTACCGCCCCTGCCCAGAGACCAAAGGGGACCCAGGGGGGGAACCAGGAGCAGACGGCAGGAAGGTGAAGTGAACTGTAACCTCTGGAAGGACCCTCAGTGCTTAACAGAAATCCGCGATGCCAGCTGACAGGAAAGCAACGCTGCAGTCAGCTCGGTTCAGCGCTAGGACACACAATATGCTGTGGAGGTGAGAAAAGAAAGGAAACTTGGGGCTGAGGAGTGGAGAAAAGGCTGCTGTATGCATGAGAGGTGTCCCTGGGGAGGCCTGGGGAGCGTGTGCAGGAGCGATGGGCACCAGAACGGCCTGAGCAGCCACTGCAAACCACCCCAAATCCAGCCAAAGAGCCGAGCCGGCGTTGCAGGATTTGTCATTCGTAGGTAAGTTGCTACGACCGTCCGCTCTCACAGAGAGCGTGGTTGGTCCTTGGTTAGCGGAACGGGGTCTTGGAATAATTTACTGGTCATCGGGGACCCAGCAGCCCAAAACGACTCAAAAGGGAGACTGCAGCTTCTCAGCCAAGCGCGTGCGAAAAGGCTGTGCTCCTTCACGGGGTGCCTGGCAGAGCTGTGGGGGAGCTGCAGCTTCTGCCCGGCGCCCAGCAGAGCCCAAACACCCCAGGGCTCCAGAGAGAGGGAGTAGGAAGGACCCTGGAGAAAGTCGTTTCTTCTTGAATTGTGCGCTGAGAAAACAGCCCGCTGCCACGGGATGACTGAGAGGCTCGGGCTCTGGCGTTGGTGTGCGTTGGCATTTGCGTGTGAGGTGCAGGAGGGTGCAAGAAGCTCCTTAGCGGCAATCGGCACGTTAAATCTTTTTAAAATGTCCGCGTACGTGTGAAGGTGTCTGGGGACAAACAGGCTCGCGTGGCTGCGCGCGTGCGCGGCGAGTCGGGGGGTTTGCGCACGCAGTTCGTGCTCCTGAAAGTGCCGGGAAGCAAAGCCTTGCGGAGCAACGCGTGCTGCGTGAACCGGCCCCGCTCCTGTCAGCGCTGCCCTTCCGTGCGGGCCAGGGACCCGCGGCGCGCCCGGCCCCTTCCCTCGCTGCCCGTGCCAGCAGCCTGGGCCGCCCGAGGGGGACGGTGGGTGCGCGGCCGGGGGTTATTTGTTCTCCCAGGATGACGGGGAGGGAGCTGTAATGCAGAATCCAGAGCCCTCGGTCATTCTTTTCCTGTCATTTTTAAGGATGATGCATAACGTGTGAACATCACCCGCGATCGAGGCCTAATTACGTTTCTCAAGCGAGCGCGTTGCACTTTCGAGGAAGTCTTAAACGAGCACTTAAGCCGTAATGCGCCTGAGTGCAGCGCTGCGGGCCGGCGGCTCCGCATCCCGCGGCTGCGCTGGGCTCCTCGCAGCCAACTCCCACAAGCGCTTTTATCGCAGAGTTATTAGGCCATTATGGTCTACGATTGTCTTTTACTGCCTTTGATTCCTTCTGTTGTCAGGCGTGAGGAAAGTGATGTGTAATATGATCCAAAGTGTTCTTGTTTGTTTTAATCTACTGTTTTAATATATTATGGCTTCCTGCCATTATGTCTCTCCGAGATGGACCCTGGAGTCGCTCGCAGAGGTTTTATATGTGCAGAAGCTGAAAGGCATTTTTCCAGTGGGTACATCTTAGGGTAGGCAGAGCTCATCTTATTTTTTTCTCCTCTGTGTGTGTGTTTGCATTGACGCTGGTTGTTTCTACCTGAGCACCGACGATCCCGCTGCGATGTCCCACCAGGCTGCGTAGCGCAAGTGGTTTTTCCTTCTGGTTGTTTTGCTTAAGCACCTCCGTGCCTCACGTGCTAAAAAAATTATCAGTAGCGTTGCAAAATCTTCTGCTGTTTTCCCTCAAATGAAAGCCGGTTGTCTTACAATGACACTTTGTAATGGGGTGCAGCTTTCCCTGCGTGCTGGCTTCCAGGCTTTTCCCCTAGGGAATCCCTACAAGGCTTCAAACCAGGGCTGAGCGGTCGGATCGAAAGAGACGGCAACGCCGCAAGTGAAAACTCCTGTTGCCGGCACTTCATCTGCAGTCAGGAGGGGCGCGTGCCATGGTCACCAGGGGCCCGACACGGCGGGTCGTTACTGTCAAGGCCAGCCTGACGGATGCACTGCCGACCCGGCGCGGAGCCGGAGGGGAGCGTGGCGCCCGCTCTGCTCCGTGTGCCGGTCGGGGCGAATGTTTCGGGGAGCGCCCGGGGTTCCCCGTCATGTGCCGTGGAGCCCAGCCGGGGAGCAGGAGCCCAGCTGGCCTGGCCTCCCCCGGGTGCCCCTGCATCCCCGCCATCTAAGTGTGGTGTTTTGGGGGGTTTTTTCAACATTGGTGCCAAAACTGAGGGGTTTTTAAGGCATTTTAACCTGGAATAATCACGTGAGCCTTGGCAGGATTAAGAAACCGGGAGTCGAGGGCAATTCACAGGAATGAGCTGTTCCTACAGAAACACGGCAATTGATCCCCTCGTCTCGGGATGCGAAGTCTGGCGTGGACCCGAGTGCAGATGTCACGCCCCGGCGCTGGGAAAAGCCACAGAAGGAGAGCGCAGCAATTCCTGTCTCGGGAGGTTTCCAGCTGCTGCCGGCCGGCGGAGGGGAACGGGAGGGGTGGCCGAGGGGAACGGGAATGGGAGCGGTGCAGTTGGGAGATGGAAGCAGCTCTGCTCCGGGGACACCACTCCGAACGCCGCAGCTCCTGGGCTCCCTGCCTGCGCTCAGGGTGTCAGGAAGAGTCAGAGGAGGGCAGGCGAAGACACACCATGGCTGTTTAACGCCCTTTTGCGTTCATGCCGGTGTGTTTTGCAGGCCCAAATTTGACTCAAACATAAGCCAATAAACTGAGGCAGGTGAAGAAGACTCTCACGCAGGTGGCGTCAGTCCCCCAGGGCCGCGCAGGGCACCGTCGGTGCCGTGGGTGCCCTGCTGCAGCTGCCGTGCGCGGGCAGGAGCTTCCACCGGGACAACGGGAGCATCTGGAGCATGGAATCCTCCTCGAGCTCCTTGGCCGAGCGCGGTTGCTTCTCCAGCCCCTGGCAGTGCGCGTTGTGGCGTGCACGGGGGACCTGGCCGCCGCTGCGGCTGCCACAGCCTGTGCTGAGGACGCTCCAGCGGGATCAGCCGTCCCCGTTCGGTGGGTTGGTGGGTAATGGCCAGTGTTTGCAGCACCGCTCGCTGCTGCGGCACAGCCCGGCACCCACCGAGGCCAGCGCCCTCAGTGTCAGCGTGGTCGGGCACCGGCAGAGCCGAAGGCGTGCCGTCCCTGGGGGATTTTCTGCAGTTAAAGCATTTGCAGCTGAAGCCGAACAGATAGAGCATCGCAGCCCGGCTGAGATCCTGCCGCACACTCAGGTCATCCTTCAGCTTTTCGTCAGCTTAATGAAATGGTCCCATTTCCTCCTTCCAGATGTGCCCGCTGCTAAGTGCCTGGAAAATGCATTCCCGGGGGAATGATCCTGCGAGTGAAATGGAAATGACCTGCCGTGGGCTGCATTAGTCTCAGTGTCATCGCTTTCATCTTTTTGCTGTCAAAGTGTTTTTACCCTTCCAGTGGTCAGCTACCGTCCTGGCCCTTCCCCAGGACCGGCAGCCGTCCTGGTGGCACTTGCTCCCCCGCCCTCACCGCCGCCTTCTCCCGGAGGAGACCCCTCCGCCGGGGCGGTTTGCTCCCCACGGCAGGGGCCCGGAGCTCGGCCACGGGGAGCGGGGCAGGAAAACCCGTCCAGGCCAGCTTGTTCCTTCTGGCTCTCACCGCAGAGCCTGGGCACCGGGGTCTGGTTGGGTCGAAGCCAGGTCTGAGTGGGTGGGCTCCTTTCCGCGGGGACCCCTGTCCGTGGGCGACCAAGCGGTCGTAGCTGTGTGAGGGGAGCGTGGGGCAGGGGAGAGACGCTCGGCCCCACGCCTGGTGGGTGCGTGAGCTGCCGGGGGCTCGGGGGGGCTCGGTTCCCTCCCCTGCCTCGGAGTGCCCACCGCGCCCCAGCCAGAGGGTGAAGGTGGAAAGGAGACTGGAACGGCAGCGCTCTGGGCTTTTTGACACAAAATGCTGAAGAGGCAGGTCTGCTTTTATTTGCACCAGTAGCCACTCAGCAAAGTTAAATGAAGCAGCGTAAATTTAATTAATGGCAGAATCTGGCTCAGCGTCGAGAGAGGGATAGGAAGAGAATGAGCATGAAAACGAATTCTTCTGTGATTTCATTAACCCCAAGGTTAAAAATCAGTGCTAAGGTTAGATTCAAGATAATAAAACCCACAGTGCCTTTTTACCGGCGACGGTGCTGTGGCCCCCCCGGCTGCCCTGCGCACGGCCCGCGGTGCTCGCCCGGGACGGACACGGTGGTTCCCGGGGGGCTGCAGCGTCCCTCCCGCAGCCACCCGTGCCCTCCCCGGGGCTGTGCCCGGCGCACCCCGAGGCGCCCGACCTTGCCAGTGCCTTCGGGGTGGGCAGAGAGAGGAGCGGCATCTGGAGAGAATCTCCCAGCGCTGCCAGAAGGTCAAGGAAGGAAAGGACTGGTTTTACGGGAATTTTTTTTGAGAGATAAACGTAGGCAAGTGCTTTTCCTTGTTCATTTGTTTTTGCATTTGATCTACGTGTGATGAAATTACTCAAGGACGAAAAAAAAAAAAAAGGCTTGCCCATAGCTGGAGTAAAATGAATAAATGAATGCAAAAGTGCTACCTTCTCCTTGCCCTGAAATTTCAGCCCCAAACCTCCTGCCTCCTCCAGTAGTGCTGCGTCAGGAATGGAAGTGTGACAATTTACTTAATTTTATGGTAATTTAAGATACATTGCATCACGTGATTCCATGATTTACATGAATATAAGGTGATTTCTTCTTTAATGAACTGCTGTAGTTGATGTAGATAGCAAGTTACCACTGACTGAGCCCATTTTGGAATTTTCTTGGGAAAACCGGAGGCCATTGGGAAAGGAAAAGGCTAACGAAGCTGAGGCTGGTGACCTCTGTCTTTGCTGCTCCCTCCTTCAGCTGTTTGCCTGGGCAGCAGCGCGAGCCCCTCCGGGAGCGGCGGCAGTGACCGGGGCTGAAGGACGGGGGGTTCCCAGGGGAGTTTCCCTCTCTGAACAGGACCTGACGTGTCCCGGCCAGGCTGAGATGGGGTTTTGCGCACACGTAACCAAGCTCTGCTTATAAACGCGTTTCCCCCTGCTTGTCCCGCCTGCGAGACCCAAACCCGCTGCCCCCCCTCCCCAAACCAGTGCTGAGATTAAAAGGCCTGGGGAGGACGGTGGGAGTGTGGGGGTCCCGCACCCAGGAACCGGCACAGCCGCGGAAAGACTGGCCGTGTCCCCGTCGCTTCCCCTCCGAAGCGCTGCCAGCGCTGTCCCCCCCTGCCCGGGGCTCCGAGCCCCTTGCGGCGGGAAGAAGGATGCTCGGCGGGCAGCAGCGCTCGTCCCCGTTTCTCCTCTTGCTCTCAGGCTCTAGACCAAAGCCGTGTCGTCACCCTCGGCCCGGCAGCTGCGGCGTTGCCAGATGCGAACGCAGTGCTCCGTTTCATTTTCAGTCAGCCTACGTAATTATAGGATGTATCGCCTTTTTTCTTCACCAAAGACCTTGCATACTCACGTGCCAGAGCCCGGGTCCCCGTCCTGCCGAGACCTCCGCGCAGTGGCACCGAAGCCAACGGTGTGCATCGTATCCGTCTGCGGGATAATGAAGCTGCTTCTCTCCACGCTCTGGTTTGCCCCTGCTCCGTTGCAATCGCATCGGGCACCAGCCGCGCGAGCCGTGTTCAGGGAAGAACGCGCCAGGTCTTCTTTCAAGCGCGTTTTGCTCATGCTTGGCCGGACCCTACGGGCCACGCGGCGTTTTCGGGACGTGGCCCCGCACCGGCCCGGCGGCGCTTGGCTCTGCTTTACCCGGCGGTGCCCCGAGAGCCGGGACAGCCCGAGGCGGCGCCGGGGCCCCGAGCAGCGAAGCCCCGCGCGGCAGGGCCAGGCTGCGGGGAGCCGCGGGGCGCCGGGAAGGCGCCTGGAGACAAACAGGAACTTTTCATGGCACAAGGAAGCGGAAGCGTTGTTTTCCTCCTTTATTGAACTTTGGCAAATAATATGTGTGTGTGGGTTTTACATCAATAGCTATAAATAAAAATCTGAAAGCAATGTAATACTTGTCATTAAGATAAAGGACATCTATTGGCACAAATCATTGAGTAAAAACCCTTTAATGATAAAATAACATTCACTCTTTAGCTACTTTATTTGTCTGAAAAACTCAGCTTACACTCAGTTCAACATATGACCTTCCACAAAGTTAAAAAATGACATAAAATGACATAATAAAATATACCTTAAATTTCATAATACAAGTACCTTGGCAAATTTTAGCGAGCTGGACCATCTACTGCCGGCCGCAGTAGCGAACATTGTCGCTGTCTCACACCCCCCCGTTGCCTTTGGACTGAAAAACGCAGGTGAGCTCAGCGTGTAGGTATTACAACAACTGCGCGTCGTCTGAGAAGTGTCTGGGATCTGCTAGCGTGAGTCGAGTCTGCCGAAACACATATCGGGTCTGCTTATTGCGGAAGAACATATAAAGCTTTCTGGAAGATTAAACACTATTACAATCATTAACTGTCTTACAAAAAAACCTATTTAAAATTCTTGTATCCATTACTGTCTTTGGCAGATAAATAAGAAAAAAAAATAACCAGACTATATTACACAGCTTTCATTACCACAATCTACCGTATAAGGCCAAATAAAAAGGTTTCTTTGCACTAATGAAAGCACATCTCTAATATATCCTTAATGACAGACAATAGCAACACTCTACCGACGTTACTTCAGACGCCTCGTTAGAAGACTGCGACTTCGTGCTCCCGTTCCGCAGTGGCACTCTTCCGCGCAGAGTAAGGTGTACGTAGCAGTTGATTTGGCTTTACGTCCAGCGCGAGCAGCGAGTCAGGGCTGTGGCCGGAGCCTGAAGCTGGACCCGGGTGCGGACGGCGACCGACCTGCCGGCCCGCCAGCGGCACCGCAGAACGGGGTCCGGGGCGTGAGACCGGTTTCGGACGCGAGGGGTAAATCAGGGCGGGTGTAAAACATTTTAATCAATGTGAACCCGGCGCGGAGGGTGGCGAGTGACGGGGCTGCCAGCGCCGGCGCTCGTGCTCCCTCCGCGGTGGCGGGGACCCGGCTGGGCCGCGCAGGCGGGACCGAGGGGTCCGGCCGCGGCGCCCGGACTGACGCCCCGCGACGGGCTCTTCCGTCGCGACAGGCGACGCGGCTGGGAGAGCACCGCTGACCCCGAACGCGGCCGCGTCCTGCCAGGCTGGGCGGGCTGGGCGGGCGGGAGCAGGGGTGCGGGAGGCTCCCCAGCCCCAGCGCGGCCGGGCCCCCGCGCCGTGCCCGCGCCTCTGCCGTAAAGCCAAAGGAACTCCTGGTCCTGGGAAAAAACGCACAGTTGGCTCCCTTTGCAGCGAGAAGTGTACTGTCGCGTGACTGGCTCACGAATCGAATCGACCGGGAAAAAGCTGCCGGTTGGTCAAACTTTTCCTCACGTAAGAATTTAATTTAACTGGAATTCAATTTGAGTCTGCGTTTAAAAGACGGATAGATCAGAACCGAGCTAAATACCGGCTCCTGTCGGTACTTAGTCGTATGAGGCAAAACTGTGCATGTTTTCACAGCTTAAACGTATACACAACTGCGCCACAAGTGCTAACAGATAACAGGCTCCATGCATAAATAAATACCATCAACCCAAAAGGCCTATTTTCAAATTCAAAGCAAGAAGTTGCCATTAAGAACCACGATGCATCACACTGCTAAGGTCTCGCCTCATGCATAACAAGGGTAGCGCTGACTGGCAGTTGCTAATTATAATACTACACCGTCACACAGAACAATTAGCTGTTCAGACCAAGTAGCACAAATGTAGAAAATAATCTTTTTTTCCTTTTTTTTTTTCCAACAGAGCAAATTAACACAGATTGTTTCTTCAGCAAAATATGAAACTGTAAACTTTGGGCTCATTCTGCAACTTTTCCCCAATCCGTAATAAACAAAAAAACCCAATGGGAAGAAAGACTGACGTACATTTTTAAGCGCACCTTTTCCGTCTATTACAAAAGCACAACCTAAAACATATAAAGCTTTTTCTTTTTTAAATCACAGTTACCAAAAAGAAACAGTGAATAATTTATTACATACGCTATAATAACATTACTCTAAACAACTATTCTCTATGAGGTATATCTGAGAAAATTCGGTAAGGGATTGCACGGTCTGCGTTGCCAACATGCCCAGTTTTATATTAAAGCTTTGGAACCATGAAGAAATAGAGGAGGAGGAGGAGAAGGAGGAGGAGGAGGAGGAGGAGGAGGAGGAGGAGGAGAAGGAGAAGGAGAAGGAAGAGGAGGAGGAGGAGGAGGGGAAGGAGAAGGAGAAGGAGAAGGAGAAAGAGAAGGAGGAGGAGGAGGAGGAGGAGAAGGAGAAGGAGAAGGAGAAGGAGAAGAAGGAGAAGGAGAAGGAGAAGGAGAAGGAGAAGAAGGAGATGGAAAAGGAGAAGAAGGAGATGGAAAAGGAGAAGAAGGAGATGGAAAAGGAGGAGGAGGAGGAGGAGGAGGAGAAGGGAGGAGCCTTTGGTATAATTAGGAGGTTTGTTCTTTGCAGGGCTGCATTGCAAAGCACCACAGTACAAAAAGCCCACCAGGTACGATTCGGGGGCCCAGTTGAAGCTGAGGTATTCACAGGAAGAATAAAAAAAAGCACAGAGAGGTCTAGACTGGCAAAATCGTTGCTTTGGTTCAAGCAAGGCACTCGTCCCGTGGTAACGTCACACTTTGCAAGTGAAGCATGGGTCTGGTGAGAACCGCGACTGCTGCCGAGGACCTGCCAGCTCTGGGGACTGTCTGTGTCCCTGCCACCCGTCCGTGCTGCGCGGGGGCTGCGCGGGCCACGGCGGGACGGGTTCGCCTAGCACAAGGACAGATCGTCTCCTCCACGCCCAGAAGGCATCCTGAGAATTATTATAGCTTTTTATTGAAGGAATACATATATATATATAGATATAAAAAGCACACTTGTCAAGTCCCTATCTTTTCCAATACAGACTTAAACCCAAAAAGAAATACAAAATAAAAGGCAACACTTAACTAACGTGGAGCTTTTGTGTTGAGCCAGTGGTAATCGGTCTATGGGAATCCAAAGGCGCTGCTCACGCGGATTTCCCGGGGAAAGGCTCGAGCCCCCGCAGCAGCCGCCGGCTTACGGCCCCCGTCGCACCGAGGGACGCGGCTGATCCGGGCTCCGCGCCGGCGCGGGGTCTCGCTCGCGCGGGGGGTGCTGTGAGCGTCACCCGCCCCGACTGCCGTTAAGCCGAGGCGCGTGTACCCCTGCAGGGCCGGCCCAGGGACCTATAAACCAGCTTTTAAGCTCAGCCAAAAGCGCATACCTGAAACGTGGCTGTGGTTTGGCTGGGGTAGAGCTAACGTTCTTCCCAGCAGCTGGCGCGGGGCTGTGTTTGGGATCTGGGCTGGGAACAGCGCTGATAACCCAGGGATGTTTCGTTACTGCTGAGCAGGGCTGACACAGAATCGGGCCCTTTGCTGCTCCTCACCCCACCCCGCCAGCGAGGAGCTGGGGGGGACACGGCCGGGCCAGCTGACCCCGACTGACCAAGGGATGTCCCACACCGTACGGTGTCACGCTCAGCAATAAACTTGAGGGGTGTTGGCGGGGGCTGCTGTGGGGCACAGGCTGGGCACGGGTCGGCTGCTGGTGAGCAATTGGTTCATTTGCATCACTTGTCTTTCCTGGGTTTTCTCTCTCTCTCTTTGCTATTTTCCTTTTCATTACAATTTATTATTATTTTATATTATAATTATTATTTTTTTAATTTCAATTATTAACGTGTTCTTATCTCAACCCACGAGTTTTCTCACTTTCACCCTTCCAGCTCTCCTCCCCCACGCTGCCGGGGGGAGTGAGCGAGCGGCCGTCTGGTGCTTAGTTGCCAGCTGGGGTTAAGCCACGACACTGAAGGAGGTTTTTTCCTCGTTTTAATCTACCCACCAGCCCACGCACACCTCCTCCCTGTTGGTTTTGCTGCGGAACAGGCTCTGCCACTGGCAGAAGGACTGGGGGGCTCCTACCGAAAAGGTAACTTGTGTGCGAAGGGGCCGCGGGAAGCTGCGGAGGGGCAGGGAGGTGGGAGCAGCGAGCGCCCAGGAGCGGATTCAGCTCATCAGAGCGTTTGGTTCAGCTGTATAAACGGGATAAAGCAGGCTAAAAGAAACATATGCGAAAGGGCACCACTAATTCCCCAAAGACACCCAACCAACTTTTAAGTCATCACTTAGGAACATGATGCTAATGGAGCTTAATGTAGCTTTGTTTCATTGCTAACTTGAGAAAAATAATTAATTGATTTCCACATGAAAACTGTAATTGTAAACACCACCACCGAAACGCAAGCAGGGGAGAGCGGCCTCTGCATCCGCCGCGCCGAGCCGGGCCGCGTCCGAGCACGGCCCCGGGGGCTTCGTGTCCAGGCGGCCCAAATCGGGCGGGCAGGACCCCGGCCGCGGCCCGGCTCTCGGCAGCGGGCTCTGCCCACGCGCCGCCCCGCTGGACCACGCTCAAGCACGGCGCTGCTTCGGAATATGCACTCCTAACGCGCGTTTTGGCTGCTGACGCAAGCGCCCGCCCGTAGGTAGTTAAGCGGGACTTGCGCAGGGGGCAGCAGGCAGATCCCCTTCCCCAGGGAATCGGCGACGGACAAAGCCTGGATTCACCTCCAGGTCAACACAACGGCTCCATCCACCGGGACCTGGCGTGGGGAAGGACGTGAAACGGTGTCACGTCTCCAGACGTTTCTGGCTGGCAGAGAGGCAGGAGGGAACCACAGAAGTGTCGTCACCAGAGCTGGCAGGCTCCGCGGGGAGCGTCCCTGCGGGACGGGGGCTGCGGCCGCGCGGCACCGCGCGCGGGAGAGACCGGCCGAGGCTGCAGAGGGGCACAAGCAAAACGCAGACCGCGCAGAGAAAGAAATCTTTGGTATCTTTGGTATCATCGACACAATTAAAATTACAAATGGAAAAGTCAGTGAGGTAGCCTCTTTGGTTCTCACTAGAAATAGAAAGGTTTTTTCTGGTTTTCTTTTTTCCTTTTTTTTTCTTTTTTTTTCTTTTTTTTTTTTCCACACACAGAAGTTCGTTCTTGGAAGCAGCTAGTTTAAGGGTTTCTCTCTTTTTGCTTGGCATGTGGTATTTTTCCCCCAGCTTAAGATTTAAGAAGCCACAAAGTTCAGGCAAAGTATCCCAGTGTCTTTTTTTCCTATTGTTTCTGAACGCACAGTTTTAGGTTGAATGTTCATTGCTTGTCCTCAAAATTCGCTCTGTTGTTCTTACAGAAAATCGGCTGTAGTGCTTTAGAGGTAATTCTAAATAAAAAATAAAAACTATACAAGGGCATCCCCGGATGATGACGAATAAGTTAAATAAATAAGTTATATTACGAAGGCTTTATGTGCCATAATAAAGGTACGTTGCATTTTCTAATCAGATGGGAAGAGATTAACTTAAATAATTTAAACTTTGATATTTAGACAATTAAAATCGATTAAAAGAAGAACTTAAAACTAGACTCTTGTTTTATGTAACGTGTCCTTTTTCTCCCGTCTGTAACAGGACCTGGCTGCTCTATGAAGCAATACGAACTTTTAAGTGTATTTACTAACACAGGCTTCGCATCTCTGATGCGCGACAACAGTAAAAAGGATAAATAAGGAAAATTAATCCCAAATTCAGAAACGATTGAATTCAATAGTTACAAATAACTAACGTTGGAGCCTGATCCTGCAGTCTGTATTCAGGCAAAACTCTCATTGAATTTTAAAGCTAAAGTGAAACTCAATGGGATTCAGACTGAACGGAGATTTCAGGACCTACTCTGAGACTAAATTAAATAAATTACATTATTGATAGATAATATATTGGGTTAAACCCCACAAGTGTCTGGAAAAAAATAAAACCATTTTAAGCTTTGCCTTTTTAAAAAATTTAAACAATAAAAATTCCCCTTAATAAATATAAAGGAGGCCAAGTATAAAGTTTCCCCGTGTCTTAAAAATACTTCGGTATTGTGACAAGCAAGCAGAAGGTTGGTTTGTTGCCCGAAGCTAGCGCACCCTTTGCAACAGCATGGCGTCACCGCGTCGTGCTTTGGAAGAGGAGACCCCTCCTCCCCCACGCAGGTCTGAGGGTCGTTTGCTGGTTTAGTCCTTCTCAGGTCTTTGGATTCAGCTTTAGGTAAGAGAGGTCCGGAATAAAGCTATTCAACCGAAGTCATCAAGCACATTCTTTGTTCCTTCACGGATGATTAAACAATATCCAAGGTTTCTTGAAAGTTGAATTCATCTTGGATGTGCCCATGGTAGCAACTCCAAGGACACGGTGCGGAAGATGCTGGGATACTATCTGGACATACTAGTCTTTCGTATCAGGATAAATAAAAGGAACAGGTTACATTACACGGCTCTATAGATTCATACATACATGTTATATAAACGTAACATAGCTATTTGAGTTTGTTTCGGCATGGGCAGAATATAGCATATATTCTGCTCATACGTGTACATACAGATACATCTACCCACAGTACACGCTCTCGACGCGCCGCCGCTGAGACAGCTGCTACGTGAAAGCCTACACGAGCTGACAGGGAAATGGAAGACAAAACACGGGGCCGTGAAAGACGCAGGGATAAAAAACGCAGCAGTGTTTTCAGGCGTTCGGCTGAAAACGATTTTTGACAAAGGTGGAGGAAACACGGGCGCTGACATACGTGCGATGCCCAGCACGGAGAAGCCTCACGCGTCGCGCCGAGCGGCGCGGGCAGCGCGCGGCCTCGGCTCTGCTCGGAGTCACTGCACCGCTCCCGGCGCGAGGCTGCGGAGCGACGTTTGGCGGATCGAGGCAAAAACTTAAGCCATAATATTGCATAACAAGAACTTCCGTAATTTGGAGAAAATTAATGATTTAATTGAAGACACTTTTTTTTTATAATCCAGTATCTGATCGAGACTTACTTCGTTACGGGTGTTGGGACGAACTCTGACAGCAACCGAGAGCCGGGCCTGTGCTGGCGGACGCCACGCGCGGCGCAGGGCCGGCTGCCTCTGCCTCCGAGGCCGGCGGGAGCGGGGGGCCAAGCCGCCCGCCCACGCGCGTCCCGGCCGTGGGGTGCCCCCGGCGCCGCGGCGGGACGCCGGCTGCCAGCGCACGCCTTAGGGACGCCTGGGACTCCTCCCTCGTCCCAGACAGATACGCTTCTCTGCCTTGCGGCTGCGGCGAGGGAAGGGGAGGCAAGGAACGACAGCTGGGGGTTTCCCGTCGTGTCCCGCAGCGGTTGCAGGGGCAGCATGGAATGGGGATGAGGGAAGCGATCGAACCCCAGCATCGCCCCACGCTGCTGCAGACTGCGGGAGGGCACTTCCAGAACGAGCCATTTCCCACGAGGGCAGTGCCACGGTGAAACCACGACACCCCTTCGGAACGCACGCGGAGGGGCTGGTTCGAGCGGACCCTCTTGGGTGGGAATGAAGGCGAAGCTTCCCCACGACCAAACCACCTCAGCCGGCCCTGCTCTGCAGCGCGCCGGCGCAGAACGTCGCACGCAAGCACCCGGAGGAGTCCGTACGCAGCAGCCCAGACCTGAACCGTTCTTGGGCAACCTCATTCCGTGTCTGACTATGAGGCTTCTTTGGATCGTTTTCGAATCATGCACGATCTGTCTGGAAATCTATGCTGAAGGATGTTTTGATTCCCAGAGCTGGTATGTGCTGTCAGCTTAGTTGCTGTGAGGATCCTGAATTTACTTTTCAGAAAACTTTCCTGTCCTGAGCAGACAAGGCTTTTTGATTTTCTTTCTTTTTTTTAAACGTGAAAATTGGAAGATGACAGCAGCAGTTTCGCAAAGAGCTTAAAAAGAAGCCTTCATTTAAAGGGAGAGATGGAGCAAAATGGCACCACAGCGCTCCAGCTCGGAAGATAAATTTGGACCTAGGTCTGCATGTCATGACTTGGCTCATCATGACTTCGATCACCCAACATGATGTGCCTGACAGGTCCAAAGGACCTACTGAACGGCCACACCAACTGCCGAGCCCTCCCTTTGGGTTCAGATCGGGCTCTGCTCTCGGTGACCGGGCTGTGGCGGTGCTCAGCACTTACAGCGACACACATCGGTACATATATATTGCAAGTTTTATCCCTGGGGAAGAGAAAGAAGGGTGTAGGTTACGCGACCGATTTCACATACAGAAGGACGGATGTTCAAAGCTCTAGACATACAAGAGACCAACTCTACCCGACAAAACAAGTCATACCCAACGGACACACTTCTCCTGCGTGGCTCTGGAGGGAGGAGACGTACCAGCGTAGTATCCCAACATCTTGCACTTGGAGTCCAGGCAGCTCTCGGAGAGATCCCGCGTGGGGCAGAAACAGGACAAACATACATAAACCCACCCTTTTTGCTGCGCAAAGAAACAGAAGCGATTACCTGGACACAGACCAACGGTGCTACGCGCGTTCAGTCGCGCAAGAGGAGATAACGAACTGAAACAAAAGTAGTGAGAATCCTCATCTTTGGTATTGTAGCTGTTGAGGTTTTGGTTGCTCTGTTCCTTGTTCTTTTGAAAAAACTGCATAGGCACAAATTAAAGACAATCTTCAACTTTAAGATGACTGAGTTGTCAAATGAAGCAGCAATCGTACTGGCTTTGCTTTGTTCTCGTTCTTGTCAACCCTTTCTTTGAGATCTGCTTCCTAAAATGTCCAAGATGTCTGTCAAAACACAGTGTGTTACTCGTTTGCTTCCTGACGTGCTTCCTTGTTTTTTTAATTTTTATTTTATTTTTTAAATGGAACAGTTTGTTGCAGAAGAAGTAGGTGCAGAAAACGTTTCTTTGGTTTCGATTAAGTAGTACATAAAAAAAGTCTCAAGTGTCTCTAAAGAACCACGACCGCGCTGGGCTTGCTGCCGGGGGCTCGGCCGGCGCCCCGGGAGGGGCCGTTCACTGGTCAACGCGCACATGGAGCGGCCGCGGCCGTTTCGGCGGCGCGGGTCGGGGCTGCGGCCGGGGCTCCGCTCCCACCGGCTGCCGGCGCCGCCTGCCCGCTCCGCCGCACGGCAGCCGCCGGAGGCGGAGAGGGGGCTCGGAGTTTGTGAGGCTTCCCCATCGCCAAACAACCACCCGCACCAGCGATGACGAAGAGAAAATGGCAAGTTATAAATATCTTTGGCTTGCAGTAATCCTGTCTCTTTGGTGTGCTGTGTTCCTGCCAGCTTGGGTAGCTGGTGGATAAAAGGAACTTAGGGATGCGATAGATCTAAATGGCATATTGAAGTCATATGCGGCACATCTAAAACGGTCAGTGGCATCTGAAGGGCTTGTTTCTGTTTTGTTCCTGCTTGGAAGTACCATAAAATACCGAAAAAAATGAACAAAAATACATTGAACGCTAAATACGTTGCAGTAACAAGGACGTTGTGGAGGAGAAA
This sequence comes from Phoenicopterus ruber ruber, assembly GCA_009819775.1. Classification (NCBI taxonomy): domain Eukaryota; kingdom Metazoa; phylum Chordata; class Aves; order Phoenicopteriformes; family Phoenicopteridae; genus Phoenicopterus; species Phoenicopterus ruber. The sequence goes on from CM020246.1 coordinate 774,791, forward strand.
CTAGATTCCTGGTAACTAAAAAGGACGCATCAATGACCTAAAAAAATCTAGATCTTTCAGAACGTTGTGTTTGCTCCATGTACTGTAGCAGTTAAATTGACCTCCTGAGTGTGCATCTGCATTAGGTACAAACACAGAACTTGTGACGATCTGCAAACTGTGCTTGAGGCTCGCGTGGTCGCCGAGGCGTTCCTACCGACCGCGGAAGGGGGACGGCGTCTCGCAGCCGTCGCTGTACCGAGTCCGGGGTCGTGCCTGCCTCTGTAGCTACTGGCTTTGTGCTTGATACTTTGAGCTCAAGTGAACTGAATTTTTCTGATCAAGCTATACTCGCTGATTAAATTAAACAAACGAAAAAAAGAAACCCAAACAAAAACTGAAATTTGATCTTTTTCTTTGTCCCTAAAACACTTAACAAAACCGTGCCTGAGTTTTAAAAACAGGTTCTCGGATTCTTTAGCGTCTACGTGTCAGACTTTGTGCTCCGTTCTCGCGTGGCCGCGCCACGGCGGCGAGCTTTGGTGCAGGGCGGTGTGGCCAGCACCGGCGCCCTGCCGGCACACGCCGGGCACGGGCAGGCTGCCCGGGCTCGCCGCGGCACCCCCGCCGGCCCGGGCTCTTTGGGGCTCAGGAGAAACTTGCCTCACGAACGACTCCCCTACGTTTCAGACCTGCTTCGCCTGTCCTGAGCATAGTATTGTATAGAAAGAGGTTAACTTTTAACTTGCGCCTGCTAAGACTGACTAAAAGCCGTGAGAAGTGTCCTCTGTTACAGCTGGGCTGGGGTTCATTTCCAGGAGGATTGTGCTTTAAGTCACCAGTGAAGGGCCCCGCTGCGAAGCCGCTCTCTCCGCCGCGCCGTGCCGTGCCGCGCCGGCCGCTCGCCATCACGCTTTGGTACAGGTGCTGGGAGCCGAGGAGGAGCCCCCGGAGCTCAGGTCGTCCTGCCACTTCTCCAGGCTGCGCCGCCGGGCGTTCATGAAGAAGTTGCTGACGGTGGTGAGCTCCAGGCCCAGCTGCTGGGAGATGGTGATCTGCATTTCTTTGGAGGGGCGCTTGTTCTCCTTGAAGATGGCGAACAGCGTTCTGCGCTGGAGGTCCGTGAAAACCAGGCGAGATTTCTTCTGGGAGTTGTTCCGCTCTTTGTTCGGCTCTTGCTCTTTGCGTTTGCAGGCTGGGGAAGGGACGGGCAGAGACAGAGAGAAAGCGTCAGGACACGTGCGGCTGCCCGCAGACCCCGGCACGCGGGACCCCGGGGCTCGCAGGGGAATCCCGGGGGGCTACGCGGTGTTTCTGCTCCCATCCCAAAGACCTTTGCATTTTCAGAAATTATTGTGGACGGGCACCTGGCTGTTAGGCCTTTGGGCGCTGAATTTCTAGGCGATTGGAGCGCTCCCCCCATCCATCCCCAGACAGAGCCCTTGCATTCACTTGCCATTTCTGGACGGTGCGCGACTTTGAGATTTTCCACACTTTTTAAAAAGCCACCACCTGAGAAATATGTTGCTCTTCTCTTACAGCAGCATTAAGATTAACAATTTAGGTTATCTGATGTCAGTCTAGGAAAGAAAATGCACAGTCCATCCTTTTTTTCCCCTCAACAGCTAAGACAAAGGTTAAATCTTTGCAGAAACTTCTCATGTGCCGTAGCATATAACAACTCCAGATTACTATTTTTAGCAAAACCGCGCAGGCTGCCATTGCGTAGCGTAAACTCGACCCCCTGGGTAACGTACAGCACGGAGCCAAGCACAGAGGAAACACAACTGGCAACTGCTGATCATGCATTTCAAATAAACCTTCTATCCATATTATTTTGGGACAGATAGCCTTTTCTTTGATCTGCCATTCCAAATACATACTTAAAAGAATTACCGTGGGCACAATGGTGAAGGCAGGAGCCCCCCAAACCCACTTTGTTCGTACCGGGGAAGGAACAGCTGAGCAAGCAGAAACTGCCCCCCGCCCCTCCCCGCGCTCCCTCCACCATTTGCAACACAAAACCGCCCTCCATCTGGGGCTGCGGCGTGTTTCTGGGCATCAGTTAAAATCCGCAGCACGCGGGGCTGCCTTCCCGCCTGCCAGCGAGCGCACATCGCTCCTGCCAGGCGCTCCCCGGGACCCGGAGCCCCCCGTCCTTCTGCACCCACCTCCCCGCTCACCCCCGGCGGGCTGGCCAGGCGGCCCCGGCCGCGGGAGGGATGCTCGCCCGGAGGGATGCTCGCCCGGAGGGATGCTCGCCCGGAGGGATGCTCGCCAGGAGGGATGCTCGCCAGATCCTCGCCCAGATGTCTGCAGGACAGGGAGCTGCTGGCGATGCGCCCGCGGACACGGAGGGACGGGTAAAACCCCACGGCAGGCGAGGACGCACGGTTGATCTCCGCGCTCAGCTTTGCTCGCTCTGACCCAGGACAGGCTGCTCTGCTCCTCACATTCGTCCTCTCCACCCCCCAAAAGAGGCCGGGGCTACCTCCTAACAGCCAGGTTTAACGTTTGAACAGGAGTTTTATTACGATAAACACCCCAGAGCAAACCCCGGCCAAAGCTCCCAGCGCAGCAAATTCGTGTGACCACCACTGGGGGAAAATAATGTTTGACAACGCAAACGTTGTCGTTTAGACGAGGCCCTAAGGGGTATGATTTAGTGGGGGACTTGGTAGTGATCGGTTAATGGTTGGACCTGACGATCTTGGAGGTCTCTTCCAACCAGAACAATTCTATGATTCTATGATTCTATTCTATGAAACTGCCACCGGCCAGCTGAACCTCCCGTTTGCTTGTTTTCTCCCAAAAGAGGCCTCTGTGCCCACTTTTTAACCGTTTCCTGATTTATTGGTGGCTTCTATCCACTGCCGCAACTGCTGCTGTCGGAAAGAAGCCGCCAGAACTCCCCGGCACGCCGGCACTACGCAGCCAAGCCAGAGGCTTCTGTCGGCCTCACGGCACAATCCCGCTTTCCCTCTGCGGTCGCAGATCTGAAAAGCGCTGTAGCCGGCAGCAGCCCTCTCCTTCTCCAACGGTGAATTACTGCAGGTTCCTGTGGATTAAGCTGGCTTATAAACGTGCCTCGTACTGAGTAATCAGGCCTCAAAAATAAAAAAAGGTGATGTAGTGAGACGGGTGTAGGTAACGGCCTCTGCGTCGGTTCGGCGCGGCGCTGCTGGAGTGCAGCCGTCCACTTGCACGGGTTTAATTGCAAAGTCGAGGCCAAGCGAAGAGTTTTTGCTTTCACTGGGGGATCTGAAAGGGAATAGGGATGCTCCGGACTGGCAGCTGCAGCGAGGCGCCGGCAAGCTCCGCAGGCAGCCCGGCAGCAGCACTGCTGAACCTGGACCCGGCCAGTGCCGAAACCGTGCGCTCGGGCACTGTGGGACGCGGTCCCGAGCAGCCGGCCGGCGCTGCCTGCCCGCCTCGCTTCCCGGCTGGCGGGGCCCTGCGAGCCCTCCCGCGGCACCCTGCGAGGGGCACCTGGCACAGCCCCGCTCCGCCGAGCCGGCGCCATGAGGGGAGGCGGCGGGGCCGGCGCGTGCCCACGGCTGGATCGGGGCCAGCGTCCCCGACCCTGGGGCCAGCGCTCCGGCCTGCAGGCTGCCTGTGAGGGCCAGGGCAGGCGGCGAGCGGCAGAGCAGCCCCCGCACCGTACCTGCGCCGGCCCAGCCCGGGGGCAGAGCAGCCCCCCGCACCGTACCTGCGCCGGCCCAGCCCGGGGGCAGAGCAGCCCCCCGCTCTGCGGAGGGCAGCTGTGCCACCCCTCACTGCTTGGGCTATCGCTCGGAGCCGGGGCACGGGGACGGGGCACCTTTCAGACATCTGTCGTGAGATAAACTCACAGCTTCTGCCGTGAGACCGTTTGCTTATGACCTCGCGTAGAAATAACCAGACCACCCCCCCGCCAAATTCTACAGCTCTCTGTAGGTTTGCACTTTCATGTGGTCCCTCACAGACTACAATGTTGAAAGCTATGAAAAAGACGAAAGATGTGAAATTGCAGCTTTCTGAGATGAGACGGTAGCAGTGCCCGCTGTTGAGGCAATGTCCCTCGCCAGCAATTAGCTCCCCGCGCATCCCTGGATCGCGGGGCCATCCAGGCAGTCCCACGCAGCCTCTGCTCCAAAGCCATCGGGCAGCTGCCCCCCAATGCGCAGGGTTTAAGGCCAACCAAAGCGTCTCCCCTGCCTGCAGCTGCCTGCTGGATGGCGCAGGCAGGCAGCCCCCCCGGCACCGCACACCCCCTCCACAGCCACCGGCTGCAGCGCGGCCGCGCTCGCCGGCAGCTCCATCCTCTTCATCGCTGCTTCACGGCCGAGACGTAGACTGCAAGGACCGCGTTTTCCGCAAGCAAACCCGGCAGCACCGCTGACGCCAGGCATGGCGTTACACGGCACGCGGCGCTGCCCCGCACGCTCTTCCCGAGGCCGTCCAGACACGAGGAAACGCTCCCCAGCAGGAACCAGCCACGAACGCGCAGCTTGGCCCAAACACGCTGCCTGATGTTTGTCCCCAGCGTTGGCCGGCGGCGGTTACCAGAGCCTGTCTCTGGAGGTGACCACGCTGGGGCTTCCACAGCAGCGTTCAGGCACCGGCTCGCCTGGGTCCTTCTCCCCCTCCTCCCTGGGGTTTTCGCCCCACGCAGACGGCCGGGGCTCAGCCGCGGCAGCAGCCCATCGCACGCCCGGGATGCTCCGCCAGCCACGGCATCGCGAGGCTGTGCGAGGCGGGGGGCACAAAGCCGACTGAGCCGTCTAGAAACCGGGCCCTGTATATTTGAGTTGATCCGCGTTTGGGGTTACAGCATGCATTTTGAAGCTCCTTCCAGGAGGAGAAAACAGTCAAAAATACCCCGGATTGCAAATCTCTCTTAAGACGGGCAAACGTCTTCCATCTGAGAAGGAACCTCCCCTTCCTCCTCAGATCGTCCTTATTGCCTTAAAGCCTGACCCTCTGCTTTCGGGAGGTTCGGCAAGTCCAGCCCCGCTCCCCAGCTCGCGCCACCCGCGGGGCCGGGGCCGGCTGGGTGGGACGGGCTGAAAGCCCCGGGGCAGCGCCGGAGCCCCGGGGCGAGCCGGCAGCGCTCTGCGGGGCCGGCCCATCCCTCGCCCCGGCGCGTCTCCCAAGGCCAAGGGCGAAGCCAGCCAGAAATGCCCGTCAGAGCTCAGGTCAGGCGGGGCAGCAGCGCCGGACCATCGCTGCGCCAAGCGATGCTAATGGATCCTAAAAAAACCTCAGTATTAATAGCTGATCTGTATTTATTAGCACAGAGAGAACATCAAGTGCTGAAACCAATACCGCTGCCGTAGCATACCCAGATTTAAAAATAGCCTGATAAGGCTGTCTACGCAGGGCAGCAAGATAAAAAAAATCCATATGTTGACATGGTTAGGTAATGTGCTGGGACAAAATAAGCAGAGTGAATTGATAAGTGGACGGGGTTTTTAAGCAGCCCTGTTAAATAATTCTGCAGGTCTAGAATGTGAAATGAGAACCTGCTTCAAAAAGTAAAACTCAGACTGTGGAAATGTCTGTAATTAACCCAAAATCAGGGCCGTACCCGTCTGCCTGTGCCTGAGCGCGGCACCACAGGGAGCCTGGCTCAGCCGGGCACGTCACGGACTACGCTGGCCAGCTTGGTTTTCTGCATGGGACGGTATTTCACCGGGCTTCCGCAGGGAACAGGAATATTCTGTTGGAGCGGCTGATCCTGACCCCTCTCTTGCATCCGTCCTCAGCTGCCACGTTCCCGTGGCTGCAGCAGAGCTGCCTCTGGGAGCAAGGTCGGGGTCGGACCGTCTGAAATACGCCAGGAGGGCCGAAATGCAAGAGGAGGATGCTCCGGAGAGTCGGGTCCGAACCCAGACTGAGGGGTTACGGGTGAGCGTCCCCGGGGAGCGGTTCCCAGCACGGCCCTCCCGGAGGCAGTGGCACCAGCGCAGGGCTTCTGCCGGGACCCGCGGGAGCAGGGCGGCGGCAAGCACCGAGCCCGGCACCGCGTCCCGATGGCCGGACTCGGTCTCCGGAGGCGATCCGCCCAAAGGCGTCAGGCGGGAAGAATTCGGGTTCTCTGACCGCACCTCTAACGCCTCCACAGATGACATTTTACTGCCTGTCTGAGACGGAAAAGCAGATTTTAGGCTGGATTTCCGCATTCGATGCTTTACTTCGCCTTTTGTCTGGAATCCAGCACTGGGGATGTGACGAGTGCCTGCATCTTTGCTGCAGTTTCTAATAGGTTCCGGGACACTGGGAAGAGTCTAGTGTTTCCTAACATCACTAATTTATGTCCAGAGATACTCTGCGTTTTACAGTTATTGGTATCTTATAATAAATAATGCAAAGGTATGTGCTTTTCAATGCATTCCGTAAATACTTTCCTTGAACTGTTAAGTTTGCTCTTGAAAAGGCACCATAAAGGCAAATGTTGTTCCTTGACATGCATTTATCAGAAGAGAAAAATGGAGTGAGCACTCTAATAAAATAAAGTTATTATCCAGGAAAGCTGCCTACAGAAAGAGAGGCGTTTTAGTAGCAGAGGGAAGGCAAGCGGCCATCTTGATTCTAAGAACAATTTGATTTATTAACTGCAGTTAATGCCGAACGTATTCTATGGAAGAAAATGGGCAACTGGCAAGAATTGAAAGCCATAACTGTGGGGAAAAAAAAAAAAATCTCTTTTTTTCTACACTGGACTAAAGACGCTTTACATAGAAACAATATAGAAAGAGCTCAGAAATAGATTCAGTGCTGCCTCGCTTGGTTTGGACTGAAGCGGAACCCCACCGATCTAAAGGGCGGTGCGGGCGGTGCAGAGACCTGGCACCGCGCTGCGGAGCGGCGTCCCCAGGGAGGGACGGTCTGTCTTCAGTGAGCGTGGTTTTGTCCTGCAGCGAGAACGAAGGGAATGTTAAAAAACCATGTTGCTTTAAAACAGAGTTAGGTGTTGCTTAGAAATAAAAAAAATAAAATAAGAGCATCCGGAGTAAGTGCGGAGAAGCGGGAGGCAAGTCAGGAGAGGCACCAGGAGACGACGGGAAGGAGCCCCAGAATCTCCGCAGTTCTCAGTGCCAACAAGGTTCCTCTCCACAAAGACAACAACCATTCAGATGTTCAACTTTAAATATGCAAGACACTCCATCGATTTTATATTAGCGTGTTTGCAAGCCTGAGGTTAAGCATGTGCTGCAAGGTTTTGATCCCGGAGGCAGCGAGCGCAGGGGCGGGCAGGCAGCCGTCCCTCCTGGCCGACAGCTACGGCAGCTCTCACGACGTGTCACCCGCGCCCGCCTTTCCGTGCGCGTTCGGCAGCCGGGAAACGCGCCAGCCGGTACCGTGCCCTGCTCGCCAGCCAGGGAAGCAAAATCCAGCCGTCGGTCCAGGCCGCCCTGCGCGGGTGCAGCCCCGGGAACCCCCCGGGGAAAGCCCCACTGCTCCCGGCTCGCCCGCCTCTCTCCGCAGAGCCTTGCGAAGGGGCTGGCTCCCCGAATCCTCGGCACCCGTAAGCCAGCTCCCCCGATCACTTCACCTCACATCAGCCAGGGAGAAGCAGGGCATCCCATGTCCCCCCCGCAGCCAGGGCACGTGTCGGGCGCAGCCACGGACTCCCCGCGTCCTGGGGCACACCTCTCTTTCTCGAAGAAAATTTGCTCTCAGCTGCCCACGTTTAATAGCTTTCCATCCAGTTCACGTGAAAAAAAGAATCACATCACACCGCTTTGGAAGAGTCGCGACCCCACTGCGCAGGAGCTGTAGCGACTGACGGGTACTGCATCGGTCCCAGCAGCTCCAAGCCCATCGGCCTCAAAGGGAGCCGCAGGGAAGTGGCGATTCTTTGGATTTCATTTCCAGAAGCTCCTCTGAGTTTTGGTTTCCTTGTGAACTTCACACGCTTCTAATTTAAGCTCAGGTTTTTTTGTCACTGAGTATGATTAAATTGAGTATTTCTACTAATAGTTCATTTGTCTTATTTTCTGCAACAATAACTCCTATTTTCCATTTTCTTCCTGAGAAGAGAGGAACCTAGCCAGCCCCTGCATTACAAATAGCTATAAATCCTGGAAAATATGTAGAAGCATTTCAGTTGGTAAATATTGTCTTTAAAACTTCCGTTTATAAAGCCTGAAGCACTGGGAAATCTGCTCTGGCATTACAGACGGATGCACGGCAACTCCCAGCAAAAGGCAGCGGGTCCACTAAGGCTGCCGGGGGGTCTCCCCTCCGCCCTCTGCGACGAGAGCGCTCGTCCCCGGGAGCTGCGGTGGTCCCCAGCGCCCTGCCCGGCCCTGCCCGGCCCCGGGGCCGAGCACCTCGCTGCCAGGCTGGGGATCCCGCCGGGCTCCAGCCCACTGCCGCAGCCGGTGGGTCCCTGCGCGGTGGGACCCGCAGCCCGGGGCAAGTCCTCCAGAGGCTGGGGAAAGCTCGATGAAATGCAACGGTTCAGATCAGGCGATTCCGCATTTTCTCACGACACTTTTCTTCGCTGAGAGATATCCAACGGGCTCCATCGTTAATGGATGAAACAACGTGCGGCTCGGAGCAATCCATCTGCAGCGCGTAACGCTGGCCTTACGGAGGGCAGGAGCGGCGTTGCACATCCCTACAGGCGGCAACAGCTCCGGCCAGCTGTTTATGCACGCACGGAAAGACCAGTCCTTTTTATAGAAACGGCTTTTGCCACATGTAGGCCAAAATTGACTGATACGGAGCTCATCGCTGTGACCGGCAGCACTGCAATAGTATTCAGCCACATCCCACCCCCAGACCCTCAGGCACGGGGCAGGGATGCTCCCCGGAGCTGGGGACTCCTTCCTCCCTCGGCTCCTCTGCTTCCCCGCGCAGCGACTGGTGCTCCGGGACGGAGACAGCCGGGGGGACGAGGACATGAGGGTCACCAGCATCCGGAGGAGGAGGATGAAGCAGGACAGGGAGGGGTCCGGGGGGCTGGGGTGGTGCCTGAGCAGTCCTTGGGGAAGGAGGGGAGCTGCCTGCGGAGCTGGGTGGGTCTGGATGCTTTGCGCCTGTGCATCGCCTCAGCGCGTACGTCAGAAAGCAAGATCTGCAGAGCTGGGTTGGTGTGTGTTCACGCGAACGCTGCGGGTGGCTAGTACCTCCAGAGAAGGCCCGTGTCCCACAGAATCACAGCACACCAGGTGGGAAGGGACCTCAAGGACCACACCTGGGAAAGAGGATGGGGACCGTGCCGCTGGCAGAGGATGGGGCGAACTCCGCTCGTCTGCGTCCGTGCTGCTCGGAGCTGCGCTTGTGGCAAGCATGCCAACGCAGCAAGAAGGACTGCTCGCCGAAGGAGAAAACCTTGATGTGAAATCTTCCAGTGGCTGATGCCCCCACGGCCGGAGCTGCGGGGAGCCTGGGAAGCGACGCCCGGAGGTGGGGGGCCGGTCCGCGGGCGGTGATGCTGACGGGCAGAGGGGCTTTGCCAACCACAGCTTTAATGCCACAAACTCTAGAGACAGGCACAGAGGTACCTGCGGAGACTACAGACCACCCCATTTCACTCCGAGTCCTGACACCAGTTTCCTTCGGATACTGGAAATGTTCATGAACCAGCTCCCGCGATTTTCTGTCCTGGGGAGCACAAAGACAGTGCAAGCCCGGCCCCTGATACAGACAAAACCCCAACACAAACCTGACGCCGATCCATCTCCCCCCTCAGGTATCTCTGCTTTTAAAGCGATTAGGCGAGGGGCCTTAACCAGGAATCCTGGGGGACTACTTAGCAGTCTGAAGTTTCTCAAGGCCACCCTTCATGGTCTCCTTTTGCTGAAAAAGGCCTCCCTTTGTCTTCACCTCCTCGAAATCTGGTGCCCCGCAGTTTCTCAGCTTGACTAACACCCTCAGATAATCACTGCTTTTCCGAGGCTTTTACTCTAATGGCAAAAGTGACTTTGGAACTACGAAACAAACAGCAAATGTTAAGAAGGAGCCAAGTAGAGAACAATATTCCCTTAATCCAGCAGTAAGTCATTTCTCTCTATCGTTCGTAAGGATAAGCCGTGAATATTGATCTCCGTGTGCGGTTTCATGCGGGTGTAGCACAAAGTCAACTAAACCCAGTTATCTGTCTGATGGAACTAAAAATTGTTCCTCAATTTGATTTCGGAGGGAACTCAATGTGAAGGAAATTTAATTATGCTAGTAATACTGAACACAATGAAATGACCATCAAAACGTTTTCCAAAGGTTTAAAATGTTTTTCTTTCGCTATGATTCACTTAAAGCAACCTCTTGTATATCTATGTTACTACAATCTCTTAAAAACTAGGCCTCAAAAATCAATTTGATTACCTCTCTGAATTAAGTATGCACAAATGAAAGCAATTGAGATCAATACAAATTAAGTTAAGTACTCCGCTGTGTACAAAATCATTATGTAACAAGAAACAATTTGAATGAAGATGCAAATAATCACATTGTCGGGGTGCGCAGCCAGCGCGCCTTCACCTGCCCATTTCCATCTGCGGCACACGCGAAACCCTCCTGATCTTCGCAATCCCTGTGAGTGCCCTCTGAGGGCATTTATCCAGAAAAAGAGAACGTGCCCACAAATGAGAAGTGTAGCATGAAGAGTTAATTCTGCTCTTCCAGAGAAGACCCGCTGTTATTGGAGATCTCTTCGCTCGCCCAAACCAACCCTCCTGTAATGGCAAGATGTTCCCTACACCGCGATTCCCGTGTGGAGATGCAGGGATTCCTGCAACGCTCCGAGAGAGCCACGCAGAACCTTGCTGCTTCCTGCCAGGAATGGATTTTCTTGCTACTCAACCTGATTTTTCTCTCTCTTAATTCTGTCACGGAGGGAACGCCTTCCTCTCTCTGGGTCTTGCACCCTTCAGCTATTTGAGAAGAAAAGATGAATGGGCTTGGGGACTTGGTTCTTTTATATTTCTTTCTGGCATGTAGCAGGTCTCAGGCTGTTTGTGTCACACCTCTTGTAAATCTGCTGGGTGGCTGAAATTGGGCTGTAAATTCTGCGGGGCAGGGGCTGCTTCCTCCCGCGCAGGGCTGCAACACCCATCTCGGTGCGGGATCTCCGACAAGGGCCTCTAAGTACTATTGCAATATACTTCCATCATTAATACAGAATAATAAATAATAGATGGGATAGTGCCAATTTATTGCACTCTGGGGCGAGCCTGAGCGGAGCAGGGTGAGCACGCAGTACAGCTCCGGCGTGCTCCCGGTCACCGAGCCGCTCCTGCAAGGCAGCCCCCCGGTTCCTCCCCTGCGGCCGAGCCAGGGAGCGTCCCCTGACACTCGGGAGCCAGCTCGCTCTATAAATAAGCTTTTCTGCGAGCTGCAAAAGGAACAGACCCGATTTCTGACAGATTTCTGCTTCAGAGTTGATGGTGAGCTCTCCTTCCCCACAGCCGGGGGACGTACAAGCTCTCCCTCCTGCCGGGATCCCCCCCAGCTGGTGCAAGCTCCTGCCGCAGGGCAGGCGCTGACGGGACCCCACTGCTCCCCACAGGCTCCTGTTTTCACAAGGAGGGGTGCAACCGCCCGGAGGTACCTGTCAGAGCTCTGGTCCTGGGTGCAATGACACCCCCGGGGTACCCCGCAGGGAACCAGTGACGTTGCCCGGAGCAGAGCGGTGGGGCTGCAGGGACAGACAGACAGACACACTGCATAACTCCTTTAGCCTCGTCGAGGTGCCAAACTACGCTTGTGCTGGTTCAGCGTCCCCGCTGCTTTCAGAAACACAGAAACACGGGCTGACAGGACCTGCGGAGGCGGCAGCATTCACGGGCCGGCAGCCGACGGCGACGAGCAGCGTCACCCCGCCGGCAGCGCGGACACGCCGCTCCCCGGCACCACCGGCTCTCGCAGCAGCCAGAGCGCTCAGGGCCTCGGTCACGGCAAACCGTCGCATCCTTCCAACGGCACTGCGAGTCCTGCGCTTCTAACGCCTGGGAGATTTATGTGTCCTCTTGTTCTGGAGATTCTCCCTTTTGAAGCCCAAACTAGTTTCCAGCTGAATTGTAACACTTTTCTGTAACAAGGATTTATGTTCCCCTCGTCAGAGCACAGAGCTGAAACCAGACCTTCCCCACAGCGAGTGCTCTGCCTGTTGCAGCAGCATCTGCCAGAGATGCACCGGCACATCCATCCCCTCAAGCACCAGAATGCAGCTGTGACCTTCTCCACGGGGAGAAAGGGAAGCGCTTTAGGCATCTTTTCCAAGAAAGGACTGGGAATTTGAAGTTGAGGTAGCTCAGCAAGCACTGAATAGGAGTCTGAAATCTTAGAGTGGGTTAGAATTTGCAATATCTTAGAGTGGGTTAGAATTTGCAATATCTTAGAGTGGGTTAGAATTTGCAATATCTTAGAGTGGGTTAGAATTTGCAATTTCTTGCCTTCTTGTTTTCTGCTGATCACATCCAGCAGCTTTCCCACAGCTACGCCGCTTTGATGCCCTCCCACGCCGCGGTTCCCTCCCAGCACCTTACACGTACAAGTCAGAACCATGGGCCCTACCGCAAGGGAAAGTGCGGCTCTACCGAGTCCTTGCTCTGTGCCTCCAGAGCCGGCTTGTTTTCAGGAATTCTGACTCAAGGGAGAACGCAGGAACTGATTATTTCCTGTCAATGGCTGTTATTGACAGGGCGCAGTTACGAAGAACAGGAGAGGACAGGAGCAAAGCTCTGCCAGCTTATCTGGGGAAGACAGACCGGTGCTGCCCTCCCGGCTCTCCGAGCTCTCCTTGCACTTCGGGCTGCTGAATACAGAGAGCAAGAGCCGGCCTGGGAGGAGCGATGCTCTGTGCCACACAGTCAGGTTCCTACTGCCCTCTCCCCAGGGGCTCACTGAAGCCCAGCTTCAGCCGGAGAGGCAAGCGTCCGTCCCCGCGAGCACCAGCGAGGGAGCGCGTGGAGGCGAGGAAGGGAGCGAGCGAGCTCCCGGCGGGGGGGCCGTGGGTCTCCCCCCTCCGCAGCGACCGTGCTACCGCGCCGCTGGTGGATGGGAGACGGGCTTTGTGGGCGATAGCAGCCGCGTCGAGCCGTGCGCTGTCAGCCCAGTGGTACGAGCTGGCTGACACCCAGCGTGGCTGCGGCGCCGGCTCTGTGTGGCCGCGGCCCACGGGGCTCCTCTTCAGCGCACGGCTGGGGCTGGAGGTGAGAGGGGAGCCAAGACGCTGCACCCTGGCAGGATCCGGGCATGCCGGAGCAGACGCTTGGCACTGAAGATGCCAGGAGGACAGGGGAAAAGCTTTGGGAGCTTATTCCTAATCTGTGTGAGCCTCTGCACATCGGGAGCCTGGGGCCGGGGCTGACATGGTGCCATGGAACCACTGGTCCTTACACAGTGCCATGGAGCCACTGGTCCTTACGCGGTGCCGTGGAACCACTGGTCCTTACACAGTGCCATGGAACCACTGGTCCTTACGCGGTGCCATGGAACCACTGGTCCTTACACGGTGCCGTGGTGCCACTGGTCTTTACATAGTGCCATGGTGCCAGTGGTCCTTACACCGTGCCATGGAGCCACTGGTCCTTACATGGTGCTGTGGAGCCACTGGTCCTTACACGGTGCCGTGGAGCCACTGGGCCTTACCAGCAATAGTGGGAGGAAAGACACTTGTGCTGTGACACTGGCTGCCGTGTCCTCACCTGATACGGGAACGAGTGGGCACAGAGAAGGAAAACAGAAGGCGGCGTGTGGGAAGCTCTCCGAGGAAGACTTCCTCATGCTCTTCCTTTATCTTCTTCAGCTATGCGCTGCTTGCCAAAGCTTAATGCCTCAGCACAGGCCCCCGTTCTTAAATGCCCATTATGACAAGATGAGATCTGCTGGAAAATCACCGCTACTCATAAATATGCTCCCTGCTTACTTAGAGATATTTTGGTCCCAGAGACAATTTGCGTTTTGGGAAACTGCCAGCCTCTATCGCTTGCCTAATAATTCCTTTGTGCAGCATTTACCAGTGGTTTGAGTCCCCTTTTTTTCACAATGAAGTAGTTTGATTTTATAGCTCAAAAAGCCCAAACAGCCCCAAAACACTCCAATTTCTTTTTTGATTGCATTTCTGTCTGCCATCAGCGAGTTGCCTTGTTGATCTTATCACAGAACCCATTTGAGATTACTCTGTTTTGTATGATTTCTGCGTACAAAAATCCTCTATAAATCAGAGAGCCTTTTATGCAAAAGTCTGCAAGATTGATAGAGCTGGATACAAAATCTTTTACCTTGGAAAAAGAGATGTATTATCTGTCGCATTGGACATAATGCTTTCTCTGCATATTCATCTCCAAAGTATGACGGGGCTTTTTCTAGAGAAGACAGGAGACAAGATAGCAGTCTCAAACACAAACAGATTGCTATCAGAAGAAAGGGAGTCATTTTTTTTGCTGTGTCTAGCAGGAATAAGATGAGACGCAAAGGATTTAAAAGACAAAAAGGGAGATTAAGGCTAGTCATTAAGGATTTTTCTGTACCCGTAAGCCCTGGAAGAGATTGTCTAGGTAGCCTGAGAAATCCCCGTCACCGGAGGTTCTTGCAGAACGGGGCAGACAGTCAGGACAAGCGATGTCTCAAGACCTTTTCAGCCCTGCTTTCCCCGTTAGATTAATTCTCCGTACACCTGCAGAGCCCCGTTTCCACTCTGAAGGCAGCCACAGGGGAGCTCCTCTGATGCGAGGAGGCTGCGACGTTTAGTGCTCGGAGACTCAGACTCGACGTGTTGGGTTACTGGCAAGAAGCTTGTCACCTCTGAGTAACGTCTAATTGGAAGGGAGGAAAAAGCCACTCACAACTGGTGGGTGGCAGGACCGTCTAGGACAAGATTTTGTGAATAACACAAGGCAGGAGTGCTAAGGACGAGCAACCGGGGCCGTGGCGCAGAAAAAGGAAGCACAAAGTTTGAGTCAAAACGCAAGGGAAGAAACTGGATCAGTTACTGGAAAATAATCCTTTTGGCAAAAATGTTCTCTCCTTCATGTGTTCCTTGCCACAAATAAACTCTGGCAGTTTTCAGATGTTGCGTTTGGGTTATTTCAGTTCAAATGGTGATGGTCAAGAGATACTAGGAAAAAATGCGATGCTGGAAAAATAAGGAAATAGTGAAGGATCAGAAAAGCTCAGAGTGAGTAACACACGTTGATAGATAATTGTTTCTTTAAAAAAGTAGAGGGAAAAAAGATCTAAACGCATTTAATGACAAATGTGGTCAGATTTATCCTTATCAACCAATCAAGAAACTGATAAAAACTGGTTGCTTAAAAAAATGGTATTCAAATTTCTTCAGGGCAGAAATGTCTTCAGTGTCTTCAGAAATAATGTGGAACAAAAAGATTGGGCAGGATATTATTTCAGAAAGTTGGTACATGAGAAATATAATTTATCACCCAGCACCACAATTTACCGCATGGATTGTTCAAACATAACCACTAATCTATATCTGAAGAGAGTACTAATATTTCAAGCCACTAAGCACCTTTCAAAGAATCTTTATGTACCTGTATATTTAGTTCAACACTAAGAAATAGTTTTATATATAGATAACGCACTTGATACAGATGTTATTATGCCTTAATTTTTCGCTGTGGCTACAGACGACAAAATAGTCTCAAAACCCCGAGGGAGAAGCATCAGGTAGAGCACAACGAGGCAGAGGACGGACGGACAGCAACAGCCCACCTGTACACAACCCACCCCTCGCAACCAGCTGCGGCTGCCCGGGCGCGGGGGGCTGCGGAGGGCCCGCACCCTGCCCCGGCGGGATGGGGAGCACCGTCCCTCGCTCCTCTCTGATGGGCCCCCGGTTCTCCCCGGGCTGGGCTAGGGAGAGCCCGCAGCCACGGCCTGCCCTGGGCTGCCTCGCCCCGCTCCCGCTCCCCCCTCTCCTCCTTCGCCCTTCCCTCCTAGCTCTCCTGCTCCCCTCCATCCTTCTCCTGCTCCCCTCTCTCCTCCTTTGCCCTTCCCTCCTAGCTCTCCTGCTCTCCTCCATCCTGCTCCTGCTCCCCTGCATCCCTCTCCTGCTCCCCTCTCTCCTCCTTCGCCCTTCCCTCCTAGCTCTCCTGCTCCCCTCCATCCTGCTCCTGCTCCCCTCTTTCCTCCTTTGCTCTTCCCACCTAGCTCTTCTGCCTCCACCCCCTCTATCCTGCCTGCTCCTCTCCATCCCTCTCCTCTTCCCCTCCATCCGGCCTACTCCTCTCCATCCCCCCTCGTTCCCCTCCATCCCTCTCCTGCTCCCCTCCATCGCTCTCCTCTTCCCCTCCATCCCCCCACTTCTCTCCATCCCCCCTCCCCTCCATCCCCCCCCCACTTCCCTCCACCGCCCCTTCCATCCCCCTGTTCTCCTACATCCCTCCCGCTCCTCTCCATCCCCCCGCTCCCCTCCATCCCTCTCCTGTTCCCCTCCATCCCCTTCATCCCCCCACTCCTCTCCATGCTCCCTCCGTCCCCTCCGTCCCTTCTCCATCCCCTCCGCCCCCCGCTCCCCTCCGCCCCCCGCCCCGCTGCCCCCGCCCCGCCGCTGTCCGTGGTGCTGACGGTGCCGCCGCCGCCGCTCCCGGCCGGTCCCGGCCGCTCCCGGGGGTCCGCCCGCGGCTCCGGCAAGTGGGGTTCGACGGGCACCCCCCGCCGGGCATCGCCCCGGCCCTTCCCGCGGGGACCGCTGCCGCACCTCCCGGGGGGAGGCCAGAGCCTCCTCGAACCTCTCCGCGTGGCGAGACCCGCCCTGCACCCACAGCAGGCAGAGGTCACGGGGGGGCGGGGGGGAGCAGAGCTTGTCCCTGCCCGGGGGACACCTCCCGGCCGGGCACCGCATGCCCCGGGAGGGGAGCACGGGCCGCGCACTCCGGCCGCGCTCCAGGGCCCAGAGGCCGCGGGGAGGGCGGCGGAGGACGGGGGTGGCACCGCCCGCCGCCCCCTGGCACTGGCGGAGCAAGGGCCAGACGCGGCCGGGGCTTCCACGCGGGGGCCTGCGGGGGAGCCTCGAGCGCAGCTCCCGCGACACCGAGTCCTCCGAGCCCGCGGGTGGGCGCGTCCCCGGCTGCCGGCGGCCCCTCGGGGCTGCCCCACCGGGGTTCAGCGGAGAGAGACCCACGGCGGGGGAGAGACCCCCGGCCGCTGCCGCTGCCCCTCGGGCGAGGGCAGGCAAAAAGAGACAGGGCGGCCACAGCCGCCCCCCTCGCAACGCGCTGCGACCGAGGGGACACAGGTACGGCGAGGTCAGCGCGCCTGCTTTGCACAAATGAATCATTGATGGTGTTTTGGTACAAAAAATGTTTAATCATCAATAACGTGATTCAGCAACCGGGAAATGTAAACAAGCGGTGCGAGCGTTTTGCTGATGGGCCCGGAAAACCAGTAAAGGCACCTGGAGGGCACGGGCCCGCCCGGCCGTGCCCGGCCTTGCTCACGGACACCGGGGCGCGCCGTGGTCCCGGGGGGACGCGAAGGGACCGGGTAAGCAAACGCCTCGCCCCGCCACCCCCGGGGCCCCGGCCAAGCTGCCGCGGCGGCCCCGCCGGCCAGGGACACCAGCGCAACCGCCACGCACTCAGAAACACGCTCTCTGCACCCGTGGGTCTTCACCCGGCGTCCCAGGACCCGCTCGGGCCCGGTGGCTGGCAGCAGGACACGGCCCGGAGTTCCTTTAACCGCGCTCTTGCTGCGTTTACCTCGCAGGGCGTCGGTGATAACGCCCCGGGGTTCAGCGCGGGCCGCAGGACGCGGCTCCGGGTTCAAGTCACCCGACCGGCGGCTGAACCCTGCCCTCGGAACGCCCCGCGCAGCCAGCGGCAGCCGCTCACCTGCAGGCGTTAGTGTTTTTCACCCCGGCGGAAATTTAGGGGCCGCCCGACGGGGCCGGAGCCAGGCAAGGCTTCACCGAGAGGTTCCCGCGGGCGGGCAGGGTCCCGCCCGGAGCCCTCCCGGGGGCAGCCCCGGAGCCCTCCCGGGGGCAGCCCCGCTCTCCGGCCGGAGGGAGCAGGAGCGGGGGACGCCAGCCCGCTTTGGGGACGAGGTGCCGGAGTGCCCACCCGGGGAGCCGTGGGGCTCCTCGCGTTTCGTTTTGCGGGAAAAGCGTGGGTCCGAAGCCCGGGGCAGCTCCCCGGAGCCCCCGTCCCTGCTCCAGCTGCCCCGGGGGGAGCCCGCTGTCCCCGGGAGGGCACTCGCCGTTCTCCCTGGCTGCACCCGCAGCACCACCCGCACGGTCACGCCAAAACCATCTCCAAAGCACGCACCGAACTGCATATTGACTGCGGGCACCCCGCGAGCTGCCCACCCCTCTGCCCGCGCTGCCGGTTCTGCCCGTGCTGCTCCAAGCAGTGCAGCTTCCAGCGCAGAAACGCCCGAGCACCATCCGCCGCCTCAGGAGTCTTTTAAAGACTCCAAGAGTCCTAATAAGCACAGAAACAATAAGAAAGAATAGAATAGAATAGAACAGAATATTATTATATATCTTCTTTATAAGAAAAAATAATAAGCACATCCCGCTGCTACGTCTCACACGGGGATTTCCCTTAAAGGACAGCAGATTTTCGTCCCGTTTGGGAAAAACTTACAGGAGCACAGGGCAAATTGGCCGGTTTTCAGAAATCTGAAATACTTTCGGCTTATTCCCCTTGCTCGGAGGGATTTAAGCAGGCGAGTAAAGAGGGAGAAGGAAGCACCGAGGCAATGAGGCTGCATATTCACACGTGGTAATAATAATAATAATAATAAAGAATCGATTTCCCAAAGGGGATGGTAATTTGCAAAGCTCTTTCCCGCTCCGGCTCCCACTCCACGGGGAACCCGTGCCCACTCGGTTCCAAACTTTACTCCTGGATGCAAAGGCATTCAGGGGTAGCTGGGAAAGTGGAGATACAGAACTATATATGCGTATCTCCGTGTGTACGGCAGAAAATCAGAAATCGCATCTACGCACCCGCCGGGCGACAGCTATAGCTGTCGCCCGGCGGGTGCGTAGATGCGATTTCTGATTTTCTGCCCTATAGGTACGTGTCCGTGGGGAACCCCCCACCCGGGACCGGTGCTGGGAAGGAAAAGCACCAGCAGCGTTACTGGAAATGAGCCGGCTCAGGTTCCAGATCAATGAAAACTGGGTCCACGCGTTTATGCTCCTGTTGCCAGCATTAATGCTCTTTTAATCTTCCAAACATTATCTGCATCGATTTCCCTCCAGATCCGCGTTTGTTTGAGAAGGCGACATCACCGCGTGCTCCGGCAAAAAAAAAAAACAAACCAACAAAAACCCACCCAAACCCTTTCTTTCTGTTCCTCCGATGCTCCCGCTGCAGACAAACCTCGGGACCTTCCTTTGGTTGATCATACAGAAGAACCGGACAGCCAGGGGGTGGTGGAAAGGACGGGAGGAGTTTGCAGCCGCTGTTAGAGCCGAGGAGGAGCTCAGCACCCCTGCCCCGAGCCCTCCTTCCCCCGGCCCGGCCAAGCCGGGCTCTGGAGCGGGCCGCGGAGCCGGGCAAGCCCCGCAGCACGACCACGGCGGCCCCGCACAGCGTCCTGCCCCTTGCGAAAGCCCCGAGAGGCTCCGGAGGCCCCAGGCCGGTGGCTGTTTAACCCACAGCACCTCCGGCCGGGGGTCGGCCAGGGACTACGGCCACTCACGGCTCCTCGTCCCGCCGCTCTGCCGCATCCCACCCCCGCCCCGCAGCCGCCCCGCACGCAGGGGCCCCCTGCGCCCACCGCCCTGCCGGGGGTGGGAGCATCCCGCCGCCTCCAAGCGGGAGAGGGAGAGGGAGCGGCCCGGAGCCCCGCACGCACTCGTGGCAGAGGGAATCCCCCGGCAGAAGGCGAGAGCTCGGCGCGGTTGGGGTGCGGGGCCGCGGGCAGCCCCCGGCCGGCCCCACGGGCTGCGCTGCCGCGGGGCGCGGGGGGGCCGGGGCTCGCCCCCCTCTCTCCAAACCGCGGAGACAAAGGAGGGGCGAGAGCCCAGCGGGGCCTCCCGAGCCCCCCTCCCCGCCCGCAAAGCCACGCAGAGCTCTGTCCCCGTTACTTCGCGGGCGGTAGGATGTGCGGAACTACCGCGGCACCGGCGCGGGAGGAACGACACGGTGCGATCGCGGAGAGCGGGGAAGAGCCGCCGGGAGGGTCCAGCTCCGGCAGAGACGCCCGCCTCGCCCCGCAGCCACCCCTCCGTGGGTGCCAGCGGAGTGGGCTGCGGGGCGAGGGGCTTGCGCCTGCCCGCTGCTAGTCACAAACACGCGGGGATGGATCTGTCCGGACCGGCATCCACCGAAATAAAAGCACGACGGGCTCGGCGGAGCAAACATCCCCAGGTTCTAAACTGCGCTCGGGGACAATCCGCTGTCAGAGCAGAGAGCCAAGCCGGACACAGCCGCACACCACCGCGCCCGCGGTCTGTGCGTCTGTCCACGCGTGTCTGTCCGTGTCACAGCCCATCCATTTACCATATATCCATATGCACCAGAGGAGCAGTTTCCACGGGGGGGTGGGGGGGGAGGACAGACGCGTGACAGGCAGTGTGCCACAGCAGGCGCCGGGTGGCCCTGCCCGACGTCCTGCCTTACCGTGGGACCGGACAGAGGAGCGAGCCGGTAGCGAACGCGTCCCTGCCGCCCCCGCTCTGCCCTCGGGCCGCCGCGGCGGGGCCGGGCGGCTGCGCGCCCCGGCACGTCCCGCACCGCCGGGGAAGCGATCGCGCCGGGCGTCCCCCCCGAGCCCCCAGCGCGGTGCGGGGGCCGCCGCCGGCCGCCCCGCTGCCCCCCCCCGCCGCGGCCCGCCCGCCCCCGCGCCCGCAGAACAATGGGGGCTGCGGCGCCCCGCGCGCGCGCCAGGGGGCGCCCGCGCGCCCTCCGCGGGACAATGCGGCCGGGCCGCGGGGCTGCGCGGGGCTGCGCGGGGCTGCGCGGGGCGGCCGGCCCCCCCCGCCGCTCCGCCCGGCCCCCCCCGCCGCTCCGCCCGGGCCCGCCCGCCCCGCGGACGCGGCCCCGCCGCCCGCCGGCGCTCGGCCTCTCGCGGTGCGCCCGGAGCGGCAGGAGGGACGCTCGCCGGGAGCGCGGCGCGGCGCGGGGGGCGCGCAGGGCGCCTTTCAGCACCCGGCCGGGGAGAGCTGCCCCGGCCCCGCCGCCCGGCAGCGGCCGCGGGGGGCTCCAGGCCGGGCCCGGCTGCCCGGCGCCGGCAGCGGAGAGCGCCCCTCCGCCGGCCCGGAGCCCCGCCGAGCCCCGGCGGCTCCGGGCCGGGCTGCGCAGGTGCCGGCGCCGGGGGAGGCGGGGGACAGGCCGGCCCCGAGCCCTCGGCCCCGCGCCCGGCCGCTGAGAGCGGGCGAGGCGGAGCGCGGCAAGGGGAGGCCGCCGAGCCGGGCCGGTACCGGACCTGCGGAGCCGGCCAGGGCGGCGCTCGGCTCCCGGAGGGTCGCGCTCCGCTCCCCGCTCCCCGCCGGCCTCCCGCGGGGCGCCGGCCCGCACCTACCTGCCAGCCGCAGGGCCGACATCCTCTGGAACTCCGGCTCCTGCAGCCACTTCCACATCCTCCGGAAGGTCTCCCGGCCGGACTTGAGTTTACTCCAAGGCTTAGGGTTCCGCAGCAAGTCCGAGAGGGTCCCCTGAGAGCGGCACAGCACCCGCTGGGCGAAGATGGCCTGCGGGATGCTGTAGCGCTTCAGCTCCGCCGTGATCCTTTGTGCCACTTCTTTGGTGTTGATCTCCTCCAGCTGCCCCGAGCTGCTCACCTGCGAGCCGGAGGAGGAGGAGGGCGGCCGCTCCCGGCCGGCGGGCAGCGCGGGCCCGTGGGGCGGCGGGTGGCCCGGGTGCGCGGGGTGGTGCATGCCGTTCAGGTGGGGCATCATGGCGGGGGGCGTCCCCAGCCCCCGGGAGAGGTGCTGGTCCCCCCGCGCCAGCATGGCCGCGTGGGCGTCAAAGTTGGGGCTGAGCATCTTCTCGTGGCCGGGCGGCCCGTAGCCGTGGAGGCCCTGCTGGGCGTTGTGGAGGGGGCCCAGCCCGTTGCCCAGCGGCGAGAGGCTCTGCCCCATGCCGGGCATCTCCTTGTAGGGCCCGTAGAGGTTGTTGACGGCGGGCAGCCCGCGCTCGTCCCGCATGAGGGCGAAGCTGCCGCTGACGTTGCCCGAGAGGCGCTGGTGGTGGTGGTGGGCGTGCGGGTGGGCGTGCGGGTGGTGGAACTTGTCGGAGACGGTGGAGATGGGCGGCAGGGGCTGGAGTGGCGTCAGGGTGGTGTAGGTGCTGCTCATGCCCATGCCGGGCGGCGAGGACTCGCAGGGCATGCTCATGGCGTGGTGCAGCGGGATGGAGAGCTCGGGGCGGTACTCGGCGGCGCCGTCCAGCAGCGAGGCCATGCTGGACACCATGGCCGGCCGGGCGGCGGCGGGGGCCAGCTCCTGGTGCGGCGGCGGCGGCGGCGGCGGCGGCGGGGGCACCCGGAGCGGCCCGGCGCTGCGGCCGCCGTGGTGGGGGCTGGGGCTGCCCATCAGCTCCGGCTCATGGCCGGCCGCCCCGTGCAGGCTGCCCAGCGGCTCCATCGCCATCTCGGGGTTCATGGCGCAGGCACCCGGCTCCCTGGCGAGGCATCGACGGGCGCTGCGGCCGCTCCTCATTCACTCATGGGGGCGGCGGCCGCGCCGGGGGGGGGGGGGCAGCGCGCCGCGGCCCGAGGCCGCCCGCTCCGCCGGCCCCGCGGGCAGCGGGCAGCGGGCAGCGGCGGCTCAGCCGGGCCCGCGCCGGCCCCGCGCCATGTCCTCGCCGCGCCGCCGCCGCCGCCGTCTGCGGGCGGCGGGAGCTGTCCAGGGCGCGCCGCGCGCACCGCCTGGCCGCGCCCGCTGGGCCGGGCCTGCGCGACTGACAGGCGGCGCGGCCGCGCGGCCGGCGCGGGGCGGGGCGGGCCCGCCAATGGCGGCGCGGCGCCGGGCGGGGCGGGGCGGGGCGGCGGGCCGGGACCCGCCGGGCCCTTAAAGAGGCCGCGGCCCCCGGCGCGGCGCGGGGGGCGTCTCGCCGCCGGGGTGGCGGGGCCTGCCCGGGCCCCTCGCGCACCGCCGCGCCGGGGATCCGCGGCCCTGGCAGCCCGGCGGCGGCTCGGCTCCTCCTGGAGACGGCCCGGCCCGAGCGCCGCAGCCCCGGCCCCGCAGGCCCCCGCAGGCTCCTGGCGTCCCCGCAGATCCCCTCGGGCGCCTCGGCCCCCGGTGACCCCCCCCCGGCTCCTGGCGTCCCCTCAGTGTCCCCCCCCCGGCTCCGTTAAGCGGCCGCACCGAGTCCCGGCAGGCGGCGATCCCGCCCGGCCCGGCGGTGCCGCCGCCCCGCCGGCCCCGCGCTCCCGGCTGCCCGCGGTGCGGGGCGGCGGGCCGGCCGCGCAGATGTCGCCTTTGTGCGGAGCCGGCGATGGGGGCCGGGGAGCCGTGACCCATTCCTCCCGCTCGGCTGCCGGAGGGCGAGCAGGGGGCCCGGCCAGGCGGCCCCTCCGGCCGCCGCGCCCGCGGGGAGACCGCCCCGAAGCGGGAAGGGGGCCGGGGGCTGCCCCGGAGCGCGATGGAGCTGGGGGCCGGGCCCCGGGCGGCGGCGGGTCCCGGCTCCCTCGGCAGCGGGGACGCCTCACCCGGCGCTCCGGCCCGTCGCGTCCCCGGCGGAGCCGCGCAGAGGCCGCCGCTCCCCGGGGGTCCCGCTCGGCACGGCCGGCCCGCGCTGCCGGCACCCCCGGCTGCTGTGTTAAACCGCGGCGCAGCGTTGATCCGCGTTGTGAGCGGCATTAAATATGGCAGAAAGTACGGGCTGGTGAAAATGTGAGCACACCGCAGCACACGGAGCGGTGCGGTCACAAAAGAAACCCGTGTCCCCGTGTCCGCCTGCTGCTGCCCAGCTGCGCGACTGCTCCCACTAACGCACCCCCCCCCCAGACACCCACGTCTTCCCCCCTCCTGAGGACGGGCCGGCTCCCCAGGCCGCCGCTGAGCCTCGGGAAGGGGCAGCAGCAGCCCCCTGCGCCGAGGCCGCCTGGCCGAGAGGCGCAAACCGGCGTGATCACAGCGGGTGGTTTGAACTGTTCCATGTTTGCCCTTCCCAAAACCATCTGGTGCGCGATTGCAGGGCCATCGACCGGGAGCTGTGAGCTGCGAGCCCCCGTGCCCATCCAGCGCGTCCCTGGCAGCCAGCGTTGCGCCGAGCGGCGCCCGTCTCGCAGCTCCGAAGGTCCCCAGGTCCGCCGCTGCCCGTCACCGTCCTGCCTGGCCGGGCTCCGGGGGAGGTGGGAGTGGGGGCTGCGCTGGAAGGGGAGGCAGCGGCGGGAAACAGCCTGCGGGTTCTCAGCGGGGCTTCGAGCGCGGCCGTAGCCTCGGCACATGCGGCCCTGCGAGGGCTGTGGGGAGAGGCAGGGAGGGAGGGAAGCAGGCAGGCAGGCAGGCCACAGAGAGGCAGGGAGCAGGCAAGGAGGCAGCAGGCAGCTGTGCAGGCAGCTGTGCAGGCAGGCAGGTGAGGAGGTGGGCAGGGGGGGCCCAACGGGAGCAGGGCCCGTGGGAACAGGAGCCCCCGGCACATTGCTGGCAAGCAGGGACCTGCCTGCTCCGGCCAGGCGCCGTGCCCTCCGCACACCCCACTGCAGGGCACCCGTGTTGCGCTGGGCCATGCCATGCCATGCCATGCCATGCCATGCCATGCCATGCCATGCCGGGCCGTGTTGAGACGTGTCGGGCTGTGCCGTGCCATGCCAGGCTGGGTCGTGCTGGACTGTGCCGCGCTGTGCCAGGCTGTGCCGGAGTCTGCCATGCCGTGCCATGCTGAGCCACGCTGTGCCTGACTGCCGGGCTGTGCCGTGCTGTGCCGGGCTGTGCCAGGCCATGCAGCTGCTCCCAGCCGTGCGGTTCCCTCCACTGCCCCCCCCCCCCCCCCCCCTTTAATCAGTAACGCGGCGAGGGCAGCTCCGAGCAGCCGTGTCCTTGTGTTTTATGTCATCCTTATCTCGCGCCCCGATAACCATCGCTACGTTTGTAAAGGTCCCACCCCCACTGTGTCTTTCCGGTAACGAAATGGGGGAAAATGGGGGGAAATGTCACCTTTTTGATAGGATCAACGAGAGTTCAGCCTGGGTTGGACACTGGGGAGGAAAATCCTGAGCAGGGCCAAGGGGGAGAGGTGTGCAGGGGCGGTGTGGTGGGGGGCTGCGGGGAGCCGTGGGCAGGGTGGGCAGGGTGGTGTGGGCAGCGTGGTGGGCAGCGCAGCGTGGGCAGTGTGCCGAGCCAACCCGCCTGGGCCTGGGTGCAGGCAGGGATGGGTGCTGGGCATCTCTCTGCTTTGGGACATGCAGAAATACCATGGGGCTTGTAAACAAATGCAGCTGGGGAGTGAAAATGGCTGAGTCCAGCCCAAAAATGGCTGTATTTTATATTCTTCCGAGGTAAGACACCGTGCGTTACCAGGCCACTCGCCAGGGTGCCCCGAGTCTCTTTTCAAACCGGTTGTGTATGATAGCACCCAGTTTCCCTGCACATTTCCACTGCGGATCCCCAAGGCTAGCGATCCGTTTCTCTCCGCACTGCTGTCGCCGCGCGTCTCTGGAGCTCGCAGTGTTTTCCAAGCTGCTTTTCGGCACTAATCAAGTGGGTACAAAATGAAGGTCCCCCCACCCCAGCTACCCCTGCCGTTGTCAGCCTGTGGTGGAACAGGGAAAAGAAAGGGAGAAGAGAAAGCAGGCCCTGGCACGAGGTGCCTTTGTTCAGCGCAAGTTATGCGTGAAATCTTTTTGTCCTTCCTAAAGGCAGGCAAAAGTTGCAGCTGATTTGGGGAAAAGAGAGGCAAGTGCAGCCCTCCGGGGGCGGAGGTGCAGGCGGGGAGGGGAGAGGGTGGGCAGACCCCGACAGGAGCCAGGTGCCGCAGATGTGCTGGCGTCCTTTTCCTTTTCCTTTTCCTTTTTCCTTTTCCTTTTCCTTTTCCTTTTCCTTTTCCTTTTCCTTTTCCTTCCCCTTCCCCTTCCCCTTCCCCTTCCCCTTCCCCTCCTCCTCCTCCTCCTGCTTCCCCTTCCCCGAAGAGCCGAGGTGGGAAGGCACCCCTGGAGACCAGGCACTCCAACCCCTGCTCAAACCGTGTCGCGCAAGCGGGAGCTGGTGGCAGGACGTGCTTTTTCGGATACTCAGCTCCTTCCCCTCCTGGGAAGTACCAGCGCTCTCTTACCGAGCGGGAACCGTTACCTATAGATTAAGATTAATCATACTTTGAATTTTAGCTCCATAGGTTTGCAGAGATCTTCTACCACGTTTCATAACTTAAATGAAATACAACTTTTGGTTGAGCAAAAAATGAACTGCACTGGTTTACTTGATTGTGTATCGATCCCCTTTTCTTTCAGAACAGGCAGCTGCGTGCAGCTCCCTCGGGAGGCACCTACCCCCCTGTTTGCCAGCCGGGGTGGTACTCGGCTTTAGCGGGCTCTGCGCCGGTGGGCGCGGGACGAAGTCCCCGGCCTCGGCGGAGCGGCAGGAGCGCGGTGCCCCGGCGGCCGGAGCAGAGGTGCCGTGTGCCGGCCGCGGCAGGGCTGCAGGCTGGCGCAGGGGCTGCGCAGGTGGAAGCGGCGTTTGCCGGCGCCTTCGGGGGGCTGGGCTGCACCCGTCATTTCCATCAATTATGCTCTCTTTAAGTTAACAGAGGAAAGATGAGAAATTGATTTTTTTTTTCTGCAAAATGATATTTTCAAAATTCAGGAGATAAGGCCTGACTTTGACCTTTTCTTTTTAAGCCTGCGCCCGATTATTGCGTTCCATGATGATGTTATGTTACACATAGTAGTGTCTAATTCTGGTCTCTTGCCAAATTGATGTCAAAATCTTCCTGGTAATCAACCCACAAACATATAAATATCGGCGCACAGCACAGTTGCAGCCAACGCGGCGGGCACGTCGTGGCACGGCGCTGCTCGTGTGCCGCGTTGCCGGTGCTCTGCCTGCCGTCCCGCAGCCGGCGGGCAGCGCGGGCACTGCCAGGGGGCTGCGACTCGGTGGGGGCTGCGGAGCCCGGGGCTGCCGCCGGCCCCGCTGGAGACAGCGCTGGGGAGAGCTCCGCATTCCTGCCCCGTGGGCGCCGCCTGCTTCGGCATCCGCCACGGGGCTCCCCGGGGCCCCCGCGCCCAGTCGACTTTTCTCCGCATGCGATGGAGGGTGCTCGGGTGTCCTTTGGCACCCACGCGAAACAACGCCCTGCCGGCAGTCCCGTCGCTGGCAGCAGGCGCGGGCATGGCTGGCAGGAGCCGTGCCAGAGAGCCGGGGCGGCCGTCGCTGCTTCCAGCCTGACGCGCTTCGGCTGCCCAGCGGGAAGCGGCGTTCCCTGCCTGCATGGCTGCCTTGGCCAGAGGCTTTCCCTCCGCTCTGGGGGGAGGGAGGAGGGAGGTTTCTTTGTTAGCTTTCCTCCTTCTCGCTGCCTGCAGCCAGGACTCCGGTGCCGCTGCCGGGTGCCCTCGCTCCCCCTGAACCAGGCAGCGGTGCAGTGCCCGAGGGGCCGGTGGGCTGGGCTGGACCTGGGGGCTGACCTGGCCTGGCCGCGTTCCCCCCAGGCTTTCCTGCTCAGTATCCTTTTTTTTTGGCTGTGGCTCCCCTGGGTATTTGAATTTTAATTCCTCTCCGCTTTTGTTCACGAGGGGTTCGACTCTGCAGTTTCCTCCAGCACCCACACTCATCTGAGCGTGGGGAAGAGAACGCCCTGGCCCGTCCGCGCTGCAAAACTGGTCTGGCCCAAACTGCACGTAAAAGGGCACATCCAAGGATTCGTCACCTGCGCTCACAGCCCTGCGCGCCCCGCTCACGTTAGTGCGGGACGTGGCACAGGCACGGGCGAGCTGTGCCTTAAAAGAGCTGGCATGAGCTGGCCAGGGACGGCACACACAATTTTCACCTGCTTTTAAACAAATATTGCAAGTGTTTTCTTTTGGTATTTTGAAATTGCTCTCGCAAGTCCTTTCTTCTCTGCAGAGGGGCCCGCTCCGGCCCCCCGTGACGTCTGCCCAGTGACGGCAGCGCAGCTGGACACGGCTCCAGGGGGACTGAAACCTGTATTGGCCCCAGGTGTATCTGCTGCCCAGGGACTGGGTTTTGCTCATGAGGAGCAGAACCAACCTTCCTTGTGATTTTTCTCCTCCCAGGCAGGATTTCAGTTATTTAGAGGTAAAAGACAAGTCGGACAATATGGGATTTTTTTTCCCAGAGTTTTTCAGGGAGCACTTTAGAGTGTAAAACAGGCCCGAGAAAGCCGAATCCAGCTTTATTAGTGCAAATAGGTAGCAGGAAAAATGGCTCTGAGGCTACCTGGGGGAAGCAAGACGCTGCCGGCACCCTCCGGCCCCGGCATGGAGGGGCAGAGGCTCTGGGGAGCTTTCCTCGGATTTGTCAGTGGGAAGATGAAGGAAAGGATTTTTCCTCTCCCATCACTACCCCAGAAATTGGTTATGGGGCAATAAATCCCAGCCGGAGTGGTGCTTGCAGGGCTGCTCTTGCGAGGGGTTCCGCGTGCAGCCGCCAGCCCCGGCGCCCCCGTCCCCGGGCGTCCTCGCCGGGCAGAAGCAGCAGCTCTGGGGGGTGAGGACGGCGTCCCCGTGGCACACGGGGGCAGCCAGGAGGGGCCGGCGGAGGCGAGGGCCGCGGCAGCGGGTGGGTGGTTGCCGGCTCGGGGGTTTCTCGCTCGGTGCCTCCCAGGGGACAGCCCCAGCTGGGCGCACCCCGGCCCCCGCGGCGTGGCTGATGGCACACTTGGCCGGCGAGGGCCATGGTTAAAGATTAAAACTGGATCCAGTCTGCAATATTTATCTTGGGAGCAGGAGGGCTCCGGCTTGTTTGGTTTGCGGGAAGCGTTGGGCAATGGTGACGCTGGCGTGGAGAGACCCGGCAGGGCTGGCGCCCGTGGGGCGCGGGGTCCCGGCTGTCCCCACGCCGCGAGCGGGGCGTGCGGCGGTGCTGGCTCTGCGGGCAGGAGCGGGGCAGAGCCCGGGGGACGGGCCCACATCACCGGTGCACCCCACGGCTGGGACGCGGCTGCTCCCCTCCCATGCTTTGCGGTGTCCTGCCCCTCAATGGAGACAGTGGCACCTGCCTCTCTGCCAGGGTTGTTTCAAGGATAAATATGCTGAGGGGTTTATGTGACCAGGTGTGAGTGATGGGAAGCATGCAAGTAGCACGGACAGAGAATGCTTTTTCATTTGTATCACACTAAATGTTACCTAATAAACCCTTTTCAAAGATTAATAACTGGTTGCCCGGACTATTAGCCCTACTCTGGAAACATCCGTACAGCCGTACCAGGACAGTGAGCCCTCCAGTTCATAGGGAATTGCGGGGCTTAAATGTATTTTGGTGCTGAGAGTCCCTGATGTGCGCAAGAGTGACAAACGTTTTTCGGGAGCTGACTTGAACAAAGTAGTGTAATGTGTGTGGTAGAATGCTGACACTGCATTGATTGGGAGGGAACCAGATTATGTGACAGCTGATTTCTTGTTTTCATAGGTATGATTTTACAAAGAGTTGATGGAAACCACTTAGAATTTTTATATGTCCCGGTTAGCACCTAAATTATCACTTTTTATATAATTTTGGGGTTTGGTATCCCCAAAATATCCCCTAGTGACTATTGCTAGGCAATAAATACTGACAATGTAGATGGATTTGGCAACTGTCTAGGCTTCAGTAGCGGTCAGCGGGAGAACCCACGCAGCTCCCGCCCGGCCGGTGCTTCCCAAAGAGCCCTGCTGCTGCCGGGGCTTGGGTGAGTCTCAAAGAGGGATGGGCAGGCGCCAGGTACGCTCCTGCACCGCTCTCACAGGCACGAAACAGGCAGCAAAGAGGGATTTGCAGGTACAGGGAGAATGTTCCCATTACTAGGAATCCTCTTAATTTCATAAAGGCATAAAAGAATCCGATACCCACAAGCTGCCTGTAACAAAAGACTAGAGATCCAAAGCATGTTTTAATGGTGGAAGTTAAAAATAAGGCAGCAGTTTCGGCAGCAGTACAAGTCCTTAAATCAGTCAGTTTAAAATCTCAAAGTCCTTAAATCACTCCGCGCTGCCGTTCAGCCGCAGCACGTGGGCACGGCACCCCAGCCCCCGCGCGACATGCTTGGGGCAGCGCGATGCGCCCCTGCCCGAGGGTCTGCGGCGGCCCCTGTCTATCGCCCTGCCTTCACGTGAACTTCCAAGAACCCACGGCAGCGTTCCTTCAGGAGCCGGGAAGGACTCCAAGCGGTGTTGAGGTGGGAGCTGGCCACAAGGCAGAGGTGGAGTGGGAAGGATCGGTCGGCTCTGACGCGGCAGGATGGCAGCTCCCGGGGCTCCAGACCCACCTGCAAGGAGAGCAAGAGGGTCCTGGCTCAGGCTGCACCCGGACAGGCGTCAGCCCGCCGAAACATCCCCTGACACGGGCGAAACCAGGACAAGTGGCTGCTGAGCCCCGGGGCGCGGGGCAGCCTCCGTCGAGCCGGCTGCGCCCTCGGCCGGGGTGCAGGCGCCGTCCCTGGCAGGGCTCCTCGGCGCGGCCCACCGCCGGGGCCGTCGGCTGCTCTCCACCACGGTGCGTGTCGGCCGGCCGGCCCCTTCCACCGACATCCCCCCGCCCGAGAGCTCCGGGGGCTGCCGCCTGCGGCAGGGCTTGGCGAGAAGGCACGGGAACGGAACGGCCATCCTCAA
The DNA here is from genome assembly GCA_009819775.1 of Phoenicopterus ruber ruber. Classification (NCBI taxonomy): domain Eukaryota; kingdom Metazoa; phylum Chordata; class Aves; order Phoenicopteriformes; family Phoenicopteridae; genus Phoenicopterus; species Phoenicopterus ruber. Next base: position 805,382 of record CM020246.1, read on the forward strand.
GGTCAAGGGCTGCTGTGCCGTAGCGTCCGCTGGAACAGAAGGTGAAACAGGCTGAAGCGGGGCAATCTGTCCTTCCTGCCAGTGTATCGTAGGTAACGGGAGTGGGTTAGAAGGTGTTCTTGGGAATGTAATTCACTTTAATGCACAAATACCCTGAGCCAAGCTGTGTGCTGATTTACATGCTTTGCAACGCCACGTATTTCACGGGAGTGCAGAATTTGATCCATCGCACTAAGCGTATTGCACTGTATAATGAAATATAGGGAGCCATAAACAAGACCTTTGGCAACCCTTCTGATGAAGTTTTCCAGTAAAACCTTTTGTTTAAGGCCGGGTGCGCTGAAAAGCTGACATGCTGATGTGCAGAACACAGGCCCTGGAGCCCACAGTTGAGCCCTCAGAACCCCTGCCTGCCCGCTGCCCGCTGCCCAGGGCGCCCTGCCCACGCTCGCCGGGACCGGCGGGGTGGGGGCCCGTGACCAGCAGAAGAGGAGAAGTTGCAGCCACCTGCAGACGGGGGTCAAGGGCACAAGCCCACCCTGAGCGGGCGCAGGGAGAGGACAGGTCGGGTGCTGGGAGAGCAACTTGGCCACGAGCTCGCCAAAACCAGCGCAAGCAAGCGGTGGGTAGTCGGTGGCCGAGGGCGAGTATAAACGAGTAGCACCAAAACCAGTAGGGACAGTATCAGCAAGCCGAGGCACAAGGGAAGGGCGGCTAGCGAGGGAGTTGAAAAGCGCCGGTAAAACCTTCTGGGAGTTGTTAAAGGCGAGAAGGCGGCCGAGGGGAGTTGTTCCGCTCCCCGGGGAGGGAAAGCTGTCAGTGGGGAGCGGGGCTGTGTCGGTGCTTCGCCGGCAGGGCGGGAGGAGGTATCGGGGAGGGTCCTGTGGGGTCTCTCCTCGCCAGCTACGAGCCGATATTTTCATTAGCAGCCGGCACGGCGGTACTGCATTAATCTGTGTTAGTGCTAGTACCCGGCCGGAGGCGCGTGGGGCTGGACTCCCCAAAGCGGGTGCCGGGAGCGGGGCACACAGCAGCACCCGGGTGCCTGCGCCTTCCCCCCGCACCGGCAGACCCCGGGGGGGCTCGGCTGCAGGCAGCTGCCCGGGGACCCCTAACAGCCGACGGGTTTTAATTGCACCGCGCGAGCCAGGGTTTCCTTCTGACCTGGGGCGCGTGAAGTCTCTCTGCAATGGGGAGCTCCATCCCCTATGGAAAATCCCACCCGCAGAGACCTCGAGTTTGGGAACTCTTCTGAAAACTGGACTTGGCTCCCTTTTGTCATGGGCTGGATCTTGGATAATTATTTAGTCGGACTATTGCCGAGCTGGTACGTGTGCTTGAATCTGCGAATATTCTGTATTTACCCACTCAGCAGGAAAAAAATCAGTTATAGTGGGAGAGAGCATTACCTGTTTGGGCTCGTTAGCAGGAAGGGTGATTTGCTCTCATCAGCGCGGTGCAGGAGGCGGGGGCCGGGATAACGGCAGCCAGTCCTGCCGCGGCTGCGGAGAAGCCGCAGGAGAGTCATACAAGCTGAGCACATTTCCAAGCCCACAGCGTATCCTGTAAAATACGGAAGGCGTTTTGATCCAAATGCCGATCTGGTGCTCAGCAGCGTGTGCCTGCGGCTCGGACACCCTTCCGGTGCCGGCCCCTCGTTATTACTGGCAGGAAGCAGTTCGGGAAATAATAAGAAGGAAGAAGCGGACACAGCTGAGTTTTACAGACTTCCAATGCACAATAAAACATTTTATTTAAAAACAATGCATTCAATATTGTGTTTTGGCACACGAGTCAACGTTGCAGGCACATTCACACCAAAGAATCACATTGCTGGGAAGATCCCAAACGAACCGCCGCGTTGCCCTCCGCAAACGACGCTCAGGGGGAGGACGCGGCACGGCGCCACGCGGAGAGCCAGGGCCCCGCTCACCAGCCTGCCCACGCGCTGCGCGGGCCCCCCTCGGGCCGGGGCCGCAGCCGGTAGGAAACGCGTCCGCCTGCGGGCCCGATCCCGGGCACGGCACGGAGGGTCCCGCGGGAGCAAGGCGGAACACCCGCTTCGCGTGCAATGCACTTCACACCACGTGCAGCTTCGCCGTCCACCTGAGACCGTGCCCTGGCCCTCTATGGACATTAGCCACTTAAAAATAAATAATGCTTTTAGTATGGCTGTTAAATAATGAATCCTTTATTACAATTATGGCATTTTTTTTTTCTTTTTTCAAAATATTTATCTTTTTTTATTGAAAACAACTCCATCAGGCATTGAACTGTATAGCCATTAGAATAAAGACACATTCATTTACAGAAAACCTGCTTTTTTCTAAACGATTTGTTTTGCAACCTCCATTCACAGTTAGTTATATTTCACAAACGCTTGCTTTTTGGTATACTCCACGATTAAACCCGGTAGCCAAAATGACTTTGTTTTACTGTATCTTGCTACCGTTCACTGAAAAGATGCAAGCAACGAAAAGACAAACCCAAGATGTATGAACGAAGAGAAGGTAACACACGTATTCCCGCTCTTATGTACACCCCCTCCTCGCACCCCCTGCCCGGGGCCCGATCCTCCCCGACGGCAGCACCCGCCCCGAGTGCCCGCTGAGGTCCCCGCCGGGGGGGGGGGCCCTCAGCACCCGTCCCCTCGGCAGAGGGGCTGGAGCGGGACGCGGCCACCGCTCGCCTCCGGCTGCCCGCAGCGCGTGGGACACCGTCCCGGCAGCCTGCGGCCGAGCGGGCTCCGCGTCCCGCCGGCCCCTTCCCCCGGGGCCAGGCAGAAGGACTCCTCTTCGTTTTGTAAACGCAAATGTTCTGTACTTACAAATACTGACGGCGCTGCGTTACGCACACTTCCACTTAGCCGTACTCGCTTGCCTAGACACGCAGTGAGAACAGCGAGCGTCCTCCCCGAACCGTCAGGAATTCAGACGGACACAGGAAGATTTTGGGCCAAAGAGACGGGGAGGAAGAGCCCAGCCAAGGCGACACCGACCGCCGGTGCCGTTTACCGTCCCGCGCAGGGAGGGCGGCAGCCGGCCCCCCGCCCCAGGGAGCCGCGCTCGCTGCCGGGGAGCGGCTTGTTCATCTCACGGACGGGCGTCTTCTGCCGGAGGGAGCCCGGTCCCGAGAGCCCCTCCTGCTCAGCCGCTGCCTTGGCTGCGCCCTTCGGTCCTCACCTCTCCGCCGGACCCCACCGCGACCTCCCGCCTTCCTCCCGGCGCGCAGCGGCTCACGGCCGCGAGCAGCCGAGCCTGGACCTCCTCGGAGGGCTCCTCTGGGCTGAGCGACGGCAGCCGGCCCCGGGGGCTGCTCCAGGGCCGCTCCCCGCCACCGAGCATCGGCTTCCTCCGGCTCAAAGGGGTTTGCTACCGAACCAGAACTCCACGTGCCGTGAGCCCGGCGCAGGCAGAAAAGGACGCTGAGCCCAGACCCGTCAGATCAAACACTGCGGGGGGGGCACCCCACTTTACTGCTCTGGGGTGCGCAGTGCCCCGATGCGAGGTTCTACAAGAAAACCAGCCTGAAAACGGGGTTTGGGCAAGAGCCCACTCTGCCCCCGGGCACCAGGAGGGTCTGTCCCTGCCTGGGGGGCAGAGCCCACCCTGGGCCGCTGCGTCCCGCCGGCCGGCACCGCCTGCCCTTCCCCTCTGGCCTCTCCACAAAAGCAGAATTCAAGGAGCACCTAAGAAAACAGGCAAAAACCGAAAGATGCACATTTTAAGACGGTTTTCCACGTCGCAAGAGCTTGGACAAAAAATATTGATACTAAGAAGCAATTTACTTTGGGCTGTATTGCGCCATTGATTTTGGGGCAGAACTCCCCATTAAAATCAATGATTCTGAAATGTTCAATGTGGTTCTGAAAAATCGATGGGGAGTTTTGCTTAAAAATCAATGATATAATATAGCGCTCTGTCAATAATTTTTCTGTATTCCCATTTCCGAATATTTGCAGTCGTTTTCGTGCTTCCTTCTCCGCACTCGGTGACTCTTTGTGCCTCTGGAAAGTTCCAGCTGTGCTGCGAGGGCCGTCCCGTGGGACCGGCGGGGGTCCCGTCCCTCTCCGGGGGTGGGAGGGGGCTGCAGAGCTCCGGGGCTCCCCCCGAGACCCCCCAGCGGGGTCTGCTGCCTTCAGCCATAACGCGAGCTCGCCGCAAGCGGGAGGAACCTGAGAGAGACACTGTTTGCTCAGACTAAGCGAGATCAAATTAAGGTATCGGGCATTAAACCGCCTTTCCGTCGCCACCCGCTCCACGATCCGGGGGCACGCGCGTCCCTGGTGCTCTCCGGCGTGGGGGCGCGTGGGGTGTCACACAGCCACGAGAAACAGCCTGGGGGTGCGAGCTGTGGGGAGAACAGAAGTTCCGACTGCGGGCGGTTTTCCCAAGTTTTTTGTGATTAGGAAGGGAAATCAAATTTAAAAAAAATAAATTATGAAAAATTAAAAAAAACTACCCTGGGGCAATTTAGGGTTTTGGTTTCAGCTTGTAATTTTCACATTTTACCTTCTCTCCCGGGTGCTCTAAAGCAGCGGTTTGAGCAGCGAGACGTGCACTGCTCAGGACAGACCGGCCGAGGGGCTCGGCCGCGCCAGCGCCGATGCCTTCCCCTCCGGCACGGGCCCTCGGGCTCGGCAGGGCGCTGCAGGTCTCTCCGGCCCAGCGCCGCACAAGCTTTGCCGCTCAGGTGCAGCAGCCACGCAAACCCTTGTGTCACGGGGGAGCCCGCCGCCGCTGCCAGCCCTCCCTGGGGACGCTGGGGACGCTGGGGCGGGTGGCAGCAGGCAGCCCGTCCCGTCCCGTCCGGCTTCCCCCCATCTCCCAGCGCACGGGCGGCCGGTTCGATGCTGGAGACCTTCGCGTCCGAGTTTCGCTACGCAGTTACGTGGCAGGTTCATCCGTTTCCCCGCTGGCCGTGCTACCAGCCAGCGCCCGTGCCCGGCCCGCGGCCGTCAGGGCGGGAGGCGCGAGGGGCTGCAGTCGGACCAGAGCAAGGTCTTGCCCCGGGCTGAGCATCCCCATGCAAACAGAGGGGAGACGCATGAGGTGCACAGACAGAAATACGTTTGTTTAGGCTGATGAATGTTTACTTGCCACTACATCTAATTTAAAGCAGTTGTGTCACGGAAACGCCGTGCAGCAGCCAAGCAGGATCTGCCGGTGCGACTTCCCATTGGGAGCCAGCAGCTGAAAACGGTACAGAGCACATTGGCCTCCACTTTCATGCCGATATAATGATAATAGTTCACATTTCTTTAATTTGCTGATTAAAAATAATCGCTCCCTACATTAAATTGATAAAATGCCTCTTAATTAAAATATCTGGCATTAACCACAAGCCAACAGGCGTCACGCGGGGTTCGGGGTGACCCTTCTCCCCCGGTGGGCTCTTTGCCGAGCTGGCTCCTGGCCGCTGGGCACACCTTCAGCGTGCGCCTCGGTGACCCGCGAAGCGATCCGCCTGCCTTAGCGAACATGCATCTGCTGCGCAGCTCAATAGGAAACGATATCTGAAATGATTAGTTACTGTACTTCATTAACAACTAGTGCAGAACTCTTCCTTCCCTGTGCAATTTCTCTTCTTCTGGTTTTGGGCAAAACCAATCCACGTGCTCCGGCACCTGCAGAAGGGTTCCCGCAGGCCCTGGTCGGGACCGGTGCTTCCCTGCTCCTCCCGGCCCCGCAGCTCCCCGCTGCCCGCTCGGACACGCGATCCCGCAAACAGGGCCCGCAGGGGTGGGGGGCACTCGGTCCCTCCCTGGGCAGCTGCGAGCGATGGGGACAGCCCGTCCTTGCGCTCCGCGGCCGTCTGCACCCAGCACAGCCGAGCTCTGCTCCCTGGCCCCGGCCCTCGCGCGCGACTACGACACAAATAATACGTGATAATATCAAGAACAACTCATATGGCACCATATGGCATAAGACACCACCATCACTGCACGACTATGTCTTCATAATAGCAGTTGCTAGAGGTCGTACTCTGCTGCGGGAGCGGCGATGAGCGCAGGACGCTGTGACGGCACGGAGAGCCGGAGCCCCCGGGAACGCCGAGCCAGGCTCGGCACCTGGCGAGGGAAGCGCCGCGGCTCCCTGCCGGAGCGGGTCTGGGCACGCTGCGGCACGGGGGAGACTCAAGCCCCTCCAACAGCGCGCCCCAGCCCTAACCAGCCTTTGAAAAAGCAAAGGCCGGAAAAATGTGGGATAATTAAAATGGGGAGGAAAGCCTCCAGCTCCTCCTCCACCCGGGGCGCAGGGGAGAGGGGGGCACGGCTTCGGGGGCTGGCGGAGCTGCGGCGGGGCGGCGGCGGGCACCGGGAGATGCTCCGGGACCGCTCAGGTTTGGTGTCGTACTCAAGATCTCCTTCCTCACCCCCTACGTCTGCTTGGAGGTAAAGAGGCTGAGAAAAACTAAAACGTGCCATTTTAAAGTATGATTTTAAATTGGATTTTGCATCTTCTTTCAGTGTATAGTCAGTTCTCGGCATCATACAGAACAGTAGAAAAATGTTAAAATACTTGTAAGTATACTTGTAATAAGAAACCCAGATATTTTACAGGCTCCTTTATCCTGAGACAAAATGGCCAACATTTTCAAACCGTAAGTGACCCTAAGGTTTGTCCTCTCCGCAAAGAGCCTGATTTTCAGCGGTACTTAAGAAGCCGTGTCTTCCTTTGGCTGCCTCGGATGGCTATTGGTGGCCAGAAAATGGGGCCACTAATTTAAGTTGTCTGACCGTGGATTTAGAGATGTAAATGGGGAAATCTGGTCACTGCATTTCCTCTTCCCTGCGCTCCCGCTGCGCTCACTTCCCTTTAAAAAACATGCTTAAAAAAATCCCGGCGCCTGGTTCCCGTGGCTGCCCGGCCCGGCGGTCCCGGCCCAGCCAGCCCCGCTTGCGGAGCCGGGCTCGCACCCCTGCCCTCGGCGGGACCGCGCCGGGGGGACAACCGGAGCCTCGCCGACCCGAGGGGTGGCCCCGGCGCCGTTAATTGGGCTAACGAAGGCTATTACCGCTCCCTACGGACCCGGCATCGCCGGGCAACGCGCCCCATCGCCCCACGGGACGGACGGCGTTTTGGGTGGGACGTACCGAAACAGAGAGCGCCGACGCCTGCAGCTCCGCGAGGGAAGCCGTGCCCGGCCGCGGCGGGTCCCACCCGGCAGAGCTCACCGGGCCGGCCGCCGCGCCCGGCCGGCTCCTCGCCCCACGGCGCTGTGGGGTGCAGCCCGCGGCGGGGCCGCGCGCGCAGGGAGAGGGGAACGGGGAGCGCCGGCGGGCTCTGGGGGTGCAAAGGGGCGGGCGGGAGCCCCCGTGGCCCCCGCTCGGGGGGATCGCCCTCCCGAAGGACCCCTCATTCTCGGAGGGTGCAGGGAGCGGGCGCAGAGGGGGGTGCGCCCGTGCCAGGGTTTGGGGCTCCTCTCACCCAGCACATCTCCAGAGAAACCCAGTTCCGTTTGTCCCGGTGGTTTAACTTCAAAATCAAACGACCAAAGAGTACCACACGGATGGGAACGGCCGTGTTTCAGCCCGGCTCATTTGGACTAGGACTTGGCCCAAATCGAACTAAAATGCTGAAGCGTTCTGAGAGCGATATAAACAGCTAGCTAAGGTACGAGCCACATCGTGACCTTCTTCACGTTACTCTTAAAAAAATGTAAAATTCAGTAAATACGAAAAGATGCAAGCGGTGGAAATCGGGATCCACACCGAAGAACTTGCAAGTGACGATGAGCTGGAATTTCAAGTGGCTTTCTCAACCGGCCACGGCAATATATGTATGCTGAGCTATTGACAGCAACATATACAAGAGAAGCAAAACCTTTTAAAATTAGCATTTCTAATTCTAATCGGGAAGGGACAATAAAATTAAGAGATTTAGGGCATTTAGTGGAATGCTAAAATATGAAAATATCTTAAAACATACTTAGTAGCATATCTATAAATGCAAAATATTTTGACTTTGCTGCTGCGTGAATAGCATCCACAGAATTTGACAAATGCTTCTGCACTGCTAAATATGCTTAAACCCTCTGGTGAGCCATGACAAGGGCGACTAAAAAGCATCTTTATATTATGGAAAATCTTTTAGGGTGGGGTGGGGTTTTTTTTGTTTTTAGAATTATATCTGAAGAATGTTTAATTCGGTTTTGGGCACTTTTTAGACAATCATTTGGCACTTCAAGATTTAGGTTCTTAGGCACAATGCGACAAGGTGAGTTTGGCCAGTCCTTCACCGTGCATCCTGTAGAGCAGCTGGAACTCTGCAGGCAGCTGGTGGGACTCCTGCCACTTGGTCGTGAACTTGGTTCCCTTCTTATCATAGTAGTGGTACGGGAGGTCCTCCCTCGTGTTGGGGTCGAACCCAAAGGGCCAGAATCCGTACAAGTGAATCTCTTCACATATGGCAGAAGCAAGGGTATACATGAGAATACCTGTGCTCAGCCGCTTGGGCGACAAGTGTTTGTTCTTCCAGTATCTGGGGAAAAAACAGAGGCGTGTTAGTCTGGGGTGGCAGTAATGCCGCAGGCGTGCTGCAAGGAAAAAACGACGTTACTGCCCGGGGACCGCCGATGCTGACCGCTGCCAGCCGGGGTGAGGCAAGGACTGCGGCTCAGGTCGGTCTGTAACGACCGGGAGGGCAAAACCGCCTTCGCAGCGCCCCGACCGACAGCCTCGCGTGGTCCCTTCTGAACGTTTCTGGTTTTTACCCCGGAGAAGTAGTGCCTTATCTGGAAAAGTACAATTCACTGGCTCCTGCTCACACGTGCATTTGCTAAAGAGATGTCAACGTTACCCTCCTTTGATTTATCAGAGTTTTCCTCGGACCACGCTGCAGCTGTCCGTCAGCGTCCCTATTTGCTAGCTGAGCAGAGCGAGCTCTTCCGTACGCGGTGCTGTGCCGGTGCAGCATCCCGCTCAGCTCCCCCGTACTCCTCCCGCCCGCGGGAGCAGGAGCAGGAGCGGAGCCCAGCGAGGCACCGTGCCCTGGCACAACCAGCCACCCCCCTCTGCTGTGCGAGGAAACAACTGAAGTACTTACTGAAGCAGTGACAAACCCGCATTTGCTCTAAGCCCAAGCAGCGTCGGGTCCCGACTTGCTAGACAGCACCTAGCACGTCGGGCACGAGCAGAAAAACAAATACAGTTGCATTTGTACAGAGGGAGACGTATTTCGACAAGTTAAAAGCAAGGCAAAAATACGCACCTGTTAACGTGCTGCATTATATTCCCCGGCCAAGCCAACTGGACCTTCAGCTGCCCTCTGTGCTCAACAAAGAAGTCAACCAGTGTTCTCGTGACTGTTGCCGACGTGTGGAAGAAAAAAGCGGGGATCCAAAGAATGGCCCCATCGAGCTTTTTTAAACTTAAAAAGAAGTTGTTGCGATCCTGAATGGTCAGCAGATTGTTGTAATACTTTTCCAGGATGCTGGGGTTGAAGGTTGTAAGGTTGGTTTTCCTTCCAACATCTTTTTGGAAAGCCTCAGTTGGAGCAAAATTGCAACGAAAAACAAAATCGGATTTATCTATTTCTTGCCCGCACTGACTCCCAGTCAGGATCCCACTATTCCCAACCACGGCGCAAATGTTGTAATGCTTGTTCAGGATGGGCGACACGTCGGGAAGCAGCGACCTGAAGTTATTGCTGATAGAGAAAACATACTTATGGCTGGAGTAATCGTAATGCATCAGCTGTCCAATCCGAACACTATTCTTGGTCAAAGAAAAATTTTTTATTACGTCAACATGCTGAAGGATTTCTTGCCTAAAATGAAACAGAAAAAGAAAAGAAAGCATGGAGTTATAGTTCCCCTCTTTCTGCGGTGGAGAGATTTTCTTTCCAGCTAGACTTAGATTTTTCTTTTTTTTTTTTAAATGCCGTAAAGTAGCTTCCCGAGCAATGTGGTGCGATGGCTTTTAATTAATATAAATAGACAGGGATTGTGGAGCTGGCTCCTCACCTAGAGCCCTGCTTGGCTTTACTGGGCGGTCCTGACTGACGCCAGCTAAGGATGCGTCCGTGTCTCTTGGAAGGGCGTCAGGATTAAACCACCGGATTCGCTGTGTCCGGCTGCGGCGTGCAGCTACCAGCCCACCCCTCCCGCGGTCGCCTCGCCGGGGCGCGGGCGCAACACGTTCTGCGCGGGCTGGGGCGCGGGGCTGGCGCTGCGGCTGCTGCTGCTGGGGCTCTGCGCGCGCTTCACTCGGTACCGCGCCGGGGGTCTCTGGCAGTGACGGGTTTTGCCATGAGGTACGTGAAGCAAAACCAAGCAGTCCGGGATGTTCGGTTGAATTAAGAGTAGCTGATTTTTAAATGCATATATTTTTTGTGTTCTCGTTAAGAAGCTTTGGATCACAAAACCAAGTGACTGTCGCTGTCTCCGTTTATGTAAATGTAATTCCTTAATGTCTTATTTGGGCAAGCACGCCGACATTTTACAAGGATTCTTAGGGGATACTTAAAAACCAAACCAACCCAACCCTGCTCAGGAATTTCCCTTGCAGGGCATAAAATTAGAAAACCAATACCGCTTTATTTGCTCATGTTTATGGAAAACAAACAACCTTTCTTCCAGCTCGCATCCTCCAATGTCTAAGCATTAATGGAGTCCCACTGGGCGCCCTAATTAGGGGTTATGGCTAACGGACAAGTGCAAAGGCAGACCCTGAGGCATTAGCTAAAATCACCAGAGGGGTGGCACCGAGAGAGACTTATTGAGGATGAGCCGGTGGTGCCAGGAGTGAAGCAATACTGAGGGGTGGCCACCGTCCCACCAGCCTGGGGGTCCCGGGGACAGGCGGGGCAGGCAAAGTGCCACCTCCTCTCTGCGGCCCACAGCTCCTCAGGGGCGGCGGGCAGCGTTTGTCGGCACTACGAGGCCATTACTCGTCCCGCTGTGCCGGCAGCACCGCTGACCTGCGGCCGGAGAGCGACCAGGAGGGAGGAGAGAAGCCCAAGCCCTGCCGCCAGCACCGAGGGGTGCAGCAGCCCCGTCCGACCGCCAGCTGCCCAGCCGCGCAGCCCAGGGGCCGGGCTCCTGCTCCCCAGGGGGCTTATGTCAGCGGGGTCTACGACTGCAGGCGTTTGTCAGGACAAAATCGCAGCCCAAGGTGGTAGTAGCTATCTTAAATGGCTAAATGTTTTGATTTTCTTTTACAGAATTTTTATATACACACACAGTGTATAAAGTATATATTTACTTATATAGAGAGAGATGTATTTATATATGCCAGTAAAGCCAATAAATAAAAGAGGCTGGCCAGACATCACCAAGTTCACACCATAGTGAGAAAAATGAAAGCACATTTTACTTCCCGTTAAGTGCGGAGCAGCTGTGAGGAAGCTGGGGGAACCGAGAAACCCCTTCCACTGCCACGCAGCAGGAAAGCCAGGGCACCCTGCGGGCAGCAGGCAGAGGGCAATGCCCAAAGCGAGTGTCTCCGGTGGATCCGGGCTCGAAGGCCCCCGTCCGACCCCTCTCTCTGCCCGCCCCCGCAGCTGGAGGCAGAGCAGCGCTGCACTTGCCCAGAACTGCCGTGAGCTGGGAAGTTTAGCTGGGCGTGTTTTGGCCTCCACGAACACGGCATTTCATGGCTGTTACAGTCCGACTGGTTTCAAGTTTTAAAAACCTGGCCATTTATCTTGAAGTAATGACAATTTCACTTGCACCCCGGGAAACTGGGTCACGTTCTGTTTGGTAAAATAATGTGTGTTGCAGCCTGGTGTCCTGCTCTGAAATAATCAATTCTTCCAAGATAGCTGCAACCATCTGGGGAAATGCTCTGATTCAGCCTTTGTCTCTCACCGCCGGCAAATTACTCGGAGCTCAGAGTATTTAGCAGTCCCTGATTGTATTTTCTTAACTCCTGGGGGGAAGGGGCCAGCCCCGGGGAGGGCGAGGAGGGAGGCGCGGGCGCAGCGCTGGCCGCTCGCTCACCTCTGGTGGGCGAACGCCGTGCGGTTGAAGGCCCACTTGGAGGGCTTCTCCTGCAGCTCGTGGGTCAGGGAGTTCGTGATGGGCACGAACGAGGGGTCCAGGAACTTCAGCGCGAACTGAGACCTGGAAACGAGCGCACGGACCCACGCAGACACACAGACAGACCCACGCAGACACACAGACAGACCCGCAGCCCGTTACTGGCCCTGCCCGACCCGCCTCCCGCGCCCGCCGGCATCAGCACCGCGGACAGCGCCGGCCGCGCCGCGCCGCTCCCCGCCGGGCCGGGCCGCACCGGGCTGGGCTACCGGGCTGCACCGGGCCGGGCTGCACCGGGCCGGGCTGGGCTCCCGGGCTGGGCTACCGCGCTGGGCTGCACGGGGCCGGGCTACCGGGCCGGGCTGCCGGGCTGGGCTACTGGGCTGGGCTACCGGGCTGGGCTACCTGGCTGGGCTGCACCGGGCTGGGCTGCACCGGGCTGGGCTACCGGGCTGCACCGGGCCGGGCCGCACCGAGCTGCACCGGGCTGGGCTACCGGCCTGCACCGGGCTGCACCGGGCCGGGCCGCACCGGGCTGGGCCTCCGGGCTGCACCGGGCTGCACCGGGCTGGGCTACCGGGCTGCAGCGGGCCGGGCCGCACCGGGCTGGGCCTCCGGGCTGCACAGGGCTGGGCTACCGGGCTGCACCGGGTTGCGCTACTAGGCTGCACCGGGCTGGGCCGCACCGGGCCGGGCTACCGGCCTGCACCGGGCTGGCCTATACAGTTCCATGCCGGGCTGCACCGGGCCGGGCTATACAGTTCCACGCCGGGCTGCACCGGGCCGTGCCGTGCCGGGCAGGGCAGGGTGGTGTCGGGCTGCTCCCCACCTTTCAGCACCCCCGGGGCATCGCGGTTCCCACGCCCGGCCCGGGCCCTCCCCGGTACCGCGGTCCCCAGGGGGGCCGCCCGCTCCCCGCAGGCCCCGGGGCGCCTCCGCGGGGCGCGGAGCACGGCGGGGGCTGGGCGCGGGGCGCGGGGGGAGCCGCAAACCCTCTCTGCGGGCGAGGGGCTGCGCCGAGCGCTCGGGCCGTGGCCGCGGGGCCTTCCCGGGGCTCTCCCGGGGAACGGCCCGGGAGGCAGCGGGGCCGGCGGGGCTCGGAAGGGAAGGGCAGGGATGGGAAGGGCGGACCGCCGCCCCCGAGCCGCGCCGGGCCGTGCCCAGCCGGGCCGGCCATTCCGAGCCGGGCCGGGCCGCGCCGCGCCCTCACCTGAATCCCGCGTGGAACATGTACATGCGGGGCCCCCCCGGGCCGGCGGCGCGGGGCGCGCCGAAGATGTTGTCCTTCTTGAGCGAGACGTAGCTGATGAGGGAGAGGATGAGCAGCGCGATGCTCAGCATCACCAGCCCCAGCACGCTGGCCACCCGCACCATCTTGCAGCTCCTCATGCCGGGAGGCGGCCCCGCGGCTGGGCGTGTGCGGGGGGGCTGCCGCGGGGCTACATGGGGGGGCGGCGGGCGCGGGACGGCGGCGGGGACGGGGCCGGCACCGCCGGCAGCCGGAGAGAAAATGGAGGGACCGAGCGGCGGCGCGATGAAATGGCAGCCGGGAGCGGCCGCCCCGCCGCCCCGGCCCCGGCAACCCCGGCAGCGCCGCCGTGCCCCCCCGCCGCCCCGGCTTGGCCCCCCCGGCAGCCACGGCGCACGTACCGGCAGCCCCGGTGCCCCCCGGCAGCCCCGGTGTGCCCCCGACAGCAACGGTGCCCCCCGACAGCCCTGGTGTGCCCCTGACAGCAATGGTGCTCCCTGACAGCAACGGTGCCCCCCGACAGCAACGGTGCCCCCCGACAGCCCCAGTGTGCCCCCAACAGCAACGGTGCCCCCCGACAGCCCCCAACAGCCCCGGTGCCCTCCAAAAGCCCCAGTTTCCCTCCCCAGCAGCGCCGGGTACACGACGTGGCATCCCAAGTGTGCCCCCCCCCCCGGGTCCCCCTGACAATCCTGGGGTGCCCAAAGTGCCTTTCCCGCCAGCCTTGGGGTGCCCTCCAGTGACCCCCCAAAAGACCGGAGGTGGCCCAGCCCGGCAGCCGCAGTGATCCCCCAACAGCCCTGGTGCGGCAGTGACCCCCGAGCCCTGTGGGTGCAGGTGGGGGCTGAGCACGGCTGCCAGCCCCCCGCCTTCGCTGGGGGACCAGTGTCCCGGTGGGCGCACGAGGCCCCCCTGCTCCCAGCACAGGGTCGCAGGGCCGTGGCGTTTCCCTGTGACGCTATAGATCACCGTATGGCACGTACAGCGCTGCGGGAGCCTACGTCACAGCCTGCGCCTGGGCAATGCGAAGCCCGAGGCTGGCTCAGGAGACCCCTCGATCTTTAAAAGCCTGGTGTTTAGGGCACGCTACCACCTAAAGGAACCCCACCGGTAATTAAACTGCCCCATAAATCACACAGCAAATTTCATGTCAACTCCATGAGAGCCTGACTTCTGCAATCTGAGGAATGTCTCTTATGAACATGACTTCTGCATGCTGCAATACTTTCAGTGTTTCTTCAAGCTACATTTTTTTTCCTTATAAAGCTTGCCCCCATAGACAGCTCTGCCTCTGAGCCCTGAGTTCATAGAAGTGCCTTGTAAATAATAAATACTGTCTTTGTAGCACCATCCTTGCTCTGGGCTGTATCCTACAAGCTCTCCATGCATGAAGCCCTCTTTGAAGAGGAGGAACATGAGGAGCTTGCAGGGTTGGGTTTTACGTCACAGCGTGGTTCTTCAGCCTTCGGTGGGAGTTCGGCCTGAGTGCGGCCTGGAGGTCTATAGCCCGGTCCTGTGGGATGCCTGTGGCTTTGGTGGAGAGAGAAAAGGACGGAAATGTAGGAAATAACACTGGTTTGATACAGGAGATACAGGTTTTTTACATGACTGTTTTACATGGTTTCTGTTGTCGTCCACCTGGTGCGTGGTGTCCCCAGCTTCAGCAGGTCCACCCGGGTGTCCCAGGCTATGCCATCCACAGCTTTTTGCCTTTAGATATTTTGGGAAATCAATTCTATAATACTTAACATTCAGCCTTGCGTAGTTTCTGAGCACGTGTCCTGGGGCTGGGTATAAACCCCACAGAGTGCGACTGCACAGCCCTCGTGCCATACTCCTTTCCACTCCTCAGGCAGGAGGAGAACTCCCAGCGTCGGTTTTTCTACAAAACTCCCAGCCGCCTCCGTGAAGTTCACGAGCGAGAGCAGAGTATGCATTGCCAACAGGCTGACGGACAAGCGGGGCTTTCCCCTCCTGCCGCTGGCTCTGCGGTGGCCCGGAGCACACGAAACGTGTCACCCGGCGGCCGGGCACAAGCCTGGGGTGGATCAGGGGCTTTTTATCACGAGGGGGTGAGCAGCACGGGAAGGCTCCCACCGTCCTGGTGGCAGCAGAGGCAGCGCACCCTGTCCGGAGCCACTGCCGAGGCAGCGCTTTGGTGCCCGGAGAGGGATGTGTCGGGGCTGCCAGGAGCTGCGGGAGGAGCAGCAGTGCCCCTGTGTCACTGCTGCTGGGGACAGCTCGGCCAGAACCGCGCGGAGCTGGGGGAAGGAGGCTGGCGGCATACCAGCCCCGGGGACTGGACCCATTTTGTCCCCTGATCCTGCCCAACCTCTGTGCAAAAGAGCTCCGAGAGGACACTGGAAAGGTGCTTTGGCAAGACATGTTTAAAAACCCTGCCGTACGCCGCAGCCACTCTCCTTCTGACCCCGTTGTGAGCCCCAGCCCCGGCAGCACCGTCCCCGGTGCCTGCGCACGCCAACAAGTTGCAGTGGAAACAAAGGCAGTTCTTGCTTCAGATTCTTCAGAGATAGCAATATGTCAGGAGCCCCTGGAGAGGCTGAAAGTAAATGAATCAGTGCTAGAAAGTGAAGGATATCATCCGCGCTGAATGGTGAAAAGGAGTCCTGAACAGTATCTTCATTGATTTTCCTGTAATTGACACAGAAGCTCGGCTCGCCGGAGGCTGCGGGCGAGAGGAGTGGGGAGGCCCAGGTACAGAGCTCCCTGCCCCGGATCCTGGGAACGTTTCTCCTCAATTAGGTGGCTTATTTTTTGTGTGAAGCTTTGAAGGAGGCGGTGGGTTGGCGAGCCAGTATTTTCACTATTCACAGGGTGTTTTGCAAGCTGCATTGAAGACAAGGGGCAGAGAAGGACGTGTCCCGTGCCTTCACGTCGCCAGCTGCTTCCCACCGCCCCAGCAATAGCGGTGAGAGCCCCAGCGTGCAGGTTACGCCGAGCCCTTGGCTGGTGATAAATACCCGTCCTTAAGTGAGCGTGTTTGCTAGAAAATACAACAGTGGCACACAGTAGGAAATTTGTAGGAATTACTGTTTAGATTAGATTTGAGGCTCTCCAAGGAGGAATGTGCCTTCCGTACGAAACCTCTCCGCCTGCAGCTGCAGTGCCCCAGCGCAGGCGGTGGGACAGGCCCCGCTCCCGGGGCGCGCGATGGGCACCCTGCCCTGCCGGCCGGCACCTGGGCAGGGGGTTTCGGAAAGGAGATGCCACCGCTGGCCCAGAGCAACTTGCAGTAAGGGTGCAAACGCAATAAGGGCTGAGCGCTCTTCCCAGTGGCTCGACGTGCTCCGCGTGCTTGGCCCCGATGAGGCTGTGCTGGATTTCCCTGCAGCCGATGCGTGCCTGGAAAGCACGGGGTGGAGTATCCCTCCAGACCTCTTTCAAGTCATGAAAAAATCAAATCTGCTGCAGCAAAACCCAACCCGGCCACGACTTCCCTCCCTGCGCCCAACGGAGAGCGGCCCGCGGGGCTGGCAGCGCGCAGACGTCCTGCGGCCATCCCGGGCAGGCAGGGCTGGCACCGCCGGCGCAGCCCCGGGGCTGCCTGTTGCAGCGCGAGATGGAGCCCGCGGTCGGTGCCTTGCTGCAGCTTCCACCCCGTGCTGCGGAGAGCAGGGGTTTGGGAGAGGGAGAGGGTCTGCCTGGGACTGCGAGCGGCGTTAGCACCGTGTCCGGGGCAGCTGCCGGGGAGCGGTGGGTGCTAGGCAGGGCAGGGCACCAGCCTGCAGCTCCTCACCCGCCACGAGCAGTGATTGCCCGGTTGCCAATAAGAAAACAACCTCCAGCAGATGCATCTGACAGGATTTTACTGATGCTAGGAAAGAAACGTGTTTGAAACTCGGACAAGGATTCAACCAGCCGGAGCAGAGGAGAGATGGCGTTTCAGCGAGGAGAAGCGCAGCTACACCACATAAAAGAAACCAGGAGCATCGATTCGCTTTCCAGTCCGACTGAGGAAACACGCTTTGGGTCGGCTGTGCGCTTAGGAAAGGTTCCCACTTTTTGACTTATTCATGGAAATGGGGCATGGTCTTTTTAACTCTGCAGGAAAGTTGGGCTTTGAAGATTTGCCCCCACTGAAATCAACCTTTTCCGGGCTATCTTTGCGGTTTCCCTCCCTTCTTTGAAGCTGGTGTTTAGGGTCTCCAAGCATAAGGGGGTCTCGATCTGACGGACTGCACCCAAAATAGTTTTAAAGTCTCTTTAAAACCAGGTGCTTGTCAGCCTGCTGGTGTGTGAAGATCTATGAATTTATTACCAGAAGCGTTCTCCCTCCTCGGTCGCATTTAGCAGCCAAGGCTGCCGGTTTGCAGCATCTCCACTTGTACTGAAAATGTGCTCCCCGGGGAAGGCGGTGAGGAGCGAGCCACCTGCGGCTCCCGTCACGCTGCCGTGCTAGCGAACCACCCTCTCCCCAAGTCGTAAAGCAGTTGCAGCAGCCAACAGAGGCAGGAGCCACCTGCAAACAGAGCGGCACAGGGCACGGCACCGCGGTGGGTGGTCGGGGCCCAGGTGTCACCCAGCCCGGACCCCGGCGGGACCCCGGCGGGACCCCGGCTCTCTCAGCACCAAGCCCCTGCGGTTTCCCTGAGTCACTCTCCTGAACGAAGGCCCCGAGGTTTCTGCTGATGCAGCGCCGGGGTAGCTAAATGCTTTGTTGAATGCCTGCCCGAGTGTGCCTAAGTGCTTTCAGCCTGGGTGGCTGCTGAATTGGGTTTCCTGGGACAATTATTTTGAACATAAGTACCCAAAGTCTGCTCGAGTATTTTCTAAGTGCTTAAGTTATTTTGTTTTAAAAATCTGGCACTGCATCCTTATATCTGTGGTCAGACCAGTCCCAGATATGTATTTGTTTTAATTATATTTGCAAAAACGCTTGCTGGACATAAAGGGCACGCATCTCTTTCCGACTTTACGATGTACGGGATTTTCTTTCAGCCTCTGAGCCCTCACTTTTCCGGCAGCCCCAGGAGCCCGCTGCCCATCTCCCCGAGCCCCAGGCACAGGCTGGCCCAGGCGTTGCTCGTGTCCCACCAGGAACGTGCAGGAATTCAGCCCCACGTCTCAGTGGGAAACAACGCCAAAACCCAGGAATAATCCTGGTGTGCCAACGGGGAGGGAGCGGCGTGCGTGCTGTTACCGCCTCCGCTCACTGCTGCTATAAGTGCACGACACGGGTCAGTTAAGCGGGGCTTCGCGAGCCTGGCAGGTGAGAGTCAGGCAGGAGTGACAGCCCTGCGACGGGGGGACGCTCGTGGGGACGGGATCAGAAAGGCTGCAGGCGTCTGCACCAGCGTGGGGGGCTCCATCTCCGCATCCCCACCTCCAGCTTTACAGTGAGGCACACCGCCGGAGGGCTGCTCGGCGGGGCGGGCACGCTGCCTTTGCCATGGGCAAAGGACCTCAAAGGCTCCTGGGGACGCGGGGACATGGAGACAACTGCCTCAGGGCTGGGGAGATCGCCAGCTCCCAGATTATTATTCGTGCTTCACCTAGTTAAACCACCAGGAATTTGCTAAAGGCTTCAGGATGTAAGCCAGTCATCTCTTTTAATAGTTTGCTATGTTTTAAAAGATCCCACCAGCTGGTTTGTGGCACTGCATTGGAAGTTTCCCGTGCTAATTACTGCACCTCCCTCCCAAAGCCAACCGGGAAGATCCCAGAGTGAAGACTGCGACCGGTCCCGCACCAGAGCCTCCTCTCTGGAGCGGAGGAAGATGCAGCCATGCCCCTGGCCCCACTCCACTGCTCGCTGCAGTGATGCACGGCACCGCAGGGATGCACGGTGCTGCAGGGATGCATGGCGCTGCAGGGATGCATGGCTCTGCAGCGATGCACGGCACTGCAGCGATGCACGGCACTGCAGCGATGCACGGCACCGCAGTGATGAACGGCACCGCAGTGATGCACGGCGCCGCAGGGATGCACGGCGCTGCAGGGATGCACGGCTCTGCAGCGATGCACGGCACTGCAGCGATGCACGGCACTGCAGCAATGCACGATGCTGCCACTCGCCCTAGCTGCTGCCGTGGATGTTGTCCTCTGCCTCCTGGGGCAAAGCCCCGTGGGCTGGCGCGTGGCCGTGGCCCGCGGGGACGTGTCTGGCTGCGTGGGCCTGACCTCACCGAGGGCAAACAGCTCTCCTATGGAAAATACTGATGAAAGGGCTCAAGCTGGGCAGAGCAAGGGGGCGATTAGTGGTGTGCATGCAGCTGAGCTTCCTGCAGACTGCTTGTATTTAGACCTAATCCTCGGCATTGAGAAAAATCCCAAATCTCTTCATTTTTTTATGGAGTGATTATCATAGACTCTGGAATGATTGTGTAAAAATTAATCCTGGGGGATGAGATCGCTTTTGGAGCTGCAGTGTGGTGCTGGCCAGACGTTGAAGAGGCTGGTAAACAAACCCTTCCCAGAGCGAGGGAATTAAGGTCCGGCCGGGCTCCCTTGGTTTCGGTGCGCTGTGGGGGCTTATCTGACCGCTTCAGCCGGGTGCAGCAGAGAAACGGTTTCACGGGGTGGGGCGGGGATGCCCCACAGCCCCAGGTCTCCGAAGGGCTTTCCAGGGTTTCCGCGGAGGCTGCGATGGAGGCGGGTGGGGGGCTGCAGAGCGGGCAGGGGGCTTTGGTGGGACGAGCCCTGGTGTTCTTGTGCTGAACGCGGAATTGATGGGGACGCAGGCGAGACGGGCTGATGGCAACGTCTGGTGGCCCTCGTCCCCTCCCAGAGACCCTTGCCTTTTCTTACGGGAAACATCTCAGAAGGGACTCTGGCCTCGTCGGCACTGTCAGAGGAGACTCCGGGCTGCCCGTGTCCCCCGGGCGTCACCCGGCCACCGCGGGCATCGCCGCCCGCCCGGCCGCTCTCCGGGCCGAGCTGTGTGGTCATCCTCAGGGCTCCGGTTCAAAAAGGTGCTTAAGCCCAGCATTAGGAGCGCGCGCCGTCCTGCTGCCAAGCGTGATGGATCTGTAACTATTCTGAAGTGATCCATGAATATTGCATGTGGATCCACTTATTGGAGCCTCCGCTGCATGGATGCCTGGGTCTGCTGTAATAGGCGGCTGTCAGGAAATGCAAGCAAGGGAGGAATAGTTCGAGATAAGCCCTTTTGCTGCCAGCAGCGGAGGGCTGGTAGGCGATGGCGAGCGGCAGGGCATGGAGGGACCAGGGAGCTGTGCTGAGCCGGGGGGCACACCGGCAGGCACGGGCGCTCTCGGCTGTTTTAAAACCTTTCCCCCCAGCTGTTTGATTCCTTAAAGCGAACTGCACAGGGGTTTGGGAGGGCTGCCTCCCTGGGCAGGAGCGGGGGCCACGGGACCACCGGCATGGTCCTGCCTGGAGCCCCGGCACAGCCTGGGTGGGGGCGAGGAGGGACGGAGGGTGCCAGCGTGGCCCCCCCGCAGCTCCCAGCCCTGGGCAGCGGGGAGCCGGCGGATGCCCGGCTCCAGGGGCTGCGTGTCCTGCGGCTCCGATGGGCAGGGAGGAAGGGGGAAGGGGGCAGGAGAGGCGACAGCGACCACGGCGTCTCACTGCAAACTCCTGCAATCGTTTTTAATCCCCAAAAGCCAAGCCATGAGATCCGGCACGTGCCGGCACGATGGCAGAGCCGCTGCTGGTTTCCACAAGGGCAGGGTTTTGTCTGAGCATCCTGGCTCGGTGCGGTCCCCTCCTCGGGGCTCCAGGGGCTGCAGGGGACCGAGAAAGATCTGGACTGCACACGGAAAAGCCGCTTCGAGTGGGGTTTTTGCAGTGATTTACTCAGTGATGTTTAGTCAGAAGTTGGAGATTATGCCTTGGTTTAATTTTACGCATTAATCGACAAGAGAGGGAACATTTTATTTGTACGTAGATGGCCACCGTCCCTCTCCCATTTACACCGTGCGGCTCCATTGATTTCATTAGGATCTGCCAGGCAGAAATGAGAGCGGAACTTGGCCCCCTTAATTAAGACGACTGTTGCTAAAGGCGGAACGATGGAAAATAATTAACCCTGCACAAAAACATACGATGCTGAGAAGGAGAAATACATAATTTAGGAATCAGGAGGCTGTTATGCAATATTAATTGCAGACAGCATGTCTGAACAGCACGACATACCGAGAGTCGTGCCGCTCGTCACAAAGCCGCTGAAGAAGACCAGTTTTGCTTGCGACGTTAAATGAAGAGCCCCAAAGACGCATCTCTAGAGTAAATGGCTGCCATGGCGGGGGGTCCAGCTGCGTTTGGGGGGAGCAGGGGGTCCGCGTGGCTCTGCCCACGGCTGTGCCGGCCGGGCGAGCCCACCGCCCCGCGGCACCGGGAGCTTGTGGCTCCCTGCCTACATCTGCCGGGCAGGGACAAATACGCTGCCTCTGCTGGCAGAGGCTCGACCAATTTCATTAATTAAAGTTCTAATTGTGCTAAGGGAGCTTTGACCTCCTAGGAAGACCCTTGCCCTTCTTCGCAAAGAAAATTGGATTATTCCTACTAGTGCTGATTGTCAGTGCCTTCTTTGCTGCTAAAATATTCTCTCTACTTCCTAATCAAATGACTTAAAAAGGCCAAACATGGAACTTTCAACAGCAATAACAAATACGCCTATTTATTTAAACAGGCACAAGAAATAGTAATTCAATAGGCAATTTCTAGAGAAGGCTATAAATGAATGCAAACAGAAGGTCCACTCGTCTCTGATGATGCTTTAAGAGTTGGATACTGGATTTAAAAGCTCCTTCAGTGCTTTCTTTTTAACACAAAAGCATTACTTAGGAACCAGAGAAATGCCTTTGAGGTTGGGGTTGTTTGTCACGCCGGGGCCGGGGATAACAGCAGCGAGTGGCTGGCTGGTTGCAGGAGGAGGACATTACCACGGCGGCACGCAGCCAGGACCGGGAGCGTAAACACGCTCGTGCATGGTGCAGACCAGCGGCAGAGGAGCACCGGGGGGCTGGGCGCCCGGGGGGCTGCGTACCTAAGCTCTAAAGGCAAGCTATGTCCCTGCCACGCTGCTTGATCGCTTGGCCTGGGCGTTAGCTCACCATAGATGGAGCTTGTTTAGCGCGTTGGCTCCAACATTTTACACTCAAAGGCAGCTCCATAATTGTGGGAGGGAAAGATAGTGGTGAAAAATCAATTAATGCTCATTTCCTGTATCTTTGTCGTTAATGGCAAAACTGGTAAGAACCGTCTTCTTGTTTAATTGTTAGCAGGTAAAAATTATGCATTGAAGAAGGCCGTTGCAAATGGAAGTAGAGCCGTGCCGGTCCCGGCAGCGCTCGGTGGGGTGGGTGACGTGCGTCGTGGCCCGGGGCTCCCGGGACGTACCCGGCTTCCCTCGGAACGGAACTGGCCCAGAGCTGGCACGCGGGGCAGGGCTCGGTGGCAGCGGGACCCTGGGCTGAGCCACCAGGCCATCAACCGATGAAGCAAACCCGAACCGAGGGGCTGCCTGGTGTGGCTCCATCCGCTGGACCTCGCTGCTGGTCGGGAGGACACATACACACTTGCAAACTCCCGTACTTTTGTGAAAAGCCGTGCGATATTTGAAATTTTGCCTCGGTTTCTGTGGTTGGATGGGAATCAGCACCCATTTACCTCCTGCTTGCAGAGGAAAGGCTGAGGATGCGACTGGCACAGGAGTGCAGGTGTAGATAAACCAACAAGAAAATCCTCAGGTTGACTTAAAATCTCACGGCTGTTAAGTGGGTGGGCTTCAGGGGCTGAGTCGAGACCGCTGAGCAATTTAATTTGATGAAATTCTGTGCTCCTCCGCTGCCTTACGCACTTCAGCCTGGAGAAAAACATGTTGCCTTTTGCGTACGTCTGAACTTCTGAAGCTAGCCCCAACCTGGAGTTCCCCGGATTTGTGTTTTGCTGGTGTACCAGAAGAAGACATCTTGTTTTAGGGTGCTCCTTCAGGGTCATCCTGCTTGGTCCCCGCTGCAGCGCCAGGCACAAGGCTGTGCAGACCCAGCAGCCGGTGCGTGAGAGGGACCTGGCGATACACAGCCGTGTTAAAAAGATGTCAGGGCGGTGCGGCGTGAGGGGGTTTGGAACTTGCCAGCACCGGCGGCGCTGCGCTGGTCTTTGATGAGCAACGGGGGTTTCCGCGGGCTCCCGGGCGGCTGCTGTGATTGTTCCCCACCTTTTTGTTTACATTCATGAGTAAGAGGCCAAACTTCAACCAGATAGAGATGTGCCTCTACAATTAAAACGTTACCTATTATTATCCACAACTTTTAACTAATTATTTATGGTAGTTTTATAGCACGGGTAAGTGCAAAGGTGAAATAACGTCGATGCTTGGGCTTTTAGTGTCGGTGAGTCACTGCAGGGCTCACAGTTAGGAGGACTTTGGAGCCGGGGCCGGCCCTGTCTCAGCTGCCGTTGGTGCCGAGGCGATGCCGGGCGCTGGCTTTCATATGTGGGCCGTCACGGCCAAGCTACGGACGGGTTCCGGCATGCCTGGCCCACGCCATCCCTCACCCGGCACACGGCGCCCGGCACCAGCTCAGGTGTTGGCGAGCGGAGCCGATGCTCCCCGGGATGCCGGCGAGACCCGCAGCTGCTCCGCGGAGGGGACCGGCGCGGTCCTGCCGCACGCGGGGCGCGCGCTACGGCCCCGGGCAGGGACGCGGTGCCCGCAGAGCTGAGCGGGAGCAGGGAGGAGGTGGCTCGGCTTCGTCGGGGCCGCGCAAGCCCTTGACAGGCTGGAAGAGGCACGGCTGCGGCGAGCCCCCTCCCCGGGCAGAGCTCCGCGGTCCCCTCGGGCGGCACACGCTTCCTCTGTCCTGCAGCATCCTTTTCTTAAACACTAAATCAAGGAATTATTTCTTAAATGACTGTAATTTTATTTTGTAGTCCTAGCTAATGAGCTCTTTGTGTAATGAATCATAAATTACTTAGAGCAAGATCTTTCTTTTACTTAGAATAGGTAAAAAATCGGTGGCGTCTCCAGCCTGCGCCCGCCGTGCCCACACGGTAGTGGATTTTTCCAGCTGAAGCTCAGATATGCGCGAGCCCTAATTTTGCAGATAAACAGCTTCTATTTCATTAAATGAGCTCTGCACAGAATGTTTGTCTTACTTATTTCCAGAAAATTAATTCATAGAGTTTAATCTGTTTAGCGTCTGATTAATGGGATTTTTAATCACCCATAATAATGATAATAAAAGGCTTAAAGTAATAACCGAGGAAAAGGTGTGTATTTGTCTTTGCTATTCCCATTGTCCTGACAGTCATCAGTGCTGCACAATAACTCATGATATTTGGCATTGTTTCTTTCGGATCTATTGATCAGATGAAAAAAACAGACCTTGTTTGAATCTGATTCATTTAACCATTTTTGTAAAATTACCTATTATCAGGAGAGGTACTTTCGAAGCAAGCATTTCAGTCTCCCTGAGTCAAGAGACATCTGTACCGTTCACTCCTGTGACACAAATACCATTAAGCCCATGTCTCCAATAATTAAATGCCTGCCGCATGACACCTAAAATCATATTTGTTGTCAGGTATGGCACAGGGTACAATAGTGATATATTATAGCATAAATTTAGTGTAAGAGTAACCGCGCTACGGCAAAGACGTTTGCCTCTAGAACGTCGTGCTGGTGCGGTTGGACTTTGGTTTTGTTAACCCTCTGAAAAGCGTGTGTCGCGGTGTGCCCGAGCCCACGCTGCCGGCGTTACCGGGGGTCCCGCCTTGCAGGGGAACTGCACGGAGCAGCTGGCACCAAATGCGGCTCATTGGAGACGGCGCCGGGGCCCGTCCTTCCCCTCGAACGGATTTACTACATTTGCTAAATCCTTCCTTGAGTTCTACGGCGTGGCCGAAGGGCCCGCTCCAGGACGGCCGCCGTGGTGGCTGCCGCCGCGCCGGGTTAGCTGGGGAGAGCCCAGGGGCTTGGCTCTGCCTTCCGCCGTCCCCTTCCCCTGTTCTCCCGCGGGACGGCTCTGCTGCCCGGCGGGAAGCCTCGCCGCTCCCACTCGCCCGCTGCCCTCTCGCCAGGCCGTTCCAGTGCCGCGCGGCCGGGCTGCGGCGAGGCTCTTCGAGCGCGAGGGACGGCCAGGTTTTGTCCCGCGGGCGCGGATGGGAGTGACCGCTTGAGAAATGCGCCGATTTTAAAATTTTATTTATTGATTTATTTCCTTGTCGCCTCATTTTTTAAAGGAAAAGATGGTTTTCACAGGGTCAATCATTTTCCTGGAGGTGCATGAAGACGTGATGCAGGAATGTCACTGAACGCAGAAATAATGGAAAGACGGAAAAGGCGGAGCAGGTCTGGCCCTCGCCTGGGTTGCCGGAGTTGGTGGCAGCCCCGGGGCAGGCGCCGCCGCGGGCTGGTGGGCTGCTGTCCTGGCGGGGACAGCCTTCACCTTCGCGAGTGGAAAAACGGCGGGTTTTTTGCCTGGCAGAGCCTGGAAGCTGTGTATTTTCGGCTCTGGCAGGGTGAGCTGGAGGTCAGGGTGCGAGCGCAGCCTGCTGCGCTTCCCGGGGAGGAATCAATACTCCCGACCAGCCGCGCTCGCACGCTCGGAACGGGCAGCGCGCGGGGGGCGTGGGGAGGAACACGGGGAGGCACGTGCTGAGAGCGGCGAAAGGCATCCTCTGCCTCTCGCCGGGCTCCTTCCCTCTCCCGGTCTGAAATTGGAAAGAAATGGATCGATTTTTTACTCTTTTCGGGGTGAGGGGAAATTGCAGAATGAAGATGACTTGAAAGAATGAGATGGATGGGAGTAACTGGAGCTCATCCTCCACGGGGGAGAAAAATGCAGCACAAATGATGGTGTTAGCTATCCATCCTTCAGTCAGGGGTTTAGACGGAGGTCCATCACGGAAGGACCCGAGCGCGGGGCGAGCGTGGGCTCTGCTAATGCAGGTGCTGTGCAACCTTAATAACCTTTTGCCAGCAAATATTCACAAATGGTAAAAAATCTAACCCCCCCACGGGGTTGTCGGGGGGAGTGGGCTGACTGTTCCCCATCCCCTGGCTCTCCCCCCGAGTGTCGGTGTCTGTCACCCAGTGGCGAGGGGCCGGGGCCAGGGATGTGTAAGGACTTGTTCTGGGGGGCAGCGCCCGGCAGCCCCCGCCACCACTGCCCCCACGGAGCAGCCCGGGGGACCATCGCTCGCCTCCGCTCGGCCCCGGGCTGGGGAGGGGAACAGAAAGGGCCCCAGAAAGCGAGGGAGGGCACTCGCCATCCCTGCAGCGTGCCCTGCCAGCCTGCCCGCTTTGCCAGGAGCGGTTCCAATAAATATAACCGATCGACCACAACCATCGGTTCTGCTCCCCCGGAGGCTGGCAGAGCCGGGCGGGAGAAGCGCTGGGAGCGGGGGGACGGCGGGGACGCGGTGGGGACACCCTGCTCCGCACGGGCTGGGTGGTGCCGCAGGAGCCGCAGGTTTCCGCCGGCGGGTGCAGATGTGCCCCCTGATGTGGGCAGCACGTGCGGACCTTGGGGAGCATCACCGGGTCCAAGGGTTACGCAGCGCCTCCCAAATGCATTTTTTCCCTCTTTTTTACTGTGAGAGTTCCCTTTTGCCCACTGGAGACAGGAAGGCGTATTCCTAGCGGAGGTGCTCCCAGCCGTTCCCACAGATGGCTGTCCCCCAGCAGAGGCTGGTTAGGAAGTCCACCGCCTTTTTTGCTCTCCAGACTTAGAGCTTCGAGGGGGGCTGCTGGGGGACAGGGGAGCCCCCGGCGGGAGCGTGTCCCCGGGGGGTCCCCACGGCTCCTGGGGCTGCCTCCCATTGCCGCTTCTGCGGCTCCTGCTCAACGGAGGGACACGCTCTCCCTTGCAGAGCAGTTATAAATTCCCAGCTTAGCAGGTTTCAAGCTGATTGCCTTTCCTCGCGGTGTCTCTCTGTAAATGAGGCTTTTCACAGATGACGGATAGAGCTGCTCCTCCGGAGCATAAATCCTCCCCAGCCCGAAGTACCGCCACAACCTGTTTAACAGCCTCGCTTCCCAGCCAGCCCGGAGTTCAACTCCTCGGGATGACACAGCGCTCCGGTGGCAATTCCTCATCAATTAGCCCTGTCTGCGCCGCTGGGCCTCCCCGCCGCAGCCCCTGGTTTGCGCCGGGTACTCACCATGGGGCTGCGGGGACAGGGACGCCCCAGCCCCGGGTCCCTGCCCAGCCCGGCCGCTCCCGCAGACCCCGACCCTCTGGCCTCCTGCTGCATCCGTGTATTTTCACAGGACTCCCTGTCCCCTACCGCCTCCGCCGCTCCTCCGTCCTCCCCAGCTCCTCTACTTTTAATGCCTTCAGCAACACCCCCGGCTTCGGGGGGCTCAGCGACTAATGACCATCAGCCCTGCCCCTCCCCTTCACAGCCTAAGCAGGACATTAAGCTCGGTATTTCTTCACATTATAATTTACTGCCGTAATTTAGGCAAGTTTCATCTTTTATTTATTGTTTGAGCATCTTTCCCCTGGAGGATTGCAGGGTAGTTTTAGTCTCAAGTCCCATTTTTTCAGGCTTTCGGAGAGCTTTACCCATGTTATTGGCTTCATTTATTATCTTCGGTTCTTCTATTGGTGCACACAGATTTTCCCTGGGGTTTCAAACCCGACCGCTGGAGAAGAAACCTCCGGTTTAAGCACCGAGGTTGCCTCGTTCAGCGCGGGTGCAGCCTGTGCCGAGTGGCCTATACGCACACGGCACCTATAGGCGTATACCCCGCCTTGCACGGGGGGGCACGGCGACGGGTCCCTGCCGTGAGGTGCGGGTGCCCGCGGGGGGGACCACGCGCCGCCCGCACACAGACGACCTCTCGGCCTCCGCGCCGGCGCTCCCGGTGCGGGCCTGCAGCGCGCTGCCGGCTCTACCGGCCAAATTGCTGTGATTTTTTTCCTGCTCTACAAGACACACCAAGCCTGATAAGACCGGTGTGTAAAAGCTTCGTAATTGTTTTATAGCGGAAAAGCAAAGCGGTTCCACTTTGTGCAAATCAAGCCTCGGCCAGGGCGCGCAGGAGCAGAGCCAAACCCCGGCCGGCGCAGGGCTGGGGGGCTGCGGGGGGCTCTCCCCACGCATCACCCCACGCGGCAGGGTGAATTTGCACGTAAAACCGTGGGGCCACCCTTAAGAATGGTCAAGGGCTGCTGGGGGAGCCCTGGCAGAGCTGCAGGAGGGTCTGTGCGTGCCGTGCCCCCGAGCGTGGCTGGGGAGGGGGCCAGGAGCACAGCCGCCGCGGCGAGGGGACGCTGCCGGCGCTGGGCGCTGCGCCCGCAGCAGAGAGGTTGGGCAGCGCCAGGGAAGGGCACGGGGGCCAAATCCGCAGGTGATGTAAATTACTGCAGTTTACCTGAAATCAGCACAGCTATGCTGATTTGCACCCAGGAGAGCGTTGCCGAATACGTCAGATCAGAAGGCGCCGCGTTACATCTCTTACCCCATAAACACCAAGCGCAGCCCTGAGCCCCTTCTCACGCCGATGCAGATCGGGTGCGATGCTACCGAGGCGCGATTTGGAGGAATCAATGTTGCCAGTGATTCGGCATGCTGCTTTCTGCAGGACCGTGCCACGTGCGAAGTTTGCAAAGGAAGACAAACATTTACGCAACAATCTCCATTTTTAAAGGCAAGCTGGTTATGAGCCTGTTTGCGAGTGAGCCCGCATTCCTGCCGAGGCCGGAGACACAGCCCGGTGCTCATTACTCTGCTCCCAGATGAACAGTAAGTCTCTGGAACAGTACTTACAGCCTGTAATAATATTACTGCTCGGTCTGCTACATGGTCCCTCAGTCATTTTTTCAATTAAAAAAGGACCAATGCTCTATTAACCTTTTGCCTGCTACTCCATTCTTCACACAGCCGCTGGCCTGAGATTGCAAGCCATGTATTAAAAAAGGCATATATTACTGTAAACCATCTCCAAGTTTTCTGTCATTAGAAAGATGAAGTATCATTTTTTCATTTAAAAATATGAGACAGTTTATCAAATTCACAACCTCTGAACTCGCAGCGAAATCTCTTTGTTACCCGGGAGGCGGGAGGGAGCTGGTGTGGAGCCTGCCGTGCAGCGCCGGGGGCTGCCGGGGCTGCCGGGGCCGGGCAGGGGGGCTTGTGCTCGGGCCCGGGGGCTACTGGCGCTTCTGACGGCCTTTCTGATACCGACAGGTGTATTCTGCCTACAGAATCCTTTGGCGGGATATGTCGGCAGACGGAGTAAATGTTTTAAGTAAATACATCTGTTTTCATCGCGCTGGTGGATGGATCCCAGGGAGGTGCGTAATTAGGAACTGCTGTCCCTGGCCGTCCCACGGCAGCGGCAGCGTGCCCGGCCAGCCCAGCCTGCCCTTCCCAACAGCCTTGCCCGTGCCTCAGTGACTTCATCTCACTCACGCTTTGACGAGGGTTTTACGGGGCAGAGTTTGGTGCGCAGACCTAGGGGAGGGTGCTGCTGCCCGCGGGGCTGCGGCAGCGGTGGCAGGACCCCGGCGTCCCATCCCCTCCGCTGCGGGCAGGCACAGCCGAGCCCCCGCCCTCGCCGGGCTGCGAAGCACGCCGGTTTTAATTTTGTTTCGAGGTTGATTTGTTGCTTTTATTCCTTTTCTCAAGGCACCGGCTACCGGCTGTAACTACAGAGACCCGTTAGACAACCGCTCGTATATAACAGTCCCAAATACAACCCGGCTGATATATCATCCCTCTGAACCAGCACAGTGCAGCCGCAGGGCAATCTCCCCAGCCCAGCGCGCGGAGGGGAGCGGCCGCCGGCCGCACCGTGAGCCCCGGCCCTCGTTGCGCCGCGCTCGCCGGAGCCCGCTCGCCGTCCCGGCCCGGGGTCGGGGCTGCCTGCCCCCCAGCAGCCCTGCGGGGCAGCCGGGGCTTGGATCTCGCTGTCACCGAGTCCTGAAAAATACGGAGCTAACTGCTAGAATTGGTCACTAATTTTGCAGAAAACGCACAACCCGGTTCATGGCACACAGGTCACGCTGGAGATTTTGCTTGGCAATTTAAAAGGATTTTATACGCTTATCCTGAGGTTGTCTTTGGTTGCTTTATACTTTCGACGGCATCCACAGTAAAGTATAGAAATTAACCGTAAAACTTTGCAGACTTTTCCCTCTGTTGACACAGGGAATGTAAAACGTTGCGAATTCCTGATCTGGGCTTTTTCCTTTTGGCTGACACCGTTCCACCTGCGTTTTCACCCTGTGTTTTAGAGCCTCTGCTTTTCGCTGCTGTAAATTTGTGCTGGCCTCCTCCGTGCTGACGTGCGGTGTGAAGCCATAAACGCGTTTTAGATGTCCTCTGGCTGGCGTGGGGCTGTGCCGGCTGGTTCGGGGCTGTGCCGGCGGGCGTGGGGCCGTGCCCCCGCCAGCCCTGCCGCGGGGCTGCGGCTTGCCCGGAGCAGCCCATACCCTTCCTCTCTCCCCGGGTTCCCAGGTAAGTCGCAGGTCCGTCCTGTGCACCGACCCACAGCCGGGGCCTGGTGTTAATTTCTTTCCTTTCTCTCCCCTCTTTGCCCCAAAGTCCAGCATTTGAGATAACATGTCCCCCCGCTGTTTTACACCACCCCCCTTCTCTCAAGCCCCCTGTCGGAAGCGGCCCCAGCTGAACGGCGAGCCGGTGCCGGTGATCGGCGTGCGACGAACGGCGGGTGACAGATACATCTTTCAGGCAGAAACATCAGGGCAAGCCCCCTTTTAAATTAAATGCGCCACGAGACCTTTAGTGCCAGCACGTGTCAGACAAGGCCCTTGTTTATGGCCCTCCCCGAGACCCCCGAGGGACGGGGGGACGCGGCCAGGGCGGCCGTTCGTGGGGCTTGGGGCCGTCCGGGGACGTGTGCAGGGAGGACCGTCCCCGTGCCTGGAGGGGGACGGTGCTGGACCCCGGGATCCGTCCCGCCGGGATGTCCTGCCCGGGGCGAGCGCGGCCCCGTCGGCTGGCAGCAGCGAGGGCCGTGTCCGGGCGGCCCAGGCGTGTTTCCCCTCTTTTATTTCCAGCGATGAAGCGAGGAGCCAGGGCTAGCAGAGGAAGGCTGCCGTTTATCTCACGATAATCAATGAAACGCTCATGAACTAATACGCTGCATCAAGGAAAAACACAAGTGAGACCCTGGTCCAGGGGTCCCCTCCCTTCCTCCCCGGGAAAGCGGATCAGGCTCTGCCCGGGAGAGCAAACGCCGAGCCGACGGCACCGACCCGCGCTGCAGAGGGGACGTGGCACCGCTCCCTCCTCCTGCTGCGTTTAACCTCTCCTGGCGCTCCCGCCGCTGCCCGTCCGCACTGTGCGGCCCCGA
Organism: Phoenicopterus ruber ruber; assembly: GCA_009819775.1. Taxonomy (NCBI): domain Eukaryota; kingdom Metazoa; phylum Chordata; class Aves; order Phoenicopteriformes; family Phoenicopteridae; genus Phoenicopterus; species Phoenicopterus ruber. The sequence goes on from CM020246.1 coordinate 836,872, forward strand.
CAAACCCGCCCTCGCCCCCCGGCCTGCGCCCCCGAGCCCGGGTCCGGGACGGTGCCCGGAACTGGCCACGGCTGCCGTCTGGAGCTAGCGCTCGGCAGCTCCGTCCTTGCTACTCCCAGGTCTCACGTAAAACGGAGGATAAGGGTTTTATTTTCAACCACAGGCGGCCTCTCGGGCTGCTCCTGCTCCTGCTCTGCTGCGCCCGCTGCCCCAGAGCCCCTCGGCACGGCGGCAGCTCCGCCGGGGGTCTCCGCGTGGCCTCCCCCTGCCCGGTCTGCCTTTTACGGCAAATAAACCAAAAGCATTTGTGCATCAAACCGACGTGCTCTGGCAGCGACCAGCTCCTTGTTACCAGAGCCTGCTCTTCGATAAGCGTGTACTAGCGAGACTCGGATGCTCCGGTTTGATTTCCAGGATCCACAAATAACGGTGTACAGTACATTGTTTGCTAGAAATTACCTGAAGCTCAGCCCTTCTGAGATCACTCTGCTCTGCAGAAAAGAGACCCTGTTGCAATCAATAGGCTTTCCATGGTCTCCGACTGTCCACTGGCCATTATTTTACTGGTTTTATTTTGCTTGCCATCCCAGCCGCATCAATATAAGCTTTCCAACTGTTTCTGGGTTTAATTGTGGTAGCAGCGATCGGGGTGGTTTGGGTTTTTTTTAAGCTCTACCCCTTTCCCTGGCACGGTTACAGCCCTTCATCCAGAGAGAAGGAGGCAGTGGAAGACAGAGAGGGGGAAACGTGCTCCCCGAGCTTTGTCCCGACTCACAGCGGTTCCTCGGTTCTGGGAGCACCAGCCTCCTCCTGCCGCCGCGGCTCCCCCAGCCCCGGGCTCCCACCCGCCTTTCCCGCCATGGTTCCTCGCTGCTACCGGGGGATACGCATGGGAACGAACGGGCCACGTGTATCTGGGAAAGGTGATGCCCACGCAATACTGCTTCGTAACGGTCCAGCTAGTATGTGGGCAAAAATCACAGCTCCATCCCAGCGGCGGAGAGTGCAAAAGTACAGATAATTTGCAGCATAATTTCAATTTTGGGCAGTTCCTACATACGTCTGCTTCCCAAGGATGTATGAAATGACTCAGATTAAATGAGAGTCAAACCAGTCAATCTTATGCACCATAAATTGGGAGATAACTCAATATGAATATTGCTATTGAGCTTTTACACTACAATGCTGTATTGAAGTTCATAGATTGTTCATTTATGAAAGGTCTTTGAATTTCACTCATTAATCCCACGTCGTGCCCAATAGCTTGTGCCTGTGCAGAAGGTCTGTGGGGAGGGCGTCCAGCCTGGCAGAAGACGCCAAAGGTGCCACCCCCTCGGGTAGTTTGTCCCCATGGCTTTAATTTGAGGCCCTTTTTCTTCGTGGAGCTGGCCTCAGGTTACAGTTGTCTTGTTATTCCACCGTTTTTTCCTGCAGAAGTTCCCGTATTCTGTAATCAATCAGGGCATCTTTCAGTCTTTCCTTGACAAGCTCACCATGTCAGGCTCTTTTAGTCGGTTTCTGTGCAGTGTATTTTTGGCTTGCGAGTAATTTTTATGGCTATTTTCTGTTCCCTCCCCAATTTCTCAACACCCTTTTGAGACGTAAGTACCACAACAGGCTGTAGCACTGCAATATCTGTCTACAAGTGCCACATGCTGAGACAGGAGCAGCTCACCTCCTTCTCACCCACCGTGCTCACATTTAGCCGGGGCTTCCATTAGCCCATTTTTCCACAGCAGCTTTTTGGGTATCATGTTCCATTATTTATTTGAGGATAAACACCTAAAAGCTAGATGTTTTTCAGAGCCGTTGCTCCCCAGAGTAGCCTCCTCTGTGTCGCCCTCCTGTTCAGGTCCTCGGCGCCCGACGCTGTTGGCGCGCGCTGGCCCAAGGGACCCCGCCGGAGCGGGGGATCCGTGCTCGTCCACGGCCGCGGCTGCTGGTCCCCGGGGCTGCGCCTGGCACCCCGCGCGCCCGCCGGAGCCCTCGCCGGGGCACATCGTAAATGTTCAATGGCACGTAACGCTGATTTTCATCTTCAGGGCTTACTGTTTCCCCTCCAGCTCCTCGACGCTCGCCCTGCTTTTCTTCTTGCCGGGCCGGGGGGTCTGGGTGCCGCTGGGTGGGCAGAGCCGCTGCCCCGGCCCCGACGGTCACCGTCTCACCCACGGGCTGGTCGCCTCTTCTCATCCCTTACCTCCTCTCCAGCCGTCAGACGGCTGACGGTGAAGATCCATGTGCCTGAAGGAAATTTTATTTACTTTTTCTCCTGCGCGGGGAGACGCTGTAGCCGATGTGCCCGGCAATAAGTTTGACTCAGGTGCTTGCGAGGACTAACAGTGCTCCTGAGAGGAGCGGCTCACGCTGCGAGCGCTCAAAGGGCTTCTTTTAACTTTCTCCATTTGGCAGCGCCTAGCACCGTGCCATTTTACATCCCAGCGTGCCGGAACCCAGCGTGCCACGGAGCGACGCGGCCGAGGAGCGTGCGGGAGCACACAAAACCCTTAATGAAAGAAAGATGACTTCCAGGAGTTGGCAGCGGTTCAGCCCTCTCTGTTGCCTGCCGGTCCCCTCTGCCTCCCCTCAAAGCCCTCTCCCAGCCCCGGCAGTTCCCTCTGTCCTGCGCCCCGCGGCCCTGGCCTCGTGGTGGGGTTTGGCTGGGGAGCGCGGCCCGGCTGGGGGGCTGCGGTACCCGGGGATGCTCGGCTCTCGCCAGCCCGCAGCCCGGGCACCGCCTGCCCGGCTCAGGCTCCATTGCCCGATCTTAGTCCTGCGCCCCATCTCCCTCGTAATCTCCTCTCTCTCCGAGAGCTTACATGGATTAGCAGGACCCTTCGTATTAGCCGTAAACCTCCTTGATCCCCGAATGACTCCTCTAATGGGATTGAACCCACCTTTCGCAGGCTGGCTGCGTACCTTTTGTCTTTAGGGCAGGCTGCCGTACCCGCTGCCTGCACCCGTGGGGCTGCCAGCGTGGGGACCCGGCTCTGCACGGGCTGCGGGGGCCGTGGGCTGCCCCCCGTGCTGCCGCTCGCCCTTCTCCCCCACCGCATCCTCCACCCACGCCAATATCCCTCCTTTTACTTCGTCGCCCCTAGATTTATTATTCTACAGTGATTGTGTTGAATTGCATTTGAAATCAATTAGCACAGGTACTCAAAGATGAATGTTCATGCTCTGAAAAAAGGTGATGAAAACATACCATTTAAATAGAAATCAATTTCCCTTTCATGTATTTCTTCCTAGCTGCTGCCCGAAATTAATAGTTTTTAGATATTTGTGCGCGAAGAGGAGACTCTCCCCTCGTAAAGCACTTCCCTCTCCTCCTCCTGCCTCCTCGGCTCGCCAGGCGCACCGCGCCGCTGCAGCCTTTTGTATCGCACGCAGCAAACCGGGCTGTTCTGTTTGCCTGAGCGAGAACAGCTAGGTCAGGAGCGGCTGTAATTGCCTCCTCCCTCCTCATATTTTAGTGACATCATTAGCCATTTCTCCATGGGAAACTATTTAATTCTAGCAATAATAAACACAGGAACTGCAGCAAATGAACCCCAGGCAGCTACAGTACTTGCCATTACCCGGTGGGCTTGATCTTTATCATAAACCTCGATGTACCAATTAGACTAACAATGAGCAGAGAGCCAAAAAGGAGAACAAGAGAGGGATTAAGCAGGCGTCCCTCCGGATCTCGGGGGCAGCGCCAACCTTCCCAGGCACGGCAGGCAAGAGCGGGGCCGCCTTCCCCGGCCCGCGGGAGCCTCGCCAGACCTCCGCCGCGGTCCAGGCACCCCTGGAAGCGGGCGGCAAAGGTCTGGGGCTGGGTTCCCACCTTGGCTCTGGCTCTGACGACAAGCGGGGCCACTCAGGCCATTTCCTCGCCCAAAGCTTGTGACAAAAAACCCAAAAGCACCTATTTCTTTAGGGCAGCTCTCAGTGTAAAGACGGGGGTCGGCCAGTGGGGCCGATGGTGCCCTGTGTGCTCGCAGCCTGGGCTGGGGGTCTCCACACGTCCTCCCTCCTTCAGTGACTCCGGCAAGGTGCTCCCGTGTCTGCCTTACAATCCTATACCTACACTATCCCACTGAAGCGACATGACTTTTACCAAAGAGCGAAGCCCAACTAGTGCAAGAGCCAGATAAAAAGAAGAAAAGAGGTATGTTGTGCTCAAATTTCCTCGAGAATTGCAGCAAAAGGATTCTCTTCCCATGCCCCAGGGAACCCTTGAAGAATGAGCTTTCCCTTGGCTGAAGTACCTCTCTCACATCTCTTATTTATTATTTTACCATTTGCATGAGCGTTCAAACAAGTCACTAAATAAACAACTGCAGAACCCAGCCCGTGTCCCAGAGTTTTACACATTCAGCTCAAACCTTTCCTGCTGCAAAGCCGTGAAGGCGGCAGCAGGTAACGGTTGTTTGCCTCGCCTGGCAGCAGCCCAGGGCACGAGCATCCTCACACGCCGAGAGGCTCCACCTCGGGCCCAGGCTCCGGGATTTTGGCTGGGAGGCTCAGTGCATGTCCTCTGGGGCATTTGGGAGGAGGTGGAAGAGAGGGGCCAGGGAGCAGCTCGGGGAGCTTTTCTGGCAAATCCCTGTACAAAACCCCGGGCGGCGAGCGGGCGCCTGGGTGCTGCTCCGCGCCTCCAGGCTGCCGGGGCCGAGCGGCACGGAGCGGGGCAGCATGGGCAGCACGGGCAGCACGGGCAGCACGCGCTGTCGCCGGCAGGCACGGCTCGGTGCCAGTGTCGCTGCTCCCTGCCAGGCGAGCCGAGATGCCGTGCGAGGGCGGGCAGGGCTGGGCGGTGCCGGGGGACGAGGGGGGCACCGCCGGGCTGGGGACGTCGGCATCGCCACTGCGCTTGGCCGGCAGTGCCCTAAAACTCAACCCTGCCTTTCCCAAGGGCCTGTCCCCTCGTCCCCAGCTCTTAATGACAAGGGTCTTTCTAAACTGCTTGTCCACCGGAGGACCGACATTTTAATACTGTAATCATTTCATTTATTATCTTCTTTGCTCTACAAAATCTAATCCCCAAGTTTAAGCAAGCATCTGTCCTCTTCATTTACCGCGGAGGCATCAAATTATCGTTCAGCCCCTCTGTTATGTCCTGATCCCTTCGATCTAGTTTTCTATCAGTATTATTATTAATCTCCTCCAATCATTTTTCCTTACCATCTGCTTTACAGCAGGAGTCCTGCGCTTAGCCTGGTTCGGGCGAGGGACCGTGACCCCTGGGGCTCCCCGGCTCTAATCCTGGCTGTGCCGGGGAGGCACGCGGTGACGCTGACCGAGCTGGTCCCTTGACCTCCTTGTCACCCCCACGGAGCCAGCATGGAAGTAGGACAGCAGAGAAACTGAGGTGCTGCATCGCTGCTGATGAAGCGCAGGGAAGACTTAGGTTAATTTTCTGGGAAATGTGGGGAATTTTCATAACGGCGAGGATGGCTAAGCACCGGTGCAGCTCTCCTGGAGAGGCTGTGGGATCTCGTAGCTGGAGGTCTGGAGCCTGCCACCAGCGCGGGGTCTGATCGAGAGCCCCAGCACCTGGTGACAAGTCCTGCGCTGTAATTATAAGCGATGTGATGATGCATCTCCTCCTGGTTTGAGCTCTCCCCTGCTGATTTTGTTTGAGGTTCCCAGTTCTTACTGCGGAAGAGATGGAGGATGGTCGTTCCCCATCCCCTGTCTCTGGTGATGCTCAGGACCTCATGGACCCGCAGGCTAATGATGATGAACCACATGCAAGCCAGAACCACCATCTCTAGGCGCTGCTTCTGCAACCTGAGCTATATATATCATTTTATGAAAGTAAATGTTGTCTGTGCACCCGTCCGATGCGATGGGTTCAGCGCTGTGTTCCCCGACGGGCCGCGGCGCGGTAGGCGCAGTCGCGCTGTGGCTCGTGGGCGAACGCGAGGGTCACAGCTGGCTGCGGGACCCCGGACCTTGCCTGCGCTCGGGGAGGTCGTGCCCCCTTCGCCACTTCCAGGGCAGCGGCAGCCATCAGCCGTCCCTGCTTTGGGACACAGGCACGTTCCCCGTTCCCTGGACTGGACTGCAGAGGGGCCCCAGGGCCACCCTTCCCCTCGTGTCAGCACCTCCGTCCGGGCTGGCAGCGCGAAGCGTTCCGGAGTGCCGGATGCGCCGGAGAGATGTTGCAGTCAATGCCCTCGTTTAAAACTCTTTCATTTTTTGACTATGCCTACACTTTCTCTGAGAGAAAACAGGTTTTCAGTTCAGGCCCCTGGTTGCCTCGGTCAGGAATAAAAACTGTGCACGGTTCTCTTTTTGTTTCTGGTCTTCAGGTATTGATCATCTTCTCCATTTTCCCCGCTCTCGGCTTTATTCCTGCCGCTGCGTATTTTTGGTTTGTGCTTCTCGCCAGCAGCCGCTTCTGAAGCTTTTCTCAGGTCCTGCTTTGCCTCCCACCGTCGCTGCAGTACCTAAGAGCCCTTTCCAGGGGGGCTGCCGTGCGGCCCCGGCCGCTCAGGTTCGCTCCCCGGCCCGTGCCCGTTGCCGCGAGCCGAGCGGGTTTGTGCTGCTGCCTCACGTTTGCCGTTGCTGCGTAGCGTGTGTTCACATAGCCTTTCGTATTTTAATTCAGATACCCTATTCATCTTCTAACTCCTCCGTGTCGCTATTACTTAGATTTGTATTCCCTTTTTATTTTTAGAGATAGGTATTTGCAAAAAGTATGGATTTTTAGCTTGGAATTTCACATGGACTGGTAATCACCGGTGGGTTTGGGTAGGGCTGCAAAACTGAGTTATTAAACCTTTCTATACCCATGGTACCGTGTTAAAGGATGATTTTGGGTAATCACCTGGGTTATGTTTGTTTATAGGGGTGTAAATGGCAAACCGGTACCCAAATCTCCGTGTGTCCTCCGTCTCTCGTGCCGAGGGTGTGCTTGATGCATTTGTTTTCCCGTGACTGTAATCTCCTTTTTGATTTCCTAATTTTTCCTTCTCTTCTCTGTGTTATTTGTTACCATCTTCAGCTGAGCACAGGCTGGTAGACTCGGAAATCAATTCAGCGCTGGAGTTTCAGTCTCGGAAGAGCTATACGGGAAAGGCCTGCCACCTTCCCAGGATAGCCTGCGACAGAAGATAAATCATCGCAGATTTTTTGCCAACGTGCCATATTTCAAACTCATAATCAGTCCGCTATCACCCTTAGGTTTCCTTCAGCACTGTGCGATCTCCTTCCAACTCCGTGTGATTTATCTTCCCAGCTACCGACACCGATTGTACATTTCTAATCCTCTCTTGTATAATTTCTCCTTGCTGCATTTCCTTAATTACCCTCTTTCTGACCTTCCTTTTCCTCCTTGCTCCTCCTTCCAGCTTGCTCTTGGGCCTCCTTGCCCTCCATTGACTCCTCCTCTCACCCGGCGGGGTGAGCGTGGTTTAGGAGCGCCCGCGAGCCCCGGTGCCGCTGGGGTTTTGGGGGGCGGCGTGTTCCCCAGGCTGGGGCGGAGGCAGGAGCAGTCGCTCGCCGGGCTGGAGCCGGGCACGTTGCAAGCAGAGACCCGCAGTGAAGAACGTGGGGACTCACTCATTCGGGGCGTTTAAACCACCGCCACGTCCCTTCCCTGTGTGTAAATGACTCCTGACCGCGGCGCCGGGATTTGCCACCTCCGATGTCAGTAACTCCCAGCAACAAAAGCGCCGGAGACATCCTGCTTGCAGCGTGCAGAGGACGTGGGCCGAAGCGACCACCGAGCCCTCGGCCGGGTTCTGCCCGTCAGCTCTGGGACCCCGGCCCGGGGAGGACGTACTTGATGCATATTAGAAAGTTTGGGCTGGTGATGACAGGGAGGGGAAACAACGTCGTGGCCCGTTTCCGACCGGCTGCAACGAGCGGTTTGACAGCGTCCTGCTGTGATGGAGATGTGCGTCCCGGGGGGAAATGGGGATTGTCTGGGGAAGAGCAGGCAGGTTTGGAAGATCAGGGGTGCGCAGCCGCCGCAGGCTCCTCCTGCTTTCTTCACGGTGAGCTGCTTCGGCCTCGGCGGGTGCAGCGAACGTGGGGAGATCCGTGCCGGCTGCAGGTGGCTCGAGCGTTGTCTCTCCCCCGTGCCGACTGCGTTGCTTGGTTTTATCAAGATGAGTTTCTTTCCCCCGTGTTCATCCAGTGGAAACCCTCAAAGCATGGGGGCAAAATTGGTTTTCCAAGGTTGACCAGCGACAGCGTGGTAATTAAATCATTAGGCTGGCAGACGTGGGGCAGCGGCTTTAATCTGTAGCTCTGCCTCACACCTCCTGGGTGACACTGGCCAAAGCACATCGTCTTTCTGTGGTCCTAATTCATCTGTAAAATGGTGCCAGCCCTTCTCTGCCCTGTCCAAGGAACGGTACGTGCTCCAGGGTGGAGCTCGTCTTCTCATGCTGCTTTCTGTCCCGCCCTGACCTAGCCTAGGATTTCCGAACCGGTACAATGCCAAGAAGGGCGTAGGAGCGGTGCTGCTGCTCGGGGGCGTGGGAGCGGGCGGCTGGGCCGGAGGGGCCGGGGCCGGGGCTGGAGCTGGCTGGCGGCTCTGCTGGAGCGCTGCCGGGGGCTTCGGGGCAGGGCAGGGCAGGGCAAGGGCAAGGGCAAGGGCAAGGGCAAGGGCAAGGGAAGGGGCAGGGGCAAGGGCAGCTCACGGTGCTTCCATCATCACAGAGATGGCCAGAGCTGCCCGAGTGAACATGCCCCTGTCCCCTCACCCCACGTCCCCGGCTGATTTTGCGGATCTGAACTATTGCAGTCAGGTTTGGGTTTTTTTTCCTGCTCGTCTCCATCACCGCCTGGCTCCGGCTGCGGAGAGGCGAAGGGCGGAGGTGCCCGGGCAGCCGCAGCATGGGCTGCCCCGCACGGTCCCGGGGCAAGCAGCAGCCCCGCGGGGGGCCCGCTCCGAGCTCGCGGCTGCTGCCGGCCGCGTTGGGAAAGGGGAGGAGTTGGGTAACTCACGCCCGGCTGAGAAAAGCTCCCGAAGCCGCTGCTGCTCTTAGGAGATGAGCGAGCTGAGGTCCTGCCGAGCAGGCGTGTGTCCAGGAGAGGTGTCCGTCCCTGCGGCGCCGGGTCCGCGCGGGCAGAGCCCTCCTGCCCCTCTGCAGCCGCCCCGGCTGGGCTGGGAGGGCGGAGGGGAGCGGGAAAATCACAACAGTTAACTTCATGAAATCACCGGGACATCTTCTTCATAATTAATAAATGAAAAATGTTACTGCAGCTAATCAATAAAGTTGTTAGAGGGAATTGATCGGAGGGGGAACTCTTTTTGTGGGTACAATTTTTCACCTATTCAGAACAAAAGGCTCCCCGGGGTGCCATCAAACAGATCGGCGCTTGGGAGCCTGACCCAAACGGCGAAAAAAATAGAAAGACAATTAATTAAAACCTGAGAGAGCGACATCCTCTGAGCGCCGCAGGAGGGGACGGACCCCGGCGTGGCGGCCGCGCACGTGCCGCTCTCGAGGGCGGCCCGTGCTACGTTTCGGGTGGTGCCAAGCCGAGACGAGGCACCTCGGTGCCGCAGCTGGGGTGAGGGGGTGCTGGGCCTGGGGTGGAAGGTGAACGTCCTCCTGGAAAGGACCGTGCACCCTCCGGTGCCGGCAGCCGGCTGAGCCGTCACCGAGCACGGCAATGTCCCCGAAGCCGCCCGCCGGGAGGGTTTCCCGACGGCAGCGCGCATGTTGCACGGCCTGTCTGCCCGGCTCCTGCTCGGCGGGGTCGGCCCCGCCGCGTCACACCCGGCCGCCTGGGCAGGAGACAACCCCTCTCGCAGGGAGTTTGCAGGGGGTAATGATGAGCATCGAAAACCCTTGGGATTGACACTGGGCATCAGGTATTTACCTTGGGAGATGCAAGTTAAAGACTTGGTTAAGCTTTTTTTTTTTTTTTTTTAAGGTGGTTTAACTGTTTTTCCTCTTGGAAAAAATGCTTTTGGGTCATGACGAAATGCAAATCTATTTTCAGGTCAGCATTTTAGGCTTCATTTTTGTTGTTACCGCAGGCAGACGCTCCCTGACTGCAGCAGGCACGAGAATAGCTCCTCTTCGCACTCGCGCTTTCCTCCCTCCTGCTCCCCTAACGCCGCCGCAGGTCTCGAGCCTGTGAACGCGGAAGGATGCGCTGGGGCTGCGCACACGCACAAAGCCTGTGCACGAGCGTCTGCAAGCCCGGGCCCTTCTCGTCCTTTTAATAGCTCTATTCGTTTTTTTGCGTGGTTTTAATTTTTCATTGTTTTAATACGTGCAACAGTGAAGGACCAGAAGAAAGGAGGTTGAAAATAAGCGCTCGGTTTAAGCTTTAATGTGACACCTGCATTTTGCGATGAGCTGCGTGCCGGAGCGGCGGGGGTCTGCTCTGGCACCACTGCGTCGCGGGGGGATGCAGTGCTGGTCCCGGGCGGGGGGTCTCCCGCCTGCCTCCTCCCGGGCTGCTCCTTGCTATCCTGGCTTGGCTCCCCTCGAGCCGCGGCGAAGCACCTCGGCAGACCTGCCGCCAACCTGGGGGGATCAATGAGCAATTAATTACTGTCAGCGAGCAGGACTCTGCTCGGGGAAGGCAGCACACTTATATTTATCAATTACTAATTAGTGGCTCTTGCCTGGCTGGCAGTTGTCTGTCAGCCAAGAGGAGAGCAGCAGCGGCAGGGCTCGCGCGGGGTCACTTTCTTAGCGGTAATTAAGGATGGATAAACTTGTTTGGAAAAGGCTGGAAGCCTGCACTACAGCTGGGAGGTAGGAAAAAATCCGAACAATTAAGACCAGGATCTTTAAAAGAGCTTTTAGATGTCAAAGCCGCCAGCGTTTCACTTGGGTTAAGTGCCTAGCTCCCGCAAGATCATGAAAATCCCAGACCCAAATTAATTTTTTAGATGTGCGTTGGCTCAGAAACAAGGCGGTTCCTTTGCTTTCTCCCTCTGCCTCCCTTTCCCGGGGACGGGAGCCGGCCCAGGGCCGCCGCCGCGGGCGCATCCTCCTCGCCGCTGCTGGCGGGTCCCGGCGCGGTGCCGCGGTGCCGGCGGGGCTCGCCTGCCCCCAGCCAGCCGGCGTCCCCCCGGGTGCACTGGCCGCGCAGCGAGGCGCTGCCGAAAGTCAAACGCACGCAGGTTTTTCCCCATTGAGTGGGCTTGCAGCTGCTGCTGGAAGGGACGTCAGCCGTGCTATGGGACGAAACGCTAGCGACGGGGGCGGGTGCTCTGCCGAAGCGGGGACTTGGCTGGAAAGTTGTGCTGACGAGCTCGGGCGAGAGCACGAAGATGATGCGAAAGTTTTTTTATTTGTGATGTTTTTGGAAAGACACAAGCTGGGAAGAAACGCTGGGAGAAGGATGGATACGGGGGTGCTTGCCCATGTCCCCGCAGTGCTGGGGCTGGGCAGGACTGGCCCCAGGTCTGGTTTTTGCGGCGCCGGGCTCTTCCCTCGCCGGCCCAGGTGCTCCCTCCTGGCCGCTGCCCCCCGGCTCGCGGCCCCGCGCTCGCGTCGTGGGTGGGTGACGTGCCACGGCCGTGCCGGGGGGACGGGGAGCCAGCCCCAGGCCGTGCGTGCCCGGCCTTGGCGCGGGGGGGGCCGAGCTCGCGTGGCAGTGGCTGGTTTGGAGGAGACCTGAACGTCCTCTGGGAAGCCTGGATGGGCCTGAGATGGGAGGGGAGACCTCGCGCTGCTCAGGGGCAGGACCCTGCCCTTGCTGGCGACAGGCAGGAGGGTTCTGGAGGGAGATTGTGGGACAGGCTGAGCCGCTGCTGCAGAGGACCGGGTTCAGCAGCCCGGGGATCCCTGCCAGCCCCGTCGTTACCTTTTGACGACCCTTTCTGGCCACGTTCTGCGGGACGTGCGTAGCTGCTGCCGCTCTCCCGACGGGCTGTCCCCTCCGGGGCCGCCCCGGGCGCCGGCGCTGCAGCCGGCGCTCCCGCAGCTGCCGCTCAGCACAGCTCCTCCACCGGCTGCCGCGGGTGGAAACAACCGTCCGGGGCTGCGGTGGACTGATTTTTCTTGTAGAGTAGAATAACCTCACCGAGGTGTTTTTCCCTTTCGTAGCGCCGTGAATAAGTCACCGTTTAACCATCTCCGTCTGTTGTTTGAAGCTGAAGTCCTGCCCCAGCCCCTCCCAAGGAAGTAACCTTTCACTCTGACGTTGCTAACTCCTCCGGCTCCGCATCAAGTTGATTATTGATGGTGATAACTATTTTATCTGCCGCAGGTAACTGATCCCAAACCGTGGGGTGAACCAGACGCAAGCCGGTATCTTATCGCTTTGCCGGCGTTATCGCCCCCCGAGCGGCGGCAGCAGGACCTGGCCGCCGGGCTTCCCAGGCAGCCGGGACAGTAACTTATTGTTCGTAATTAACTCGATCAAGCAAAACTCCTATAAATCAATCATGGCTTGGCTAATAAATAAATCTTTGATCAATTACTACCTGCAAAATGTGTAGACAAGGGTCAGTATCTCTGATTTACCACTTTCCTTGAGCTGAATTGGAAGATCAAAGATTAATGTCAGGAGGGACATCAGCGATCTGAATGCAATGCATTATTTAAAACTTCAGAGATAATAAAATTTTTGAGGAGACTGGCCCATTAGTTCAGCGTTCGTATTGACGTTTCTCCCACTGTATTAGGAGTTTTGTTAATGATTTTATATTCCCCCCTGACTCCCTACTCATTTCTCTTTGTCCTTTTGTCATTAGGAACGGGGCAGCGGGACGTGTTCCCGCAGCGACGCCGCAGCGGCCGGGAGCCCCTGGGGGCACGGTGCCCACCGCCCGCCGTGGCGGCCGCGGCTCTGCCGACCGGCACGCGGCCGCTCGCTCGGCTCCTCCGGGCCCCGCGGGAGTCCTCGCGCTGCCGTGCGGCCCCGCCTCGGCATCGCACGCGCCTTCGCTAATTCCGGGGCCGCATTTCTTAATCTAACGACTAATTCCAGGAACCTGGCCGCGCCGTAATGGGCTGCTGCCTCCGGGGACTCGCCGGGGCGGTTTTGCTCGGTCTGGCGCTGAGAAGCAGAAGAGGGGGGTCTGCCTCCGGAGGAGGGAGGATGCTGCCGGGCTTTCAGGCGCGGGGGAAGCCGGCCAGCGTTGCCTCATTAGCTCATTAACTAGCTAATCGCAGGGTATTTGGTAAAGCCCAGAAAATTTCCTGGAATGTAGGAAATGGAGGGAGCTCCCCAGCTAGGAGGAGCGAGGTCCCACGTGCTCCGCGGGAGGTGGCACATGTGCTGGGAAGATCCGAAGAGGTCTCATCCCCCCAAAAAGGGAAATGCACCGTCCGGAGCGCACCTCGTTGGCGCTGCCGTGAGGAGGGGTGGGTCCGGGGGTGGCCCACCCTTTGGCCGGCTCAGCGTGGTGCAGATGCCAGCAGCTCAGCCGGTACCCAGAAACGTGGACCTGCTCTCTGCTCCACCATCGCTGACGCGCAGAGGTATCCCGGGAGCCTCGCGGGAAAGGACCTGTGCAAACACGGCACGTGGTAAGAAATCAAGTGGAGGAATAAAAGAGAGTGCTTTTAGCCGAGCTGCGTGCTGGAGAACACTGGTTTGGCCAAGCCCTTCGCACTTGCGATGTTCTGCTAAACCGGGCGCAGGGGTGGCTCTCCTGAAGGCCTGAGCTCCCCACCTTGTTGGCATCGCCACCCCGCGACCCAGGCCTCCCGGGATCTCAGCGAAGCAGCACTGCTGAAGCCCCAAGCGGCTTTCGGGAGGAAGCCCCAGGATGCTCCCGGCCGGGCGGCACCCGCAGAGGCAGGAGGGGTGCCTCTGGCCACCCTGGCTGCGAGGTCACCCCTGGCCGGGAGCCCTGGGGACACGTCCTGAGCGGGGACGCGTCCTGCGGGGACGTGTCCCTACCCCTCGCCGGGCAGGGGACGCCGTGGGTGGCGGGGTCGGGCGGCCCACGGGCACGGGGCCGGGGGCGGCATCAGCGGGTGGAAGAGCAGAAGAGGCGGCAGGAGCAGTTGGCGTTGGTTATCTCCCCTTCAAACAATGCAGTCCTGGCTCATATATTTTTCATCCCAGTTGAGGGTACAGTGTCAGCCGATGACCTTTGTCACACCCCAGTGCTTTCTGGGATGTAAATTAGGGGCTTTTTTTCCCCATCTGGACAGATAAGACGGACTCTTACTTGTACGTCTTGGAAGCAGATATTTATTGTAAGCCCACTGCTATTCTCAGCAGGTGGACAAAGATAATACTGTCATTATGTGCTCAGAAAATGCTTTGTAAAATTTGGTAAAGTATGCAGCGGACTCTGGAGCAGATAACATCTGCCTTAAAGGACGGTACTGCTGTAAACAGGGTTTAGAAAAATAGCACCCACTGCTTCTCCACGGGAGTATTGATTTTTGGTGTTGGAAAGGGTCAAATTCAAATTGCTGGCACAAAGAGCGGCTGCATCTCCTCAACTGTGTGTCTTTTAACAAAGAACAAAGTCATGCGACGGGAGGGAGGCAGAAAGGGGACGGCAGCCGAGGGCGGCCGCACGCCAGCGCGCCTTTCCCACGGGAGCGGCCAGCTGCTGCCCCGCGGGGACCGGCACCGGGCTGGGGGCGGCGGAGGCTCCTCGGAGCAGCGCTGCCTTGGGGGGGCCCCAAGCCGCCCCCCCAGCGCAGCCCCTGCCCCGCAGCAGCCCTCGCCCACCGGAGCATCCTGCTGGGAACCGCAGGGCAGCCGCGGCTCCTGCAGGGCCGAGCTCGCTGCAGAGGGGCTGGCTGCGAGGCACAGGGGATTTTTCAGCCCCCGTTGCCCCCAGGCAAGCCAGAGCCCTGCCCCGCGCCTCCGTGTCTCCAGCCGTTGGACAGAGAGAACTCCGTAAGGGGCTTCGCAGCCTGCTCCTGAGATGGGCCGGGTGGGACCGGGCGTATCTGTCGCTGCAGGTGAAGGAGGAGGGAGATCTTCCCTGCCTGCTGCATTGCGCCCGCAGACAGCGGGAAACGATGACATTTTATTGCCTGACGCCGAGGAGCAAAGGCTTTTCCCTTTCTTTACAGGTCAAGAGGAGCTGTAAGTGTCTGCGTCGCGGCTGGAGATCCTGGGCAAGCTGCTCACGGGCTGGGAGAGGGTGAAACCCGAGAAAACCGCAGGGCGCTGCGGTATCCCCGGCGCCCCAGGTATGCCCCGGCCCCGAGGGGCTGGGTGAGAAACGGGGACGTCTGTGCCCGTGGGGCAGGAGCGCCAGCGAGGGCAGGCAGAGCCCAGGCACCCCGTCTCCCCCAGGCCTTCCCCGGCAGACCCTGTCCCGCCTCTCTGGTTGTCCCCCGGCCGTCCTGTGCCGCTGCGGGAGCTGTGCCCAGCCACGAGCGTGGCTTCCGACCCGGCCGGGGACCTGGGCTGTGCCTCAGCGCGAGCCTGGCGTCGGCAAACGCTGCCAGCAGCTCACCTGCAATGCCGCGTCCTTCCCGAGGGTACCCAGCGAGCCTGCACCTCGCTTCGCTTCAAGTTTCTCCTGGAGTGAACGCACCCAGAGGCTATGCAAGCAGTGATGGAAACGGCAATAACGAACAGAGAACCTCACCTCGCCAGGAGCTAGAAGCTTTCCCGTGACCTTGGCGAGACAGCGGTCCCCAGGAGCCCTGCGCTGCAGGAGGACTCGGCTGTGCGGGATGCAGCAAACCGCTCTGGTGGGACCGGGAACACCCCCGTCCCCACGCCCGTTCCGTGGGGCACCAGGAGACGCTGCCCAGTTCAACCCCTTCGCCATCCGCCCTTTGTAGGCGCAGCCCTGGCCAAGCCTGGCGAAGCCCAGGGTCCTGCCCGCCTGCGAGATGCTCCCCGTCCCCCGTCCCCCGTCCCCCGTCCCGGGCAGCGGCGTGGGGCAGGACACGGGCAGCGCCTTCCCGCAGGCACCTCTGCCCACGGGCCGTACAGGCGGCTCTGCCCCGGGCACCCACCCGGTGGGTGATGGTTACCCCAACCGCCGCTCCTGCCGGTGTTTGGGCAACCAGGTACGCCCCGGCAGAGCCACTCGACGTTCCCGTTACCCACACTGGTGCAAACGCGTGCTTGCCATGGTGTCAAACCAAGCCCCTGCAGCGACGCATCACCCCGCAGCGCAGCCCCGGGCACGGGTGCTGGTCTCTGCCTCCGCGTCAGGAGCAGGACTTGCCGAGCGCCCCGTCGGCGTAGGGCCCGGGGCTCCGCGCTTGCAGGCGGCCGGAGCCATCGCTGCAGCACAGCGAGCAAACGCAGATCAGGCTGCAGGTCCTGGAGCACTTATAGCATAATGTCAGTTGTGGAAATTCACCGTCCAAGTTATCGTCCCATAGGAATGCCTTGAAAATGTTTCCTAGACACAGTCTAACGGGAAGCAATATCCTCCGCAGCAGAAAATAAAATGCAGAAGTGGCACATGCAAAGGCTAATGTTTAAAGTAAAGAATTTTACCCAAAGAGCATGTGGCAGATCCAAATCCCCTTCATCCAAACGTCATTATTTATTAATATTCACATTGTACATACTGTTGATTTGTACGAGAGACACAATCGATTGCTACCTCTCATAAAGCACAAAAAAAGGAAACCTGCTAGGCAGGGTTATGCTGGAGAGTGAAGGAGAAATGGCAACGGGGTCTTGCAAACCAGGTCCTGAAAACTGAAAGTGAAATTTCACATTTTCTGCAAAAGAAGAAACGTGAACGATGACTGGCGTGTTGTAAAAATCAAAAAGAAAAATAACTAGTATTGTTGTTCTAAGCCTGCGGTCAAATCTAGCCCACAACTAGTACCTTCCCTGTTGTGTGCTTGTCCCCTGAGGGCAGCACAGTCAGCTCCCCCGGGCGCGGGGAGCAGGGCCGGACCCTGCCCGGGGCTGTGGGGGCAGCTCCTCCGCCGCAGGGCAGCACCCGGCTGCGCGGGGCAGGGGGGCACGGCACGCACCGCAGCATCGCCAGGACTCGGGTACCGCAGGGCAGCACCCGGCTGCGTGGGGCAGGGGGGCACGGCACGCACCGCAGCATGGCCAGGACTCGGGTACCGCAGGGCAGCACCCGGCTCTGTGGGGCAGGAGGGCACGGCACGCACCGCAGCATGGCCAGGACTCGGGTACCGCAGGGCAGCACCCGGCTGCGTGGGGCAGGAGGGCACGGCACGCACCGCAGCATCGCCAGGACTCGGGTACCGCAGGGCAGCACCCAGCTGCGTGGGGCAGGGGGGCACGGCACGCACCGCAGCATGGCCAGGACTCGGGTACCGCAGGGCAGCACCCGGCTGCGTGGGGCAGGGGGGCACGGCACGCACCGCAGCATCGCCAGGACTCGGGTACCGCAGGGCAGCACCCGGCTGCGCGCAGCGGGAGGGCACGGCACGCACCGCAGCATCGCCAGGACTCGGGTACTGCAGCGTTACAGCAGGGAACCCTTGGAGGCAGGGACACGCCACCGCTCTGGGGCTCCTCGCCGTCCCCTCCGGCCCTGCTCAGCTCAAGAGGGCACAAGCAGCAGAACAGGCGGTGGAGAATCACTGAGCACGAACAAGGCAGCTGCGTCTAATAAAGATGCAGGACATTAATGACTCGGGGCACTGTGAGCATCCTTGCCCGCCGGCCGACAGCCCGAGCACCACACGCAGAGTGGAAGGAGAGCACGCTGTACACGCAGGGAAGGACATGTCCTTAGGTCAGCGAAGCGCAGCCCCCCGCCGCTCTCTCCTCCTGGGCAGATGCCCCAGCCCCGGAGGGAGACAGGCCGGGCCCGTGGCGCAGCCCGCCGGGGCGAGCGGAGGCTCCCGCCCTGCCCGGAGGACCAGGAGATGATGCTCTTTGTGGTTATGTGCAGGAGGGAGTTGGCGTCTTTTAAGGGGAAAAAATAAATGTCTTTCCCACTCAATTAAATGTAACTTAAGGCTTTGGAAAAGAAAATGGGCTTCCATTTATGGCTTCAGGATGGCAGGAGGGCAAGCATTTGATAACAAAATCGTGCTGGGAGCCCATTTGAGTGGAGAGAGAGTTGTTTGTTTAGCATATCGATCGACTTCTATCGTGCAAGTAATTAACACGCATTACTCAAACTCCGCATTTTTCTAAAGCAAACTACTTCATATGATATTTTCAACCGACGTGTGTTAGCGGCTGGCAGCACAAGCAAAGAGCAGGAGGGAAAGAGCAGTGGCGAGGAGAAGAGCTGCGAGGCAGGCAGGGCGGCGGCAAGGACACGCCAAGGTGGTGCTCCTCCCCAAGCCGCTTTCCGTCTTGTAGGGTACGTGCCCTAAGACACGGGTACATGCCCTATGACACGGGTACATGCCCAAAGACACGGGTACATGCCCTGAGACACAGGTCACGCCACACTCGATGTTTGATGCTCGTTCGAAGCCCAGCCCGCACCCGCCTGCATCCCCCGAGCGCTGCCTGCTCCCTGCCTGCTCCCTGCCTGCTCCCTGCCTGCTCCGACGGTCAGCAGGAGCAGCAAAACCCGCTGCCAGCCGCCCGGAGAAGGGCGATCTTTCAACTTCGTAAAGCAAAACCCAGGCAGGCCGCCCCAAATCCCCCACGCCGCCGCAGCGGCTGTGAAGAGTGGGTTTAAGCCGTTTAAAAATCCATCTCCCGGCTCATTATTATGCAGACCAATTTTTCATTCATCGGGAATCTACGGCAGCATTTTAATGTGAGAAGCTCCCTACTCTGTTTCTCTTCCCCTGAAGAAAAATAGCTTAATTTCTCCAGTTTGATAGATTTTCCTGATCCTTCAAAAGGTAGAAAAAGACTCTTGAAAATCGGTCGTTGAACTATCCACAGGCATTTTATAATGGCCGTAAATAGGTCTATACTGAATAGCTCTCCAGGCATCAACTTGAATGGTGTCCTTGACACTGTTATTATTATCCCCACAGAAAAAAAAAAGAAAAGAAAGAAGAAAAAGAAAGTCTGGGAGCCTCTGCACACCGCAGTTTGTATGTCTCTGCGTCGCAAGAAGGCTGGAAGAGCTAAATTCCCCTCGCCGTATATATGCCCCCAGAGATGGGCGACCCGTGCCATTTTTCACTTCCCAGAATTGTCATAAATTTCATGGAATTTCATGCATAAAAAAATCAATGCACATGAGAAATTTTGCAAACTCCGGAGCAAATGAAGTATAAGAAGAAGTTTGGGGTAATTTATTTTCTGTCTTTTGCCCCTTTGTCCATTTTCAGTTGTCCACCTAAATCCCCAGTTAGCTTCCATTGGAGAAGGTATTTTTATGACTTCTCGTGCTATTGTGTCACGTCGCTCTTTGCCGATGAACAGCTACTGAGCTCCAGCTTTGGGGTGGTTCTTCTTCGGGGTAACCGTTTTACAGCGTTACAATACGTGGCCACCTCCAGCAGCTGCGGGAGGTTTTCTGTTGTAAAACCCATTTTGGCCCTCCACCACACCATCTTCGACCTCGTCCCCTAAACCCGTCCTTTTAACCTTAGATCTCGTGGGATTAAGTCTTATGTCATGCGAGTCATTGTGGAAGAGCTTGAGGTTAATCAGTAAGAGCTATTTTCTCAGAATAAATAAGGTGCTTTCATTTCTTGAAAGCTGCTCTGATTTTTCCAGCCCACTCATAAGGCAAAAATAGTGTGCCCTAAAAATGTCACCATGCGTGTATAGATTTCTCTCGATTGAAAACGAGCCCGGCGATCAGTGCCTTCCCTCCCGGAGCAGCCCCGAAGCCCTTCCCAGGCTCGTCCTCCTGAGCGAGGACCGAGGGGGGCCGGGACCCCGCGGCCCCCGGCCGGGAACCTCCAGAGCCCTGGAGACGGACACGGACAGACACGGCGACCCTGGCCTGGCTGTCACACCTCCAGCAGAAGGAGAGGCTGCTCCGGTGGGATTACCTGCCGTCAGATTTTTGCCCTTTGCCTAGGGCAGAAAATAGATTATAAATAGAAAATAGGGCGTAAGGCAAGGCTGCAGATACTGCATAGCTTGGTGCATAGTGCAAGTGCGGTTAAAACAACACTGAAGCGGTAAAGACAGCATCACCCGTGGACATTCCCACATTTATCAGCCAGACAGTAGCGTTGGTAACAGTTGGAAGCCAGGGAATTCAATATTTAGCTGAAATCCGGGACTTTGCCATACAAGCCTGCAGAAGTGACTCGGGGGTCAGGGCTGGTGGTGCAGCTCCCATGTCCCTGCACGGGGCTCGGCTCGGTTCGGCTCAGCTCGGCTCACCCACCTGCCCAGCGATGCTCTGCCAGGGCTGTGCCCCAGGCTGAAAGTCCTGGTAACGCCCAATATGTCTGTTGAAAGCTGGGGCGTGGAGGGGGTGCCCCTCTCAGCAGCACCCTGCCAAGGTGGGAAAAGCAGCCACGAAACCCGCTCAGTTCAAAATGCCGCACACCCTCGGGCTCCTCATTCACCCCGAAACCCTCCCTGCGCCCTTCGCCTGCCCCTTCCTCCCCGCAGGAGCCGCCCGTCGCCTGCCACCCTCTCCCGAGGGCCGCACAACCCGCAGCGGCTCGCTACGGGCTGCCGTGGTGTTTGCTGCCGCGTTGAGCTGCACGGCTGCTCTTGGAGAACGCGTCTGGCTTTCAGACTTCTCCCTGGTCTTCCCCTGCAGGGACCTCGGGCTTCAGGGATTTATCTCGAAAGCGTGGGAAACAAACGGAACGTGGCACTGAACTGTCCCCAGGAGCCCCTAGCCCACGCTTTTGCTGGCACTGGGGACTCCTCGGTGCTCACCGAACGCCTGCCTTCGCCTGCAGCACCGCTCCTCCGCTTCCCAGACGTTACGGTCTGGGAAACGAAGCCGTGAGATACATCTATTCATTGGAGAATGAAGAGCAGGGCAGGTGTCTCTGGATTAATTTTGTACACCATTTTTTTCCCCTCTCCTATCATGTTTTAGCATTGGCCAAATGCTAAATTTAAACGCGGTGAAGAGGCCCAACGCCTCTGCCCCAGTTTCAGCGGGAGCGACGAGCCTCGCCACGGCTGGTGGGAGCCGCAGTGTGCGGGAGCTTCCGTGTCCTCCTATCTTTCCATGCAAACCATTTAGAAACAGAACAAGATGGCAAACACAAATCAATTCAATTGTCCTAGAATATGACAGCTTGACTTGCGACCTGTCTCATCTGGTACATGACAACGTTGTTTGCATCCTATTAAAGCGGATGACTTGTGCGCTCTTCATACAGAGCAGAGGTTCCTTTGGTGACAGCTTTTGAATCATGGCGCTTTCTTCATCGTGCAATTCACCACCGAACCCCTCCGCCAGTCCACACCGTAACACGGGTGGCACCACGCAGAGCGGTTTATCCCCCGGCGCCAGCAGTGCCGGGGGGTTCCTTGTGCCGTTTGCGCTCCCCAGGCTGCAGAGCCGCGTCGCGCCGTTGCGGGCACTCCGTCGCGCCCCGGCGCAGCGCGCGTTGCTGGTGCCTCCACGGCCCGCTCCGCCGGGCTGCTTCGCGAGGTTTACGGGAGCGCCTCGGGAGATGTGATGTTTAATCTAACACCTCTGTGAGCAGCTAAACTTTCTGTTATAATCGTAAGGTCCGCGTGGCCTGTCCGGAGTGGGGTCCATGCCTCCAGCCGCTCTCTCGGGGCACTGTGCATGCTTTGGGTGCCACCCTGGCGTGGAAACACCGAGGGCGAAACCGGTTCATGCACAAGGTCTGCACGGCACAGGACGCCAGCTGCGGGTGCACGGACGGTTTGCGCCTGGGAGCTCACGTTTACACCCACGTGGCACACTAAACCTCCGCTGTAGCTGCACCCTAAGCTCCGGGTGTGGGCGGCAGCTCCACCGCGTCCTCGGCAGGGACTGTCCCCTACCCCCAGGAGCAGGAGGTGCCCACCTGGAAAAACTGCTGAGCCGAGGAGCCGGCCATCCCCATCCCTGTGCCACGGCCAACCAAAACTGCTGAGGGGCAGAGTCTCGCTGCAAGGCTGAAATCGGAGAGTCATAAATAATTAAGGCTGGCAGGGATTTCTGGAGCTCTGCAGCCCAACTGCCTGCTCAAAGCAGGGCTGGCTTAGACCCGGCCGTGCCCCGGCCACCCAGGGGTGCCCCTGCTGGCTGCTGGCTGGTGGGACGCCCGTCCCCGTCGCGCTGGGCGGGAGCGGGTGCCCCGGCCTCTGGGAGATGCCCCAGGCACTGGGGTTCAGCCTCCGCCCGGGGCTGCGGGCACCCCGGCTGCCCCCTCCCAGCGCTCCCACGGGGCCAGGCCGCCCCACGCGCCGCGGCCGCGCGCAGCCCCGGCGCCTGCAAAGCTTGCTGTTCCCCCTGCTCGGCAGCGCGTAGGCAAGCGATGTGCACTGTTAGCTGCCCTACATCGAACACCCTAAATATAGCTGTCGGGCAGATGCGCCGAAATTCATGCATGCTCTATTTTGCTAATTTACAGTTCAAGATCTATATTTTTTAATTTGGTTTATTTTTAAATCTCATATTGGGTTAGAAATTTCTGAATTTTCCTTAGTTAGACAAGGTCAGATCTGAAAAGGGCTCCTGTCTCCTTGGCCCTTCTGGTTCTCATCCCTGAACCTCCACGTGGAGCGTCGCCCTGGGCTGCGCCAGCGAGGCTAGCCAAGTCGAAGAAATAATTCCCAGTAACTGATTATCTGGCAAATTTTGACTGCTCCTGTCTTCAGGCCGCTCCTGCCCAGGATTTGGGCTCCCTCTCCCACCTAAAAGAGTAAGCGGGCAGTAACACATGCCAGTTAATAGAGCTGTGCCAGGAGTAGGGTAATTAGGTCAAAACTATTCCATTTTTTTTGACGCCGTCACTACGCAGCAGCTGAGCCTGGGCGATGCTCCACACCACCTACCGTTCCTGCGGGGGGTAAAAATAAATAAATCTTGATTCTACCTCATGCTCTGGATTTTAAAATGAATAAAAGCAGCTCAGCCCGGGGGGGGGGACCCGCCCCCCCGCAGACAACGGAGGAGGGCACTGCGCAAGGCAGGGAACGGTGACGGTACAGCCGTCCTGCGGCGGTGGCACGGGCAGCCTGCGATGTGGCCCCGGAGCACCAGCACGGGCAGCGTTTGCCTCTGCCTGTAAGCCCTGGGGCTGCCTCCTCCCGACACGGCTCCCGCACTCCGCTCGGGACGCGGCTGAGGGAAGGGGCTGCTCTTTCTCCTGGCAGCGGCGGTGCGTACCGGCAGGCCACGCGCCCCAGCGTGCCCCAGCGCGTCCCAGCACGCCCCAGTGCGCCCCAGCGCGCCCCAGTGCGCCCCAGCACGCCCCGCTGTGTTCGTTCTGACCCCCGGGGTACCAGCCCTCCCGCAGCCCCTGGCTCAGGGCAGGAGTTTCCCGTGGGCAGGAGCGTGGGGCTGTCGGGACCTTGGCTCAGCTCCGTGCCCTGCTGAGGGTTTCCCCGCTGTTCCGTGTGCCTCTGCGATTATTCTCCCCCGAAGGGAGTGCCTCTGGCTGAGGTTTTGACTTTCTGTGCAGCAGGTGCTTTCCCCTTGGTTCTCATGCTGACTTTTATTCTGAAGCAGGAAGTTTCCTACTTTCCTCCTTGAATTAGTTCAAATTCTCCTTTAGCCGGAATCACCCCTGCGAGGTGCGAGCTTTCGCTTTGCCCTCGGCTACCTATGGCTTTTCCTTTCCCGACAACGCTGCTGCTCCTGCCGGCCCACGGGCGCGTGTGCCTGCATCCCCGCTGAAGTGAAGGCACGATCCCTTCCCCTCCCGTGACACTCCAGCGTGCTGCTGCAGCGGCGTACGGCAGCACGTCCTGGCTGATGGTGCTGTAACTGCTGTAATGTCACTTCTTCTATTGCAAGATGCTCACGGACCTTTACAAAGCGCTCCCGGCATCTTCCCTCCCGTGGCACGCTCTCCTGACTCATCCTGGTTGTCACGGCGTGTGCAAATCGCTGTGCTGTTCTTTCCCAGCTCTGGTCCCGAGCCCTGTATGTTTTTCAGCTCTGTTGGATCTTAAGCTGCTTCTTTCTCCCAGCCAGGTTTGGTTTGGTTTGGTTTGAACTCCTGGTCCCGTTTATCACTGCGGACCTGGGGTCCTTAGAAGCCCCCGTTACCCCCTGCCGCTCCATCCCTCCAGTTGTACTTCCAGTCGTCCTTAGCCTCTCTACTACTTTTGCCCTACACCCTCCGCAGGGCAGCTGTGGCTCATATTTTGTCTCAGATATTTCGTCTCACACTGCTCTGACATCTCCTCGGTGGTTAATAACGCACGGGGATTCTCCAGACCGCGGTTTCCACCCTGCTGCCCTCCAGCACGCTACGGCCGTGAGCGGAGACAACCGATTCTCCCGGCCTCCCGTACGCAGAGCGCTTCGCTTCGTTTAAATTCATCACGACTCAGATTTGCGGCTACCCCACCACAAAGGGCAGGTTTTCCGTGGACACGTTCAAAACCGCTAAGTAGCAGAACCACGACAGAAACCGAACAGCGGCGCAGAGGAGGAGGGCTGGAGGCCGTGCCCCCGCCGGCTAGGGTGGCATGCCCGGCACCACGGCAGCATGCCCGGCACCACGGCGGTGTGTCCAGCAGCACGGCGGCGTGCCCGGCACCACGGCGGCGTGCCCGGCACCACGGCAGCATGCCCGGCACCATGGCAGCATGCCCGGCACCACGGCAGCATGCCCGGCACCACGGCGGTGTGTCCAGCAGCACGGCGGCGTGCCCGGCACCACGGCGGCGTGCCCGGCACCATGGCAGCATGCCCGGCACCACGGCAGCATGCCCGGCACCACGGCGGTGTGTCCAGCAGCACGGCGGCGTGCCCGGCACCACGGCGGCGTGCCCGGCACCACGGCACGGCAGCGGACCTGGCCCCTGGTTTTGCTCCGTCCCACTCGCAGCCGCCCGCCGTCCGGAGGGCGAGTGCGTACGGGTCCGGGTCCGCACCTCTGCTTACCGCTGTTACGTGCAGCCTCTTCGATCGGCTTTCGTAGTTCAGAAGGTGGACGGTTTCGCATGGCCAGGATCGCGTGTTTTCCCTCAGGCCCATCTCTGCTGGCATCGTTCGGGTCTTCATTCGTTACGCCTGTCCCAGGGGATGAGGCATGTCCCCAGCCCAAAGCGCGGCTGCCTCTGTTCCCCGAGGGCGGCAGCTGGCAGAGGTTCACTGCAAGGGGCGCAAAAAGCAGCAAAGCTTACCGATAGCCCCAAAGCCATTTTTGCCCCCAAAGTTGGCCTTTTTTTTTTTTTCTCTAGAAAACGCAAATTCAGCATTGCTTTGCAAAAATATAGCTGTCTAGGCTAACAAGTAACTGTAAAACGCCTGGTATCCGACCCAGAAACTGGCCTGGGGCAAAGTGGGTGAGACCCAGCCCAGGGGGGCTGGCAGCAAAGCGGGCGACCCCCCCGCTGCCTCTGGGAACTGCCGTTTCATCCCTCTCCGCATCCTCTGGGATCCACTCGATCCCTCTGGGATCCACTCGATCCCCCCCCAGCACATCCACAAGCAGCTTATTGAGGGGAGGGCTTCACAATCCCGACGAACTGAGGCTGCTGGATGCTGCGCTGGCTTGGCAGAGCAGACGTCCTTCCCGTCAGCGCCGGCCGCTAATCGCTCCCGGTTCATTAGGGAGCGACAGCCGCCCTCCCCTCACGTCGCACCCCTCCCCGGGGGCTCCGGTGCCGCCTTTCCGGGAAGTTTTTCCTCCCCTGACCCCTGCGTTTTCGCATCACCCTGTAATTGATACCAGGGGGCGATTTCTTGCCTGGAGGTGCCCTGCTGACATGGAAACTGAGCTGGCTTTCGTGTGCGTGTGCTTTGGTGAGCCCGAGTGACGGACCACATCCTACCTGGTCCCAGAAACCACCCCCATAACCTTCCCGCCGTGTTCGTTTCATATACGTGGGTATATAATACGAGCCAGCCCCGGCTCGGAACCACACGTGGCCGCGGCCTGGCCGCTCTCGGCAGGGGACACGGGCTTCCCAGCGGCAGCCGTCGGCCGCCGGGATTGCAACACGCCGGGAGGTCGTGCGCAGGAGCCGGGCACGACCGATGGGAGCCGCGGTCTGGCCTTTCCACGGCGACGTTCCTTCCCCCAGGCTCTCCGGGCACAGCGCCTGCCCCAGCCCCAGCAGTAACCCCGGCAGCGGCCGGGGGGGCCCGGCAGGACCCGGCTGGCCCCGCAGCGCAGGTAGCCCCGGCGAGCCCCCGGCACGGTCCCCGGGGTTGGCACGGAGCGTCGCCCCGCTCCCCGCAGCAGCATCGTCCCCGCCTCGCACTGCAAATGCCCGGCACGGCACAGGCAGCGGGGCAGCCCTCTCTGGAAAAAAGCCGATAGGACTTTCTAACGCCGGTGTTGCTGCTGGTGGTTCTTTTTTTTTTTTCCGAAATTTGGGCCCAGATTTTGCAGCTACCTATTTTATACACGAATGGGAACTGAATTTTCAGCTGTGTTAATCCCCTGCCTTGCTGGGAAACCTAATATCCCAAAATAAAAATCTATATTTAATACCCTAAGCACATCCAACGGTTACATAATTCACATCTATTAGCTCAGTACAGTAATGAGCGCGCTGCATTTTTAAAACATCAGTTAATTGTCTCCCTCCTCCCCGGCAGCACAGAAGAACAGACAGAAAAGGCACAAAATGAATCCCACAAAACCACATCTGACAGGTTTAAAAATCTATTTTCCTACAAGGAAATATGGGAAGGACGGGTGATTAATGAAAGACTATGGAGAAAAGGTTTTATCCAGCAGATTAATTTCAACGTGTGTTTAAATCCTTAGCGGAGTTGGACAAGACGCTCGGAGGTGAAGCCGTGGGGGGTCCCAGGGGCTGAGCCTGGCAGCCGCCCTGCCTGCTCCCCCGTCCTGCCTGCTCCCCCGTCCTGCCTGCTCCCCGGTTCTGCCTGCTCCCTCGCCCTGCCTGCTCCCCGGTTCTGCCTGCTCCCCGGTTCTGCCTGCTCCCCCATCCTGCCTGCTCCCTCGCCCTGCCTGCTCCCCGGTTCTGCCTGCTCCCCCGTCCTGCCTGCTCCCCCATCCTGCCTGCTCCCCCGTCCTGCCTGCTCCCTCGCCCTGCCTGCTCCCTGGTCCTGCCAGCTCCCCCGTCCTGCCTGCTCCCTCACCCTGCCTGCTCCCTCGCCCTGC
This sequence comes from Phoenicopterus ruber ruber, assembly GCA_009819775.1. NCBI lineage: Eukaryota > Metazoa > Chordata > Aves > Phoenicopteriformes > Phoenicopteridae > Phoenicopterus > Phoenicopterus ruber. Next base: position 863,835 of record CM020246.1, read on the forward strand.
CTGCTCCCCTGTCCTGCCTGCTCCCTCGCCCTGCCTGCTCCCCCATCCTGCCTGCTCCCTCGCCCTGCCTGCTCCCCGGTCCTGCCTGCTCCCCGGTCCTGCCAGCTCCCCCGTCCTGCCTGCTCCCTCACCCTGCCTGCTCCCTCGCCCTGCCTGCTCCCCGGTCCTGCCTGCTCCCCGGTCCTGCCCGTCTCTGGAGGGAAACCCGAAGAGGAAAGCCCATAACAGGGGTGGGGAGATAAAAACCACGTCTTGTCAAAACATTGGCTGTCTTGGAGAAGTCGAGGAAGGAGGCCCGGTCAATTTGACCCGCGCTGCGTGCTGTTTCTCCTTGGCTGGTTTCAGACCCCGTTTGCTTTGCAGGATACCTTCCCAGCAGCGCACAGCATCCCTGCCCAGACGGGCTCCGTACCCGCGGGCTCCTCTCCACGCCCTCCCTGGAAGCACCCCGGGGCGCGGGGTCCCTGCCTGTCCCGTGCCACGCGCGCCCCTGGGCGGGCAGCCCCCGCCGCTCCCTGGGGCCCACGTGTGACCAGGGCAGGGCCCTGACGGGGCGAGGGTCCCCGCCGGGTCCCCCCCGCGCCAGGGGATTACAGCGGGCAGGGAGCGCTCGGCCCGCGGCGCGGGCACAGCCCAGCCCTCGCATCGCCGGGGAGCTCACGCCGTGGCTAATCCCTGCGGATGCCGTCACCGCCGAGAGCTCAGCACCAGTGCTCCTTTGGGGGGATTTTTGCTTTTCCCCCTGTGGGAAGAGGTGTGCGGGGTTTAAGGGTGGCGATGCCGGGGAGGGCTGGGGTGTTTAGGGCAGAAGGGAGCGCCGTGCCCTCCTGCCGTGCCGGGCTGCCGGCCCTCGCCTGGCACAGGGCGCCCTTCTGCAGCGGCAGCGCTAGGCGGCTTGGACAGAATTTGTAGGAATGGTTAATTTTAAGCGTAGTATCGATTTACCTGGAAAATCAAGTATGCATAACTAGCAAAATTTTAACTTTTTAGAGTCAGTCCCCGTTCTGAATAACGCTGACCGAGTTTTACAAAAAGAGAAATATTTTTAACATCCGCATGTGTTTTCCCCTGCGGAGACAAATAACGAGAGCAGGAGAATGAATCTGGCATATATGGAGGGCAATCATTTAAAGCTTTCATGTTTAGGGAGCAATTAATTATCCAAACCTCCAGTTTTGGAGAAGAAGATATTTAATCTCTTTTAATCCCTCGCGACTCGGACCTCTGACCTCACAACCACGACCTTCGGCATCCCGCGCTGTCTCCCGGGGGACAGAGCGGAACGCAGGGCCGCTGTTTTGTAAACAGTCCTGCCATAAATCCCGGGAAGCGTTGCCCGGGAAAGCTTTGCTGTCGGCTGCCTCACAAGATGGGCTCTTAAAAATACGAAATGGAAGCAAGCGACTTTCAGCATCGTGGATCCTGCCAAGTCCCGGGATCCGCCCGGCACGCGCAGGCTGGGGTTTGCCGTGTTAGTTACCGGTCACCAAACCCTCGCGGAGCACCGGCAGGTTTGGAAGGGGATCGTTTGGTGCCGCACACGCCTTGCTCGCGGCATATTACAGCTGTGTTATTGACATCAGCTTGTGTCGTCCCTCGCCTACGTAATTCAAAGCTGACATTACCCTGTGCAAAATAAACGCGGGTACACTTGGGGGGTTCTGCGCGTTTCCAGCGTAGCCCCTCGCCTGCCTCCTGCTCACCTCGCTGAAGCGCTACGGCAGGGGCTTGGTAGTTGGTGTTGCGCAAAACCAGACTTCGATGAACGACTGCAAAAGCTCTGGACCTCCCCCCCCAAATCTGGAAATAACAAAAGATGGCGCAATCTGGTTTTTCTCCCATACTTTTTTTCCTGCATCCTCTCGATACCAGCGCATCCATCCGAAGTCACGGGAAAGGGGATTTCTTCCCCAGCCCTGGGAGAGCCTCGCCGGTGCCCGCCCCACGCCCGGGGGATGGTGGGCGCTGGGGTACTGAAGGTCTGCAAGAGGCGGGACGGGCAGGGACAGAGCCGGAGCGGTCGCTCCCTCCCAAACAGAATAATTACCCGTCATTGCGGATGGAATAAATAAGCTGTCCCTGATAGACGGCTTGTGGTTCCAAGTTCACGAGTCCCATTTATGCTCCTTCCAAATACCCTATATCATTTGTAAGACAGCAGGCCATTAGGGAGTTGATATTAGCCTTACCTGCAGGCTTATACGTGAAGATGAATTGCTGTACATAGTCAAAGTATCTCTTCTGCGGGAAAAACAACACTGGGATACAAGTGAGGAAAATGAGAACACCGAGCAATGCTTCCATCTAATTTATCCGCGGCTGGCGCGGTGTGCTCCCATTAACCGTGGGGCGGGATACTTATGTTAACCGCAGCGAGGGTCGTGCAGGCTTTGCTCATGAATATTTGGCTCATGGAAGGGGAGAATGTCGCTGCCGCAGCCAGAGCTCTGCAACACTTCGCGCGCAGGTGGATGTCTTCAGTAAACTGAAAAGTACAGCAAATTGACGCTGAAACAAGTAATCACGGTGGCGTTGGCTGAAGCTTGCTCTGCTTCCCATTTCCCATGGCAAGCGTTCCACCGGGAATGCGTGCGCCTGACCCTAAACTTTCCCCATTTTCCAAGCCAATGCACTTGATGGGAACTCATCTCGCTGCTCCCCCCCCCGATTACATACCCCGCGGATCTCCCGGGGTGGGACCGCTGCCCATTTAGAGTCGGCTGAATCCATTTCTCTTGCGCAGCTTTTCCAAGATTGGGTTTGGGCTCTGGGTTTTATTTGTTCGTTTCCATTCCCTGCAGCTCAGCAGACGACCTCGCCTGTGAAATAAATGCCATTCGGTGTTACCCTCGCTCTCGCAAAGGTACGGATGCATACATCGCGTTTCCTTTAAAACAAACCCTCGTTGGGGAACGACCGCTCAGGAGACGACGCTTTAACGCCAGCTTTTTAAGGGTGTTTGCTCCCCTCTTTTCAATTTTTAGCGAGCTAGTAAGAATCAATAGGCCTGTGTTCCCATCTGCACGCCACCTGACGCCCCGTGAATGATCCGTGGGGCTCGCGGAGGGTCTCTCAGGAAAGCCGAGCGCTGCAGCGGCCGCGGCAGACCGAGGTCCCGGCGCTTCGGCTTCCTCCTCTCCCCGGTTCGGTCTTCGCTCCCGTCGGGCCACGGTGCGCCTGTAAGGGAGCAGCCCCGAGCGCGCCGGAGAGGGCAAGCAGAAGCAGCCGCTCTGCAGCCACGTGCGCCCGTCAGCTCCGCGCGACACACGAGAGGGTTTCCCAGAGGCTCCCGAAGCAGCACAGCTACCCCAGGCAGGGCGCACGGGCGAGCTCGGCGTGCCAGGGCCGGGAGTGACGCCGGGCCGGGGATGCCGCACAGGTCCCTGGCCCGTGCTCCCGGCGCTCGGCAGAGCTGGTGGCGTTAAAAACCCGGAGGAGCCCGGCGAGCCACCCTGTGCCGCGTGGAGGGCGAGCATCGGGCGGTGCCACGCAGCACCGGGGCCGCGGAGCCTCACGCGCTGCCTGGGGAAAGTCGCTTTCCGAGGGGTTCCCCAGCGGTTCCTCAGGGAGCTGGGGATGCTGCCCGCGAGGAGACAAACCGCACCGAGACCCAGCCGAAAGCACGACCTCCATCTCAGCCCGGAGCCGAGGCTCCTGCGCCGGTGGAAACGCGGGACGGGGCCCACGGGGGCTGGCGGTGCCGGGGGCCAGGGCTGGTCCGGCAGGGGGTCGGGGCATCCCCGGCCACGGCGGCAGGGATGGGGACGGGAAGGGCGGGAGCGGGGAGGCACCTCCATCTCACCTCTCTCCCTGCTGAGCCGAGCCGAGTTTTATTTCTGGAAGCAATTTAATGGTTTGCTGATAACTTTGATTGGTTTCGTGTCAGGTTAGCTTTTAATCTCGGCTCTGGTCCGCTTCATTCTCTAAAACAACTGTGTGATTAAAGGATGCTGTTCCAGCGTCGCACACGCTCACGGGCACGCGTGTGACGGCTCCTGCCCGCTGCCCCTCCCTGCCCGCGGCTGGCACGTCCGCGGTTCGGGCCGTGGCCGCGCCGCTGCCGCCGGCACTGCTGCGCCTGGGGAAGGACGGGGAGAAAACGGTCCCGGGGGAAGGAAAGCTGCTTGGGTGGAAGGGGTAGCAGAGGCACCGATAGCTGCTGCTCTGCAACACACACGGAGGTGTACCCCACCCCGGGGAGGTGCACCCCCACCCCGGGGAGGGCACAGGGAGGTGCACCCCTACCCCGGGGAGGGCACAGGGAGGTGCACCCCCACCCCAGGGAGGGCACAGGGGGGTGTACCCCACCCCGGGGAGGTGCACCCCCCTCGGGCATGGCCTCACCACCCTCCCACCCTGCCGACCCCCGTGCTGCCCCTTCTGCCCCCGTCCCCTCCACCGTGCACCTCTCACCCTCCGCCCCCAGCCCCCGTTCCAGCACCAGCCCGCACGACTCTCACGTGCTTGTGCGTCCTCTCCAATTGCCGTGGCGTGTCCAGCTTTGTTTTCCAGGTCCCTGAAGTTAAACGGGCGGGCATTTGCACTGGGCTCTGGTAAGGCAGGCAATGCTGCTCCTCCGGTGATGCTCCTTCAGCTCTGCTTCCCACCTCCTGCCTCCTTCCAAACCAACACCATCCCAGGAGCAGGGTCAGGGAGATCTCCAGCCCCTCGGACTCACCCTCCTGTTCCAGGTCTCCTTTCACTCCTGCCTGGCTTTCAGGTTTCTTTAGCCCTTGTATGATGCGGTACTGATTTATAATAGGATCCTACACAAGCAGAAAAACTAAGATCACGTACTTTGTTAAAGCAGAGTGGAAGAGCCAGCAGGGAACCGCTGCAGGTTCGCCCTCTCCCTCCCACCCATCTGGGAGCCAGCAGCACGTCCCGGGGAGCAGCTGCCTCCTCCCAACCGGCCTCGCTGCCGACTCCTTCACTTGGAGGGGCTTTGCACAACTTCCTCGCGCCAAAGTTTTTAAATGTCACCAGGCAAAAATTGTGAGTGTATGTAGAAAAACGTCAACGCGTGATAAAGCCCTGCTGGCGTTTTGGAAAAGATGTTTTTGCAGAAAGATTTCACGTTACGTGGGACACAAGCTTCGTGTCAAGTTTCTGCTGGTGGCTTCCCACTGAACTACAGGTGTGCAAGCCGTCTGCCCTGCCACCCGCTCGCCGAGTGATAGGAACGGGAGAGAGCAAACCCCACCCCACACCTTAAATATGGGCCTGGAAGATTTCTGAAAATGCCTGCTCGGGGCGAGCGCAGCCCCTGTGCCAGCCCCCTGTAACCCGGGGTTTCTGTGGGAACATCTCCAGCAGAAAGCCCGAGGCTTCGTCCGTGGCCGGGGCCGGTTTGCCGCGCTGCTTTCCCGTCCCAGCCGGGCTGGTTTGCCTCGGCCGGGTCCCCGGCGGGGATCCAACCCGCGTTTCTCGGGCCACCCGCTGCGGCGAGGCTGGATGGGCAGAGCCTCCTGCTGCTGCTGCTGCTGCTGCTGCTGCTGCTGCTGCTGCTCGGGGGCAGCTTCCCGCCTCCGCCCGGGCAGGGCAGGCTGAAGCCTCGCACACACGCACACCTAAACATCCGCATGTGCTGGGAACAGCTTGGAGCGATGGTTTTGGGGTGTAAGACCCCCCGCACCCCTCGGGCAGTCCCTCGCTCCCACGGGGCCGCCGAGCAAGCTTTGGGAGAGGGCGCTGCTGGCTGCCGCGTCTCTCCTCGGCCCCTGGAGTCACGGGGACCCCCCAGCACACCGCATCTTGGACACCTCCAAATGAATTTTCTTTGGACGCAGCCTCCGGGCAGAAAACGGACCTGTTCTTGTCAAACGCACCAGGAGGGGAAAGAAAACCCCAGCCTGAAGTCCCTGGGCATGCTGATGGTTTCCTTCACTCTGGGGCAGACGCAGATTTTAATCAATGAGATCGATGGTGAATGCTCGCGGGCTGCAGGGACGGAGAAGGGGCTGCTGGAGAGCGGCCGCAAGATGGATGACCAGCTGGGGGAGGTCAGGGGTGACCATCACCTTGAGATCCAGTCTGCAGCCTGTCCCCTCCGCGCCGGGTGCCGCCCGGGCTCATACGGCAGCTCCTGCCCTCGCTGCCCACCCGCGGGTGGCCCTCGCCTGCCCTGTCCCACGGCCCCACGCCCCGCCGCGTAACCGCCTGACGTTTCCACACGCGCTTCGCGTGGGCGAGGGTTTCCCTGGAGCCGCCGTCCCCAGGCAGTCACCTGCAGAGCAAAGCGCGTCCTTACCCAGAGCTGTCTCATCTCCTCCTGCAGTTTGCCTTTACCTCGCCCATCCCGGCACCCGGGCGCTGCCAGAGACCCTTTCCCAAGGCCCGGCTGCTCCGGAGCCACCCACTCCAAAACCCGGCGCCGGGAGCTGCCCCAGAAGGCACGGCCGGCCGCCCAGGACCGCGTCCAGCCGGGTTTGGAGCATCTCCAGGGATGGAGAGGGCACGGCCTCCCAGGGCAGCCTGCGCCGGGGCTTCGGCTCCCCCGCAGCCCCCTCCTGCCCCTTCGCCCTTTCTGCTGCCTGGCGCCGGTCAGGACGCTCACCTGAGCGTGAAACCCGGGCAGCGAGAAGGTTCCCTCCTCCTGAAAACCCTCCAGCCATAGGAGATGCGTGAACACCCATTCAGCTTCGCCCCCACCTTGCTGCACGGGCTGCTGCCGTCCGCGTGCCCTCCCCAAATTAGGAGGTGGCTGAGGGCTCCCGTCTGCCCGCGCCTGCCCCGACCCAGAGCATCACACCCCCTCCCCAGTCCCGCACCCGCCCGGCGCAAACGCCCCACGCCGACGCTCCTGGTTCTGTCTCTGCCGTTGGCGTCACCGTCGAGCGCTCTTTGCCAGCGTCGCTTTGACCGTGTGGACAACCTGGCTGCACGGAACAGCATTTTCCAGAAAAACAATGATTTGCTGAAATGGCTTTGCCTGGCCCGCGTTTTTTGGCAGAGCTAACAGGAGGCCGAGCAGTCCGCTCTCATAAAAAAAACATGACCCAGGTTTGAAAACGCGGCTCAGCGAGCCCAGGGAAATGGCTCTGCACGTCTCGGCGGATGGCGCTGGGATTTGGGTTTGGCCCCGGAGCGTCTGGTGCTCGCTCCGAAGGCTCCTGCCCAGCCACGCACGCTCTGCAGTCGTTCTCCCATCGTTCGGTTCCCTCTCACGCAGCCTTTGCTCCCAGGGTTCTTTCTGCTCCCCATCCTCCCGCTCCTGCCTGCCTCCTCCTGCAGCTGGGCAGTCCGGCAGCTGGCGGAACCGCAGTTGCGTTTGTTTCTGCAATAAGTCTGGAACTGCTCTAAAATGGATTTTAATCCACTTTCTGGCTAAACTGCAAACCAGGTGATAATATGCAGCCTGTCTTAATAACTCCTCCGCCCTTAAAGCCAAAATAAATATTTCTTGCGACTCTGCAGCGGTGCTGTGCATTGCTGAACAGGCTCCCGTTTGGCTCCATGCTGTTTTGCATTTCATTGCCATTCATTACCATACAACCTCTGTCTTGAAATATCATAAAATCAACCTTTGAGAGCCTCCTGGAGTAACAAGATAATTAAAAATGGGTCAACGTTATCCTTCAAGACAGGAAGGTAGAAAACACCTTCTCCCACAGCTACCGGCGCTGCCGGGCAGCCGGCTGGCTGCAAAGCCGCAGCGGAGCCAGTCCCATCTCCAAGGGTCACCTCCAGAGCGCCCGCTCCCCTCCTCACCCCTCCTCACCCCGCTGATCTCCAGGGGACTCGGCTCCAGCGCTGGCACGTCAGCGGGGTGACGGCCGGGATGTGGTTGTGAACCGAGGTGACCATGAAACCGGACCTAACGGCTCGCTGCTGCTCTTCGTCCTCGCGGGCTGCTAGGGAAGACTGCAGCTTTCAGTGAGACCTAACTGAGAGAAATATCGTTCATACTACAATCCGGGCTAAATTTATAAAACTTATATACATTTTAACGATGTCACCCCGCTCCCTTCAGCGGAAGGGGATGAGGGCTGGGGTAACATAAACAATACTTCATAGCGTAGGGTCTGAAAGCAGCCAGGCGCAGTGAGAACGGCGAAGGGCATCCTTGATACTCATTAACCATCAAACGCACCTCCACGAACTCAACCAGCAGCGACGGTCGCGGCAGCCCCGACCGTGGGGAAACTTCCTTCTGGCGTCCCCGTCAGCTCGGGCAGGTTGGCGCCGGCGGCCCGACGGCGGGGCAGCGGCTGCGCTCTCGGACGGAGGCGCGACTGCGCTTCAGACAAGTCGGGCTGCTCCCTCGGACGCTCCGTTCCGCTGGCCTGGACCGCGCGCCGGCGGCCCCAGCGCACCTACACGCAGCTGCCCTATTTCTCTCGTTGCCAGCGGATCTCAGCGGGTAGCGCAGGGAGTGCCACGCGTAACCCGAGGTGTAAGAACACGGTCTGTTAGGGAGCAACAGAAAAAGTGAAGTCAGAGATCTTTGAGATGCTGAAGATGCAAATGCCCTAACGCTGTGTCAGGTCCTGAGTGGGCTCCTGAAGGGGACCTTGGGTATCCCGGCAGTCGTGGCCCAGCTGATCTACCACCACACACAGTCTGGGCTCGGTCACTCGAACGTCTTCTCGTCCGCTGTGTCTCTGCAGATGGGACTGGCGAGCAGTGCCGGGATGAAGTCGGCCAGACTGCCAGGACAGGAGCCTTCTGCCCAGGCCAGCTGAGGGCACCTTCGAAGTCCTGGGCCGTGCGGAAGATGAAGAAATGGGTCTTCTGAAATAAGCTTGCAATAGGTGAGATCGGAGTGTGAATACGGGTAAAACCAGTGGTGCATGCGACTTCTCTCCCCCTCGGCTCTGGAGAAACTTGTAAGGAGAAATATTCTTGCTAAAATCCCTCAGGCTTGACCGCCACGTTTGCTCGGACCTCGGAGGAAGACTCAGGGGGAACGAGGGCAGCAGCTCTCCCCGGCGGCCAGCCCCACGCGAGACCGGGACCCCCGGCTTCCCCACGACGCGGGTCACGAGAGGGAGGCACCGAGCGGTGACGCTGCCCACGCAGCGAGCGAGGGCACGCGCCTGGACAGCGAGGGGCAGGAGGCACTCCTTCGTGTTGAAGTGGGCTGGGTTTGGGGTTTTTAACTCAAATTTAAACTTGCAAGATGTGCAGATCCCACCGTCGTGTTTATGGTAAACCCAGCAGTTTTCTTTCACTGTGTTGTAAATTGGGAGCAGGTCTATAGGAGTGAATAAATGCCTGTTTAAAGTTATGTACTTCAGTAAATAAACATCTAACCCCCTCCCCCCCGTTTTAAGCTACTCCAGTCCTTTGTAAATAGGTTTCCAATTTACAAAAATCAATTAAAATCATATATTCTAAATGTAACAACCGACAGTGATCTTCCCGTAGATGTCATTCAGCCTTCATTTTGAAAACAAAATCAACATTCAAAAGCTATGCTGCTGCAGCAGAAAGTTTCACCTTTTAATTTTTCATACAGGATTAATTTTTAATTTTCAGACATCAGAGATAGAGGGAAGTTCCCCAGGAGCCCTCCTGTTCAAAGAGCACTCCAGGCAACTATTGCCATCAAGTGTCAATTTATCACACTGAAGGCTCTGATGCAGATTTTTCCTGATATTTTTTGTTCAGACAAAAGTCTCATCGCTGGCAAAGCTTCGGGGTGTGCTAGAAGCCGGGCACAGCCCGGAGAGCTTGCTGGGAGGACAGAAAAAACCCCGTTTTCCTTTCCCTCAGCTCCCCGGAGCCCCGGTGAGCTCTGTCCCTGCCCGGCGTCGGGTGCCCGGGACCTTCCGAGCGCCCGTGCCGCGCGTTACGCCGGGGAACGGCGCTGTGAAACCCCGGTGGTGCAGATGTTCAGGTGCGTACTCCTTCCACGCAGGCTTGGACACAGGAAGGACCATCTGAAAGGTTTAGTTTACGAGTTGAGATACTCTTGAGTTTCTGACGGAATTTTGCACACCTTTGAAGGGCAATTCAGGGCTGAGTACCTGCGACTGCCCGTCTCGGTTTGCCGCGTGCTCCCGGTGCCCATGAGCTCTCCGAAGCTCTGCGCAGCCTCCCGTGTTCCCGAGACGGCAAACCTGGCCGTCACGTTTGCAGCCCCTACGCGGGAGGGAACGGGAGGAAGAGGAACTTTTTCCCTGCTTGTGCTTTCCCGGCGCTGGGAACAGAGGGAGAGCCGCGAGGGCTGCAGCTGGCCAGGAGCTCTCTTCTCTAAGGGAGAAGTGACTCGCAGAGCTGCGGGAGCTCGCCAGGTGATGTTCGGAAGATATATTCGGCTTTGGGTTCTTCTGCACATTGGTTGCTCGTGGAAGTTCCTGCAGCATCCAGAGGGTGGGTCCTCTCCAATTTCTGCTATTAATTAATGCATTGGCTTTTAAACATGTGAGCTGCGGCGAGGCACCTTGGAGGCCTTCCATTTGCACTTCTTTGCTTGCATACGACTCGTCCATTTGAGAAAGCATTTTGGCTACAAAAATCACTATTTGGAACCAAACTGAGCCGACTCCCAAACGTTTCTTACTGTGAGCACTGGCCTTACCCTGGCTGCTGCTGAAGGGGCACCTTGGGCACAGCGGCTGAGCACCCAGCGGGAGCGTCCTGAGCGCTGGTGTGCTCCACGGCCGCGTCCCTCTCCGTGCGGTGGGAAGCCTTGCTCTCGGGACAGAGGGATCAGGCTGCTCTAAGCAGATGCCTCCCCACGATCAGGGGACTGGGACCTTAGGGTGAACCACGCATCCCCAGGTGAGCCTGTCCCGGACACCTGCAAACCACGCGCGGGGAATTCCGCCAGGCAGCAGGAGAGGCCGGAGCCGCCCCTTCCCATCAGGCGGGAGGGAGCGAGGTGCGTGTGGATGGATTTCTGAGTCAGCTGCAAGGAATGCTGATCGTCGGCAAGACAAGCCACGTACAACCGTAACATTATGCTCTTTGGAACAAATCTCCGATCAATACGTTTGATGGAGTTTACACTGACCTCAGTGGTCTGCGTTTTCGGATAGCTCTGGTTTTAGGCACGACAGGCGTATTTTGAGGAGCACACCCGCCAAACACGCACGCACGCTTCGAATGTGACCTGGCCTCCGCTGCGGTCGGCAGCGCTGCGGCAGCGCGGCCAGCGGGATGGGGGTCCTCCGTGCTGGCTCCCGCTCCTCCGGACAAGGGGCATGAACGCGGCGCTGGCAGAGCCCCTTCGGGGCCCGGCACATCCCCCGCCAGCCCCCGGCCGAGCAGCCGCGACGCGGGAAAGCAGGGGAGTCCTCCCTCGTGTCTTGTGTAACTGAAAGCAGCAAGTTCCAAGTGCCCGGTATAATTTTTCTAGAGTTTTTTTCTGTAAATCTCAAGTGACCTCTCGTTTCCAGTATCTTCCTCCAAATAACGCTAATTAGTGGACAGACAATCTCCATTGCATCGGTTCGGGCAGAATATTGTGTGACAGTTGGGAGAGAATCGCGCATCAGCAATTAATAATGCACAAGTCCATCGCTCCGTATCTCAATCACCTTCTCGCAGGTTGGCTCGGTTCCCTCAGCCTTAATGCATGCTCTTTCAAGCCGGGGAAGGGAGCTCCTTCCCATTTGATCTCATCTGCCCCCTCCCCTGCCTCTGCTCCGCTGGGCCAGGAGCCGTCCATCAGTCCGTCCCCCGCGCACTGCCCAGCCGCTCCCCGGCACCTTCTGAACGCCGGTACAGCCGCTCCCTCACTAACCACGTCCCGAGGGGGCCCCGGTGCTACACCCCCTCCAGCTCCAATGTGTAACGCGGCCGCTTCTGCCCCGGCCCCTCACGCCCCCGCCCCCCCTTACCTTCGCCACGGGCTCCTCGCTCTGCCATAACCATCCCGGCCAGCCCTTCGCGTTCCCAGCCGCGGCGCGGGTACCACGTCCCCCCTCCTTCTCCCAAGGTTACGCAGGACTCCGCTGGGCTTTATACGACACCTTTGTTACCTGGATCAGTATCAAACGAATCCAGCGCAATGTCCTAATCCTACACACTACTCTGCACTGCGTCCGTCACGCAACGTTAGCCTTGATGGGATTTCACCCCTCTTGGCCAAGGGTGCGGTTTTACGTCCCGCGCCGGGACAGGGACTGACGTTCCCAGCCAGCGCGGCGTCGAGCCGAGGAGCACGGCCTCCTCCACCGCTCCCCTCGCCCGCGCGCTGCCCAGCGTCACAGCCGGGACGGGGTCGGTGCCACGGCCGCAGCCCTCGGCTGGGGGCCGCCCGGCCGCCCCGCTCGCTCGCTGCGCCCCGTGCGATGCACCAGAGGCGGAGGCGCCCGCAGCGCCGCGCGCCGCAGGAGTGCCGGTGGCGCGGGCAGCACCGCAGGAGTGCCGGCAGCATGGGCAGCAGCATGGGCAGCACCGCAGGAGTGCCGGTGGCGCGGGCAGCACCGCAGGAGTGCCGGCAGCATGGGCAGCAGCACAGGCAGCACTGCAGGAGTGCTGGCAGCGTGGGCAGCACTGCAGGCAGTGCCGCTGGCAGCGTGGGCACCGCGGTGGGCAGCACCGCTGGTAGTGCAGGCAGCACCACAGGAGTGCTGGTGGCGCGGGCAGCACCGCAGGAGTGCCAGCAGTGTGGGCAGCAGCATGGGCAGCACCGCAGGAGCGCCGGCAGCGCGGGCAGCACCACTGGCAGCACTGCAGGAGCGCCGGCAGCGCGGGCAGCACCACTGGCAGCACTGCAGGAGTGCCGGCAGCGCGGGCAGCACCGCAGCTCGGGCAGACCTAACTCACCCCGCAGAAACGGCAGGTGCTCGGTGCCAACGAAACCGTGGTGAAGGAGCGGAAGAAGGGCCGTAGCGCTTGCGACCATTTCGTGTAGTACCCGAGGACACAGCCAGATATCCAATTATCAAAAAATGATGCTGCATAAATGAAAAAAAATATTGATCTTTTTGCATCAAAATGCAATCACGCCAAATCAAAACCAATTAAAGTCCTTGAATGCAGATAGATAGCAGGAAATAGGCACATACTTTTTATAGGTAAATTGTTTAAGGTATAATCTAGGCTTTAGTATATTTTCATTTCTATTAAGCGAGGAGACAGCAGCGAACATAGAGCTCGCTACATGTGACCGTCTCTCTACACAAATCAAACAGTTTATATTTTGCGAAGTAAACAGCAAAACCAGCGCATCTAATTTTTGAAATTCTTCTGGCTTTTCTTTTTGACCTTTGGTATTTGTACGTATCGATGCTCTCTCTAAACCATTGCACAAAACCACCTTGAAGTGTCAAGCTTTAAAAATGAGTCTTCTTTTCTCTTTCTCCCGTGCAGCTCGGATTATCTTGGCCTTGTCAAAATACATTCTCTAGTTAGAGGTTGGAAATATTTCCCTCCTGGCTCCCAAGTATTGATTTTTCAAGGCTCGGCTCTGCCTGTCAGCCGAGGAGGGGAGAGGTGAGGGTTCGCCCGGCGCTGGCCGTGCCTCCTGCGCCGCCGTGCCCTGCCCGCCTCGCCGCCGGCCCGGCATCGCCGCCACCCCTGCGCTTCGCCGGTGAGGCAATACCGGAGCCACCCGTGTTTTAACACACTCGCGCACCCCGAACATCGAGGATTCGTGCAATTCCTCTGTGGGTTTCGCGTTTTGAAGGCTGATTAGGTCATGTCTGACCCTCCCCGGCTCACGGCCCTGCGCTGCGCAGCACCGGGGCTTCCTCTGTGGCAAACACAACCGCCGTTTTAAAAATAACGCGTATTGCAACTTCCAACCCAAACGCAATGTTGCATTAAATACACCCAGTAACCCTGCGCTGCTCCTCAGAAAAATCCCAGTGTTTAATTTATTTCAATTCCTTTCTTCGGGGAACTCGAACCAGCGGACAAGGAAGGAGCATCACCGGGCACACACCGGTGCTGGGGAATTTCTGGAAGACTACCATTCCCTCGCTTGCCGGGATGCGTTGTTCTGGGAGGTAAGAGAACTTCCCTCTCAGCACCCTCCTACCTCTGCTGTTTGTGAGGGAGGCTGGACCCCCCCCACGGCCCCCGCCTGCTCCGAGGGTCACTCATTCTGCTCTCCGTCACGCGGATTTCCAACGGAGGGGAGTTTCGTACGTGGTGAGGAGACTTCAGACGACCGGCCAGTAAACCAGCGGCAGGAAATCACTTACACGCCATCGGGCTGGTGCCACGAAACCAACACTCTTCAATACAATCCAGTTTTATTTCACAAGCATATTTACACCGGGAAGTTCAGTACATACAGAGGACGGGGAGGGGGTTCGTCAAGAAGTTGCTGGAGAGGCAGACGCTTGGACCATTCACCATACATGGTGACTTCAATCATCACAACACTTTCATACAGGTGTCTCATCATGTCATCTTTTGCTTGTAAACTGCCAATGAAGCCACATACGTCTCTACATTTACAAGGACAAGTCCAAATACAGTACTAACAAATCAATAAAGCACTAAAAGCTTACGCCGGAATGACAATACACATTTCACTGCCGTGCGGAGAGATCGAGGCTGGGCAGAAGTTCAGGACCGGGCTTAACAGGGTCACCGAAGCGGAGGGCTGGGATTAACTCGTGCGCACGTGCCAGCGGGACGGGGAGGCATTGCCGTCGGGGACCGTGCCGGCCCCTTGCCCAGCCCAAGGGCGCGGGACGGACCGGCCCCAGCTCCGGGCAGAGGCGTCGGGGCCAGCGGCTCCTCGGCACACGGAGCTCTCGCTGCTAACGCTTTGGCTCTTGCTACGTGACCTGGTGCGTGGGACTCGGAGGAGAAGCACCAGGGCTCTTCTGCGCTTGAGAAAAGCCATCACACTTCCAGCTTAAACCAAACACTTTAATGCATATAGAATTCAAGATGTTTGTTCACTACAGCACACAGGGGATCACTGCAGGGGCACGGTCCACGTTCCCCCTGGGCCCGCGTTTTGTTTTGAAAGTGAACACACATATATACGTGACAGCTACCGTAACCTAACGGACAGGGTCCTGCACGCCGGGGGGACAACGCTTACAGGGCACCGCAGCGCTCTCCTCGCAAGCCTACGCTGAACGCGACAGCGTTTCATTCTGCGGATGAAAAGTCTCTGTTAGCTCTCCTTTTTTTTTTTTTACATCTCCAAGGTTACATATGTATCTGTATAAACACAATGTACATGCACGTTGCATTAGTTCACTTAGAAAAGACCCTGATATTCTACTACAGAGTTCTCCACTATACACGACATTCCCGCCAGAGGAAAGATTAAACTTCACGGCAGTTTGTGTTAAACATTCCTAATGGTCTTAATTTCTTGCTTTTTAAGTTTAATTATTTTTAAACAGCACACAGATATGTAGCTTCTGGACTGTAAATCTCACTTTCATGTACAGTGTACTACACAGACCACCTAAAAAAAAAAATCAATGTTTTTTATATTTAGAAGCCATTTTTAAAATTCATTTATTCCTTTTTGAGGAAGGGAAGATTCTATAGTACCACTTTTACTTTATTATGTAAAGACAGCCTTCTTACTTCTGTGAGCTTTTCAGACAAAAATGGCAAAGAAAAAGCTATACAAACATATACATCAATATGTTTAAATAAAATAGTATTTTATAGATTTTTTTCTTTACTGTGAGCATAAACTAGCATACTTTCACACTATTAAATATTTCACAAAATTAGATATGTAAGAAGAGGGAAACACAGTCACAGCTGATGTTACACGGGAATATTCCTACGGAAGAAAACGTTTCAGTATAGCCATTCCCACAACTTACCGCCTACGCGCTTCGCACCAGTTTTCCCGCCCGAATGCTCCCCACCGACGCCACTTGTGCTGCCTCCCCCTGGGGCCCCTGTCCTTGCCCTCGGGGTCCCGGTGACGGCACCGTGGGACCGCGGCTGCGGCACCAGCACGGGGTGGCACGGCGGGGCGCACGGGCTCGCTGCCCTGCACGTCCCGGCACAAATGGGAGCGGCTTTCGGAAGAAAAAGCTTTTTTTTTTTTTTTTTTAAAATAAATACCTTGCATTGGTAGCAAAAACACCTTTATATATAAATACTCCTTTTTTCAAGTTTGCTATTCCATCTTCAAGAGATTTTTTTTTTTTAATTTATTTACATGTGGACTATTATTCTTTCTTCCAGACTACAGCAGTGACTGGGCACAGCAGCATTTCCAATTCTCTTGAAAACTGAGACTTCGTATGAGGAGACATCCCCTTCGGCTCAGAACCCAGGCCATCCGCCCCCCGAAGCTCGGTCCCGCCCCGTCCCGAGGCCCTGGGCCCCTCATCAAGAACCCAAGTGCCTGGCTGCAAGACGCATCACCTGCCATCATTCAGTGGTCACCAGGAGAAAGTACATGTAAACACGAGCCTTTTTGGTAAACACTGAGATTCTGTGAGAGGCCCCAAAAGAAAAACGTGTTTAATGAGGGCTGCTGCGTGAACTCAAGACCCAGCGAGGAGGGGGCCGGGGTCGGCCCGGCTGCAAAGCCTGCTTTGATTCCTGCCGCTGCGGATCTGGCCGAGGAGCGCCGTCACAGTGTTATCGATCCCCCGCTTCTGCTGCGCCACGCAAGGAGCACGTTCCCCCGCGCCGTCGCCTTCCTCCTCCCGGCTGCAAGGAAAAACCAGCCGGCGTCAGCGCAGCCGCCCCGCGGAGCCGGGCAGGAGCCCGCCGGCGGTCCGCGGGCACTGCTGCGGGCATCCCGTGTGAGGAGCAGGGACAGAGAGAGGGAGAATTACGAGGAACTTTGCAACAGAAATGGATTCCCGGCACGGGGGATTTACCCTAGACCATAAAGCGATGCTCCTTGCCGTCGTGAGCCATGAGGATGACGTTTCGGTTGGAGGTCCAGATGAGCCGTGCCAGCCTGAGGGCGTTGTGGGAGCCCGGCGAGGCCGGCTGGACCGGGGGCACCTGGTAGGTTTTGATGCAGCGGAGCTGGGGCGCGGAGTTCAGCATGCCGATGCTCCCCAGGAGCGAGGTGTTCATCTGCAGAGACACCCACGGGTGACCCACCCTGCCCACGGGCTTCTGGGGAGGGTCACCGCCCGCGGCACGCACCCACACCTCCTCCCAAACTTCAACATCCCTGTGACCCCCAGGACCGGCGCTGTCTCAAACCAGGCTCAGTTAACGTTTTGTCGGATTTGGGCCGAGCAGCGCCTTCCGTGGAAGGGCAGTGGAGCATTTAGGCGGTGCGCTGGGTGCTCTGGGTGGCGGCTGGTGACCACGACACACGACTGAGCAAAACAGAAGACCTGATGAGCTCCAAAATCATAAAAATCATTCCAGGGGAGGTTTAGATTGGACATTCCCTGGATTGTCCAGGGACTTAGATGTCCAGGGATTTAGATTGGACTCCCCTGGAAATCATTCCAGGGGAGGTTTAGATTGGACATTCGTAAAAATTTCTTCACTGAAAGGGTTGTCGGGCATTGGAACAGGCTGCCCAGGGAGGTGGTGGAGTCCCCATCCCTGGAGGGATTCAAAAACGTTTAGATGAGGCCCTAAGGGATACGATTTAGTGGGGGACTTGGTAGTGATAGGTTAATGGTTGGACCCGATGATCTCGGAGGTCTCTTCCAACCAAAACAATTCTATGACTCTATGATTCTAAAACACTAGAGCCGAAGATATGCAGAATAAAGAGCAGTCGTCACGATAGGTACAAACAGAAAAAACCCAACAGCGAGAGGTTTTTTCTTTTCCACTAGACGAAGAGGCCGTTCAGAAGAGATCTGTCGAGTTACACTCTTTGGAAAGCAGGCCAGTTATTGCTGGTGCATCTTGTCTAGCTCCATGTTTTTAAATATGAGATTCACCTAACCCACCGAGATACACAAAATCCTGCACTTTCTGAAATGCTGCTTTATTCTCAAAAACCCTTCCCTCCATGCGCATCGCAGCCCTAGGATTTCCATCAGCAGGCGGCCGGCCGGCCGTGCCCCATGAAACCTTGGCAAATCCTGGGACATTTAAGGCGCGTTATTGCTGATGCCATGTCCTGAATTCTGATCACTGCAAAGTACAAGCCATTACTTTTTCCCGGCTCTTCTCGGCAGCAGAGCGGTGTCAGAGAGTGTAAATCATGGCATCTCTAGCAGGGAGCATGCAAGCACCACTGACATTTTCACAATTTAAATCATCTTGAGTAATAACCCTTTTAAGATGACTAATGTTACTGATTTTCCTGCATTAATAATAGTGCCAAATAGAACACAGAAGGGAAAAATCACTAGTGCACGAGGTCACATTTTAAAACTAAATGTGTAGGTATATTTAACTCTTTATGTAAAAGCCACTTTAACGTGAACATTTATACACCTGGAAGAGCGTGGCAGATCACAATTTAAAACTCGTGCCTGACTTCTTTTCCCTGCCAATTCTAAAAGATCTGGTCTGATTGCTTTCTAGATTTTCCCCGAGCACTTAAATTGAATAAATGTAACTGATGGATGAAGATTCTTGCTGTTCTCATTTACTGTTTCAGAAAGCACACTATATAGTGATGGATAATAATTTAGTAATTTTTTATGGCACCTGTAGAACTCCTGAATGACACAGAAAACTGGGGAAGTGTGTTAAAGAGGATAACTGGTACTTACGGCTATACCAAGTCCTGTTTTATAGTCTGGTTCCTGTAAGACTCAACGCTTTTGATAGCGCACATTACTTGATCAGATCAGTTGCTTCCAAATAACAAATTTTTAAGTCTAAAGCCATTTGAAGGAAGAAAAAAATCCTGCTTGGGGAATGTAGACAGCAGCCTACACCTGACAAAAATATTCCTACCGAGTAAGATTGCAGAGAAAAAGACTGCTCATATGTTGAAGAAAATAAACCTCTAGAGACATCACAAAATGGTGGCCCGTTTCTCAGTCTCTCCTTCTGTTTCAGACTCTTTATATCGTTTATCTCTCAGCTTTCCCGCTTTCAGTGTGACTGGGGAACTGGAGGGCAGCTCCCCACCGCGCAGCCCAGCCCAGGGGTCCCCCAGCTACCACCACCCCCGGCTTGGAGCAGAGCTGGGCAGAGGGGCACGGGCAGGCGTTACGCCATCACTGGCCGATGCCAAAAGCAAGCCCCAACACGAGGTCAGGAGTGACGTGCGTGCAGACAGACGGACAGTCACGCATCCTTACCTGCCAGAAGGAGATGTGGCTGTCGGAATTGGAGTACGTGGCGAGGTACCGGCCGTCGGGGGCGAAAGCCACCGCAGTTATCGGTCCTTTATGGCCATGGATAGTCTAGCAAGAGGGGGAGAAGAGGAACGCAGGAGATTCATTACCCAGCACCGCAACGATGCTGAACAGACTTCTAAGTAAACACAAATGCACAAGTACATCAACTTCTAGAAATCTTTTTTGGAAGACTGAGGGAGACCATTACAGCCAGTAAAAACTAAATACTACGTGGAAATGCCTCTTCATTCTCACCTGCATTTGCTCTTATTCTAGCACTAATTATTTTCTGACTGTCATTGTGTCGAGCGGCAAATGCCCCTGAACAGCAAAGGAAAGCTCTTTTGCAGAGGCTGGCTCCTGAAGGAATGGCACGAAATGTCACTCCCGCTGCGTCACACACAGGGACTTGTGCTCGGCACAGAGAACACCCTTTCCTCAGGGCACCCAAAGGCCTCCGGACAACCCAAACCGTGAAAGCGCACCACTGAAATGTCTCATCAGGAGGGACTTAAGCACACGCCGCTCGGTATGAAATACCGTGACAATTTCTTTTAAGTGTTCTAATAGCTGCTTAGCCAATAAAATGGAATTAAATCATCATATGAGCACATTCCCTGCCAAATCCAGTTTTTAAACCAAAGTAATTCATCAGGTATAGGAACATAAACACGTCTTTAACGGGAATTTAAAAAAAAAAATCTAATACACTCCCCAAAGGAGGTTGTAAATGGGATGCCTAGGAGCCCGCAGCCGGCTAGGCGGCAGGCAGGGAACGGCAAGAAGCACAAACCCACCCGCCCAGCCTTTACAGAGCGTATTTACAGAAATGTCGCCCCATTCAGAGCGCTAAACCTTTTCGGTTGGCTCCCTGGCACCAGCACGAGAGGCTTTTGCAGGGCCGGAGGCAGAGCCGGGCAGCAGGCACGGCTGCCCGCCCCGCTGCCTTCCGTTACCGCACCACGCAATGGCTCGTTCTGCAGGGCAGCCGTAGCGCACTCTGCACGGAGAAACAGCAACGAGAAGACCACGAGCTCCATTCCAACGGCACAGGAACGTAATCACGTTTTTGTAAAAGCCTCCCCACAAGGCAGAGGATGCAGAAGCACGTCCACCCGCAGCCGTACGGGCTCTTCCTTTACAGCCGCCCCTCTGCGTGCAGACAACTGTTTCACCAAGAGCCCTCTGTGCTCCAAGGAAGAACACAAGTATTTCCACTGCAACGTAAAGGACCTAGGCACGCTTGCACAGAACACATCCCGAAGGAGGCGGGCGGCATCGTCCTGACAAAGCAGGCACGGCTGCCCCCGCGGCACGGGGAGCGCCCGGGCTCACAGCGCTGCGCCTGCCTACCCGGCGAGGGAACCCTCCCTGTCCGATCTGGATGGAACTGGAAGCAGGCAATTAAAATCCTCCGGACTACTGCCATAATAAATGTAATTACAAGTTCAAACCTTATATTGTAGATGAAGCATAAGGGACTTTTTTCAGAAATAATACAACCACCGGATACCTAGTGTTTTCCCAGATTAGAGCTTGGACTGTTATTTGAAGCACATGCTTCTCACAGCAGTGCAGCACAGACACGCACCGCACGTTCGTCATCACGCACCACACATTCATGATGCACGTCTTTTGCCACCAAAAACTTTTCCAAGGCCAAGTAATGGACTCCTCGCTCCGGATGATCTTTGACAATACTTAACGTTACACACCCCGCGCAGTGCTGCGGCAGCGGCGGGGTCCTTGCAGGAGATGGGCCCTGGCTGGGCCACCGCTCACTCGTGTCAGCTCAGCAAACGTCCTTCTGCTCACACGCCACGCTTACGGCTGTGGCCTCCCCAGCATTAAGCACTCGGTTTTCACAATATCCAACAATATAAACACGTATGTCAGGAACGCCATGAAAAATTACTCACTTATCCCATGGTCAGAGTCCCCGTTCAGATCTTATTTCCTCGTTACCCGAGGTTACTGTTTAACAACTGCAAAACGCACACAAAGGCTGCTTTGCACAAGACAGACTCATTTGCGTCTTCCCTTAACGCTCTGGAGATCTTACAACGGGCAAACGCAGGTAGCTCGCCTACCCTCCCACCCCGCACCCCAGCGGTACAAAATCCCAGAGCCTCTCCCGAAGCGGGCTCCCCGGCTCGGGTCAGCGCCGAGGGCCGGCTTCTCCCACCCGGCAGGGGAAGCGCAGCCCCCGGGATCGGGCCCGAGGACGGGCTCAGCGGGCGCTGGGGAGAGCGCCGGCAAGCACCGGCGCTGGGATCAGAAGCCCACAAAGTGTTTCTTCGAAAATACACCACAGCAGCTCTTTCTGCATTAAGAGGCTCTGTGGCAACTTTAAATCGGCAGGGCTTAACCGTGCGAAAAAAAGACTTTGTAGTATTCATTGAATAAAATTAGGCTGTGAAAGTAAGTAGTGCTCCCGTACCCATCACCGGGACGTGAAAAGACGAAGACCTACTCAGAATGGTACACTGCATCTAAAGTGAGCTGTCTCTATTAAGAACCCATTAATATATTCATTTCTTGTGTATCATGTAAAAGGTGAGTGAACTCCGAGAGAACCCCAAACCTCTCTCTTTAATGTAATCACCGCAGCTTAGGATGAAAGTTTCAAAGGGCAATTAATTAGATGATCCGATGTTTAGACCCATCAAACTCTTTAGCACTTAACAAGCAAGTAATACTTGTCAATAAAATATGTTTTGGTAATACAAAGGTAGAAAATCAATAGTACTAGCACACTTGTTGCTCTTTTTACTGCTGAAAATGTGTTCCAATAAGTACAATCCTTAAGGGAATTAATCTGCTTTGTTATTTAAAGGAAGTACTTCTCTAATTGATGCTAATCCTTTCAAGCCAAGATTTATTTTTTAGTGCACTATCTAAACGCGTGCTTTGCAACGCTCGTCTTGTGTTTCCAAGGCCAACGAGTAAGCATAACAAAAGCGAATTATTGCTGCTCATTCAAAATATTCTGCTTGCACCCATACATTTGGGGCTCAGACCGCCCCGGCTGGCACCGCGCTGCTGCGGAGCTGAACGCTGCATTAACGGATTCCAGCACTAATGCTTCAGCAGAGACCGTGCGGCCAACGCTCGCTCTCTGGGGCTGCGCTCACGCTGCTCTGTGCAGCTCTTCAGCCCCGAAGCAGTTACATCAGCGCACAATGAAAAGCATGCAAAAGTCTGTGCCATGCTGGTTTGGAAACAGTCTTAATTCTGAACGGCAGAGGCGGTGGGACAAAGCGCAGCTGTGCGCAGCTTCCCGCTGCCCAAGCAATTGTTTTTTAATGGGAGGAAGCTCCTGGGAGACTATTTGACTTCTGCACCTGCCACCCTCGTTGTCCTGTAACACATGATATACTGAAGCTATGACAACCTAATTCTAAGGCCAATATTTGGTAAACTCTACATTGAACTGCAACATTCTGTTAAAGGTGACATAAAAAATAAACGCTGTATCACTGCAGCAATTTTATTTTAATAAATATACTGAAATGCATACTTTAAAGTGATAAAGTAACTTATGTACCGCTATAGAGACATACTAATATTTTACTGCCTTTATTATTAGATATTTATATCCCTGATCTCTAGGGGTACCTTAACTAAAGCGAAACAAAAAATTCACTTACTGGGAAAGCGGCATGGCTACGCGCACCCCAGCAGCACTGCCCTTCCCACACCCGCCACGTGAAAGCCGTACAAAAGCAGAGGTTTGCCACAGCTAAGCAGCACCCCTAAACCGGCGTGCCTGCTTTCGGCACGGCGCAGCACGAGAACATCAGCTCCAACTTTTGCACGGGGCACAAATCATCTCTGGGCAAGGAATCGTTATTTGAAAATTAAGGAGGAGGCGATTCTGTAACTCCTTCATGGATCAGCGAGGAGTTGCTGGCAACGATCTCATGGGCAATTTCAGGAGCCGAGCTGGGGTGACCTGCCCCAGCAACCACCGAGAAGCGCTCCCCAGAAAGCAGCATAAATGCAGCTCTGTACAGGAACACACATAAATCACAAATCTAAAGCTCATTATGCTAAAGGCAAAGCTTAATAAAAGACAGTTAACAACTGAAACATTAAGTTGAAACTCATTGGTGTTGATGGCACTACTGAAACAAAAGTACCTCTCCCTCTACTCCTCCCCCCCCAACTAAATAAAAAATAATGCACTTTTAGAATAGATCTTAATAAACAGAGCGAGGTCTGACAGATCAGTTGTTCTCAGAAATGAGCCACAAAGAAAAACCGGGTTGGCAGTGCTTTACTGACATGCACATACCTCTCTGAGGTCCCCCGGCAGTGGCACGCACCGAGTGATTCCACATCACGCAAACACAAGTGTTTTGTTTTTTTTTAAAAAAAATTAAAAATTAGAAGTTGGATTTTAACACTAACGTAGGGTGCAAAACCCTGCAGAAAATATATAGACGCCAAACTGTGCAGAGGAATAACTATCAGCCTTTGAGGTAATGATAAAAACGGCAGGCCTATGAAGGGAATATATAAAAAGGAATACTTGGGACGACTACTGCGAAGGGAAACACAAGCCCGCGGTGCCTGCTCGGCTGCTCTTGCTTCCGCCACGAGGAGACTAACAGCACCTTCGCCAGGCTGCGACGTTCTGTGCCCAGGACCCGTTTTTCTTTTTTCTTCCGAGATTGCGAATCTTATCTTCGATTGCAGCAGCGCTCCTTCCCGGGCTCCTGCGCATCTGTCTTCTTTTGCTATATGGCGCTTCACATCATGCTTACATTTTTCACGTGACAAATTTACTTATTTCAGAATATACGCGCTTAAGATCGGTACCTACAACAGAGGGGGGTACCGGGGATTTTCGAGAGATGGTAGGAGGTCCCGTTTGCCGTTAGGCTCCTGACCTGTCGGTTCCAGCACGGGCTGCTATAGCTGTGCTCTTTAGTAGGAGCCTGCAGCCGAAGGGTTCCGGGACGGGCAGCCCTTGCAGGTCACCAGGAGACGACCAGTGCGGCCGTACTGCGGCAAGCACGGACACCAGCTAGGACCCGCGCCCACAGAGCCTCACCCTAAATTCATATTTAAACATAGCAGACGTCACCTCCTCACACGCCTCCAACACAAGTAGGATTTATGTACCTTTTTACTATGTTTTAATTCCGGTTATATAGCAATATCATGGATTCTAAGTAATACAAAACTTAGAAGTCCTACGCTTAAAAGTCCTGAGTAATGTAACGTAAGCATACTAATCTTTGTGTTTAAAAAAGCAGCACACACGCTTGTTCACAGCGGTTCTCCCCGGGTGAGCCGGGCAAGCGAAGCCCTTCCCTCAAGGCGCGCGCTGCCCCAGCCACGGCCGGCGTCCCCCGGCCACCGCGCCGGCCCCCGCGCACGGCCACGGCCACGGCCACGGCCACGGCCACGGCCACGGCAGCGCACCCTCAGCTTTCGGTTCTTATAAAAACAAAGTTATACAAAGCTGAACGGCTTCACCTGAAAAGATGTCTAAAATATGGCTTCATTTTTCATACCGAAAGTAAATTCTTTCACGACGGCCCTTCAGAGGTTTTTATGAACACTTTAAAAAAGAAATCCCTACTTTCCCAGCAATTTAGTGGAAATATCTAAAATACTATTAACTTAAAACAGTTTCAGTATCTTTAGTAATTTAATTTCTGTGTTAGTTCCAGGAATACTAACAATTGCAGTAAAAATTTCAGGACTGTACTGAGAAAAAGAGTATATTTGCATCTTTAAATTAATTTCCTTCCTGTCCTTCAAGTGGCTTCTCAATAATATCAAGATAAAGTCAAAGCGCACGCATTACATTTTTTAACTTAATAAAATATATAACTTAATTTTTAACCTTACAGTAATACAATTTTGCATCAGCCATTACAATTACTCAGTATTCAAATGGGCCGTGCACGATCCGACAGGCAGCATTCAACGGGAGCAGAAAGTGCCCTTGGACGGCCGAGTATAAAAACGCATTTATCACCGGAGCGGCAGGCGGGCTGTCGGTCAGCGCACGCCTCGTGAGCGAGGAGGTTCTCCTGCTCCGAGCCCCTCATTGCAGTTTGCTTTTACTTTGCTTTTACGACCAGAAAATGAGGCAGCTTCCTTCTGGACCGAACTTAATGCAGAGAACACGAGACGGCCGCTGCAGCCACCCAAGCGTCGCGGGACGGTTTCAAAGCGTGCCCGAATCGCACGGCTCCAGCCCAGCCGCTTCAGGCTGAGGGAGGTTCTCCCCCCCCCTGCTCTGCCCTGGTGAGGCCCCATCTGGAGTCCTGCGTCCAGCTCTGGGCTCCCCAGTTCCAGAGAGACGAGGAGCTACTGGAGAGAGCCCAGCGGAGGGTACAGAGATGCTGAGGGCCTGGAGCATCTCTCCTGTGGGGAAAGGCTGAGGGAGCTGGGGCTGTTCAGCCTGAGGAAGAGGAGGCTGAGAGGGGACCTCACCAACGCTTATCAATATCTCCAGGGCGGGTGTCAAGAGGACAGGGCCAGACTCTTCCCAGTGGTGCCCAGCGACAGGACAAGGGGCAACGGGCACAAACTGGAACACGGGAAGTTCCACCTGAACATGAGGAAAAACGTCTTCGCTGTGAGGTGCCAGAGCCCTGGCACAGGCTGCCCAGGGAGGGTGTGGAGTCTCCTTCTCTGGA
This sequence comes from Phoenicopterus ruber ruber, assembly GCA_009819775.1. Classification (NCBI taxonomy): domain Eukaryota; kingdom Metazoa; phylum Chordata; class Aves; order Phoenicopteriformes; family Phoenicopteridae; genus Phoenicopterus; species Phoenicopterus ruber. Next base: position 889,618 of record CM020246.1, read on the forward strand.
GAGATTCCAACCCGCCTGGACGCGGCCCTGTGCAGCCTGCGCTGGGTGACCCTGCTCTGGCAGGGGTTGGGCTGGGTGGGCTCCAGAGGCCCCTTCCAGCCCCCACCATCCTGTGAGTCTGTGATTCACGAGGCTGCACCGAGGAGCCAAGAAGTGGCCTTCCCTTCCCCGGAACCCACGGCGTAAGGGGAGCGTGCGCCTGGATCTCCAGAGCCAGCCCCGCCGGCCTTCCACGTGCCCCCGTCCCCACGAACGTTTGATGTGTGCCCTCACTTTAGGAACGCACCCGTCAGTTCAGGATTCCTACCTGGACCATCAAAATCCATACGGCAATTAATCGCCCCCGAACAGACAAACCAGCCTCTCCGTTATATCAGCGGTGATCTTTTCCTCTGTGACACTAATGCCGCTGTACTTTATTTAAAGGCCCCTACTCAAAGGGGTATAATAATAATTACAAGCAGTTTGTGTAAAAAACCCCAAGCAACTATAGATAGGAATCTAAACAGGAGTGGCCAAGCACCAGGTCTCTGGATTTCCACACGCTGACTGCTGGGAAGCCCTGTAAGCTTTAGATCTTGAACCACAAATCCCTCAAGGCCTATATCCAAAGGCAGTGAGGAAGTTTGGGCTGATATCCCAGCGCCAGAGAACACTTTACAGGGAGAAGAGCCATTGAACGCTTTCCAAAAAATCCCAACACGGACTAGATTTACCATTCATTACATGGGCTTCAGCTAACCAACCATCTAAATGCACATCATACGCTTAATGGGAACGGCCGTATGAACTGTTGGGGAGATGGAATTAACCCACAACAAATGACAGCAGAGCAAGCCCCGTGGCGTGACCCCATCAGAGGCTGCGTCGCAGCGGAGCACCGCGGAGAGGGAGGCAGGAGTCGGGCGCGCTGCTGGTCGCAGGGAGCGCGGGGAACTTTTTTTGAAATTAATCGAATGGGTCTTAACTATAAAGGCAGCAGAGCTAGTTCATTTAGTGACTACCTGAAGGCCCTAGGGAAAAACACTTACTCTCTTTAATAGCTTTGGCAGAGGGACGGAAGCCTGTGGAGGCTCCCGGTACCCCCATCCCGGGACAAAACGCGCAGCAGCACCGCTCCCGTGCCCGCACAGCTCCTGCCATGGCACGGCAAGGGCCCCGAGGAAATCCCAGGCAGCCCCGTTATCCAGCCCCGGGGAACACACAGCCCACGGACGTGATCTGAGCAGAACGACGGGTTCTGGCTACGCAATTCAGGCATGATTCGTGATTTTAAAAAGAGAGAGTAAAAATAAGCATTATTAAAACCGATTTCAGGAACAGACAGGATAGGCGACGTTACTTTCCTAGCAAACACGTGAGTCTGGCAGAACTCTTATCAGTGAACTCTACTGAAACAACTGAGTTCACAGAACAGAGTCTTTTTTAAACATAAGGCACTTAGGTAAAGAAATAAATTGTCACCTCGATAACCCTGTATGGCCACAGCACCAGACAGGGATGACAGAGAGAATGTGCTCTCTTACAGACACTGTTTGTCAACACCTCATAATTTTCGTTAAAAATATGTCCTTATTGAAAGAAAAAAACTATTAAAAAATCTCATTAGACTAAGAATGAAATGCTGCCCTACAGTGAGTTAACAGGAGACGGGAATACACGGAGCATCCCCTCTCCCTACGTAGTTACTTATTGTTAGGGAAATGCTGCTTATTATTAAGAGTTAAACTGATTAAATATCTGCTTTTCACCTGCCTACATATTCCGATTTCTGCTTGATAGTTGACAATCAGAGTACATAGTGGCTGGAGCACGAAGCATTTCTGACCTCTCAAACTTCTCCGGTGATGAGCTAGATGCGGTCACAGCAACCCCAGCTTTTCCCTTTCCTATTCCAGCAGCTGTCACGAGATCTGCAGCCAGGCACAACGTGCCCATAAGCTTCCCACTCTTTCCAGTCAAAGCGCATTTTGCTAAGGTCCCCTTTGGCTAAAATTCATTCTAAGCTGTGTCAGTAGAGATGAAACCTTGAGAGCGATGGGATTTTTGGCACAGCTAGAAGCACTTGTCCTCAAACAGTTCTGTTAAGATGCAGCTCTTCCCTCTCAGCTCCAGCTTTACTCACCCACGTTTTCTGTAAAACTAGTTAGAACAATGTCACAGTCATATTTGGAGCACTAGAGTATTTTCAACCTTTGACTTCAGAGCCTTCAATGCACTTGCAAAACACACAAATCCATAGCTCCCAAGTGACCCGAGGCTTTAAAGAAAAGCGTTCAGCAACTCCAACGGCATAGGAAAAGCTAACGAGATCAGTGCTTCCCGCCAGGACGGTGGGGTTTGGGGACTTAATTATCCTTCTGGAAGTGTCTTCTGCCCTGCGGACTCTGGGAAAGCAACTCTGCCCTCATTTTTGAAGCCAGCCGCCTGATTCTTGCTGCTCCTCACTCTAATTTTCTCATGAGCACCAACCGTATTTCCAGATCTTTAGCCGTTCCTGGGCAAACCGTCACCTGCTGCAGAACTCCCTGATGCTGCTTGCTCTTTCCGCAGTTACCACTCGCATCCTCTTCCAAGGGTCACAAGCACCAGCATCAAGATTATCAAAACAAGTGGAAACTTGGAAGTCACAGTCCTCAATTTAAAAATTTTTGGAGAACGTTTTCTTACAAGTCCAAATCTACAAGGAGTGGTTTGTGTACGATGGCTTACACTTAGTGATGCAACGTCATTGTATTTGAAAAAACACAGCAGCTTCTGGACTTTTTTTTTTAAAATCATTTATGCTTCTTTCGAGACCCACCTTACCTAACTGGGAACACTGGCTGGACCCCCACGCGCACACACGCACATCCAGGGATTTCCACCAGGACGGGGTGCCCCTCTCTCAGCACCGCAATCCTTCGATAGGAACACCAGAACTGCCGTGCGGAATGACTAGTCCTCTTGCTGTTACCTCCCCGTTTACTGTGAGCAGCGTCCTCCACCTAACAAGAGCTTCACTCTTCTACCCTCAAGCAAGCATGTATTTTTATTTTATGCAGATCACTTATATTCCATGATATTTTGCGAATAAAACATGCCCGCTAAACACTGGCGGGAGATGGCAGAGGGTGAAGTGCTCTGAGCCTTGCGTTCAAACGCATCTGGGCGCTCAGAAACCCTGTGAATAGTTTCAGGGCCACTTATATTCACACAACTGCTCTAAATTTTAGGAAAATTCATTCACGATAATTGTAATAATACCTGGAGCATTATATGCCGTTGTACAGCTATAAAATTTTAAAACAAATTAGTGATCAATAACTACTCAATAACTGACGAAGTAGAAGAGGTGATACGTTCACAAATTTTTCTGGTTGTGAGTTATCAAATATGTCAAGGATACGGATTTTTCTTGCTTGGTGTTAATTATTGTTTCAATTCCCTCCAAAATGTACTTTGATATCTGGACTAAAAGCTTTAGTTTCACCGCAGATTTTGTCAGTCCCTCGCTACCCGCAGCTGAAAAGCCATTTTGCAGCCGCGCGCAGCAATGCTGGGGCTGAATCACAACCAGGTGTCCCACTGCCTCCGGGAGAATCGCGGCCCTGGCAGCAGAGCTCTCCTTTGGGGTCCACAGGTCCCACCGAGTCCTGGCTCCGTGGGGATTCCAGCCCTTCCCTCTGCTCAGACACCCACAGGTCTCGCACTTACCGAGGCGAGAAGCCAAGCAGAAAGCAGTCGGGCACAAAGCCCGAGCTCAGGACCGTGTTTTTCCCTAACCGAGAACAGAGCCCCGAAAGCAAAAATGCATTCGCAAAGGTCACGTCTAGATTGGAGAAACAGGTCAGTTAAAACACTGTGTTTGCAACACGACTTGAAACAGATCTACGCCGCTCCAGAGTCAGTCGGGTTTAAATATGCGCTTGGTGGCCATGGGCTACCCCAGAGGGAGAACCCCGGGTTTGACCATTGCCGTTTAATGCATGTTAGTGCTCTATTTCTACTTAAAATATGGGATATAAATTAAACGTGATTTTGCAAGTTATGAATTGTGAGTTAACATTAGACCTAAATTTTGTTTTTAAAAGATATTTGCATACACTCTTGTTTCGGCTTTTCTTTAAGGGGAGTAACAGTCCTTTAGGACAAAGGACGGCAGTTCTTACACGCAGAGGTGACTGACCACAGTTTATCTGGCTAAACACTGCCAAATCTGCATGGGGTAATCTAGGCACTCTCTCTTTAATGAAAATAGCATTTCTGAGAAGTTATTTCCTATGAAAGTTATAAAAACAATGTAAAAAAAATAAGTCCTTGTTCCCCTTCCCAGCCGGAGGGTTCCTCGGACAGCTCCAGACACCTGCTTTAGCAGCACCTGAAGAAAAAAGCTTTTTCTAGAGGGCAAAAAGAAGAGTCGAGGCCACTTTTTGTGTAGGAAATAGCATCCGTATAGGAAGTAACAGCTAAATTAGACATAATTTTAGGTACATGGAAACTCCATTTTCTTTGCAGGCCTCAGTATAAAATCTGCATACCTACTTCTCTGTCACTGCTCCTAGGGATGCTGCTAACCCAGTGCCGTAATAAATCTGTAACTCAGCAGGGGCTCGTGGCCTCTGAGGCTGGTCAGCAAGTTTAATGTCTTTTTCCAGTCTATTTGACTTTTGTATACTGAATTGTACCACTTCAAAAAGGAAAAACCCCTTAGCGGAATGGATTACACCTTCGGCTCTCCACTGTGGAAGCTGACAGCTGAGGCAGAAGAGTTACGTAGAAAGCTGTAGCTGAATCATTTTTTTATTTAATTTTCACTAACTTTGATTATTCAAGAGCACTCCTGATGTCTGCGCTTGGACTCCCACTCCTCACTTGGCACTTCCCCCTTCCCACTTCCAACAAGATGTCCCTGTACCTGCAAACCCAGTACGCCCGCAGAGGCAGAACAGGCAAGCGCCTTTAAACCAGTCTGCAAATCAGCTAGAAAAAAGTACAGAAAGAAAAACCCGTCTTTGAGCAAACTAGCGTTTCTGATCAGCATGACCTCAAAGGCAAATTTTGTGATTCCCGAGGCCTCGTTACTGAGCCTGCTGAGGCTGGGAAGTCGGAGTGGAGTTACGGCATGAATTTAGAGCGCACTCGCTAGGCTGTACGTGAGGACTCTCAGCTTGCATTTGTTACTTATAGCTCAACGCATATTTTTATATGTGCAAAGCAGATTTCTCTGCGATGCACAGAGGCAGATTTGGTGCAGATCAACAATATCCAAGTGGAGAGTTAATGCAGAGGAGTTAGTGTGCTGTAAATTCACACCTTGGCTCAATCCCCACCAGCCTCCCCTGTAGAAGCCTATCAGCACAGTTTACTCTCATAAAATATGCTGCGAAATTACCAGCGGCTAACCAACTGGGCATAATTAAACACTGCTTTTAAAAGACATTTGAGAAACTTGAAAAATGTGGCTATTCTGTTATTGCATCCCTAATGTAGCTGGGATTTGCTGTTGATAGGATAAAACCATTTCTTGTTGCAATGAAAATGAATAAAATCCCTCAACTGTGTTATTGGGCATGTTTAGAAAATCGGGGTAAAGCCACTGCAGGCTATAGGGAAAACGGGTCTGCCACACGTGGGGTAGTGCTGTGTGAGGTGTCTCACCCTGGAAATAGAACGTAAGAACAACTAAAGAGCGAGGCTTGCATCTGTGTCCATGAGGACGTGGAAGCGTAAGTCTGGTTAAGTCAGAATCGTAGAATCGTTTTGGTTGGAAGAGACCTCCAAGATCATCGAGTCCAACCGCTAACCCAGCACTGCCAAGGCCACCACTAACCCATGTCCCCAAGTGCCACATCTACACGGCTTTTCAATCCCCCCAGGGATGGGGACTCAGCCACTGCCCTGGGCAGCCTGTGCCAGGGCCTGACAGCCCTTTCGGGGAAGAAATGGTTCCCAATATCCAACCTAAACCTCCCCTGGCGCAACCTGAGGCCGTTCCCTCTCGTCCCGGTGCAGCCCAAGCACGTCCCCTTAAACTCCTGCCCCGCTTGCCAGCGAAGCACTTATTGCTACGCTGTATTGCATTACTATGGATTTTCCCTTGTGAACTTTGCTATCGCTCACGTGAGTCAGATGCTAAACGAAACCAAACAGAAAGCGCTCCCGGCCCCCCTGCGCAGCTCCGTGGCCCCAGCCAGGGCACGACGGAGGATCTTTAGAGCAGAAGTACACGGCGCCAAACGCGCTTGCACGTGCGCTACGTGCCTGAAGGACAGCACGATGGCATTCGCTCTGCAGCCTGACGGCTTCCCTGCCCTTCTCCAGCGAGGAAAGCATTTTGGCCTAAAAAATTTAGAGATTATACTCAGTAATTATCTTTTATCTGCAGTTTGAGGACGGCGTGTTTCTACTAACAAGTTTTCCTGCCTCATCTGAACTTGTTGACGTGACAGCATCAGTAAATGCACTTACAGGTTCAGATGGCAGGATAGCTATCTTTCTACCTTTAAAACACCGTATTTGAGAACAGTGTCTTTTATTCAGTAATCAAACTTAACTAAAACAAGCCATCTGACATCAGCAACTATTCATTCCAAATATAATATGAAAGCATTTTCTGCATTATGTAAGAATAAAAATTTGCAAAGGCATCTAGGTGCTGAATTAAATAATACTATGCACAATCCAATTACTGCTTTGACTGCTGAAGCTCTGATTTTAATTCTGCAGTGAGCCAAATAAAGTACCCCGGACCAAACAGTATTGATTCTAGCCAATGTTTAAAAGCATCTTTTACTTTGAAATAAACCGAACCACAACTCAGGCTTCTCTTTAATCTTCCAGCGAAAATGACGGAGTTTTTACGTACAAAGCTCGTACCGGCATCACCTGCAGATTCCTCCCGGGGAGGCACTCTGAGGCGGCAAAGCAGAACGATGCTCACCGCAGCGATCCCACAAGGGGGGCCGGGGCTCCCCCAGCCACGCACCCTCCACCGGCCGCTCTCCCCACGGACACCCGCCGGGCAGGAGCAAGCGCCAGGGTAAGGAGTGACGACAGAGGAAACCATCTAAAGCATGAGATACTACTCAGCTAAACGAACCGTCGGTTTTCATGACAAGCCCCTTACGCATCCAGTACTACAGGTGTACAGCAGGTTTACACTAAGCACGGCTCACTTAGGTATCAGTTACAAGTATCTCTATGAAATGCAGTTCTAAATATCGACGATGAAATCCGAGGTTTAATCAGTGAAAAAAGAATATAAGAAAATATATTTTCTTGACTATACTTGACCAAACCATTCTCTATTCGCAGGGAACACGGACCAGACTGCAAGTCCCGGCCGGTGGCCAGGCCCCGCGAGCCCCTCGGCGTACACGCAACCGTATCAGTAACAGCAGTGACGCTGGCTTCAGCAGGTTTCTTTACAAGAGACAAAGTTTTCATAAATTACACATCAAAATATACAGCCGCATGTGCAACCCTATGTCATCGATAGCTCAATGCCGGTGAAGAGTTTCTGGCTTCAGAGGGAATTCTCCGTGCTTCCAAGACGGGAGCCGCCAGCCGACAGGCACACAAAACACCCAGGCTGCAGTCACAGCCAAAAATCCCCCGCAAAGCGAGAGCAGGACTGGAGGTACGCTGGTATCTTCCCATAAAACTCACGGACCTGTTCAGCTCGCGCCCTCTCGGTGGGAAGATCGGAAGGTGTATTCTCTGAGAGAGGCTTCACCTCCTCCGCTGGGAAGGGGCCCAGAGGTGCAACAGCAGCAGGCAGCTTTGGTCCTCGCGCTCGAACTAAAGCCTTTCAATTAGTGACTCCGCAAGGGCCGGCCTCTCATCATACACCCAAACACTTAACACTTCTAGAGGAACGGAAAAACTATCAAAGAGCTTGTACATATGGATTAATGGGGGGATTTTGGACCAGACTCTGTTACCCAGCAAGAATTTACTGACATAACTTTAAACAGAGATAATAGCATCGACCCCAAGTTTCTGGGCTCCCATCAGTGAGAGAAAGAGATACTGGAAAGCCTCGCGCCGGATCTCAGGCATCCCTCTGTGGCGGGCAGCTTACAAAGCCAGAAGCAACGCCTGCTGCTTGCCTGCACGATGAGGAAAGGCCCCCGAAGAAAGAATGTAGGTGAGTTAATGCTTATGGATTATCATGATTATAATTAGGGAATAATGACACTAAATCTGTTTTGGCTTTAAAACAGTGCTACGGACTCCAACAAGCAAAATATCACCAAGCAACTTTCAGACATGAATATTTTCCCATCATTCCACAGTCAATAACAATCACGTATCATAAAATCTAGGTACCTGAAATATATCTCTACAGTCTGATAACACCGATTCACCGTTCCATTTGAAAAAAAAATAGCAGAGTATCATTCTTTTTCCGTATTAATGCACCTCTAAAGAAAGGAATTTAAATTGCACGCTGATGATAATATTTTGCATAAGATTATAAATTATTTGTTTTGAATTTAACAAGAACCTTCAGTGGCATTCAGCCTGCTGAGACTGCTTCTAGCCCAGCAAAAAATGACTATGCAATTTTTTTGGTTCCCATATTCTTAGTAAATATATTTCTTTAAAAATAAAAAAAGAAAGAAGCATGTCTCCTGGGTCATGACTTTGCACAGTATGTAAGTCACTTCAGAAAACCTCAAAACTGTCAGTTTGTAAAATCAATGGCAAAAATGCCATTTGGAATGGGAAGCGTAATTCAGGCGCGCCGGCAGCGGCAGGAGCCCGCTGCGGCGGCATCGCCGAGCTGCAGCGTGGCACGTTTATCATTAGATAATCACTCCCCCAGAGGATTAGCAGCACACAGATGAACCTTGTGCCACGCAACACACTTGGGGTGTCATTAGCTCATGATAACCCCACTCCCTGCCATCTCCTATTGCTTAATTAGAGGTTACAAAGGTTATAATAGGACTAAAAGAACTTGGGCGAACAGAACTTGCAATGAGTGATACCTTAATCAATTCAAAACCGGGGGCTGCACATGTGTAGTCAACAAAGGCGTAGAGGGGAGACCACGAGCGTGCACTGTGGTTTAAATTACTGAGCTAAAACTTCAGGAGAATCAAGAAATCTAGGCATACGCTACGCCTTATTTTCCCTTGGCAAATGTCAACTTTTTCAAGTACCACTTTGCCTAATTCAAATGCCATGTATAAATACTTAGGAAAAAGAATGATTTTAGGATATACCAGCTCACCTGAAATCAGCTACATTCCCAGCAGAAGAAACAAGATCTCAGCAGAAGCATGCTAAGCTACATACGTGTTCAAGAAACTTCATCGTGACAGCAAAATTACACATCGTGCTTCTCAGTGTAAATGTTTTATTTTTGGTGAAAAATGGCCAGCCATGCTGAACCAGCGTGCTTCGTGCAGAGCAGCGAGGCCGAGAGGTTTAAGGGGACGTCTTCTGCCATGTTGTGTAAACAAAGGCCGCATTTGCAGATGGAGCAGCCACAGATCTGCTGCTCTCAGAACTGTTTTCCAATTCACTGTGAAACATCAATTATCTTTATCAAATAACAGTATCTCATCTCGGTCCATTATCAAGATGGAGTCTTATTTTAGCCGGACTGCAGCCCTATCTGTATATCAAGGCTGGCCGCAGTGCCAGAGTGAGTGAAAGGCTGTGAAATAATCAATAATCATCATCAAATTGTGGTCGACAGGTTGTGAGGATGGAAGTTTTTGATGAAACCTCAACCTTTTTTTGTGCAGCTGATAAAGCTTAACCTTTGCAATACCTGATAACTATGACTCAGTTAAAGGCAGCTCCGCATACACTTAAAAGCTTTGACTGCTCAAAACCCCGCTGGAATCGCTCGGTGGAAGGGGATAGCACCTTCAGGCCATCAAATGTCATAGAATCACAGAATGGTTTGGGTTGGAAGGGACCTTAAAGACCATCCAGTTCCACCCCCCTGCCATGGGCAGGGACACCTTCCACCAGACCAGGTTGCTCCAAGCCCCGTCCAACCTGGCCTTGAACACTTCCAGGGACGAGGCATCCACAGCTTCTCTGGGCAACCTATGCCAGGGCCTCATCACCCTCATGGGGAAGAATTTCTTCCTTAGATCTCATCTAAATCTCCCCTCTCTCGGTGTAAAGCCATCACCCCTTGTCCCATCACTCCACGCCCTTGGCAAAAGTGCCTCTCTGGTACGGAGCAAGTCAGCGGACGCAGAACTGCCATGAACCTGTTCTGTGGATTTTTATACGCACACCCTTGTCTTCCAAGAAGGGAGAACCACGCTCGGTCCTAAAGCTGTACCCGTAAAAGGTCAGCCTAAAAAGGACAACCTGTGCATAACAATGGACAGGAACAAGAGGAAAATTGCCAGCAAGTATTTGTCTATTTAAATGGAGGCAGCTTTCTGTTATCCAGAATAAAAGCGGGATGAGATCACACAAATAGAGGAAAAAGAAGCATAAAAACATACATGCATTAGGCTAATGCGTAGCAGCCTTTCTGTTAAAGTTGTTATTCTTATTCAGCCCTTTTCTTATGATAATTTCTTTTCAAAATAGAATCAAGGCACAGAGTGAAGGGGTAAACATTTTGTACCGGGTTTTCATTTTTGAGCATAGCATGAGTAATCTGCAACTGGAATATAACCTCCCTGTGAAGAACGGAGAGGTGATTCAGCCATACATTTCCATTTTAGCTATCCATCAGTTTCTCTAGAAATAGAAATTTGAGGAGATTTGTCAAAAGTCCCACGAACAAGCAGAATGGGAATTTCAAGCAGAAGGTACATCTCTAATTTCCTGGCCTGGATCAGTGTTTAGGTACAGCATCAAAACAGAAACTCTACCAGACAAACCACACGTAAGCACGAAGTTACCGCTGTGTTTATATTCACTACCTTAAAATCACACACGCGACCAACCCAACCCCACCCCACCACCCTGGCCAGTCTTTTCAGCACTCAGGACAACTGTGGAAGGTCACTGCTGGTCCAACCGAGCAAGTAATGCAAAAACGGTCTGGGATTTTGCTTAGACAGTTGGAAAGCCTTCATAAACCTTCAACAAATGCCGTGGGATCTGGCAATACCTGTCAGCATTATCACCAAAAAATGGGGTCATAAACCTCCAGGCCACCCCGACGCGGCGGATGGGACGAGCCGGCCCTGACGCTGCCTGGCTGGCGCGAGTGCCAGCCGTTCCCAGGGGCACGGATCCAGAGCAGCCGGCCGTGCAGAGACCCGGCTGCGTGCACGGAGGTACGCCGCACCGTGGGGTGGGCCGGAGGGGGCCCGCCGCGAGCTCGCAGCCCGGTGGAGTCTCTGCAGGTCACAGCTTCGCCCAAAGCCCCTCTTCTGCTCGTGGAGGTTCTCGAGCTCTTCGGCGGCGCCAAGTTTTTGCCTGCCTCTGTTGCCAGAGAGCAGCTACCCTGTCTGCCTACACAGAATTGCAGCTCAGCTCAAAACCAGTCATTTGGCCTCGGGAGAAAAAATAAAATAAAATTACCTCTTAAGCGTTAACTCCTCAGGTTTATCAGTCCATGAGAACTGATGTAAAACCAACAATCAGTTCAGAATATATTTGCATTTCAATTCAGCAAGTTATTGTCAAAACACCCAATCCGTGGTCCCTTTCCTACACCGAATCCCTGTTACATCGTTTAGCCCGTTTCAAGATCTCGGTCTCAACCTCTAAGCGACACATGAAGCCACCGGAGGACTAAAATGATAATTAATGTCTATTTCCTGGCAAAACCAGAGCTGATATGCGGGATTAGAGACTGATTTATACCCACTACCAGATATTTTCAGAACCTTGCTTAAAACTGCTGAATTCTCTCTTCAGACAAAAGAATAAATTGCAACAGAATAATTTGCTTTTCCAAACAAAAATCTTCACAAGTAAGATGTGCAGTGATAATCGTAGCCAAATGTCGGAGCTTTGAATGAAGCAGTCGAAGTGCTCACAGCTCGTTAACACGATCCCACCAATCGTTAGAAAAACAGGGATGTTCCAGGGAAAGGAAGAGAGCTCATGGTATTAGTTGTACCTTAAAGAGCAAAGAGAAAGACCTGAATAATTATAGGCTTACCTACCTGATGCAAATCGCCCCCAAGAAACGTATGCTTCATTTGAAATAGAGACTAATGAAACATTTATATAAGTATAATATAAACATTGTCAACGACGTAGTTTTAGAGAAAAGAGGTTGTATCAAGCAAGCTTACTGAAACGTATGGTTTTGATGATAAAAGCCATAACCCTCACGTGGCAAGACTTCTGAGAGGCGCTTGGTGCAGCCTTATCCATCCCTGTGAGAAATGAAAATGATACGTAACGAACAGGCTGGCTGTTGCATGGATTAAATATTGGTTAATCGATGTGCTTTGGAATGCAGCTGTAAACAGAAAAACTGCTGAATTGGTGCATTTCTCCCGGGGTCCCAAAAGGGCCTGTCCTCACCTAAAAGCCATGCAAACGCTGCTGCTGCCAGGGCTTGAGAGCGCCGAGAGGGTTCGGGGTCGGGGAGGGAAAGCCCGAAGGGCACAATCCTTGCGAGCATCCCGCCAGCCCGGAGCAGCCTCACCTCTCCGGCTTATCAAGGGCGATGGCGGGACTTTGACCGCAGGCTACAGCACGCACACGTCGAAAATAAATCAACAACTTCCTATGCAAATTAACAGTTAAATGTAAACCGGGACCTACTGGTCAGAAGTTGAAGCTAAAGCAAAGTCAAAGTAGAAACAAAATATAGCTTTGATAATGAAAATAATTAACGACTGAAACAAATTATGACGATTCTGGCAGATTTTCCATTACTGGAAAATTTAAGATGAAGACGAGATGACGATCTGAAGACACCCATTGCCCGGGGACGCTGGATTCAAGCGCCCTGCCCCACGCGGGAGCTCAGACCCGACGGTCGCAGAGATCCCTTCTCGCGTCTCTCCTTCCCTCGCCCGGGAGCCGCCAGTCACCAGCTCCCTCCATTTACAATTTTGCTTTCCTGAGAGAGACATCACCTGTGATGAATACACGCTGAACTGCTAAATGCCGCTCTGGAGACCGCCGATGTCACTCTGATGGATGTGGCACCAGGCACCACTAAAAAAATAAAAAATTCTGCTCTTACAGGGAACTTGGGTCCTCCCCAGGTGTGGAGGGGCTCAGCATCTCCCGGAGGGCTGCTCCGCACGCCGCCGGACTGGGAAATCCTCCCACGGAGCCTTTACCTCCCATCGTCTGCCTCAGCATACCGTGTCTTTGAAGGACTTAAAAATATTCCGGTCACAAACCCACTACTTCTCCAGCAACGGAAAATGCTAAATGGATTCAACAGCAAATACTGTATGAATTTATTTCTAAAAATATGCCAAAGTTTAGCTAGTATTTTAAATAATTCTAATTTAAGCTTCAGAACAGAGTTCCTAGTGCAGTTTAACACTAGAAAATTGCTTATTGGGGAACAGTCCTCTTTATGAAAAAACAAAGAAATTCCCCATAGCGGCAGTTCATAGTAATAATCTAAAGGACAGCGTGAAATAATATTAGTGTAAAAGACAAAACTACTGCAAAGGAGTCCTCCCCATAATCTCCTCCAAGATATGGCTATTTTATAGTAAAATATTGTTTAATGGATTTGGAAAAAAACCCAGCTAAACTGCTTGATATTTCTATTTGCCGTAATTATTTTGGAACTTACTGTCAAAGCATCTACAATTTTAAAAGTGATCTTGACATTTTATGTCGTCTCCCTTTTCATAACAGGTTTTTTGGTGTGTTTTTTTTGTTTGGTTGGTTTTTTTTCCTTAAAACCCTCACGAATTCTTTTGATTGCTCAGACGTTTCAAAAGCCGTGCTGGTAGAGCCTCGCACAGCCCTTCTCCGAGCTCCGCAGCGACAAAGCACGACCCAAGGAGCCCCCTCTCCCGCAAGCCGACGGAGCCCGAGCCCGGGGTGCGGGTCCCCGCCGCACCGGGGTACGAAGACGACCCTAAACCGGCCCCAACGCCTTGCCCCCACGTAAGGCAACGCTCTCCAGCAAGGCGGCCGTTGCTCCCCGGGTGGATCGGTGGCTTCCAGCGCCGCGTAGCAATAAGATGGTGTGTTTTATTATGAGTGTCATGGAGACGGTGTGAAAAATCAAGAGCCATAGGCAGCGCGCGGCAATGGGTCAATACTGTTCACCGAGACATTGTGTAGATAATCAACAACGAGGCCCCGGGTTCTCTCTGCGCTGCAAACAGCTGAAGGGCAAATCAATACCGCCATGGGAAGGACACTGCCCGGCGCCGCTCCCCCAGCACGCCCCCGCTGCCGCGGGAAAGCGCCCGAAAAACCAAGCGAGTCCCAGCCGCGCCTGTGCCGAACGCTGGGCGCTGGGAATAGCACGGAACACTTGGAAAATCTTCCATAAATAATTGAATAGGAAAGAGAAAGAGAGAGAGAGAACCTAATCTCTATATTAAATTACGGAAAAAACTAGACAAAAAAAGATATGTATTTGGAATGCTCGTGATAGAATACAAGGGGCTGCAATTTTCGTTCCGATTTAATGTTCTAAAAATAAACTAAAATCCAACCCCCCTGAAATGAAAAAGGTATTTCCTTAAAAGTAAGATTAAATGTAGAACAGTTCAAAATTTTTAAATATTATAATTAATAAACTATCTTTTAAAAATATTAGGAAGAATTCACCCGTTAATAGGCACATCTGTACCACAGCAATAACGCAAACCAAAAGCAAAATACTGAAATGCAGATAACTTTGGCTTTGAGGCAACATTTTACTGGTAGTATGAATAATTGACACCTTGTTAAATAAGTGATACTAATATTGTAAATTTTACTGGAAAAAACCTATCATATATGAATGTTGATTTATTATTTGTTAAAAAAGGTGATTCTTGACATCCATCATTCTATTAATCATTAGATGTAATTTCTCATCTACACGTACAACCACCTTTCTTGAAAACAAAATAAAAATGTGCTGGAAGGAAAAAAAAAATCTCCACATACAAAATGGTTTTGTTTCTTATTATTTCAGTTAAAATGCCTCCCTTTTTTCTTCAAGTGGATCATAAAATTCCTGTCATTAGCACCCTATTTCACCTGTGGTGTAAAAATAAAGCAACCACATTTAGAGTGCATATTTAGGACAGCAGTTTGCTCTATTGCTGATAATTACCACCAAATTTCCTACAAACGATGAACTGTGTTAAATCAGTCACATAATTTCAGTAACACAAAACCCCACACTGCTCAGATCCTGCCATCAACTGAACTTAAAAGGGATTTTTATTTTTGTAGCATGGCTGCGAGACACGAAAACCCAACATTTTAAGCATGATTTTCATCCCCGTAACTATGTCAGTATGCACAGTGCTAAGGTACCTGATTATATTTTCATGAATTATTCAATGCAAACATCCCAAAATCAAAAGCAACTGCAAACAAAGAAATCTCTTCCTTTTATCAGGATTTCTGCTATTTTCTTCAGGCATCTCCAGAGCAACGCGGCATCGGTGCACCGGGGCGGCACCCTGCCGGTGCCCGCGACGCCCCGGTACCCGCCCGCGTCGCCCCCCCGCGCCGCATCCCCCCGCGGAGCATCCCCCACGGGCCTCGGGAGCGAGGAACTCATCTCGCCTCCGCACCGCGCCAGTGGACGGGTCTCACGGCAGCCGCTGGCTTGCCTTGGGGACGAGGAGCCTGCCTGCCCTCCTGCCCGCAGCCCCGAGCGCTCCACTCGCACGGCTGCTCCCTGCTTGCCCAAACCTGCACAGAGGGATCCCAGCAGCTCTAGCAGACAGGGATCAGACACCCCGCTGCAAACGGGCTCCCACCAGCCATCGCAGCTCGCCTGAGCTTGGTTTCTTGAACTCAGAAATGAAAAATGTTGCCCCTTAAAGCAGGTTTCCAGTTTGAAGCACCGGAGCAGAGATGCTGCACAGGCCAAGTTGGAAGAAAACAGATGTTCAGTTCAAGGAAAAAGGGAGCAGAAAGCCCTTCTCCGTCTCCAGGAGGGATCGCCTACTTTGGCATGAGACCCGAAGGAATGGGAGCGCAAGTTCGGGCACAGGTGCCCTCCTGAACAGTCTCGCGGCTGCTGGAGCATGGTCCTCTACTGCACTCCAAGCCCATGGGACTACCCCAGCCCATGCTGGGGAAAGGTAAGCACGGGGACCTTGGGGCGAGCTCGGAGAACCCTACTGTTCAGGTTTCTCAAAAAGCTGGGTGGAAAACATTTTTTAGTGATAACATACCTAACTCACGCACGATGTACTGAATTCCTTGCTTCGGAAATGCTACCAGTCGGTCCCCTGGTGCTGCTCTCCACGGGCCCCTGTGAAGCCCCGAGGCAATGGGCAGAGGCAGCAGCCCCAGACAGCAAGCGGGACCGAGCTGGGGGCCGTGCGCTGACAGGGAGCAGGCGCTGCTCAGCCCCCCTGCTCGAGAGACGGGCCACATCCCGACGGTACCACCGGTACCGCCCCAAGCCCCGGCTTCGGCGGGGCCAGGACAGCCCCCGCACGCCCTCGGCTGAGGAGCAGGATGCTGCTGCCTGCAACGCCTTTTGGCATAAGCCAAGGTTTGAGGTTAAGCTGCAATGCTTTAATTGATGGAGAGCTTTAGTCCCTACTGCTCTTCAGCGCCGCTGCTCCCTGGTACTCCCTGGGAGCACAGGCGGTGGTTTAGACTGGCTTTGGTGTGAAAGAAAAGAAGAACTCGAAGATGCACCTCCCCACGCGAGTTCCTGAGCCGCGGGGGCTCGACGACCCAAGACCTGCACCCTACGCTAAGGGAGGGCCTCGGCGGTAATGGGGTAACAAACCACCACAAAGGGCACGAGGAGTGGGGAACAAACCTGAAGGGAGAGAGGAGGTTCTGCGTCACAGGAACGCACACGGGCACAACAGGGACACGTCAGAAATGGACCCTTGACCTGGCAAAGTAATATTCAAATAAAAAGCCTTTCAAAGTTCTGCTTTTGCATGGTTTCACAGAGGGCGAGAGGGAAAGAAGATCTGGGGAAGCCCAGCAGTAGGACTGGAATAAACACTGAAGTCAGTCCATGTGCAGCCCAGAACACAAATGAATATTTTGCCTAGGGAGGATTAAGAAAGATGGAGAGTACATCACCGAGAAGGTGTTTTTAGAGTCCTCTGTTCTTTTCACCTTTCAAAACAAAGGCTGAGAGTGAGCATTGAGGCTGCCTGTAAATACGGCAGAAGGGTAAAAACCAAGGAGAGGAACCGGTTATTTAAGCTAAAGGTCAGTGCCGGTACAAAGACTTAGATAGCCATAACTATATTGGAGCGGGAATTAAAAAAAAGATTTCCAACCCTTGATATTTTAACCCACCAATATTCTGGAACAGCCTTCCACCGGGTGTCGAGGAAGCCCAGGCTGTTTCAGAGGGGGCTTGCTCAGCTGTTCCAAGAGGAGACGCAATGCCTGTTGCAGCAGGAACCAGCCTTCACGCCCCAAGGAGGTCCCACCTCCAATACCCACGGCTTAGTGTTCTCCCCTTCTGCTTATCTCAGCGTTCATCTCAATTAACGTACATCCTTCATGATGAGCGTAAATGGGGGGGAAGAGGGGGAAAGCAGTTGCCCCTCTTCTTATCCAATAAGTAATTCTGAGGCCTGATTAAAAACAGCTTATATGTGAGCTGTGATGGGGTCACTAATAAAACTTTCATACTTTTACTTTCAAAACACTGACATATTTACTAAATGCAAAATCACATCTATGGCTTCAGGAAAAGATTCAAAGAATCATCATCTTTTAAAACAGTGAATGACTAAGCCATTTTTTGATAGTGTGTTTCTGGTAACGCAGCAATTGGTACAGAAAGGGAAAAGGTCCCAAGAGAGGAGCAGGAGGGAGGGAGGGAGGCTGACCAAGGGCTCCCGCGCACCGGCCCGGCGCCGGCGACTGCTCACCCAGGTCCCGCTCGGCGTTACAGCGGGACCCTGATCCTCACGGACGCTCCCTGGATACGCGTCCCAGTTCATGCTCGACTGGAACATGCCAAGGCAATTAAAATATTTTGATAAACATTTTGAAAGGCTTTAACGTTTGTAAAAAAGTAAATGAAAAATTTGAGCTTTTTTGCTGTTTCAAAACTTTTCCATCTACACGATCCTGAAGTTACGTCTTCTGAGCAGCCCGAAATCTGCAGCTGTGAGAAATAACTTGAAAGATCAGATTTGGAATAAGAAACCTGTATCCAATAGATGGCGTTGCCCCCTAATAATCATATATCTGGCACTCACCAAATTTTTGTCTCTCATGAATAATAATAAAACCTGCAAAGGATCCTGCCCTAATTATCCTGCAAGTCCCTTCAGTCATACCCATCTCGCTTTCCATGATCTACGTGGAAGCTTATTAAGAAAGTAAGAAAACAAGAGCTGTGTATGTTCCCCAACACATCAAATTAACCGAGCGAACCATTCCGACAATTTACTGGCAGAAATCCGGAGTTAGTTCCAGGACCTCAGAGAGCAGACGGCCAGCTGACATGGAGGAGAGCACGCTTCGGAGGGAAGGCTGGCAAACGCCAGCTCTGCACGACGCCCTTCAGACAGCTGGGGGGTATTACACAGAATCCGTTTTAAAAGAACCGAAGGGAAAAGTAAAGATGAGAAAAAGAAGGTATTTTGGCATGCCTGCCAAACCAAGGGCAAGTCAAGCCGGAGGGGCGATGTTCATGGAAGGTTTAGCCCCGGACATACCCGCCGCTGCAAGCACACTTTGCTGTCCCGCCTACCCGCACCTCCGGGCTTCGGCAGGACCGCTGCGGGCGAGCAGGTTGTGTAGGATGTGTTACAGACCCCCCGGAACTCACGCAGCTGAGCCAGACGTGCCGGAATTCCCCCGTACACTAACGAACTCCTCTGCTCGCCTTGGAGCCAGCTCTGCAGCTGAAGTAGGACTTAGACAAAGTTAAAAGCGCAAGGACGACAGCACTGGTTAAACGCCGCTGCTAAACGAAGGACGGGTTTCGTCACCGCTCCCCTTGTGCTCTGAAAACAGAGACGTAAGGAAGCATACGGCTGCGCTCTCCGCCCTCCTCCTCCAACAGCATCAGCAAGTGGCTGTCAGTTTGAGATGCCAAGACTTGCCAGACTTATCCGGACTTTGCCCTCTCCGCTTTCCGTGCGACGACGCACGCTGAAAGGGACAGCGGGAGCTGCTGGGCTGCTTCGCCAGGCTGGCTGCCGGATAGGTGGGGAAACGTCAGCAACGCGCAGGCTCCTTGCGGAGACAAGCAAGGGAAGGCGTTTGGAAAGGGATACGCACAGCTCGGTGGTCATCTTGGCTAGGACTGCAGGACAGCAAAGATGCTCCGTGACATTGGATATATCAATATACAGCAGCTCTTGTGGACCCATTTGATAGTTCAATTAATAAATCATGATCCAAATGACTTAAGCCAAAACAAGATAAAGCAGCCCACACTTCCTATTTGCCTGCATTACACAGCTATTTATAAAAGAAATTTGGCCATCTTATCTTCCACAGGACAGCTCTCTAAACAAAAAATACCAGAACACAGAACATTGTCAGCTACTAGACTTGGGAAATAAACCCCCAAATTTCAGAACAGACAACGAACCAGCCATGCATACCTAAGCACGTGGTTCTGCCAGCAAAGGAGAGTGACACTGCAGATCTAGCAGGAAGAAATCTATGCTACCTTCTCTATAACGCACATTTCGTAAGGGCTAAAGAGAACAGCTTTTAGTCCAAGCTTAGAAACAAAACAATTACATTTACACACACACAAAAAGACTAAGGTAGATTCAAAATACAGATATTTTTTCCAAGCTTTACGTAAAGACTATTGACATTCAATGAGAAATAATAGCTGATCACATAGCACAAGGAATAATAAAGAACATTACTGCTTCACTTTTCTGAAAAGATAAGGCAAACGCTTTGACATTTAAACATTTTTAATTCCAAGCACTCATTTTAACATTAACCTTAAGTATATTTTCTTACCGGTTACCAGTGACCTAGAAGAGAATATGTATCTTATTTAACATCGGAAAAGCGTAAATACTTCAAGCATGAGCATCATGGCATTTTGCAGAGGGGAGTTTTAGGGAAAAAACCCCAAGCAACCCAGTGGATTTTCACTTCTCTAGCAGATAAGTACACTGCTATAAACCCCAACGTTTTAACATCATAGTTTTCATTTCTTCCAGAGCAGGGGTATCGCCTAACTTGAGGCTTTCATTATTAACCCATCTGTGGCACCCACTCGGTTCCAGTGAATGAAGACAGTAGGGCTCTATATACTTTGAGTCCTTCATTAAACTATTGATCCCCTCAGCATTATCCATAATGTTCCAGCAGCTCAGCATGTCAACTGATGCAGGGCTCGCTGCTCTTTCCTTTCAATAACTTCCACACTTTATGGGGAGGAAGTCGCAGTGATTTATTTACCTGACATTTCCCAGTCCGGATGTCGTAGAGGGCCACTGAACCATGGCGAGCTCCCACTGCTATTCTGTGACTCCGCTCGTAATAGCTGACCATGTAGAACCTGAATTGAACATTATAACAAGTAACAGGTGAGATCTGACCTGCCTGCATGATGTTAAAATTAATTTGCAATGCCATTGGGTAATTAACATTAGTGCTAGAACAGAGGTTTGATTTAAAAATCCATCAGCTGCCAGTTTTCATACTTGGCATTCAGCAAACAAAGCCAACTGATGTTTGATACGTTACCGCAGAATCAGAGCAGATTTATTTATTTCTATTACACAGTGTTGAGCACTTCCATTGAGTCTGGGAATAATCTACGCGATAATCACCAGGGCCCTGAACGTCCGTGGGCATATCTCGTTTACAGTGGAACACCACAGTAATGCTGGATGTCCGATGGTTAAACAAGACAATCTTAACACCCTGAAGGACTTCAAAGCACTTTTCCTTGAAAATCAAATGAGAAAGAATGAGAGAAAGCATAGGGAGAAATACGCAAACTCATAAATTGTTGTCTGGCATGGGGGGGGGGAAGGGGGGGAATTTATCAGACACTCTCTAATCTAGTAACATCCTTCGGGTGGACAGGAACTGAGAAGTATGCAGTAGTCCTTAACGTTCAGGCATCAATTTGAATTCAAACAATTGCAAAATTCAAGGAATTTCTACACCTTGAAACACAAGGGAGTCAAAATGCTTATTTCAAATCCAAATCTTTGGGAATACCATTGTGCCTTTCTTCTAAAAGGGAGAGCAGACCTGTGAAAACTGCCGACTGCATTTCCAATTAAATTTTAATTTTACAGTTAGATTTTACTATAACAACATCTCCCAGAGACTTCTAGAATAAGTCTATAAAAATATGTTGCTGACCATATTTACGGCTTCAAACAACAAATCTTACAATGATCTATCTCCTTGTTCTTCAGGATTCCCAGAGTGCCATAGCAACTGCTCTTACACAGGTACGACACACTTGTTTCTGCAGTGCGGGATAGCAGTCGGGAAGAAAAACAGCACAAAACATGGTGTTACAGGGAAAAAAAAAAAAACAAAACCAGGACAGACAATCGCTAGTAGTTGTGCAGGAGAAAGGGCACGACCAAGCAGCTCAGATGCACTTTTGCATCCCTGTCCGTCCGTCCCCGAGGACGTCTGCCATGCCCATCATCCCTCCCCGGCTCGCCGCTTTCAGTTCCGCTCTCGGACCCTCAGGGGACCTTCCGCAAAATATTTTCCCTTGCCCTTCAATGCTCTCCCTTGCCCTTCCCCGTCCCCTTCGGCAGGGAGGGGTGCCGCCCCATGCGGGGTCGGTGCGCGCCCTCATTGGGAGGAGGGGGCAGAGGGGTGGGGGGCCCCCGCCATGCCATGTCCCCCCAGCACCTGCAGCCGGGCACCGCGGACCAGGCTCTCCCTTTCCTTGGGATATGGAAATATTCCCAGGCCACATACCATCTCTGTTACTTTCTTTGGCAGGCAGCATCTGCCTCATCAATCTGCTTTTCATATTCCTTTGGTCAGTGGCGGCCACACAACTTATTTATTATTGAATAATAATAATAATAAACAAGAAACTATTACCATCATTATTAAGATGACAAAAAAGAGCGCTTAGAAAAAAATCAAAAGCTGTTGGTAAATAGCTCAGGAGCAGGAGAGGCAGGAGCCAGTCATGGGAAAAAACAGAAGAGAAAAGGGCTAACGCTGTGGGCAAACAGGTACCCGCAGGGGCTAAAGCCGACCACACGTGGTGACTAAGGCATGGACCGTAATACGAGAGCATTCGCATTTTTCACCGTTTCACGTCCAACTGCAAACACCTGCACAATTAAAGTGGTGTCCCACGTGAACAGGGAGTGGGCTATTTTTAAGGCTATTTTATATAATCAGCAAACTCAGGATTTTATATATAAACTTACAAAAAACCACACACTGCTTGATCATTACAAGTAAAACGGACTACAACAGAAAGTTTCTATATAAAATGCTTTATATCCCCATTAATTCTATTACACTATTGAATGGGCACAGTCCACTTGTCTCCTCCAATAGATTCCGAAAGAGAATATCACATACTATTATATGTAAGCAAACAGCATTTCTCTCCTTACTGCATTTAAATGCCCATTTAGACAGAGTGCTGAGTCAGTATTTTTCTTTCAAAAGAATCCATCAGACTGCATAACAACAGAGGGTTTGGGGGGAAAAAAAAGCTTCAAGGAAATAGATGTTTTTGAGTTTAATTTTCTAAAAAAAATTACTCCTTCAACTGACATTCAGTTGTCGGCTCTTTAGCCTCATTTAGTTAGCTTAGCATTGTTACAGCCACACAGAGATTTCACTATTTTAATCCGTTGCACCCCTTTCTAACCGCCTGTATGGTAGAGTTCAAGAGAGAATGATGGGCCAGCATGTATTTAGACTATGCTACAATTTGTTTTTGCAAGCTGGTGCGTTCATATCCATAGCTGGCATCTTAACGGGGACCCTGCTCCTCCACAGAGGAACCTCCGCCGGCCAGCAGACCACGTCTTCCAGCTTT
The DNA here is from genome assembly GCA_009819775.1 of Phoenicopterus ruber ruber. NCBI lineage: Eukaryota > Metazoa > Chordata > Aves > Phoenicopteriformes > Phoenicopteridae > Phoenicopterus > Phoenicopterus ruber. Next base: position 912,665 of record CM020246.1, read on the forward strand.
TGGAGCTGGAACGGACAGAACTGCGCTGCTATTGCTGGTGCCAGCTAATCCTCCCCACTAAAGGATGAGCTGCGACCTGCGCATAGCCTCCCCTCCTCCCTTTTCCAAATGAAAACTGGGTACGTAAAGAGAAAGATGCTCCAGTCTGCCCCCGCGATGTCCTTTCCCTCCCCAGTCTCTTCTGCGCGTACCTCCACCCCGCGCACCGCGCGTCGCCAGCCAGACGACGCGGGGTAACTCGCTGCGCAGGCTGCAAGCGGAGCCCAGGCCGGCCTCGCGCCGAGGGCTAACCGCCCGACGCCACGCTGCGGGGCGGGAGCTCGGCGTGAGCGAGCCGGCGTGACGACTGACGAGGGAAACCATCTTTCTTCTGCCACCAGACGCGAGCAAGCAGCCTTGCCAGCTGGAAACGGGGCTGCGCGGGCTGGCTCGGGTTTAGGCTGGTACGGGAAAAGCCAGCAGCGGCAACGCTGTGGTTCAGCGAAGGCCCACCAACCGTTTTAAAACCTGAATATAGCCATATAAAACACCTGTTGGTTTACATTTAATCTATCTTCCTGTGTGAGACTACTTGCTTACTTACTACTTACTTACACAGACCGCTTTAGCTCAGCAGCCTGTACTAAATACGTGACCTGACCAAGCAGAGCCCATCGGGGACCACTCAGCTGCAATGCAACTGCTGAATCCGGGAAACGCTCAAGTCAAACAGGATTTTGCAGCCTTCAATATTATCCCTCACAATTTTAAAGAAATGCAGAAATATTTCATATTTGCTGCATTGTACTTCAGTACTTTATTTTGGCAAGAAATGGGTTTGCACAGGGCATGCCAAAAGGCAGTACGATCCCCTATAAAGAGTAACAGGGGAAAAACAAATAGACACCGTAATCATACGCTGTAAGATAGGATATCCAAAAATACCCACAGCGATGGATTTACCTCATCACCACCCATCAGGATCGAGTCACGCTCGCAGCAATTAGCGGCATGACTGCTACGTTTGTACAACAGTAAAAAACCCCAAAACCCGAGAGGAACGACAAGCAGGTACTTTAACCCAGCACACCGCTGCTCCCAGCCCCGGGTTTAGTGTTCTGCTGCAACAGGAACGTCGCTTCCAAGAGGCCGCAGAGGCACCAACACGCGTTTGCCGTTATAGCCACGAGTAAGGCAATTCTGCAATGTCCTCCGAGGAAGAGGAGCTTGCGCACCAAGCACCGAGACACCCGAATGATTCTGCCACAACAGGGGTGCACATAGCGCCGTACAGCAGATAGAGCGCTGCGATATTAAAAGAATTAACAATAGGATTATGTTAAAGTACTTCCACTTGGAATCTCTCCAGAGGTTCAACCATTTGCTAAAATCTGATGAAAATTTCCATTGGGCTGAATGATCCCATCACTGGGGTGCTGCATCATTTTTACAATGGCTATAACTATGTAGAATAGGAAATATTACTAGTAATTTAACACAATTTTAAGATAACTTATCACTATAAAAATACAACAGGAATAGGGAGATTTCTGCACTAATTCCCACTTACCCTTGCGTTTATATCGTAAGGTAAGCCTTTTAAAGCATCAGGAAGAAGGAAGATTACCTCTATCAGTATCCTACCTGTCAACAGGACAATCGTTCTTTTCTTGAAATTATTCAATATTTTAATAGCTTATTAAATTAAAATGTAATGGTCGACAGATGATTATTATAATTTATTGGTTGCACCAGTTTAACAGTATAACTGGGATATTTATCATAGTCTAAAGATACTGTAAGTGTTCCCATTTTATAAATCACATTTTACTATGTAAAAGTACCATTGTAAGAGCGAAGCAGAACTAGCCCAGGACAAAGACGACCGGTGATGCTGAACTCCCGCTGAAGGGCAGCGGGAGCCGGCGGCTGAGCTGCCGCTCCTGCCTTTCGGCGTCCTCCCAGCTGCCGGGCCACCGACAAAGCGAGCACAAGACAGCCACCGCGCTCCCCCTTCCCTTTGATTTTGTGCAAATTCACGCTAGTTACTTTACCGCGCCGCCTGCCGCCGCGGACGGAGAGCTTTAAACGCTGCCGCAGCCGCTTCCGCAGCCCACAGAGCGCGGGGCAGCTCCGACCCACCAGCCGTGCTCTCTACGCTCTGAGAGGTTTAATTTCAGCTGAGCATCCTGCGTCCCGTGCGAGCGTCCCAAAAATGTTCCTAAAACTGGGGGAGAAGGCAGCCTCCTACCACGAGGGCGACATTCGCTGCCTACGACAACAGTTTTGGAGCACAACCTGCTCCCTTGGTGGACGCCTGGGAGACAGGCGCAGGGCAGCGGAAGCAAGGCTCTGTTCCAGGAAGGCATTTGGGACTTTTTGTTTCTTATCATCTCCATTTCACTGGCCTTTCCTATGGGATGGCACTGCTACGCACCTGCGCCAACAGCTCAGGAGGACCTGGAAGTGCCCGGTCAGGAGATGATCTCCGATAACTATGCCCCACTGCCAGCTACTAGGCGGATTACAGCAGGTAGCTATTGCCATAAAGGAAATAACGCTTATTCTCAAAATTCTCCATTAGAGGATGTTTCGGAGAACAAAACGGAGTCAGGCCTAAGCCTCCTGTGAATGAAAAGTTTATTTGCTGTTTGGCTAAACTCCTGGTATGAGAGCGTGCTTTGCTGAAGGACCATGCTGCTGACAACAGACCTCGAAATGCGAGTAGAGAGCTCCTGCTTTGGCAAGCCCTGGGTCCTCAGCGCACTGGGAAATCTCACTCGGACACGTACCTTACTCCGGCTGCTCGTGGTTGGCTCTGAACGTCCTGAGGGACAGCAGCTGGCTGCACGGTGTTTGTGCAAGCCACCGCCACGCGATCCCCCGGGGTGCCTGGGAACACCACCATGCCCCCCAAACCACATCCTACTTTCTGCTGTCACCATTTTCTTTTCTCCCCAGTTGCTTTGATGGCGGCAACTAACTCACTCGCGTAGGTCGTGCAAATCGGAATTTAACTTGTTACTCAAGTACATTATTCTCAGTTTTGTAACAACAAAGATATCAATAAATCCTTTGAAGGAAGCTGCTCAGCTTGTGTGGCTATTCCAACGGAGCAGCTAGAATATAACAGAGCAGTAGAAGGACAGTTTTTCATGAGATTACATGGTATTTTCCTCTTTTTGGACTTTTAAAATACCCAAACTTCAGGGAGTTGTTAATACTTTTCTTTTCTGATCCACATCTCTGTCAGACGTGGCAGAGAACTAAAAGCCTACAAAGGCTTATGAGTGAGCTAAAACCACTCTTCACATTTGCTGTTTAAGGGGCAAACATCACATAAAAGATGGCTTCACTCTTAAGAAAGAAATATATCCCGCTGGTGACCCTACAATTTTCTTCACAGTATGCTTGGAGGAAGAGCTCACCTGCAGATGGCTGGAAAGCACTCCTGAAGACCCTTTTTCTTAACTAAAGATCCTTCGAGGCAATACATGATGATGTCCATAACCTTGGAAACAAAAGTTAAAATCATTTGACATACGGTATTTTATGTTTCATAATAAAAGTTCTAACAGGCAAAAGTAGCGAATTTCTGTGCCTGGCTGCATCTTTGGTATCTCACTTTAAAATACAATTGGGATAAAACAAACAAGAACTGTCTTGCATATGATGAGAGTTTACAACAGCAATGGTACTGACAACGGGAACCGTTCAGAGTACCCATAAACAGCTATAAAATAACAAACTACTGGTAAACATAAGCTATTGGAGCTCTATAAATAGCTCTGGTTTGAAAAGGGCCTCTGGGCATCAGTATCAAGGTTACAAATATGTACCATTCTTCAACAATATTCATCAGCACCAATGAACGCAACAGATAAAAATATCCATGTGAACCCCCAGCGCGTCCAAGTGTCAGTGCTACGAGCACAGCGTACCTCCAGCAAATCCTCTTGCTTGGGTTTTTTCCCCAACAGTGTGATTTAATGCAATTTAAATACAATTTAAGCTTTTAAAGTTCAAAAAATGAGCTGGGTGGTATAAAACAAATCCTCTTCACACACAGAAAGGTTTATGGTCCACGCAGAAAGAAATTCTACGATTCAACTCCAGGCCAACACATTACTCACTGTTGCGTCAAACCCACAGGCAGATATGGCAGAACAGCCTTACCTCCACAAGAAGGTCCACCACGTCAGTGGGCATCTTCTCAATAAGTATCTCAATGACTCTCAAGATCTCTCCTTTAGCCCGAGCAAGAGTGGTGGTGTGAATATTCTGCTGGGACTGCGTGTTCGCCGCGAGGGCAGTGTGTCTGTGCACCTACCAAAGAGCAGGGTTACACGGGGAAATTCAGACTCGCTAAATATTCCCTATCTGTGCTGACGGTTACACGCACGCGTTACATTAAGAAAAGTCTGTACTGTGCAGAGTGCTTTGCTTTACTTTGACACCTAGGGATTTTTTCTCCCTCCCCCATTACTCATCATCAGCAGAGCCACTAGTGGTTATCCCTGATGTAGTTTTTAAACAAGGGCTGACCTGCTTGAAGTAATTCTTAATCTCATAAAGCTAAAGGTCAAGATAAGGAAATGCCTGGGTGTTGATTACGTAATTTCCACATATTTTTACATCTTTCTTTAGGTATTAGATGGCTGCTTTATAACAGGCTGGTTTTTGGCTAGCCCTGACCATCACCCTATTCCTTTGGCTCAGCCAAAGCTCCAGGTTGTATCTGGGTTCACTCGACAGACCATGCCCAGCCTACACCAACCTCGCAGCAGTGTCCCTTCCTCCTCGCCCTCCAAACCCCATGGATAAGTCTCCACTCCGCTTTAATTCATACTTAACGGGGCTGTGTCTGCATTGCCTAGAGAAAGCAGGATTTCACACATTGCTATCGGAAGTTTATATAATCAGCATACAACAAATTGAGCCAGACACAACTCATCGGACTCAGTTACATATCGTTCCTATCACAAATTATGGGTGGATTTGGATAGCTGCAGGAATACAAATATTACATTTGCTGTTTCCCTTTTTGGGGAGGAAGGGAGGAACGTTTGATTCTTTATCTCTGTTCGTAAGCCTGGAGCGTCAAACCTCGGAGGACAAGCCGCTGCAGCCGAGCTGGCGGGCGCTGCTCACCTCCTTGGCGATGGTGGTGATGAAGGCGGGTGGTCTGGCCGTGGCGATGAGGGAGAGAGCGTGCCGCGCCGAGCGGGCAGAGTCGGCGGCCGGGCTCAGGGGCAGCCCCATTGTGATGCTAAACGGGCACCAGACAAAGAGGGGAGAAAGAAAAGGAGCATTAGAAATATAGAGTGAAAAGATTAGAAACAGCTTATAATGTCAGTTCAAGGTCAACGGGAGCACTCAAACAGTTAGAATATAATGGACTTCCAACAATGAGCAGTGATTAGGAGTCAGGGTGTTCTATCATCAAATACAAAATCGAATAATTAACCATGAAGATTGAAAACAGTATGTGCATCTGTCCAAAGTGTTAAAAAGGCCTTGTTAACAAATTATCTGTATGTGCTGAATACATATCACCCAACCGAGGACAAGGCAAATGAAGAATGTCTTCAAGAATTTATGGTTTATTCTTTTACAATATTTTAAAGCCAGGCTGAAAAATACCCTGTTCACAGTAATTCTCCTTAATTCAGCTAAGCGATGGTTATAGGAGAGTAAAACAAGAAGCTTCTTGAAGAACTAAACCCACCAAATCCATTCGGTTTAATTTTCTTTACTGCATGACTCAGTTGCAGCAGCAGCACGAGATGACAGACAGCCCCATACCTTATGCTTTCTAATTACTGAAATTATTCAAATGCTCTGTAGAATTTCTAACACTGAGTTTTTACTGCAATTCTTTGAATAGCAGTAAGGGATTAACCAGCATCTAAATTTTCCATACACGATGCTTTTATTTGCTATGACAAGATAAATGCAACAAACAATAAGGCAATAACAAGTACCCAATAACTACATTAAGAAAAATAAAATCTAGTATTCGGTAATTGAGAGACTATGTACTTGACAAAGATGATAGACAAGCTTATTTTTGTCGGAAAGCTTCCTTTCTTAAAATTGTACTATTTTAAACGACCATTGTTGCATGTGTCACAGCAGAGCCCAGTTTTATTAGGCTGGTGGGGCCTTATCCAGCAATTCCACAGATCCGTCCTGAGCTCCCACCCACGGGCCACCCAAAGCTTCCCGGTCCCCGGCCCTAAGCACGGGCACCTCCCCAGGCTAACAACTTCGTGCCTGCAGGAAATCAACCTCGGACATAAAGACATATCTGATCCGTGCCTAAATACCGGAGCACAGAATTCAGCAGCACTCCAAGGCGCTCAGACCACGAGGGCTCCGGAGCGGGGAAGAGCAGCGTCGGGGCCAGGCAACGTTTAAGCGCTGGCATCGATGCGCTGCGGGCATGCCGGTCTCCCTGGGAGAGCGCGTTTCCCCAAGGGAAAACCGCAGCAGTGCGGGGTGAAGAAACATTGGTGAAAGAGCTATGGGGAAAACAGGGAAGAACATGCTCCCATATGGAATTGGGCTTTTACAGAAGGCGGGGGAACAACTGGCAACCAGCGTGCGTTGAGATTAACCCGAAACACTCAACCTACCCACAAAGGAAACTCTCTCCGACATGACTATCGCAGCACGGAAAGACCACAAACCAGTCTGCCAGCTCTAACACATTTCAAAGTTGGCCTATAGCACATAGTCTGATCAATCCTGCTGCTGTGACCGCACTTCCACCAAGCAGTAGCCCTTGAAGTCTTTTAAATAAAGACAAAACAAAAGAAAAATAGTTTCTTTTGCTCATTCCTGGTATCAGTCTGCCATTCGAGTTTGTGGTAATTCTGCATGGATTTTACTCAGTCATGACAAACCGTGTGTGAGAACGCACCGAGAGCCCTCCTCAGCTATCCCTTCTCTTTGTTATTCTACTTAGAGATTAAGTAACGAAAAAACGCCTTAACCTGTAAACAACATATACAGCTTTGCTCTTTTTCTGTGGAAACGAAGCACTTTTCTGCACACGACCATGGGCAGCAATCGCTGTTTCTGAGGCTCGGAGAGGGAGCGGGTCCTGCCACGCGGCACGGGAAGATCGCTGCTCCCGAACACGTGCGAGTGAGCGGCACTAACCGGCCAACACGGGGGCATCGACTTTTAAAGCTGTTCCTACACCTTAGCAGGTTTTATACAAGTATATGCAAGTACTAAACGTTAATAAAAGTGAAGCTTTTTGTTAAAGCAACTATGTCATTCAAGCGCACGTTAACAATACAAGATAGTTTTATTACATGCAAAAAGAGAACATCTGCAGCTTTCTCTATGACTGTGATTTCAGATGGTTTAATACTAAATACTAATACTTTAATTCTAAAGAAGCCTTGAGGATCCTCTAAGGTGTAAGTAAGGGCTAAGCCAACCAGCAATCGGAAAGCTGCCAGCAATCTCTATGGCAGGCAAGCCACAGAAAATAAAAGCAGTCATGGAGAACAGTATAACCATTCCACACTTCTATCCCTTCAGCATCTCTGTGTGCTTCCAAAGTGGTAAAAACTGGTTTATCAGAGTCAACAAAGTTCATTCTGCTCTGAAAACAAACAGTTGGACACAGCCTGCTCCGAAAATAAGTGAGGGAGAAGAGAAACTGAAACAACCCCGAAGATGTGGAAATCACAATACACGTCTTGCATTCCAGGTGCACCAACCCCCCAGCAACGCAGCGTTGGCGCTTCCATCACGCCATGCCCCAAAGCCCACGCGAAGTCCAAACCCCGGGACTCAAACTGGCAAGCAAAAGCATCACTTTGCTTGTTCAAACTCCAAAAATATTTGGGTTAATCTGTCCAGTCACCTTGTGACATTAACATTTGAGAGCTTTTCTCTCGGGCTAAACCAGAAAATTATTTACCTTCAGCAGAAGTATTCTGATGCTTCCTATCCCTGACTTTACAACGCCGTTATCTGGACGTGAGACGGGAGGGAATCTGCATTTTCAGGGCCAGGATGGAGAGCACAAAAGGTGGGTTTTTTTCCCCCTCAACACTTCAACAAGAGACCACACACGCAAATGTGAGTAAGTGAAAATAAGCGTGATGTGGCACTTCCTCAGACGCACTGAAAATCTCCTCCCGGGCACTATCTGAAGGGGTCTCTCCTCCCCTGTGCTCTTCTACTGGGTTTTTTTGGTAAAGAGTACCAGAAGTTTACAAACCCAACTAGCTTATTGCAAAGTCTACTTATGATTTTGTAGCGGATTTAGGTAGCAGGTGGTAACTGAACAGTTACATTACTTATTTCTTTAATTTTTCTAGTTTTTGAGAGAGAGATGTCTATAGAGGACAACACAGTCTCCTGATTTTTTTTAAAGTGTCTTTAAAAATAATTCTATATGCAGTATCTGATTTAATATTGCAGAAGGTTACAAACTGAATATTTTGCAGCAAAGAACTTCAGAGTGGTTAAAGCACTCTCTGCCAAATGAACTATTTTTCCAGAGCAACAAGATGAGGTACGGATCGATCACCATTTTACAGACCTGAATTCACATAAATACAACCCAAAGTTTATTATAATTTTCTTTCCTATTCCTCATTCTCATTGTATGCATTAAAACTGCTGAATTTGAAAACCAATAAAGTCTCTGCAACAATAAAGATGTCCCCATTGGCTTTTTCCTTGTAAAACCATATTGGAATCTAACTTCAGAAACGCTGTACGGGTGCTACAGCCCGAAGCGACGAGCCGGGGCGCAGGAGGCAGCAGAGTCAGGCTTTCGGAGGGGCTCGTTATCTCCCCAAAGCGATCACACCCCCAGCGCCCCAGTACTTTTTTTTCTCTAAAAAGGCTTCGTGTTTCTGCCAGCAGTGTTTTTCCTTACAGGGTGCTCGGCAAAGCGTGCGCTTTCCTGCAAAGCGACCGGCTGTCCGTTAGTTCGGTAGCAGGGCTCAGCAGCGGGAGTGCGTGGGCAGCGACCAGCCCCTCCCGGCACGGCCCCTTGCAGAGCGCAGCCCTGCGAGGCGGGCGCACCCCACCGGCACCCGGAACAAAACCAGAGCAGATGCCAAACTAACGTACGGAGGGAAACGCTGGCTTTCACACCCAGACTCCTGTTCTTGTATTGATGAGTTTTAGGACTTCTGTCCGTCCAGCGCGAGTCGGCAGCACATGCTGTCCCTCTCGTCCTCATCCTGCCCCGACTTCCCACTGCGCTGCCAGCAGACATTTGAGGAATCATTTCTGTACATGTAACACAGACAAAATGGATGCAGCTCGTCCTGCAACGCATGCCTTTAACACCAGAGACTATATTCTACCTGCAAACGACAGTAAAAAACTTGGACTTATTACTGTATTTATTTGTGCTTTTGATTTGTGCCTTGTAGCTCATTTCTAGAGGGCTGATTCTCAGTGGCCGATACCCCGCATCGTCAGGGAACGATGCTCTCTCCTTTCCCAAATCCACCACCAGCTTCCCCCACACCAGTAATCTGAACACGTTGAGGTTTTTTGGGAACCAATATGCTATTTGCATAATGCTTTCAATGAAATACAGACTTTTTAATAGATAACTTGTTTATATGTTTAGCACAAGTTATCACAACTTCAGAGTAATGTTTGCGTACTTTCCTACCTACAAAAATAAGGAAGATGCATTTAAAAGCTGATTCTTAACACAAGTGGAAAACAACAAGCTACCTAGGAAGAGCTGTAGGTCATACCTAGGAAAAAAGTAGATGGAAAAGGTTTCGATGGCGATGAACAGAAAACGTAGCAATTTGATCTCTGTATTTCTTGACTTCCACAAAGCAATGCCAGATGAAAACTTCATGGGACTAAGAGCGTGAAATTTCAGCATAAAAGGCAACGATCGTGATTACATCTTTGCTAACTGGACTCAAAGAAGGAAGCCGAGCACTGCCCAGCTGGTCGCACAGAGATCCGACAGGGAACTCACGAGGGACGTGATCCCACAGGGATCTTCGGAAGGGTGTGGAGATGGGGCCACCTCGCCTTTCAGGGAAAGCCGCCCTTCTGCGAAAGGGACGTTCAGCCCCTCCTCTCCCCTCCGGCTGGAGGCTTCGCTTTGATGCTCTGAGGTCAGTGGAAGAGAAAAAAGGGAAGATGGGTATATCCTATCTCGTTTGACAGAAACCCCTACGTCAATACACCCCAAACCCACTCTTCTTTATATGGGCAGCCTTGAAGCGACGGCTGAACGAACGGGAGGAACCAAACTCCTCTGCAGCATAAAGCCAGCGAACGCGGTACTCTCTTTCTCCTCCTCTTCCTCAGCCTCCACGAGAGGCTGCGGGTGCCGACGGACTGCTGCCCTTCACAGCGACACGGCTGCGGCTCACGCAGGCTGAGCTCCAGCCTCCTGGAATCCAAGGTCTGAACCAGAACGGACACGGACACAAGTCCCTGCGGCTCCCAGGTTTAAATCACGGCTGCAGGGGCAGCATGCCTAGCGTGCCATGTCACCTTCAGGACTCGGTACCCAGCTCACATTTCTCCTTTAAAACTCTCCATTTCAGCAGCTGTTTAGGCTAGGTTCTAAACATCTTCCACCGTACTTGAAACTAGGGATGTCCCTACTATACATCCTACGGCTCCACAGAGAGAATCCATCAGAATATAAAAGTATAGCAAAGTTTTCCACTAAACACAACCAAAACTAAAGAGATTTAACCTAATTATTTTAGTACACGCATATATATAAAACCAAATGGATCAATTAGAATGCAGTTTGCTAATTTGGTGGTATTATATCACAATCTATATCAAACTGTAGCTTGTAATCCAAAGAGCAAAAATAACGGACAGCAACGATCCCTATTGTCATCCATGCCAAGAAATCAAAGCCTGATAAATGCTAGAAAACTACTCCTAATCCTCACAACGGAGCAGTTGCATTCAGCATAGCAGGCTAGCACAGGCGTAACCTTCGGGGGCTAGGATGAACTGGGAGAGTGGAGGAGTCAAATACCGGAGTTTTGGATGACAGCTCAGATATTTATTTAATTCAGAAGGGAAAAAAGAAAAACACCACTATTTTTTTTTTCAAGAAATGTGAAGTGTGGTTTTTTTTTTTTTTTTTTTAAAGCAGAAGCTTGACATAAAAGCTCTTTCATGAAGCGTTCTTAACATCAGGGAGAGAAGCCAGGCAGCTGTGCGCTGTTATTGTGTACACGGTAAATCAGGCACAAAAAGGGGCAGCGCAGCAGGGCACCGGGAGGGTAAGATGCACACTTAACCCCCTGCACCCATTGTTGCTCTATTTCTTTCCATCTTCGTCTGTCTGCAGTCTGGTACTGTATCTGTCATGAATGTAACAGGCCATTTTCAATCTAAATCTTGTTATGGATTAATAAGCAAACACTTTCTCGCTTATTATGCAATTTATCATGATGAAAATTGCATTGGGCTCCTCAAGGCTACATGCTGATACATTCATTTATTCAGTGCTCCGTGATAGAGAGCCATACTAATCTTTATGACAGCTAAGGATGTAATAGCCAGATGAAAATGACTTTCTGAAGAACTGCCTTCGCTTTGGCTTCTGTAAGTCTATATTTACATACAATAGGGCTTAGGAGATTCTCCGGGAAGGTAAACGCTTTGGTTTTCTTTTGTCGCACTACAAGAAATAACTGAAGTTCAGACAAATAACGATATTAATCCAGTTTGTACATGTTTTCTCCATTAACACCCCCCCCCAACACACAGCAATTGTTCATTCTTTAGATGTCGAGGAAATTAAAACTGTTATATAAAACGGGTAATACCTGCCTTAGCGTAATGTAAAAGAAAGTCAGAAACCCTAACGCCTCCACAGATGCATACACAGTATTTTGAGGCATCCTCCCTGGAGGGATGTAACAGACGTGTAGATGTGGCACTTGGGGACATGGGTTAGTGGTGGCCTTGGCAGTGCTGGGGTAACGGTTGGACTCGATGGTCTTAAAGGTCTTTTCCAACCTGAACGATTCTGTGATTCTGCTCAGATACAAGAAGGAACATCGAGGAGGACAGAATGGCTCACTCTAAGACAACCCTGGTCAGTTCCTTATTGCCTGTAGCATTCAAAATGTCTGTGTTTATAAACAAACATTTGTAAAGACATTTGTAAAGCAAAATTCATTCATATAGAGCAGTTTCAGAACTGTAAGATTTGAAACCAAATTCTAAGGTTAAATGCTACGGGTGTGTAAAAATGCTCACGGTGTTAAATGTTCTTGCTACAAACAAAAGAAATTATTGACTAAAGTAGAAAAGTAACTAAAAATATAAACGCATGGTTTAAAACAGTAGACAATAACACTTACAATTAAGGTATTTGTAATTATAAGGATATTCTACGGGTTGATATATTGCAACATAGAAGCGCAGTGTTTACTGCGATTTAGCAAACAATAGCCTTAGAATAAAATGGAAACCTAACTAATTGTTCAAGGATTGGTTTTTAAATACCTAAAGTAATACTGTTACGGCAACGCCGTAAACAAGAACATCCCTAAGCTAAGCAAACCTCCTCCTTCCACCAACCACACCGTTTCACACGGGTGAGTATTCACCGGACCACCGAAGGCCTTCGCAGCTTTATAACAGTTTTAAAGCGCTGCAGACATTTCCTTCTCTCCTCTCCCACACGCTCCAGGACGTGCCCAGACATTAACAATGCCACCAAGCAAAACAGTACCTGCTGAAAAAACGCACCTCTGCGTTCCATGAAAAGAAACACAGTAAAATTAATTCCTAAATAATCAATTACGGTGACCTCTGCAGTTTCAGACACTAGATATTTTTTTTTCCAAGCAAAAACCTTGCGAAGAAAATGTCAGACCAGTCAGCCGCCTTCCTTTAGGAACGAAACTGTTTCCCCATTATGAACGGTTTATCAATTACTGAGTGGTTACCGATTAACTCTTAAGGAACACCACTAATTAAAATATTATGTAGAAAGCACTGCACAAATTAAAATTAGGCACGAAATACGTTAAAACAACCTGGGGAACATTCACACGGTGCTTGGAACGCACTAAAATTGCAGCGGGGGCAGATCAGGCAAGCTCTGCTGCAGTGACGGCACCACCGCGGCTCACGGCGGCCCCGGGTTTTGCTTCTCTCCTGCGCGGAAACACGCCCCGCCAGCACGGACTCAAAACGCAGGACTGCGACGCGGGGACAGAACATAACTCGCTTATCAACAAAAACGTGCCGAGGTTTTGTTAGAAAACACATTAATGATTTCTATATTTTATGTGACAAAAATGATTATTAAATTTAAATATTTTAGTAACAGTCATTTTCCAAGTGGATGTCGGCAGAACTTTCATACTACGGTATTAATTCATACTGAGAACCAAATAAATACGAAATTTGTGTTTGCTCAAGGCAATCCTCTACCTACTGCGGAGCTGCATGCTTTCTGCGTCCTAACTGGGGACTAATTTGTTCCTATGGCAAGAGCCGTGTACCTACGAACGAAAATTCCTCTCTCAGCGGCACTAATGTATATCCACTTACATTTTCAAGGTTTTCCATTAAAAGCAGGAAGCTTGAAATAGCTTTCAAAGCCAATTACATAAAGCAAAGTATCATTGTTTTATTTCATATAAACAGCCTACTGTGGCTGCTTCTTATAGTGACTTTTTATTTTTTTACTTATTTATATGTAGAAATGAGAGCCTCTCCTTTTGCACATTTAAGCTGTTTGCTTTTTTTAATAAAAACTAAATACAGAAAAAATTGTTCGGATAGAGATTTAGAATAAATTTCAGACGAGATGATCAATTTTACCACAAGCAATAACAACAATAGGACTATACTGCACAAACCCCTTCCTGTGCAAATAGTCCTGTTGTCATTAATCAGATTAATGGTGGGAGGTAAAGACTGTTCATGTGAGAATCGGGGCCCCCCTTGAAATTTATTACATTTAGGCCTCAGATCATAAAAATTCATGAGGATTACTCAACAGAAATGCCTACTCGTGTCCCTGCAAAGCTGCACACATTAAATAAATCCCAAGCGCTAATATTCTAGAATCCCTTATCTTAACGCAAAATGCATTAAAAAAAAGGCAGGACGCTAACCTTTATAGTACACAAGTCATCTTAATGACTTCACTTACGCACTCAGCCATAATTATTTGATTTAGACCATAATGATTTGACGGCGTGATTGATAGTACACGGCACTATCCAGTGGAACAACTTGTGTACAAGACCTGTGTATGCAAAACTAGAAGCTGTACAGTTATAGTCATTTTTGAGAATGGAACAAGTAGGCAGTTAGAGTTCCATGCACAAAAAAAAGTATATAAAACAGTATGACGTTTTGCTGTGTGTTTTATGTCATAGTATCAGACTTCCTCATGAAATTTGCCCCCCACCTCCCCTCCCAATTACAAAAATACCTAATTGAAAGAAGATTTTATTTCAAGGAGGTTAGAACAGAGGTACAAGACAGCATAATGTATAAATCTTGATTTAGGACACTTTAATAAGCGTTCTTTGACCCTAGAGACAGGCTGTGGTCTATTGAGTTTATGATTTCTTAGCAACCCTTAAATCTACAAGTTACCTTGATGCTATTAATAGCGATGCTGTTGATAAAATAACCACCTTTTCCAAAACAATTCACATCCTGACGGGATGGCTTGTAAAACCACGGGAACAAAACTCCCGTATTCTGACACGCCAGTGGAAAATACCTTCTGAAAATACTATTTTTACAGTTAAGAAAGGGTAATGAAATATTACGTTGAAGACAGACAGACATAGTTTAGATATAAAAAAATGTTTAACTCGCTTCTTTTCTCAAAATTATTAGCAATACGACCGAAGATGAACGCCGTGTAGCCCCAGGCAACGCCTACCGAGCGTTTGGTCTCCCAGCGTTCGGTGGGGTGAGCCCAGTGCCAAGAGGAGCCGGCCCCGCAGTGCCGCCGCGTACAAGCGACCGGATCCCTCCCGCGTGGCTGAACCCTCTCCTTTCTGAGACTGCCCACCGGAGCCGCCGAGACCGCAAACCGAGCTAGACTAAAGCAGGCTTGGAACTGTAACTTAGTACTGGTTCAAATGCAAAACCTGAAACTAGGAGTTATTCCTTGTCCCGCCCTCTTGCAAGTACCGCAGCCGCCAGGATTTGAACCGACTGCTGCAAAACCTGGATCCGCAGGTCGGAAACGATGCAAGCAATATTTGTAAGCGAATAAATGAGATACCTACTTAGCAAGCTGCTTCTCCCCGTCAGCGCAGAGCTCCAGAAGGCCCATCAGCACGGCGGAGACGTCCATGTAGGGCTCCCAGACAGTGAAGCCGCGGCCGATGAGGTCGATGGCGGTTCTGCGGATGGTGCTGTGCGCGGGCTTGGGGCTGGGCGGCTGCAGCAGCAGAAACGTCAGCGCCTTGCCTGCCGGGCACAACGGGAGAACGGGACAGTGAAGGGAGCTGCAGAATTGATTCTGCTTGTTTCCAAATACTTGCTGTTGAGAAACACGTAGCATGGAAACCTGCTCATAAGTCGCCGTATTAAGGCTTTATCTCACCAAGAGAGTGCAGCAGCTTACAACTGCAGGGCCTTCCCAACATCAGCGACGTGGTTCTGTGGGTATCGGTTCTGCTAATTAACTGCAGGGTACGTGATGCCCAGAGACTCCCTGGGCCACGGATTTCATACAGAACCCAGGATGGTGACCCACAGCAGTCCTCAAACGCGGACAGTAATGCTGCTCCCAAAGGCAGGGGATGGTAGTACAGACGTCTCAGACAAACGGTACCCGCGCTCCCCGTCAGCGCTCCCGGCTCAACCCCAGCAGAAGGCGGGGAGGCTGTGCTGGCACACACACGCGTAGGCTGGGTTAGAAGCGTGCACCCCGTCAGCTCCGCTGCCTACGAGAATTTAAAGCATTCTCAACGGCAATGACGGCAGCTCGTTACTGGAACGCATCAGACTATGCGGCACAGTGATCTGGATCAAATAGGCTCACGCCTGGAAATTGTGCAAAGAAGTCAGAATGAATCAAAATGGAAAGAATGGTAAAAAAAATTCCCCCTTCAATCGACACTTGCTAAGAAAACCCTGAAAATCTGTAACGATATTAACATAGGTAATAAAAAGTTTTCGGAAAACAAGATACATCATTTTGAAAGGATGTCTAAGAAAAACAAGCATAAAAGACTGAACTTGGGAAAATATCAGTTAAAATAAACCATGTTGAGATTACACACTTTTTAATCAGTATCTCGGCTACAGCTAGCAGCCGTTCATGCTAGATGTGCTCAACTGAGTGAGAAACAGCAAAAATAAGTCACCAAAGTCACCAGAACAACTGCTCTTGTTTCCAAAGGTGCCACGCCTGCCCGTGCGGGGGTCAGAGAGGCGGCACAATCGGCCCCCTCTTTAATCACAATCCCGTGCCACACCACGATGCCACCACCTCAGCAATGGGCAGAGGCGACGTGTAATTTAAGCAAGTAACTCCCCGGGGACACAGCCGCAGCGACTAACACGGCAGGAACGACGCCGTCCCCGTGCGGCGTCGCATCCCCCTTTCCCCGAGCCCAGGGCGAGCACGGCTCCCCGGCAGCGGCCGCTCACCACGCAGCGCTGCAGCGCGCGCCGGCAGTGCCGGGCAGCCGCCCCGCCGCTCTCTCCCAGCCAACCTTCGGCAAGGCAGCTCCCTCTCGCAAAGCAAAAAGGAATGTGCAAGCAAAACATGCATCGACAAGCTGGAACTGGGACAAGGAGCTGAGGGGACTCACCCGCTCGTCCTGCTCTTGCCCCAGCACGAGCTTAGAAGGGACACGGCAGAGAAGCAAGCCTTGGCGATGCTCCAACAAAGCTCCTTGGCCTCTCACCGAGATGCTCGCAGCATCAGCTCCCGGACACGGGTGATTTGGGAACCACACACCCAATATTACAGCAAGGATTTTTCTTCCTCACAAAATATATTTCCTCCTAAAACCTCCTCAATCAATGCGCAGGGATTGGTAATGCTTTATTTGGGAAAGGGAATGAAATTATTTGTAAAGGCCTTATCACCCTGTCTCAGGAGGCACAAGGGATATTGTTTTGACCGCTTGTGCTCCCAGATCTCAGCACTTCCAGAACCGTGCCCGGGTCTTCTGCCAAGGAAACACTCGACAGCACGCGAGCGTTTAAATAACAACACTGCTCTATGTACCCGAGCAGAAATCTCCCCGATGCGGAGCCCACAAGTAAGCTATATGTTGAGAAGAGTTGCCCGAAAGTTCACAAGGAGATGTATAATTTTCACCATTCCAGTGCTGCACCTCAGCAAACGAGCATAGACATATAATAAAAAAGCAATTAAAACTGAGAATCAGCTCTCAAATAGGAAATGTACTTAGTCCATTTTTTGTAGACTCACGGCCAGTCTTGTCTCACGCATACATGAAGCATATCCTGAGGGTTTTTTAGATTATTATTACTATTTATGCAGCGCTCTCAGGTTTCGGTGCAGGGCTGTTGCAGCGCTGCGGTTTGTTTAGAGCCGTGCCGTTTTCCCGTCCCAGCGATGCCAAGCACGGGCGGACAACACAGGCAGCTCCCAGGAAAGGGCAGAAGCGCAGTGCCGGGGAGGCTCTGGACCCCTAGATTGAAGAGCCGCGCTCGCTTTTTGACCTCTAACTCCGTGTTTTTAAAGAACAGCCCTGGCAGAGTTTCAGCAGGAACTGCTGGATGCGTCTCCACCTTTGAAGGACTCGGTGTTTGGTGGTCAAGGTCAGTTAGCGATGTAAACTCGAACGCTTATCTTTCGCAGGTGAAGGAACTGAATTTTGGGTCATTTCTGTTACGTTTGAGTCCTGGCCATTCACACACTGACGTAAGAGAGAGACTCTGCCATCGGCACTGTCCCCCCAGGTCGCCCCTTGAAACCAAACAAGGGCTGGCAGCGATCCCCCGCCTTACTGACAGCCGTGGCAGAATCCAGAGTTAGGAGAGAAATGAATTTCCCAAATCGGAGCGCTGGACAGCAGCTACCCCTGCGATCGCGGCAGAGGACGCCGCGCGGTGCCCCCCCGCAGCATCGCCTCCCCTCCCCTCCCCTCCCCGGGGCGGCACGCCTCGCCTCACCTCGCTCCCGCGTTTTACTACGATTGTCTCGCAGCGATGGTGTCCGTCCTCATTAGCCCACTTTCCCTCCTCTCCACAACGCCTTTTTTTCTTTTAGAGAGAAATCTAGCTTAAGGGGGGTGGGGGTGAGGGGAGAGAGAGAAGTGATGTCCGAAACAACTCCAGCATACCTGGATTCTGATCCAGCTTCTGCACATTGAGGAAATGCGATTAATAATTTCATTTAATAGACTATGTCTTTATAAAATAATTACATATACAAAATGTGTAGGAGGACTAAAACAAGCAACGCTCCCATTTAAAGATAATTTATCATGATCTCTACATAATTATTTGTTACCTCTTAATAATGTTCATTCAGCTTGGTATTGTGATAAAGATAACCTATTGGTTTTAACAGGGTTTTTTTAGTTTTCAGAACTGTCCTCTACAAGTTGCTTGTTTTTTTATTAAATAAACCGCCTGTCATTCAGCACTCACAAAAGCCAACAACAGACACGCTTTTCGAGTCCATTCACACTAACCCCGATACGTGTGTAACAAGAGAACCGAAAGTTTCTTCCTGAAGTGCATAGCAGGCCACGGAGCTCCAGTTTGTGTGAATTTTACGTCCCAAATATAAGAATGTTATTAAAAAGCACGACCGCTCAAACACCACCGCAGTGCAATACGCCTACCTTTTTCGCAGGAATCCTCCTAGCACTGCTCCTGCTGACACCCGCCTCCTGCAAATTGAGCTAAGGAAAAAGATGAACTAAACAAAAGTCATTCTGCTGCCTGTTTCTCAGCCTGGACATCTTTGTTTAAGCTTTGACTTGGCTTAAATGAACGAATTAATATTGACAAAAACATCAACTAAGCTAATGAGTTGTTAGTTAAGGCAATAAACATGTCACATTAGAGTCAGCGCAGTAAAGAGGTAATTAGCCCTGGAAAAGCTCTGCCGACGGGGCTGCAGAGATCCTTCGCCCTTAACCTCCGAGTCCATTACGCGGCGCGGGACGGGGAGCGGCCGCGCTAACGGGCGTCCCCGGGACTCGCAGCGCGGCCGGGCAGGTCCCTGCTCACGCCTGCCGCCGATACGGCATCTCGCGGTGAACCCACACGCTCGTCCGACCGACAAACAGGCAAGAGAGGGTCTGTTTAAAGGTATTTTAGAAAAAATATGGGCCAACGTGGCGATGTGACAGAAAAGACCATACCAGAACGTAACGAAGGCAGCTTGTGACTGCAGTTCAGCGTGTTCCTCCTGCTTTCGGAAGGGCTCATCTATTCAACACATGCCAAATTACTATGAGCCAGGGGGTATCATCTTTCTTGCTGGAAATCTAAATAACATCATGCTCTTTAAACAAAAAATAAAAATCTGCCCTAGCAAAGCTCAGTTTCGATGATTTACACATGCCTTCCGTTAGTAAAAGTCATTAAGAAACAAACTGACAAAAGCTTTCATTAAAAATTCGGGTGCAACTTACTCGACAATAACTTCAAGCAGTAACTCAGCAGAAACGTAGCTCAGGAAATGACATTCCTCTATACATTTGTATTAAAATACAGTTTTGTTCCAGCTGTTTTGCTCTGCATTGGTACATATGCCACGAGCGCATGGAAATAAAAAGCAGTACGGGAGGGAATCCGCGCGCAGAGGCAGCGGTTTTGTGCCTGGATGGAACTGGCCACCTCGCCAGTCCAAGGGCATGTCAGGAGCACCAAAACCAGGCCGAATTTTTCTGAGCCAGAAGAGAAGGATAACATTTTGGACGCAAGTTCTGAAGTGCTTTCAACATTTAGGCTAGAGACAGCAAATCTGCCAGTCCTCCGAAACAATTTCTGTGTATCCTCCGGGCAACACCCCACGCGACAGCACGCAGACACCCCCCAAAAACCTACATCCAGCAAACAGTGGCGCAGCTAAAAGCCTGCCTACTTCTCCACGTGTTTCCTCAAACACTAAAATACAGGTTTGAGTCTTTGATCCTTATGTCATTTTATTAATGAAAACGTGACATGAATACTAAAGCTTATCAGTTATTTTCAATGCATATACCCGCTTGGGTTTCTAAAATGTCTTTCCTTGCTGAATCTCAAGAGCTTTAACCGTATTACATCAGTCAGCATTGTTATCCCCATTTTGCCGATAGATTTAAAAAAATTAAATAATTTGCTCAGGAAAATCAATAGCACAGGCATGAACGAGACACTGATAACTCTGATTCCCATTCTCATCATTTGCCACAAGATCAAGTTCCAACTAAATAAAAATGATGGACTCCAAGAATATGATTTAACTTGCTTTGCATCTTTTTCTGATTTTATGTAAAAAAAAAAGTGACGAATCATAGCTCTAATTTTTTTCAGTCTGCCCTCTCTCCCCATGTCCGTGGGCATAGTGTTTTTCCACAAGAAATTAAACCAAATTGTGACCCTTTCTGGACGATTTTTTCCAATTGATGAATACCTGTGCAAAATGTCCAGAGAAAGACAGAAATATGAATTTGGATAGTTGGGTTAAAAATCCATATCCTTAATCCCTTCCACTTCTAGTGCAGTGAATTTTTATTACACATCTTCTCTCATCTTTCAGGTATGAAACCAGAGGATATTTTTAGGCCTAAATTAAAAATTAACTAGCCATATTATTTGATGAATTTTTTCTAAAGACGTAATGATGAAAACATTTTTTTTTTTTCCAATCACACTCAATGTCAAATTTCCTAATTTTTACAGAATTAGTTTTCAGCATTTACTTTGGCCTTTAATATAATTCTGACACATTTTTTCAGCTGAACTTACGCTAGGAGAGATCTCCTTTTTACTGATGACCTCTTCGAGTCCTTGAAGTACCATTCTTGCACAGGTGCAATGCCCGCAACTTCTAAGGTAATTTCAGAACTGACGTGAATAAGTAGTTTTGCATTTCTTTTCGAAAGTATGGTCTTAGAGTATATTAAGAAGCTAAGTAGTTACCGTGCATGACAGTAACGAGACTGCCTTTTATTCAAAGTAAGAACAACTTGGAATTAAATTTGGGTTGCTCCTGCGTAAAAGGAGAAAAGCAAAGAGGCTGAGAAGGGATAATCCCCGATTGCCTGAGGTCAGCGCCAGGGACTCCACCAAAGCCCTGCAGCGGAACGGCCGCGGGAGGCGCTGCCGTGCCGGGCCAGCCGTGCCGGGCCAGCCGTGCCATCACCGCGCTACCGGCCGAGGGGCTGCCCGGGCAGGGAAGGCAGAGGCATGGCTCAGGAAAGCCTGGAGCGCTGTGCAGCCATTTTGTACCGCAGACCAGACAAGACGCGCGAGATCGCTCTCACGCGAGGACTGCTGGATTGCGCGGCCGGTTGGTCGCTTTGCACCGTTTCAGTCGCTGGGCAATGACTCGAAATTAATTCTGAATATTCCCGATGCAGTAAGGTTTTCCAGGGCGGCGCAGGCTGCTCCTACCTGCCGGCGGCGGCGAACAATAGGCCATTCCCCGTGCCGGCGATCGATAGCCCCCACCGCTCCCCCCAGCCCCTGCAAAGGGGGCAACGATCCCCACGCGCGGGGCTCGCTGCTCGGCTCGCAGCCGCCGTGGTTCCGGCTTCGCTCTGCCCCTTCATCGCAAATACTCAAGAGTAATGCAGTTGTGAAAAATATCTAGAGAAAGGTAGTCCCTGCTTATTTTGTCAGTACATTTGTTACTCGAGGCTCCCATTAGCTGAAAAAGAGCAAAAGTTGGGATTAGCAAAAATGTACATTTAAAACGACACTTAGGACTTGCTGTAAGTGCTTTTTCTCATTTGTACTGAAAAGGCGAACGTTTGGAGGTGTCCCAGGGCTGAGGGAGGGGTGCGGGGGGCACAGCAGGTGACCGGGCAGCACAGACGAGCAGGACGCCGTCGGGCCCATCCTGCCGCCCCGCCGGTGCCGCCGGCTCCAGCCCGCGCGGGAAGCAAAGTTTGTCCTGAAATTTATAACCACCTCTCAGGGTTTTGAAAATTAAATGCTTCCTAATCGAATGCGTTTCTGCAGCACATATATAACGCGGTGCTTTACTGGACAGTTAAGATTCATTTTTTAACAATGCAAGAAAAAAAATAGTTTTTTTGCCTCCTACCTGATCAGAAAGGAAGTCTTCTCATTCACTTTGAAGATGCAAAACATCAGAAATGTTATTTAACCTTAAGGGGAACATTTCCTCCATGTTAATTATCCATGTAAATTCTGGAAATTTAACCGAGGTTTAACAGGTCAGAACAACTGATCCCAGATGCAGTAAATTCCCAGCATCTCTATTAAACAGCATAATATATATTGCTTTTTACATGAAGTGAGCAGACAGCAAAGAATATTCCTAAGTGGGGCCAGACGAATGCTGCCCCTAAATTGTTTTAAAATTCTGTAAGATTTTGCATCATTCATTAGAAGGGAGACAAAGGAAAAAGAAGAAAATGTTTATACTCGCTGGTTTCCCCGTCTTTTCAGTCTAACTCTGGCCTAGTTAAACCCACCTAACAATGCCATTTTTCTTCCTCTCAAAATCTGCAGTGGGGGAATCAAATGTGAAAGCAAGATCAATTCTGTTCCAAGACAGTAAATGAGTTTTAGATCAGACTTGTTTCAATTTATGGAGAGAACCCAACTATGCTGGCTTAAATGCATTCTTCCTCTAACTATGAAATTATATTAGAGTGCTATAGAAAGAGTAAACTATCATTATTTTAATCCAAAATTTGTTTATAATCTAGCAGGAAGGAGAAGCCAATATGACTCAAGTCATAACTGTGCATTAAACTTTGTATTTTCATTCCTGTTAATTGCATAATTCCATTAAACCACTATTTATTTTAATCTAAATTATATAATGTTTTCTAAATAAAGCTATTTCCACAAAAATGATCATTGTTTCATAGGAAGTAGCTGGTTTTTCCATCACAGTGCTGACCAAACTATATGTTAACCTTAGAAGTTTTCTCCTGTTACACATCATTGTAAGGACTTTTCTTAAGCAGTCTGGACAACCCGTGACCTACCTAACAGGGGAAGATGCACAATATCAACAAATAAGTCAACGCACCAACTTGTAGGAGTCAGGGATCACAACTTAACCTTCTCCATAGCGCCCGTCTCTCATACATCAACATACCCACACCAACAACGATGTGTATTGGATTCTCAACTGCTGCAAAGCCGCGTGAGCGCTACGTGGCACTCCAGCTATTTTAAGTTGCTCCTTTCTCCCCAGGCTCTGTCACCCCAGAGGTGCCCTCCCCTCAATTTCGGCAGCGCACCTACCTGGGTCTGTGTTGCAGCTGATGTCATCGTCATTAGGCTCATAGCAGGGCAACCCGTAATTGATTCAACCAGATTTATCTTTGGAGAAAGAAAACCTGAGTGACCGGGCATTACCGGAGCAAGGGGTTACATTTGTGTGTCCTTGAGTAGTTTTGAAGATGAAATCCAGGCTCTCCAAAGGCCAGGGCGCAGGGTAAAACCGTCTCCTTTTCTTTTTGGCTATTGCTACACATTTTGAATTACGACCCGTTCAAGCCATAGCTTGAAACAAAGACACTGGCAATAACATCTCTTACGCTAAACTAGTAACTGCAGCAGCAGCAGGATAACCACGCAAGCAGTGGTTAGTTTTCCAACACGGAGATCTCCAAACCAGCTTACCACGGTGTCAGCCCGGCGCTGGTGCTGGCGGATTGCTTCCCTGGCAGCAGCGAGCTGCGTTAGACAGCCTGAAATTGCGCTCCTAGACAATGTGCCATCATCTTTATGCTGCGGGGGACACAAGGACTAGCTGAAGGACTGACTGAAGGAGTTGGGTCTCTTCTCCCTGGGGAAGAGAAGGCTTGGGGGACCTCGTCACAGTGTTCCAGCACTTAAGGGTGGCTCCAAAGGGACGGAGGCTCTCTCTTCACAAGGAGCCACATGGAGAAGACAAGAGGCAGCAGGTCCAAGTTGCACTGTGAAAGGTTTCATATTGACGTAAGTTTTTTTTTTTACAATGAGAACACATTCATTGGAACAACCTCCCCAGGGACATGGTGGAGTCCCCATCACTGGAGGCTCAAGATGCAATTGGACAGGGTGCTAGTCAGTCTTATCTAGGCTCCCTTCCCCAGAAGTTTGGACCAGATGATCTTTCAAGGTCCCTTCCGACCTGGGCTGTTCTGTCATTCTGTAATTTTTACTGCTGTTCTCCGTAGCGATTTATTCCAACCAGCTCTGGACCATCATCTCGGAGACGAGCCCCAACATCATACTCAAGCCATATACATTTGAGTTGATTACGTGCTCCTACGCTATGACATTTCACAAAGATGAATGCAAATGCTTATAAAACATAAAATTAAAGAAATTCGGAGTTAACAAGGCATTTATATATTTAAACAAGTTTGGGTTTTTTTACTGTAAGCACTAAGTACAGCCAGTGGCACAATGACGCAAGCCTGTTGCCTATATGGAAAGAGCACATATATGATGAAAAGTTGGAAGGTAACACGGGTACAGTATATGTAAAATGAAACACTTCAGAATTTAAGGTCACACATGTGCACTCACATACATGTGAGGACAGGACGTGCCATTCTGGATCAGAGGAAAGACTGCTCATCCAAGCTTGTCACCAGAAACCACTGATATGGCCTCAAGTTGCACCAGGGGAGGTTTAGGTTGGATATTGGGAACCATTTCTTCCCCGAAAGGGCTCTCAGGCCCTGGCACAGGCTGCCCAGGGCAGCGGGGAGTCACCATCCCTGGAGGGATTGAAAAGACGTGTAGATGTGGCGCTTAGGGACATGGTTTTGGTGGCCTTGGTAGTGATAGGTTAACGGTTGGACTCGATGATCTTGGAGGTCTCTTCCAACCAAAACAATTCTATGATTCTATTCTATGATTCTATAGTCGCTATTACAAAAGTTCCTACTGGAGAGAAGTAGACAGGGGAGCTGCGCCCAGACCCCCAGCTCCCGCTCCCGAGCTGTCAGCAGGCTGGCCTGCATTAGGGTTATGCCCTTCACCGTACCCTGTATTTACTGCAGCTCTCACTGCTCCTTGTTACTCCACACACGCTGAACCCTGCTTACATCTTCCAGCACGGGCTCCCCAGGCCAGCCCGATGCGCCTGGTGCTGGAGCAGCACAGCGAGGCCGGGGAAGAGAGGGAGAAGTAGGAGGGGAACCCCCAGCACCCCGCAGCGACCGTGTTCCTAATGCTCGCGCGGCTCCGGCTGCAGGAGCGGGGCTTGAGATCAGAGCACTCCTGCGTGGCTGCCGTTTCGACATGCAGCTGGTACTTCTCTGAAGAACAGGGGCAACAAAAAGACAACTACGATTTTCACACGTTTCTTACTCAGTAAATCCCACCTTCTTCCCAATGAAAGCAAAAGCTCCCAGCAAAGACTATTAATTAAAAAAAAGGTCAAGAGAAACTCCAGAACAGTTAAGAGAAATCATTTCCTACAATTACAATACTAAGCATGAACCAACCCATCCATTGTAAATCCAATCCCTGCCAGTTGCCTCAAAAGCGGTATCATGCCATATTTTCTCCCACGTTTCTCCTTCCTAAAATAAGTACAATATCTCACAGGCTTTCCTGGGTTTGCGACTATTCTTATCACACATATCTGCAAGATGGTAAAACTCTGATTCCTCTCCTATTTTAAGGTAAGGATGCTCGCTCGGCATCTGCAAACCTAATGAAGGAATAATGTTAATTTGTATGATGAATTAAATTAGTTTCTGAGTTTCTCTTCATCTCAGTCATTACAAAGGCAAGCACAGGCTGATTTATTGACTTGTCACAGCAAGAGGTAATGGTTTTAAACTAAAAGAGGGTAGATTTAGACTAGACATAAGGAAGAAATTGTTTACGATGAGGGTGGTGAGGCCCTGGCACAGGTTGCCCAGAGAGGTGGGAGATGCCCCATCCCTGGAAACATTCCAGGTCACTTTGGAAGATGAGGATCCCTGCTCATGGCAGGGGGTTGGACTAGATGGCCTTTAAAAGGTCCCTTCCAACCCAAACTGTTCTATGATCCTATGATTATGAAGCAGCAGTTCATAAAAAAGTTATTCGGAAGTGTTCTTTTTAAACATGCAAACTATTGATCGGCAATGGTTGGGCACTATTTTCTTAGATACACGCACTGACCAGCAAAAAGCATCTCTAGCTTTGGTTTTCCCATTTGACGTATGAAGAACACATATTTTAAGTTGGTCATGTTGCATGGAGATAAAGTAATTGAATCCTCAAACAAACTATTGTTTGCTGGTTGTTTAAGCCCTCTAACGTTTAAATACAACTTACCTGCCAGGTCAAACACTCTCTAAATGTAACCTTAATTTAAGAGCAGGTATCAGCCATATAAAACATAGCAAAATAAAGCTACAATTTTTTGAGAATTTTTTGGGGGAAAGAATTCCTCTTTTCCCTTTAGCACAGCTATCCCAGCTGGAACACGTGTGACCAACACGGAACGGTAATCTAGGCTTTGCGCATGATCTGTCTTACTAAAGACCGTTATTGCTTGCGGTGCCATCAATGGCACTCGGCACATTTCATCAGCCTCCCGACCGGTTGGCTATTTGTGCCAAATGGAAATTGCAATCAGATTCCAATAGAGAGGACCTTTCACCACCCACATCAGGAAGGAAAGAATGAATCTCAGATAATATGCCCAATCACAACGCTCTGTGGCCAGAAAACATCTATTGCAATTAGGAACCACAGCTGCAAAATATAAAAATTAACTAGCACAACAAACAGGTAAGCACCCCTGCTTTCGGTTCTGTTACCTGTCCCTGGAGCTGAAGCTGTACCCGCCTTCCGACATGCACGGTCCTGGCAGCATCGGTTCTGTTTCTCGACAATAAACTTCTTAATAAAAATAATCAAAATAGCTGTACCAACAAAAAAATGAATATATATTTTTCTGAGTTTCCTACCTAAATGCAAAAACTGGTATTACACAGAAACTGCTTTTGAATACCCAGATACTCATCGGCAAGGACTGTTGCGAAAGACAATCCCTTGGGGAGACGAGGGGGAGCGGCGAGCCCGGCTGACGGAGCGGGTACGTCTGCTGTCGCCGTGGGGTGGCATGCTGAGCGGCCCGGCAGATCTGCTCAGCCCCGAGAAACGCTTGCACTGGACTGCGGTCTTTACAGAAATGCTGTTTCTAAGGCCTCCAAACGCATATACACTCAAAACGTGGAAATAAAAAACATTCAAATTATCATGGTACATCCCGCTAGCCTGATATTGCATTTTCTCGGGCAGGTATTCTCCTCTCGAACTACAGCCGCTTCCTGTACATACATTTCCCTCAGGACATTAAGACACACGGCTGTAAGCTTGAAGTCATACGAGCTTAAATCAGGAATTATACACCTCAAAGGCTGTGAGGTTTTCAGCAACGTTACACTCCCGCGTACCTCACCCCGGCTCGAGTGGGGGCTGTGAAGAGCAACGGGAACGGCATCGTTGTGGGACTGGACCTAACCCCAAAGGGCTGATCCCTCAGGTCCCCCGCGCAACATAGGCGCTCGGTCGGGCAAGGCACGTTTCGGAGAACAAGGTTCTGAGGCGAGAGGTGACCGGAGCGGGGAAGGGGTTCTGCGATGTCAGAAGGGAGCTCACGTGTCTGAACCAAAAAGAGAATCCCACTTCAACTGCCTCTCACCATAAACCGCCATATACCCAGATCGCCAAAAGCCACTGGGGCTGTGCTCTCCGTACCTTTCCGTCGGACATCAACACGATCCCTACACCTATCCAACCGCCCGTGTTCACCAGAACTGCAGAAAACTAAAGTCTCCGACTCTGCTGGCATCAGCAGTGTTTTCAAAGGGTACTAGGGCATGGCATGCTCAGACCAGCAGCAAAATCACACACATTTTGTTTTCTTAGGAAATTATTAATGTGTGTTTCTCCTGTGATACTCTTCATTCGAATAGAGATCTGAGTTACCCTTGCACACAAGAAAAACTTCTGTTCCTTATCTGTAAAATGGGAATAATATCGTCCCTTTAAGATTTAAAAAACTCAAACCAGACTCATGTCTGACACATTCGTAGAGCAGGTTTTTCAGGATATTTTGTACTACACCGAACCTTTTCTCTTAAACCAGCTTCCCCCACGACCTGCAAACGCTCAGCTGCTGGCAAAGCGGATCCGAGCGCTGTCGAGGGAAGAGCATGAGATGAGGATCAACCCGTGGAGCTCAGCACGAGGCTTGCAGGGCAGCCACGGCCTCGGCACCGAGCGGGCGCGCGCGTCGTGCTCCGGGAATCGCGGGAGACACCAGCACCCCCCTGGGCGCGCTCTCCCGTGCGCGATGCCCGCCGCGCCGGCTCGCCCCGGGGACGGCCCCTCTGCACGCTTCAGGGGGCGAGCTCGGGGATCACCATGCAACCGCAGCCCGCGACGGGGTGTGACGCGCAGAGAAGCCGAGCTGAAGGCTGAGCTTTTAACCGCTTGATTTACGACCTCGGTGTCCGTCGAACACAAGCCTGTGCCTCCTCTCTGCCCACACACACTCCGGTGCTGCCATGCGTCCACGGGGCACCGCCTCCCACAGCCCCGCGCGGGCCAGCTCTCCCCGCAGGCACCTTCCCAAGGCGCCTTCGTTGGGTTTAGCCTCTGCCCTGCCCCAGCTAACGAAGCTCCCTCTGTCTGCTCGCACGCAGCGGCACGCCGGGGCCCGCGGTGCTGCTGCCCCACAAGCAGCCTGGAAATAACAGGCTGTTTTGGTTTCTTTCGCATCAGATGAAAACTTGAGTTTTTGGAATGGAAGCGTTCATTTTGCCAGCGTTTCATACGAGAGCCTGCACTTGAACATTTGGAAACAGAAAGCGCGAGAGAAAAGGTCCACGGGCACAAGCGCGGTTACGCGCGGGCCCCAAGCCCTTCTCGGCAGGCCTGATGCCCTCCTGGGGACACCCCTGGTCCGAGCAGCCCGCAGGACCCTGGAAAGCTGCAGCTGGAGGAAAAAATACAGCATCTTGAATTTTTTTATACCCCCAAATGGGGTATCAGCTCAAAGCTGAGCCTTCACTTCAGGGACATACGACCGGTAGAAAACACAACTGACGGGGACTTGTTTGGTGCTGAGGCTTCCTCATGTCCAAACACAAAGAAAGAGATTTTAGCTGATACAACCCATTACAACAGCCAGAATATTAAATATGCAAAAAAATCTCTGATTAAAATACATAATTCAAATCACTCATGCCCTACAGATTTGGGGAAAAAGGTGAATATAATTTTTAAGATTTGATTTGTTGCTAAGCCAAAACCCAGATTTAAATCAGGCATAATATCTGCCACAAAGATTGACCGCTTTCTGCCATACAGATTGACTATTTTTTCTAAATATTATCTCTGAGGCTAAGATATAGATTTTCATAAACCACCATTTTTCCATTTTTTTTTCCTTCAGGGACAAATTCTGCTCGAGACACTGATCTAATCACACCAGCTCAAGGAAAAAGCACACTTTAGACTTACTAGTACGCTGAATTTCACAGTGTGCTGACTGAAACGTACAGACCCAATAAGGAAATGTCACGAACCACGGGATCCCTGCAAATCTAGCAGCTTTCTGCATAACTGACATAAAAATCAGCCAACAAATGGCACGTGCTGCCAGCGGGCTCATTCTGAGCAGTAAAATCAGTTCTTTGCTTTAATCACGCTGTTGTGGTTTTGTTTTTGTTTAAATTAAGTTACTGAGCCAGTTTGCCTAATTTGCTCTGAAAGGCTGCTGTTCAGGTGCTCAGCTGATTTATTGCTCCTGGAAGCGAGGATCCTGCGGGCTCGCCCGTCTGCATTAATTGCCGCTGCCGCTCAGCTACCAGCTCCGCGGGAGGCGCGTACGACGAGCGGGGAGCGACCTCCTCCTCCTCCTCCTCCTCCTCACAGGGCTTCTCCTCCTTGCTGGAGTGGCTGCTTAAATATTTTCACAATACGAACTAATGGATCAAAAGACATTAGAAAAGGTTTCAAGGTAGGTGATGGAGCAAAAAATCCCGTGTTCACCAAGTCTCAAGTTTACCCTGCGTTAATTCTATTTTCAGACGAAATACATTTGGGATACTATACAAGAATCTGTAACGCTGGAACCCCCAACCTAACAAAACAGGCGGAACACCTGACTGACTGCACTCCCCAAGCAATCTTGGGCTTGCTTACTTTTTGTGTGCCTGCATACCTGTAAGAACGGATTGCAAGCCACGGCGCACCTCGCACGCAAACCTCTCTCTAACGTACACAGACACAGCTCCAGGAGCAACAGAAATATTGTGAAGATAAATATTGCTTAGAAAAGGCATTCATGGCTGCAGCGATGAGACTTTTAGAAGGTACTACTGAGTGGTGAAGCCTGAGTATCAGGCAGTAAATAATGCAAGAGAGCGAAATTCCAAAAACTGAGGAAAACAACAACGTGTAATATCTCATCTGCTTCCTATGGCGACGGTCCCGCACTAGAAGTAGAGACCCGACCTGTAGTCCTCACCACACGCTGCTTGTCCTCTCCCGCCCTCCCGCGCTTCCAGCCCCGTTCCCGCGCGGCCCAGCTCAGCCCCGTCTGTGGGCTGGCCAACAGCCCTGGGAGAGCCAGGAGAGGCCACGGTGGATGCACACCTAACGCAAAGGCTTCTTCCTTAATGGCAAATCCCCGCTTTAAACATAGCTATGCTAAATTTCCAGTGTTACTGAAATTGTATTTACTTTGAAAAATAGGGATTTTCTTCATCCTAACCTAACGACTTCATTGTTTCGGCTGAGGGTTTCCAGAGACATGGCCGAAGGTCTAACAGCAACTGCTCAAAGGTGTAACGTTTTACAAACATGGCTCTGTAATGGAAAAGTGTCTCAACACCAGGCAGCACAACCCTACACAATCATACAAACGGGTATATTTCTATTTCTGTCCAGAAGTTTCACTCGCTTCCCCTCCTGCCCAACAGGCAAGAAGGTCAGCTGCTATGAATTTGGAACATCATCATTAAAAAATGAAAATGGTATCCCGAGTCTGCGTTAGGAACCTAACCGCTGGCTAGCTTATTTAATCCAGAAACCAGCAAATCTGGAGCGACTGCCATGGATTATGTGATGTGGAAACCCCAAAATTCGCTTTGGAAGGAAGTACGTACATTAGCCTGCAAAAACAATATAAAAACTCAATGCCGTGAACATGCTGTCACATATGACACTGACTGAGCTAAAGGGCAAAACGCTTATCATTAATAACTATATTGATGGCAGATGCTTTGAAAAATACACTACATTAACAGCAGAATCAAGTATTTTCATATTCAGGACAGAACAGTCATTCAGATTTATCAGCCCATTAACTTTATAAACACAGCATTAGCTGCAGTTTAAATGTGATGTGGTGCATCTGTAATGAGAAATTCTTTGGATGGCATTTTATAATTAAATATCTCATGAACTATTTGTAAGGTCAACAGAGATTAATGCAGGATGTCAGGCAAGGTCACCGCGTGGATTTCTAGAGAATTCCACCCTCTCAAAAGGCATTATCACAATTATTATTTTCTTAAATACAGTAAATCACAATGTGCATGTTTTATACAGCAAAAGCTCCACGTGCGTTAACAGACTAAATGAAGTAATTCGTTTTGATAACTTATTTTGAAATAGAAATTATTGCGGCTTTAGGCTACACGCCATTTTTCTCATTCCTTTGAATAACTCACAGCATACAGTTTCAGTATACGATAACAAAATATGCTGATTAAAAAGGAATCAGACCTTAGACTGAAGGGGAGCAGAGGACTCATCAGAAGCGTGTTTCGGAAAGGCTGTCAGACAGGGGCCAGCGGAAAGCAGGTCCCAGCTCTCCCCTACGCCAGCAGCCCCGGTCAGCAGCGGGGCGACGAGGCTGCGCTCGTTGCGGGCAGCCACCCGGCACCGCGCTGCCGCCAGCACGTGCTGCACCACCACCGAGTCAAATACACGGCTTGAAACGCAGGAAAACCCGTAACTTCTTCCATTGCTCACATCCCTATTTATTTCAGCTTGCAAAGGGCTGACGGAAGAGTCCTGTTTAGTAAAGCAGTGGATCTACAATGAGTTACATGAAGATGTCAGCTGAGAAAACCGACAGACCTTTCCCCAGGTTTCTCAGAGGTACGACTTGGTCTGAAGCGCTGCGCAGCCAGCCCCACGTTTCCACGCTGCCACAACCGGGACCGCACGTTTTTCACGCGAGTGCTGCGCGGCACACGCGCTCTCTGCCAGCCTCTCCTCGGCCTTTCGAACACCAGTGGAAGCAGCACCACGCTTCACGGACGATGAATTTCAACCATCTCCTGCGTGGAAGATGGAGCTGTGCCTACACAGTGACTTAAGCAGTGCTCCACAAAGTTCCTGAGCTCCTGAACATGTTGTTCTACCATTCAGCTGAAACGGCTGCCAGCTCAGCGCTGCTGTGTGCCAGCTAACACCGCCCGGGCACGGCTCGGGGCTGCGCGGGCAGCGGACCGTTCCCCATTCCCCACCACGGCCCTTTCTGGAGGCTGAGGGAATTTATCAGCAGGGGTGCAAACCATCCCATGCCAACAGGCCTCAACAGAAGGGAATGCTCTGCAATATGTTTAATCTGTCAGTACAGTAATAAAGCTGCGTTTATCTATTATTGTCATAGTATTACAGTACGTGTAACTAAAAAGGCAGCACTTTCCCTGCACTTCATAAAACAAAAATATAAAATTTATCATCACTATGAAATTCATTATCTGCATATTTTATAGGAAAATGAGTTGGAGTGAGAAGTGACTTGGAAAAACCCCCGAGTGAGTTTTGCCCCTGTTCTGCCCAGCAGTCTTTGCAGCCTGACAGGGGCCCTGGGAGCGAGACTGCTCTCCAGCACAGCAAGCAGAACCACAAGAAAGAAGCCCACACAAAGCACGTCCTCGATCGGCTGTGGCAGACAAGGCCCCCGAGACTCCTCGTGCAGAAGGGACAGAATGCCGCCCCGGGAGACATTCGGCTCCCCCAAATCGGTTTCAGGTTGGATGTACTGAGCAGCGCGCGTTGGAAGTAAGCGTGTACAGCTCACGTAACCATCCAGAGGGAAGGACAGTCCCCCTCTTTCATCATCACACCAGTCCTCCCCCGCATAGGTTTGAGCTGAGACAATACGCTGGTTTTCAATTATTTGGTTTTTTCACTTTTCCTCAAAGGCACCTGGGCATGAGGTGAAGACTGAACTAGTGCAGGAGGAGAAATCCACTGCTGGGGACTTTATAGCTAACCAGAGAGCGGACGGTTTTGCAAGCAATGCTGGCAATGAGCCTGCAGCGCTTCGGAGAGATCTTAGAGAGGTGACAAAGGGGACTTCTGCCCGGCTCCAGCGAAAACAAACAAATGCCAGCATGCTCAGGAGCCTGGCCAAAACAATTGTATGAACCAGGGCGCTGCAGCTGCGTTTGCTTCCAGTAGATTTTGTACTATTAACATCAAATAGTCAATGCATAGATATGTAATCATCTTCGATACGATCATGTTTACTGTCCATACTAAGGATAATTATATCAACACTACAGTACTAATTTTAACATAGAATGTTACATTTTATATAGCACACCTTGAATTCCACCATTTTCCATTACATTCATCTGATTTTTACATCAGATACCTTGCACGCTTCCCCTACACACGCTCCTCATCACCACGTATGTTTTTCTATAGCCTACCGATCCACATCCCGAAATGTATGTGTGTGAAGTAAGCAAATTGCCGGTGCTCAGTTACAGGGGAACGACTCCGCCAAGAGCAAGACCTACCAAGGGCTGAAAATGAAGGTTAGTCAACGGAGGAGGCAGGATGAGCGCTGACGGTCTCCTCCCTCTCTCCTACTAACCCAAGGGATGTTTTCAGGACACAAAAAACCCAAACAAACTGAATTACATAAATGCAGTCTTAAATGCAAGTGTTTTGGTTTAACTGGGAGGAGAATAAAGGATGTCAGAATTTCGGCAGAAGAGCTGGCCGATGCCAGCTCCTCCACGTCGTTCTGCTCGCTCTATCAGCGCTGATTTCTTGGCAACCTCTTATTGCGGTGTTGCTTATGGTATGTTCAAAATTTCTGTCTCTTCCAGTGAAGGGATATTTTAAATCAACCGGTTTGTATGGAAATATAAACACCACCTCTTCCTCCCCCAAACACCAGAGCAAGGGAAAACAGTATCCTGGGTTACTCACACGTATGCCTTGCCAAGGAATAATTCGATCCACCGCTAGTCAAACCAAATCCCTCGGGAATTTGACTGGAACTACGTGGCCGAGTGAGAAGTTTCGGAGGTTCGATTTCAGCTCCAAATTCGGCCCCGATCACCCCCAGGACGATGGCCGTGGCTTGTTTCCGTCTCTCTTCGTAGGACGTAGATATTTTTTTCATTTGTGGGAGACCAGACAGACAACCTAAAATGAAAAGTAAGAAATAGAAAAACCCAAAGCAGGGTTGTTCTTTAATACTCCAAACAGCATCATGTTTCCCAGAAAATAAAAGAGGTTTCTGTTTAACTTAAATCACATCTTCAGGACTCTTACTGCCCTTACCAGGACTTTCAGCTGCTGGAGATGATTCCATTTTAAAAAACCTAAACTCACGATAAAAGTCTAAATGCCACTATTGCGAGGTCTGTCTTCAATGAAACCCACCCTTGAAAAACTGTCAAGATCTCACGGAAAAAGAAAGCCATCAGAAAACTGTCTCATTTCATAGTTTTATTTGCTCAGTTGATAAAAGATCTGTGAAATTCTGTATTTGTCTATGTTTTGTGAAAGGTGATTTTGGTTTGCTTCTTGTTAATTTTAAATTTGCGTAACAAGTTGTAATTTTTTTTTTTTTTAAAAGATTTTTAGGATAACTTATTATATTATATAAAAGCATCTTTTTGTTTTAGATCCACCATCACATTCAGATTCTTACGAAATTGTAGCTAACAGTATATGCCATCAAACCAAACTAGTGTGGTGGTGTTTTTTTTTTTTTTTTTAACTAAATGTTACATATGGTATTTTAACAAACATCCTAAACAACAGTGAAAAACCCTCCCTGTATTATGAATTTTAAATAAAACTGAAATTACGTCATTAGTCTAATATAGCCCAGGGATTTTTAGGTTTGGGTTTTTTTGTTTGTTTGTTTGGGTTTTTTTCAGTAAAGAAACAAAATCCAAGAAATTGACTGGACTGAAAATACCGTATTCATTTACTCTGACAAGTACAGCTCCCTTTTACCTATAGTACTAATTCACAGCGTACTAGGAAATGCCCTACCATATATTCTACGAAAATAACGAAGTCTTAATCCTTCCTACAGCACCGCTGTTACACCTTTGCCGAGAAGTCGGAAGGCACCGCCTGGCACTGAACGAGGCTATCGGGCTTGTGGATCACGGAAGGGTGAATTAGCAAGTCGCGCTGTACATCTCCTCTGTAATGTACGTCTCTCTGAATGACATCTCGCAGCTCGGGAGGAAATGGAGCGTTACCTACAAGAAAGCTAACCGAATTTTGGAACCCACGTTAGAAGAGCATCCTTGTCCAGGCAACCACGCTGCGGCCCGACAGCCGTGGGCCAGCCGAAGGAGAGGAAAACAACAGAAAGCTTAACAATGGTAGGGGAGAAAAAAAAGAA
The DNA here is from genome assembly GCA_009819775.1 of Phoenicopterus ruber ruber. Taxonomy (NCBI): domain Eukaryota; kingdom Metazoa; phylum Chordata; class Aves; order Phoenicopteriformes; family Phoenicopteridae; genus Phoenicopterus; species Phoenicopterus ruber. The sequence continues at coordinate 948,447 of CM020246.1, forward strand.
AGAAAAAAATCAATAGTAACTGCCTTCAGAGGAAGAAGGATGAAAACGGGCTGGAACAGACAAAGCAAAAAATGTAACAGTTTTAACTGCTGGGCAATCGCTTATCGCGCTCCCGCCCTGCAGCCACCAGCTTCTCATTAACATTTGCATGCAGCCCGCCTGCGCCGCGCGCCCTCCCGCAGCCCCTGCGCCGGGGAGCACAGGGCCGCGCGCCCCGTTTCCCGGGGGCGCCCCCGCCGAAGGGCACCGCTGCGGATGACGGATGGCGGCTCCCTGCCCGCTCCCTGCGGCCGCCTCCAGCCCAGGTGCTCAGAAGCCCGGTGTGTACATCTCAGATCAAGATGAATTGGCACAAACTCCTGATCCAAGATTGTTTTATACCATTTAATTTAGTTTCTTCCCCTGCTTGGATGAGCACAGCCCTGGTTATGGATTTCTATTCTAATGTGCTGCAGCAGGCGCGGGAGCAGGCAGCGGAGCAGATGCTGGAGCAGGGGACGGCGGGATGCTGATCAATAGGCGAGGCGCTGACCCCGGCCGCGCCGCCCGCGCCGGCCACGGCTCCCAGGCGAGGAAGAAAGGAAGAGCGAACACATGTGCTGCTTCCAGTAGGAAATTAAACCACGGGGGCACTCGGTGCGCCGCCCCCCCGCCCGCCTTTCATTTGATTACAGCAATATGAAGTTAACCCTTCGCGAATCCCGAAGGACGGATTTCGGAGCATCCTTCAAATTACACGCCCGGCTCAACGGAACTTTCACCTTGCGACTTCAAACAGTGAACGACGAACTAGCGGGCACCCGCGAGCTCGCTCGTGCCGCGGGCAGGCAGGAGCAGCGCCGCCACGCAGCTCGCGCCGGTACCTTTCGTCTGCCGTTAACGGAGAAGCAGCAGGAGGGGTCCCGGGCCGGTGCCACGCGATGCCGCGCGCGCGGCGCAGACCGGCAGCTGAGCTAATTCCTGCTGCTGACCCCGCGACTCCAGCGCCCAGATGTCGAGGAGATAACTCTTTGTTAACCAAACAATAAATCCCAGCCAGAACAGGGTGGGAAACGTTCTTAGAGCGTTTCATTAGCAAGCTGGCATATGATAGTCCTTATCCTGCTCACTGCTGCACTGTAGGATTTTCTACCTCAAAAAAACCCCCCAAACAAACCCAAACCAAGAAACTAAAAAAAAACCAAACCAAAAACTCCAAACCCAACAAAATCCCAACCCTCCCCCCAGCAACATCCCTCCCCAAATCTCCAGATGAGAGGGGGAAAAAACCCCCTTAAATGTTTTTGCCTTTTTTTTTTTTTTAATTACTAGCGGAAACACACAATTAATTGTAATGATTTCCTACAAACAAACTGACAGCCATTTGGGGGATTTTAAAATGAAATAATGTCTATAAAAGTAGTCCTTTCTACAGTTTCATTTGTCTCATGAAAATTTGGTATTTTCTCACAGCGACGTGCCTCCATTTAATCATGCTAAAGGGTGACACGGAGATCCATTTTCTTGACAGGACGGTTGATCACCCTATCACAGTAAGAAAATTAATAACCTCAAATAGCTCTATGTGGAAAACAGAAGCTACACTGGTGAAAGGACAAAAACGCTCCACGTTTTAGTTGTAAAAAAACACGCTTCCAGATCCACGCACCAGAGAAACCCGTCACAGCCATGCATTTACCCAGCTGGCTTTTCTTTAGACAAAATGACCATAGGAAATATTTCAAAATATCTCTGTTTTTGAGAATTAAACATGCACAACTGCTGAGAGGACACAGCTTTACAGATAGCACAAAGCGTATTTATGAAGTGTTTAAAATATAGGTAAAATATTTCAGAAGTTTAAATTGTTTAAAAGGCTGCAGATATTGATTACTTATTTAAAAAGCAGTCAGAGAGTGCAGCCACGAGGTCAGGATAAATTTAACAGTTTGAAGCACTTTGCTAAATAACTCTAAAGATCACGTTAATTGGCTTTGCACAGTTCTTGGGTAAAATTAATTTTATCCTAGCTTACAATAAAAGGATTAAAAGACAAATTAAGTTCTCCAGGTTTAACTGGAATAGGAATCAATGGATTTGAATTAAGGCTGAAGGTGGTTTTATGAGGGATGGACTGCTACCAGATGCTTTATACCTGCTATTAGGTGCGCGCCGACGGTACTCCCGTACTGTACGGGGTATTAAAGCCTCGCAGAAGTAGGTGCCAGACCCATTTATTACCCTCAAACATACCGGCTGACCCGTGGTGCCGCCGCCGCGGTTCGAGCACAGAAGGGCGGCCTCCGGCAGCCCCAGCCCACCAAAACTGCGCCCGGCCCTGCTCCACCGAACGGCCCTGGCCCCGGCGAACGCTGCAACGCAATCAACGACGGGGCTGCAGTTACATCCAGTGATTTACGTGTAAAGGTCATCACCGAGATTTCATCACAACAGTTAATGTGCATAAAATTCTTTAAAGTGAAAAAGCCTCAGGAATGTTGCAGTAGCCCCATTTCCATTGCCATGCGCTCCGACACCCGGGAGAGAATCCCCATCTGAGCTCAAATACAGCCGAGATGCACAGCGCCAGGTACACCACAGCGAGGGTCTGTGGGCTTTCGGCAGCGGTAAGCCTTTAAAATGTATAGTATTTTGAAAATATATACTATATTTGAAATGAATGAAATGATTTGCTCAAGACCACAAACATACTTTGAATCAAATGTGGTAGAGAACTCAGACCTTGCATCCCAATCTGGTATTTTAAGGGTACAAAGAAAAGCGACAACCAAAGCCCGCTCCATTTCTGTCACAGCTCCTGTCTCCCAGCACCGAATGAGCAGTCAGAACTCAGTACCTACAGAGGAAAGCTTGCAAACTGAACCCCGTGAAAAGCATCCTCACTTTTCCCTCCCGTCTGCCAGGTCCCTCTCTCTGCTTTCTTTTGACAAGGTTTCTGTTTGTTTTTGCAGAGAGAGGTTTGTAACTGGGTGGGCTGGGATAAGGACTTCCATCCATCCTCCCTTTCCCTCTCTCTCTTTCAGGTCTGAAAAAACCCCAGTTAGTTAAATTTGAGAATGCTCATCAGATGCCAGGGAGGAAGCAAACACACACCAGAACATGGCAGAGACAGAACTTACTGGCAACAACCACTGAAACTGTTCACATTTGCAACTGTCATCGTTGCTCTGCACTAGATGGGGTTATAAGAGAACGCACAGGAGCTACGGGGGGAAATGCAGTTTTGTTCACATTCATCTCTGTCAATAACTGAAAATATTTCTTCATGTCAATTGTACTGTTTTCTTACAGTAAGTAAATTTACATAATGCTCTGCTTCTGACCTACAAAGGGAATAGCAAAAAACTTCAAGAAAATATATCCTAAATGTGCCTGAGAGGTACTTGTCCTTACCTTTAATTGTTCAGGACTCTTAAACCAGCCAAAGCCACGCTACAGGTCTGCCCACATTTCTAATCTTTAAGATTATACACACAAGCATAACTACAGTAATTTCAGCACCTGAAAGCTTACAAAGCCAGAGAGTTCACAACAGATCAGAACTGAAAAATATTATAAAGAAATAACAGTAACAGAAGGTGACCACGAGGAAGACACAGAAAGACGGGAAACGATCTATTTTATCTAACCTCACGAAAACTGTGGTTACTCATTACCAACCTCACGTTATCCGAAGTATTTTGATTACTCGAAAGCGCAGCCATTCCTACACACACAGCTCCCTCCGCTGGCACAGCAGAGAAGGGGCCTCCGGGAAAGAGCCAGGGCGAGGGATGCTGGGGGTCGGGACAGCCCCTGCCCGGCACTGCCCCCACCTCACCCGCGTCCTGCAGCTTGGCTCTTCTCATCTCAACACTTCGGCTTAGTTTGGAATAACCACCTTGTCTTTTAAGAAAATTACGTCCCTTCCCATCAGAGCAGCAGCAGCAAAACCCAAACCAACCCCCACCACACCCCAGAAACCCCGTGTGGGTTTTGGGCGCGAGTCTTTCGCCCACGAGTGGTCTCTGCTAAATCCTCTTCTGGCAACTCAAGTTACGTTTTCCTAAATATTCTTTGTGCCTACTGTCAGAGCGTAAATGCAGTACACGTGAGCAAATCGGGTCCAACAGGAGGAAAAATACCTGTGTGCAAGGCCACGGGCTCGCTGCCCCTTTCCTGGGCACGCCCCTGCTCCGGAGCTGCAGGTCCTGCCTGGAAGCGCCAAGGCCGAGGGGAAGCTTGGGAACTCCTCCCGGCGAGCTCTGCCAGCCCGGGTCCAGGACAGCACAATGTATATCCTGATGTCCTCAGTCGCTAGATGCACTCAGAACGCTTCCACGAAAGCTAGTGCTAAATACCACGGAAAAACCTCTTCTGACAAAGCAACGCACAAAGAACGTTTGTGAAAGGACATACGTCCGGGTGGACGCGCCGCCGCGTGCCGCCAAGCGCGTGCCAAGTTCAAGCGATCTTTATCGAGATCTAACTTGTGCGCTCGTTCTCCTACCGCTGACAAGAAAAAGGCAAATATGAAAAGTTTTTCTTTGGAGCAACTTATTTCTATTTTTAGTCTTTTGTTCAGTGATAGTGAAAAAATATCTGCAAATATGGAAACTGACACATTCCTGAAGTTGTGACCCTTACCTCCCATAAACCAGAGCAATTCCACAATCTTCAATGTATTTGAGATTTGCCTGAGTGCAGTCTGAAAGCTCACACGTATTTTTGAAACTCGTTTTTTTTCCCTCTCACATTAAATTAAAATGTATTTTCCAACTTGACTGCCAGTCAATACACGGCTGTTGAGCCCAACACAGAAATCCAGCAATACGGTGGTTAAAGAGACTATCGTGATTGCCAACACTGAAACCCAATATTTATCTTCTATGGTTATGAAGCGTTTTTTACCGTTTTCGTGTTTGCTCTTTTCATAGTACTTCAAATCGGCTGTTCCAGGAAGCACAGACGAGAGGGACAATCAAACATAAGTTTCAAACAGTAGCTTGCTCATTAAGGCAAAACACATTTTGTAATCAATCTTTTTACTATTCCTATAATTGAGATTAAAATCAAACTATGCTGCAGCATTATCCATATCTAGTTGAAATGCACACTAAAATTTACTCAAGAAAAGTACAGGCATTTTTGTGTGATAACAATTAGTATTTTAAATTAAATCTCCTGCTGTGTTTTATAAAGGTATCTGCTAAAAACTGTTAGGCGGGGAAGGGAGCCACATAAGAAAAAGACGATACATTTTATGACTATTTCCTGCACATTTCTGTTATCCTCACTGATAAGGTATGCGTTTATAAAGAGAGTATGTGTTTAGATAGTGAAAGAGGACTTGATAACACCACTTGAAAATAAGTTTAGGTAGGGATGGGCAGGAGAACTGCTCTGGAATAACACCACAAGCTGTTTTGGGGGCTCTGTTTTGGTTTGGTTTCCTCCCCCAAGGTCTCCTCCCCGCTGGCACGCTGGGCTGGTTTATTTGATAACGCCTGCCTTGCTATTTTCTTTCCGTGCCTGCAGCAAAGTATCTGAAATAATCGAGCTTTGTTACTACCGTAAAAACTGGAAATGTTTAAACATTATTTTTCTAAAACTTCATAGGGCACCTTACAACAGACAAGTTTAATAGCTAAATATCATTAAGCCACATAGCTTTGTATTATTAAAGGCAGCACATTTTCTGGTTTGCTTTTTGATAATATATTCCCTGTGTGATGCCAGTAAGAGTTTTATGCAGGTAGCCAGCTGCAGCAGCTTCGGAAGAGAGATTATAAAACCTCTCATGGTAAATAATAATTTATTAGGTGAGTACAGAATATTATTTTTAGAAAAGACTGATGCAGCCACCGAAAGATTTACAAAAATTGAAAAACAGGTTCATCTTTGTTAAATCTTTCATTTAAGACCCTATCTCAAACCAACGGGTCGACCCCACCAACGACTGCAGGACCCGGCCAGAGCCCACGCATAAATCCCTACGGCTCATCCACACGGTACACTGCGAAACACGCGCTACTGAAGAACCGCAATGTACTTGTTAATTAGAAATGGTAGTTTTCAGGGTAACGAAGCCTGTCAGGAAGCTGTTAGCCTGCAACCACAGCATTACATAGTAGCTACCGGCAGCCTTAAGGGTTAAGATGCTGATTTTCTTCTGCATAGGTGGTGCTATTTTAAGCCAATAGTGTGTTTAAATCCACACCGATGAAATCAATACCGCACTGCTCTACTCAAGGTGAGACCAAATAAACCTGTCGGAAGCTCTGAGAAATCGGCTTTGCAGTACTCACCGAGTGCCAAGCGCCTTCCAGTCCAGAGATCTGTCATTAAACAATCATTAGCCATCATTCGTTCTTCCTAAAAAGCTCCACGCCTGAACCCGCCGGTGCTCGGGGTGGCCGCAGGGCGCTGGCACCGCGCCGCTCGGCCCGGCACGGCTGGGAACGCCTGCGCCACGCGTCCCCCGAAAGCCTTACGAACCGGCCTTTAAGCGACACGGCTTGGTCTGGCAACAGAGGGCAAGCGTGTGGTACGGCTCTGTTGGCGTTTACCCGCTCGCTTAGGATTTACCAAAAACGTTCTGTACCTCGGAAAAGCTGCAGAGCACTGCCTAAATCCCAGCTGCTGCACGCCTTCAGACTAAAGCTAGCGATAGAGGACACGTATTAATCGCTTCCATACAGTTATAGGTTCTTATCTGGCCTCACTGCAACTTTTTTTTTCAGTAGGAAACACTGTCGTGAGTGCTGATTATTCCTTTATAACGAGGCTACACGAAACTAGCAGCAAACCGATGTCACCTGTATAACTGCAAATACCGAGGTCGCTACTGTCAGTCACCATCTGCCTGTGACATGCTAACAAAAACCAAAACCCCTTAATAGTTACTGAATACCTGGAGTAAAGCAATAACGAATTTCATTTTTGGACTATACAGGCACAGAGGTTAACCTGTTTTCTCTTAGCAATTAAACGTTCCCTTCTCACCGATGCTCTGCGGACTCTGTGCTGAGATCGTCCGCTCGCTTTCAAAAGCGAGCAAACAAATTAGCTGCTGTCCTCAGTACGCACGTGTTTTCACCAACAAGCTCGACTAAGCAATCATCACCTTAAACTAATTTAATTCTGTTGTAAGCCATATAGCCCAAAGTATTTAATAGCTTGAGAATTAATTTTACCACAGTGACATCCGATTGTTTCATCCCGCATCCGAAACCCAGACGTCAGTTGTGCGTTAATTGTCCCCTGACCTTGCTGGCTCAATTTTTAGATGCAGTTCTGTGCTGTAATTTCCAGAAGTCTGTATTTCTCTTCATTACTGTCTACATAAATGAGTCATAACTAAAAGCATTTTAAAATGTTCATCATACCTTTTCAAAATTTTGATTATGATCACTTTAATGTCACTTCTAATAAGGGAAGTTCTGATTCATTAACTCAGTGCTTTAAAAACAGCAAGTCACACTGAGTAAAACATGCCCGAGAGTTCCCCATCTGAGCAGCAGAGAATCCATTTTCGTTGACTGTTTCCCTGCTCTCAGCCCTGCGAAGAAGCAGCATCCTCACCCATTTTGTCTTCCAGAGCTGCAGCACAGTGAAATATTCCGTCATAAAAGGAACGGCAGAGCAGAAGGGAGAATTCCAGGCAACGGCAACAGATTAGGATGGTGGCTGCAAAGAGGACTTACTCCATGCAGAAAAGCACATTTTCTACGCGAGCCCAGCAGCCTTATGGAAATTACAGAGCGACGTCTGCCTTATAGCTTTCTAAATGTGTGACAACCCTGAGCATTTAAATAACTCTACCATTAAATTGTACACAACTTGTAATTCCATCGGGGAAACCAAATATTACAGAACAGGGAAAGACTGCATCATTAACATTGGTATTAGAAGCAACTCATTTGCACATAACTAAAGCCAGATAAATGTAAACGTAAGAGACTTTTTTTTCCACAGCATTTAATAAGCTGTTCATAGGAGACAATTAGAGAAATTTATTGTTGAGTTTCAGATCTCTCTGGACATAGGTAAGCCTTCAATCAAACCTGTACAGATCTGGACCTCACATTCTGAAGTATGATTATTATTTTATTGAAAGGAACGTTAAGAGTAAAACTATTTTACATTATAGGCATTCTGAAACCAAATGGCAACTTTTCTGATGCTTTATGAAAAGATGTTGTTCCTATTGGAAATCAATAGGAAGGCAGAAGAAATTAGATAGCTATGATTTGCCGAGAAATCAATAGGAAATGGAGCAGTATCAGAACCTGCGCTCTTTAACTTTTACCTATTAAAATTCGACTTGCATGTGAACAGAACTTTAAGAATTTACAGGAGAAAACATGTGAGGTGCCATTATATTTTTCTGACTATCCTACCATGTCTGACAATTTAAGGTATTTTGCTTTTAAAGACCTTTCTGATTTTGACAGATTAAAATACATTTCCACTGTTTAAAGACATTATTTCATTTGAAGCAATCTAACGCATCCTCAAGAACATTCTATAACACAAAAATCACCCAATATTTACATGCAGGCACCCCCTGTGACGCTTCGCACCAGCCATCTCCGGGAGGGAAGGGGAGCCGCCAGCAGCCCAGGCACCAGCCTGCCCGCAGGGATCCGTGCTGGAAGAACGGCGTGCAGTGCTGAGCAGCACCCCGCCACGAAACAAGTTTTTCTATATAGAAATATTCAGGGAAAAAGGAAAGCTTTTAGCAGCATAACAAAGAGGATTCAGGCTAAGATGAGGGTTACAATTCCTCAGGAATTTTTTCCCCCAGCTTAACCCCAAACGCAGGTGTTGGGAGGCACTTCCCAGCGCGGTTCCAGAGCCTTCACCCAGCCTTTGAACTCTGGGTACGTGCTCCTACGGCAGCATAGGCACACAAACACATTTCCGTTCTCCCCCTGCGCCTATGGAAAGGAATTCCACTAATACTGTGAAACACATCTTTTAATATTTACTTGTTGCTAGTTTAGAGTCTCTAGACCAATGTTATTTAATAGTCATAAAACATTTATTCAAACGATAGTAGCCTTTACCTTTCACAGTGGGATCATTTATAACCGAATAGTGACACCAACAAGACGTAATTCTGATTTTCTGCTTCACTATCGCCTAATACAGCCTGAAATGGGCAAAACAAGCATCCCTTCGAGAGGCAGGTGGAGGTCTGCGCGGGAGCGAGCGGCAGCAGCGGGGAGGGAGGAAGCCCCAGGGCAGTGCCAGAACCGCGCCGGCTCGCCGAAGGCCCTCGGCCGCGGTCGGGGAGCCCCGGGGCCGGCGCGATGCCGACCCCGCGCAGCGGCTCGCAGCCGGCAGCGGGCGATGCCGCGGGCTGGCACCGGCAGGGAGGGACCCGGCGCTGCCTTTCAGCACGCGCCATTTACACGCGGCTTGATCGAGGGCTCCAGCGCTGAATACAGAACACACTCTATTTGGCTTTCAGTCAATTAAGCTTTAAGCTGTCAGCAAACAAGACTTTTAAGTTAATTTTGAATCACCACAAATCAAGTTGAAGGTTGTGAAAGGGCACGCTCACATGCCGGCATGAAAAAAGGCAGTTTAATTGCCTCTGAATAGCTATTATATGCTGCAATTGGCCTATTGAATCTTAGATGATCTATTTATTTATCAAAGTGCAAAGACTGGTAAAATGAAATGTGTGAACTTTAATCATCATCTTTCTTGCCTAAGTAGGTAAAATTAAAGTTTTTGCATATAAAAAGTACTATTGAAATTATGATCTTTTAACACCGTTCGGTACGTTTGCATTACATTTTGTTTTTGAACAGTTACAGCTGTCCAAACTACAGCTGAAATATGAAACAAGCAATTTCCAATGCAATAAGGTATCGCTATTTCTTTTTTTTTAAACTTCCATCAGGTTTCTCATATACTATGTAGGTAACTGATGTTTTGAACCTGCTAGCTTGAAAATCTAACTATCAAAAGGTATAGAAAAATGGCTATAAAACCAGCTGCTATTAAATTGTGTTGCAAAAAAACTGCTATAAATTTCATACCAGACCCCTGCCCTCATGAAAAATACTTTCGTTTAGAATAAAATGACATCAGCACCCACAGGAATGGGCCTTCAGAACTTAAAAGTTCTTTTCACCAATCTACCTAGAAAAACTGCAATACAAACTAAGGAAACACTGTTTTTAAAGCGTATACCAATATAACTAATTAATTTTAAGAATAACATCCTCTAACTTTGCTGTGACTAAGCCTATGCTTAAAATACACAGTTAACCATGGAAAGGGTCCAGCTGGTTTCTTAAAACATTGCATTTACACATCTACACACACACATCGAACCATAAATTCTAGAATTATTACAAGCAAATGGACACAATCTCTCTCTTTTTGTAAGTAACTACAAGAAGATGCTTTCAAACATGAATAGTCCAACCCGCTGCAATTCTTCACTCGTTAAATGACGCAAGAGTTTGTCTAGGTTTCTCCTTCCCGTCAGACCCCACTCGCTGCGCCCGAGAGCCCGGGGGAATTCGCATCACGTGTTTTAGGCACCTGAAGGACAACCCAGGACCCCAATCTCCTCGTTACTGGGAAGAGGTAGGGAAGGAAATTCAGAACACCAAAGCCGGGAGCCCAAAGGTGCAGACTGGTACCCACTGTTTATTTTCTCATGTTAGCCTGGTACCTTGTACAGCTTTTGTTTTTCATTGCTCCTGTCACCCTGGGGGAAGATTCACAATCTGAAATTGTGATAGGAGCTCCCTTATCCACTTAACATTGACCTCAGTCAAAACCCTCCGTGTTTTATGTTCATCCTATCATCAGGTCCTGCAAGGCTTGTGGGAAGAGGGGTGGTTTGCATATAAAAACTGAAGAATTATGCATAGCTAAAAAACGCCTTCAAAAAAATTATCGAGTAGTGAAAAAGATCTGCCAGATGGAAAAAATAACGATTTCAACACAGAAATATTTTCTTCTTTTTAAGTCCAACATAGACTTACTTCATGCTGAGACAACACCGGGTATTTTTGAGAAGGAAAAGGAGGAGGTGGTAAGGCATTGAAGTCACAACCGCAGTACACAGAGCAAATGTTTTAAACTGACGAAGTGGGGACCTCTGAAAGGATTACCCCAAGAAATGTAGTCTATGTATCATCGGGGTTACAGAAAGCGTTCAGATGACACATGAAAGGCTGACGCACCCAGGGGTGAGGAGACCAGTGGGCCCATGCAGACCTTACCTCTCCCTTCACGACTCAAAGCAGACCCTGAGGCACCAGCAGTTTGACTCCGAGTTGAGAGAGATGTTCTGTACCCACACGGTAAACTCTGCCCATGTTTGGTTCTTTTAATAAGCTATGTGCAATTATAAATGAAATTATGGCTTGACATTTTAAACCTTATTTAACATCTATGTCATTTTTCACCAGCGAGTCCAAAAATACAAGTTAAAAAAGTGCAGAGGTTTCAGGTCTTTGCTTGACATCACTACTTCATTGCCTCAGGAATTAGTATAACCTCAGGGCAATAGCATTTAGATATCTAAGTAAAACACAGCAATTTCAGAACTGCTATTCTGCTGTTGATGCAGTAAGTTCACATTCTGCAGTGAACTTACTGGATTACGGATGGAAAACAGCTCACTTAGATAAAACAGAAGACAGTGATCTCAAACTGCGCATGTCCAGTAAACTTAAACAAAAAAACCTTCCCAAATTTCAGAAGTTGCTTCCAAGACTGAAGGAAATTTATTGTATGTATTTAACAGTATGTGGGTCATCAAGTAAATGATTCATGTAATAATCAGCACAAGCTTCTGGGAAAGTAACTCCCACATGGAAATTCCGAGACTCCTGCAGTTCTTGGGGCAACATTCCTAAGAACTGTCTTCCACAGGCAGACGGTTAATTTACAAAGCAAATACTGCTAAAAGCAGCGAATACTACGCACGTTAACAGCGAACAGCTTCTTGAAGAGTTAGGTCCGTGACTAAAGCTAACTTACCCCACCACACTTACACCTTGCCAGCACCGTTTGATTTAGCACGTGCAATCAAGCTTAAACTGACTGAGGCGGATGAAGGGAAATGGGAGAGATGCTTGGGGCCGTTTGTCAGCGCACCCCTTTCTGAAGGGCCGTTACCTGCACGGCCGGTGCCGTACCGCAGCTCCTGCAGCTGCCACGCTCCCACGGCCAGCACGGGAGGGCCGTTACCTGCACGGCTGGTGTTGTACCGCAGCTCCTGTGGCCGCTGCGCTCCCACGGCCAGCACGGGAGGGCCGTTACCTGCACAGCCAGTGTCGCACCGCAGCTCCTGCGGCCACCGCACTCCTCGCTAGGCTCGGCGCACCGAGAAGGAACCCTGCCCGCTGCCGCCTCCGGGCACCACGCGGGCAGCAGAACTCCTACCTCAAACACTACAACGCCAAGACTTGCTGCCGCTCTAGAGACATTCTTCAGATGTAAGACACCGACAATACAGACTTTTTTTAGGCAAAACAGCTGCTGTGAAGAAGCTGGCTGAGAACTCTAGCAAAGCTGGTGGCCTTGACGTGTACCAAACGCATCGCCCAGCAGCGACAGAAAACAAGCTGTTTAGACACTCTTGTGCCTCAACTGCCAAAGAAAACACCATATAGAGATTTAAGCATATTCCTGCCACTCACTTTAACATCATCAAACTATTATTAGAACCAAAAAATCTAAAAGTATGAGACGTACAAAGTTTTTCATTGCAGCTAACCAAAAAAGAAACTAACGAAATAAAAGAAAAAACAGAGAAATAAGGACTCTCAACCCCCCCCCATTTTCATATGCTGCTTTTATAACCTGTGCCTCTTTAAGACTCCACTTCTACACCTGAAGAGATTATTCTAAATCATTTTTTTTTGACTCTAACAATCTTTCAAAAGCCTTCGATTGAATTAAGGAAAACATCACGCTGAAGCGTTTCTGCCTAATGTCACCGAGAGAAGATGAGCAGCCAGAAGAACACAATTAAGGTATAAATGTTTTTCTAAGACAAAGAGAACTAACTTTTCCCAATTAATATGATTTTTCAGAGTAACTGCGGCACAAAGGGAGACTGCGCAGCGCTGGAAGACGGCAGCTGCCACCAAAACAACAAAAGAATTTCAGACAAGAGTCCCAGATCGATTTTCAAAGTACTGATGTATAATGCACACAATAACGCCGACTTCCCGCTTCCACACACAAAATAAGATGGTGTGAGGACTGATACTACTTAGATACGTTATGCAAAGCTTGGTATTAAGCTGTATATCATCAAATAAGTATAGATATCAAAAGGTATACAAAACTAAATGAAAAAAGTTATCTTTTCAAATATAAGTAAGCATTTGTAGATGAACGCATGTTAAAGACTGCTTCTCATGCTACATTAAAAAAATCAATATTTAACACAGTCTTTCTTCGAAACTGCAGTGTCTGCAAATGGCTTTCATGTAATCCACTGATTCCATTGAAATATGTGATAGATGAAGTAAATATTTTAAAATTTGAGAAAAGTTACTTGCTCCTGTGATGTAAGTTGTGGCCTCTAAATTAGTACATCTCAGCGTAAATCCATAGGTAGAGAGAGAACACTGAACTTGGTTAACACACCGCAACGTCCACCCTCCAGCCCGGGCAGCTCCGCCGGTGTTCGCCCCCTGCGGCTTGGCTGCCCTCCGGGAGGCAGGGAGCAGGCCGGGCTGCGTCCCGCGCCCCGGCCCACCGCAGAGCGGCTCCGAACGGCCGGCCCCGGCCGCAGAAAGCCCGCGGCACACGGGGAGCTGCGGCCCAGGCGCCGCGCGCCCCTCCCGCGGCAGCTCCCGACGCGGCACCCTCCAGCCGGCAAACGGCGGCCCGAACGACACGGAGCTGGCGCGCGCGTCCGGGCGCCCCGGGTTTTCTCCCTTCAGCTCCGCGGCTCACACGCTGAAGAAAAACTGACCTTGCCTCCCACAGAGGACAAAGATATTTAACAACGCTGCAATCCAAGTAGAGCTTCAACCTATGTACATTGCCTTTCGTTAAGTAAATAATTTTGAGGGTTTTATTCAAGTTTGCTAGCTTTTCAGCCAGGCACTTTAATTTAGTTATTTTTTAAATCTGCAGTCATTTTAGAAGTGTTCAGTTGTTTCTAAACCAACATAAACGTTATACCCGAGGACAAGCTGACGGCCCGGCCGTACCTGGCTCCTCGGCAGCCCTGGCCCAGTGCCCCCGCAGCTGCCCGGCCTGGCTGAGGACGGACAGGGTGGCAACCGCTGCAGCGCTCAACACAGCTCTATGCGGCTCTGTTAATTAAAAACCACCCCACCAGCCCCCCAACCTGTTTTCTTGAATTAGTGCTTCCTTAACGAACGCACGCAGCACTCTCCCAGCGCCGACAGATGCCGTTCAGACAGATGTCAAGCCCGTAGCCCCCTCACAGAGAGCAGAGCTCTTAATGGTGCTTACCGGGCGACATCTGCTTGACTGGCAGATGCCCATATCTTTGCAAATACATGCAGCTTTGCTGAAAAAATCCTGTGTTTTTACATGAATTATGTCTCCTTAAAAAAAAACCCAACAAACAAACAAAAAGCAAACAGAATTTTACCCATAATTCATGCTTCCTTGTAGACAGCTAATTACAAATTGTAGGAACCTAGATTCTCAATTAACTTGGTATACAGTTATCTATGAGACACGTTTCGTAAGGTGCTTCAGAATTGCTGTTAGTACACACACAAACTCCATTAAAAAATTAACTTTTGCATGTTCAATAACCTGTGTCTATGAATTCATATGCCATTTTTAATTGCAACAGAAAAGATCAAGTGACAGAGATGAGTCAGTATTTTCTCTATTTTTCTTAATTAGCATCTGAAAAGGGAATGAAGTCTGCTTTAGATGACAAAACCTCACTTTTCTGGTGTTTTACACAATAGTCAGTGCAGGATACGGTAGATAGTTTTCCAATGAGTGATTAAATACAAATTAAAAGCTTCTTTGATCTCTCTATGGTGGGCTTTGGAGACACAAAAATGTACGTGACAGGGTTTGTAGAAGGTGCTCAGGTTCAGTCTAACCTACTGAAAGAAACCCAGCAGGAACTTTGCGCAGAGACCGGCTCTTTTGGCACCCTCTTTGTGCTGAGCAGTGAGCCACTGGCTGTTTGTTGGGGATGGCAGATGGTTTCATTTGTTGTGTGTCTCCACAACACCCCACCCCAAATTCTGAGGGGAAGTCTGGCTGGTAACGGGAGGGACGCAATGGGCAACGGCACCTGTCACTCCCCCTTTCAAAGAAGTCCAGCTCCAGCAGTAAGAAAGAGAATGAAGAGAACCACCAAAGTAGTCCAGAAGTTCAAGATATTATTACAAAAAAAAAAAAAAGAAAAAAAACATAGTATATGACTTAACAGATAACTGTCCACAACTTTCAGTCGCAGTTTGTTGAAATATTTTCTTCTGTTACGGTGTAAGCCTTTGAGTAAAAAATCGTAGTAACACACAGAGAAAAATAATACATCGCCTAGGAACCAATTAAACTCCTTCAAATAGTTAGGTGGTACCAAAATCGGAAAGTCTAGACAGTGCGGGTTAAAATAAGAAGTGCTCAAAATACGAGAAAATGCTGGAAGTTACAAACGCCTGCAAATGCATTCCATGTACTGCGGGACTGCAACAGCAGCGATGCCGCGGCAAGATAGGAGACGAACCACAAGAAACACAATCCCTGCCCTTACACTGTTGAATCTTTAATACAGACAAATATTGTCACTGATTAAAGAGCTATTTTTAAGTTTAGAGTATGGGCTAATCTAGCAATACTTCTTGATTCTGGACTGTGCCAGTTAAAGGACAGTTATTGCTTAAAAAGTACTACTCATTATGCACAAAATAGATTTGTGAACATTGACAGAAGAGATTTAAAAGATTCATTTTCAAGTTGACGAACAGTTATCAGTAGCGTTCCCAGATTTTATTTTCCGTATAAACTTTTGTATGTGCACTACTATAACTGCTGGAACTCCCTCGTATCAGAAATAGCAGTGTCTGTACAACGCACAGTCAGGCGTAAGAGCTTGCCGTGGCTGAGACCCTTTTGGTTATACAGCTGAACAAAGAGTATTTTTAAAGCACCTATTTACTGCCTTACCCTGCTGCAAGAAGTTTCAACCAGATCTTTCTCCCTCGGTGCAAGGGACCACCAAGGACAAGGAGAAGGCTGACAGTTATTTCTTCACGTTCTGTGCCGTCACAGCAGCACGCAGGAGAAAATGGACCGGACCAAATAGTAAGCCTTATCTCCGTAGCTAAGCAGTCCGCGTCCCCTGCGTCCCAGCCTTTGGAATGACAGATCCTTCGGAATAAATCGCATTTCAATTCAGTTCCCCACTATCCTGATGCCGCAATTGGACAATGCTGTACCACAGTGTTTCCTACAGTGATAAACGTTTACGTTGGCTCAAGTAGAACTGAATGAAAAATGTATCTGTTACTGTTTTTACTTACGGAAATACCAAACCAGAATATTGGTCCAATAACAGTGTGTTTGACTTTGTGACCTGCCAGGCCACCTGTTGAGCATTCCCATTTTACCAGCAAGCCAGCTTAAGGAGCTGTCAGCGCCCTGTTCTGTTCCTCGGGGCAGTGTTTCCTCCTAGGAGCAGGCACAAGAGGGGGCACAGCGGTCTGTGCCTTGAATTTCCCACCCACCGATGTTTTATTTCACATAGCTGTTAAAAACAAAGTGTAGAAAAGCCATAAACTGTTTACTAATAGCAGACAACAGAGTTGTAATCAAACTGATTAGGGGGCACAAGATCTCTTTGCTAAGGTCAGAATGACATTCAAGGACGTCTAACCTCTCTCCCCCAAGATCCGTGTCTTACATAAAAAACTCCTCCAAACCTCCAGAATTAGAAAAAAACCTTAGCAGAACTCTTAGGGCTCGCGTCCGCCTTGCCCACGTGTACGTGGCACCACTGCTTCGCACGACAGCAAGAGAAAGGTCCAGACGAATTCCAGCATACACCTTCCCTCCCAAAGCACTGCAGCAGCGCCCGGCCGAGCTCGCTGCTGGGCGAGGACAGGTCCACACAGCGGTCCAGGCGCAGGGTTTAACAAACTTAAACAGACGTATATTTTTAAAAACCTTTCATCTACAAAACTGAGGCAGTCCGTATTTCTGAAGTCTTTGCAGCCGAGGTGGCTGTACGTGCCATTCAGTGTCACAGAAGGGGGAAAAATGTTTAAAAAAATTAGTATTTAGTTAGAATCAGGATGGGTTGTGCTTTGCAAGTGTCACTGTCAATACTAACGCGACTAAGGTCATCGTTGCAAAAAGCGATTGCCAGGGAGAACGTTCCACATTGTGCAACGCTGAAGGGGTGGGCGGTATTGTCTTAGTCAGTAGGGCAGAGACTGGACGAAGCTCTTCATGGCAAGA
The DNA here is from genome assembly GCA_009819775.1 of Phoenicopterus ruber ruber. NCBI lineage: Eukaryota > Metazoa > Chordata > Aves > Phoenicopteriformes > Phoenicopteridae > Phoenicopterus > Phoenicopterus ruber. The sequence goes on from CM020246.1 coordinate 965,883, forward strand.
GTCATCTCTCATCATACGTGGCACCACCAGCAACAAGGTCCTACCGAAGCCTGGCACTCCCATTCCGACCACGAGCGGTACCGAGCGGCACCAACAGGACATTGGCTAAGTCTGGAAACGCCTACTATTACCTGGGGAATTAATTAGAACTAAATTAATTCTAAACTTGCTAGAAGTTCTGCCAATTCGGTGTAAGAGCAATCCATACAATATTCAGAACAGATGTCATACTGGCCCAAGATGTTCTTTATTTTCATCGCTAAGCTAATGTTGCACAGCTCAGAGGCAAACACTTCAGCAACCTCAAGTTACTTCCCTGAAGTTCTTAATCTCCAAAACAGCCCCACACAGTAAACTCGGTGGATTTTTAAAGACAGTCTATTTCGCTATTCTGTCATTTTCTTTGTGAGCAAATAAATCTGTCAGCAGAGGTGGCGATGCACTACAGGGCGGCCTTTTTCACAGCATGGGTGACACTCCACCATCTATCCCCGCTGTGTGTCCAGCCACGTCCTTGTTTTACCACCCCTATAGTTGCTGCTGCACTGGGGTTCAAACACAAATATCTATATTTCCAAATACGTAACAGTACTATGTTGTTATTCTGGGTTTTTTCTTAAAGTATTTTGTTCTTCCTTATTTACTGGAAAAACGTATTTGCATTTCTAAAATAAAAGTTAGATGGTATCTTGGATCTTAAAATTACACTGAAAATACAAATAGATTACAAATTACAAATTTAAAAAATTAAAAATAAATTTTGAAAAAGCCAATTACCACCATGATGAACTGCAAAATTTTGACCACTGAAGCCAGCAGATTTTATGCCCAACTAGGAAAAAATGCTGTTGTCCACGTGTGAATTAGTTAAGCAAAACATTTGCTCTACTTTTAGTTATCCAGAGAAGCCTTTCATGCATTAAAGATGGCAACACATACTACTAGTACTTTGGAAGACTGTTCCTGCATGTATTTGCAGTGCATTTGGAGAGACACCCCATTTTCCGCACAAGTCCTGCGTGTGTGTGTTTAAATGCCTAAGAGGCACTGCAGTGTATTACTGAAGTATTTTCCAGAAACAGGCTTCGGCGCTTTTCAGCCAGCTAAGCTGAAACGCTTTAATCTCTGAAAGGACTGATGTGAAAGTGATCCTTTTAAAAAATTATTTGGATGAATGAAAGCAGTTGGTGAATCTCAATTTGAACTGAAAAAAATCCTGTTGACCACTGCACACCAGCATTACTTTGTGCAGTCAAATCAATAAATATTGGCCTTAATAGGACCACTATAGAAAGAAGCTGCATCATATTTTTAAAATTAGGTAGTTTAAATTGTCTCAAAGCTTTTTTTTATTCTACCAACACAAAACTAATTGCATTCAATTGTAGACCAAAATTTCATCTTTACTCAGGATATTTTTTTAAAGCTTAACTGCTTTTAATAGAAACACTTCCTCAGTAAATGAAATTGTTACCACCGTCAGACTCTAGCAGCACGGCGGATAGCGTTCCACAAACCTCGCAACTCAGTCTCACCCTAGCAAACACACACACGTAATTTGGAACTTACTCCGCTAAAGCATCCCATCTTCAATCTCTTTCCCGTGAAAAGAACGTACGACACCGAAGGGGCAGACAGCCGTCCCAGATATAACACACAATTGTCTGTGATACTGCTATTGCTAAGGCTTCCAGAAAAAGAACTCGGAGGTCTCTAACAGCCAAGGAGACGGTACGTGTTCCTGAAGGAAACACCGCTCTGACATGTATGCTGGGGAAATCTGTGTTTCAGGGTGTGCCGGGCCCGTTCATTAATTTATTTTATTTTTCCGAGGGTCCATCCCATTCATTGCTGTTCTTGACCAGTCCTGCATCGTCCCCTAGCTGCTAACGGCACTCCAGCATCCCACCTCTCTCCTGGCTATTTCCAGCTGGACTTTTGCCCCCCGCCCATGTTAACGCTCCGGGCCCCAGACAGGCCGCTCTGCCACCAGCAGTGGTCCTGTCCCAGGCACCTTCACCTAGAGACTTGACCCAAAACCAGATCTGTCATACTAACCCTCTTCTGGTCAATAGAAAGAACTAGTTTTCTTTTAGGCTTTCACAAAAATCTATAAAAAGCTCAGCCAGAAGAAGATAGCTTTCACGCTCTGGAATCCGCAGTATGCTATGCTAAAATACACACTGTAGTCATTCAAATTCCGAAGATATTGAGCATATAGATACTTTCCTTATGACACTGCATAAATAAGCATGAAAAAAGAAATCAAAAGATTACTGCTTATAATTAAATGCATATTTTTGTCTGGTCTGTCATTTCAGACTATGCCTCGATGGACCAGAACTCTCGACTTTACCTGCCAGTCTACAATAAACTAGAGCAACAGTAAAAAGCTGTGTGAGTATTGTAGAAATAAATACACTTGAATTTATGTGCAACAAAGTAGCAGCGCTTAGTTGTTGAAAAAACCTCAGTTCAGTCCAGCAGACTGAAGATAGCACCCTTACATCAGATCTTTCACCAAGGTAAATATTTTAAGGGATAACTATAAAGAGCCACTATAAAGAGTCATATAAAGCCTTTATTCAAGAACTACAAGCTAAACACGTCAGTTGCAGGCAGACTTGAAAGCTCAAAACACAAAATATAGATAATGATTCAGAAATAACACAATAATATTCCAGTAGTTGCAGTTAAGCAGGTATTTAGTTTTTGTCTACAGCTCGTTTCTAGTTTTGAATAACTTCATTTCTAACAGCACACACTTCTTCATAAGCAGCCTTAGTATTTGGTTTTCCCGTGAAAAATACGCTATTTGGCAGAAAGTGTTCCATCTCCTCTGCACAGTACCTAGTATGTCAAAAAGTAACGTATTCATCATATTACTGCTCACCTGCCGCGATGTCGTCGTCAACCAGATCATGCTCCTCTTCCTGCACTTTTGCTTCTGTTCCCAAGGCGTCTGGGCTGGCAGTACCCGTCTGAATGGCTTCCGTGGTTACTCCGGCTGAAACGACCAAACACCCGCAAGCGTCAGTGATTTCGGTAGACAACATCCTTAGATCAGGGAAAAGAAAGTAATTACCTTTCAATACTCTGAACCACGCAATGTAACTCCATGAAACATAGATAAAGCAAAGGGCAACTATTTTCTGGTTTCCCCTCACACCGCATGCACAACCTTTTCACAACCTATCCCTTAAAAATCTTTTCCACACTGTAAGTATCTCTTTTGTATTGTCTTCTTTTTCTGCCATCTTCTAGTATCATTAAAAGTATGATACACACATTACACACCAACAACTTAGCCACAAAATACAGTTCTGGCAGAACGTTTCTTGCATCCCCTCTCAATACTTCATTTCTCACGCCAAAAAAAGTGCGGTTTTCCAGGCTACCTTCGGAGAATCATCCCATGTCATTGGGTTGGATGCATCTGTTAGTTGCTATTGGAAATTAACTAATGAACACCAAACCGGCCACATAACACCATGCGATTAGAGTTATAATTCACTGGTTTATATCCTGCCCAGTTATAATCTCCAGTTATTCCCTATACAAGCCTTACCACAATTCAATCAAGGCACTATCAAAAGAAGTGTTTTGCTAAGCCTCACAAACAGTCTTCCCAAAGAGCTCTAGGACAGCTAAAACGCAGACTGAAGGGATGCCCGATCAGATTTCTTTCCTCCCAATACATCCTCTATGTCAGCCTATACTATCACAAAATCTTACTTAAGACAGGATTCCTGCTTACTGATTGCGGCATTAGTTTGCAATCCACAGGGCCACGAAGTCCCCATTAAAAAACGGGCCCCGGCCCTTTGTCAGCACCAACCAAGTTTCAGCCAGAAACAGCGTCTCTGCAAACGGCCGTGCCGTGGGGAAGGCAGACGGCTCCCGCCGACCGACGCAAGCCCAGGCGACGGCGTGGCACGGGGCAGCGGAGAACTGCCCGCTGTGCCTGCTGCTGCTCCTCTCCTGGTTTCAGAGCATCTTCATAAAGTCTTTAACGCGCTTTACTTCACTTCTCAGTAGCTTTCATCTAATAACTTGCTAGTCTTCTCCAAACGTGTGAATGTGATTGATAAATGAAAAGACAACGATATCATAATAAATCACAAGGGGGGAATCTGTTGGCTGTGTACAACAAAGTTTGTGAATTCACACCTCAAAGCCACTGAGCTCTAGGTCATCTTTAAACCAGTTCAGAAACATAACATTCTCATGAGCATTCCACATTTTACTTTTTTTAGTACTGGTTTTAAATACTAAGTGTTCACAGTAATTATTTGTACCTCGTGATAACAGAGTGATTGTCTGACAGCAATTTCTAACCTTATTCTGACATAACCTCTTTATAAAGAAACTAGTGCCTTTTAATAACTTTCTGAGCATCCTTCCCATCACGTCAACACATAAAAACCAGTGACAACAAATATACAACCGGGCTGGAACACACCGACAAATCAGTAGCACATCGCCTCACTAAGCAGCCGGCACGACTGCGCAGAGATCGTGCGCAGTTACAAACTGCACGTGAGCCTTACTCAGGACACTTAAAACAAGGAGTTTGCTGTTACGGTGCAGCTGCTGCAGCCCACGGGCGTCTCTCCGTGGGGTCTGCCCCAGCTTCCACACAGCCACCAGGACTCCAGCACCACTTCGCCAAAATACTTTTTGGTCTTCACCTTCAAGCACCACTTATTTTCTCACACTGCTATTTACTTGTGCACGCCCGCTGGAGTCGGCCAGTGCGCTGAGGGGAGAGGGGAGGTTATTTTTTAAGTGCAGCTTTACATTTTGCATTGCAGTTACCACAAGAAGCTGCTAATCCCTACAGGCAGGACAAGCATCTAGCTGTTCCCTAAGTATCGCTTCCATAGTCTAAAATTCTTTGATTTCTTTCCACCCCGAGAGAAGGGCGACGAGTTCGCATGCCTCTTGAAAACTGCAGGACAAAGGCTCTGACCGACGAGCTTTCATCTCTGAGGGAGTATTTTCTGCGGCTGAACACCCGAGTCGGTAGAAGCCAAGGGTCTAGCAGTCCCTAAACGCAAGGTTTAGGCTGGGCCAAAATTCAAAGCCTTGATTTATTTCATTATTACCTCGCCTCTTTCCCTGCTTTCTAGCCCTGAGTTGCTGAAAAGAGGCTGATTTTCTGTATTATTAGATGTGCTACACCTTTCTAAAGAGCTTAGTGAGAGCAGTGATAACGCAACAGAAGGAAACAAGTGCCTTTGCGCGAGTCAATTCCAAGTACAGTGTATAAAAAATTAGAAAAGTTTATTTTATACAATTAAAATAAAAATATAATTATTCTGATTAAATAGATTTTTACTAAAACATTCCCCCAAGACACTGAATGGATAAAGCTGAAAGGGGAGGAAAAGAGCCATCACACAAATATGTCAGGCAATAAATTATCATTTCCTCTCCATGAAAATCCAGTAAGGAGAAACAGGTATTCCTGGACACAATTCAGGAATTGTGTGTGTACAGAATTCAGTGTGTACATAATTCACCAAAAATGTCTTAGAAACATTTTAGAAGTGAAAAGATCATAAAACCCTGAACGTATTAGAAATAAGCCAGTCAACATATTAGAAAATACTGGAAAATTAAGAAAGATACACTTGTACTAGAAACTTAGGCCATTATTACAATTTACTATTTACTGCAGCATCCTAAACTCATTATTCATTTAATACATTAAAATGTTGCAGCACAAAATTATTTGCCCTACTTCTTTGTGCTCTTTTAAGTCAAACCTTGCACAAGTAAGATGATCAACCACATACATAAATAGCAAAGTCTTTGGGGTCCAATCAAACTATCCTTACTCAATGAAAACTCCCATTTAAATCGATGGAAGTTTAATTAAGTTTTACTCAATTAATCTGGCTTTAAATAAAACTTTCTAACAGAAATACAAGCCTACCAGAAACACATTCATAAAAGCTGACAACGGCATATTCGTTATTATAGACTTTCATATTTATTTTGCTTTCCAGTGGTAACATGGATTATTATTTGAAGCAGTTTAAAGAGATGCGATTTAAGGATATCCATTTAAGTTTCTTTAATCTTGTGCTACCACGTTTAAAATTTTCACTTAAAAAGAAACAGTAATTTGATACAAACGTTTACCTGAATGAACTGGGTTTTAGCGATATGGGAGGGAAGAGACTTAATTTCTGGGCAGAAGGCATGGAAAGCAGCTTTCTGCAGAGCCTGACCAGCACTGCCCGCAGCCGACAGGCAGCCTGCCCGCCTCGCATTAATTCGCTTCACACCGCTCCGATCGATCCCGGGCAGCTCCCAGCCGCCCCGCGCGCTGCCTGTCTGCCGGCTCCAGCCGCATCCCACACGCACACAAAGGCCGGGGCGAGATAACCTTTCGCTTTCCATTAAAGCCATAGGAGCCATTTTTCTAGCTGCAGTAACATCACGTATTTAAAAATATATCTGTCCCTCCAGGGCTCGGTGGACAGACCCACCACCAGGAGCTCACAGGCATCCCACTGCAGAGCCCCGAAACAATGCCTTCAGCATTTTAAGAAAACGTTACGCTGGCCAAGGTAAAATAAATAAATAAAAGAACCAAAATAGAAATGTAATACTCCGCAAAGGAATCCCTTTAAAACGAGAATTTAATTTGCAGAATCCGTTTTACACTGAAGATAGCCCTTGCTCTTAAAAATAAGCAGGTAGAAAAAGGCAGTAGCAGTTTTCCCTTCTTGAACTTCACCTGAAAACACGTCCTCGTGGCAAACGCCCCGCGCGCCAGGCAGCGTTTCAGAAACAATCGTATGCTGTGAGCAGACAAGGCCGTGGCAAATATTTACAGTCGCATGACATAATCTTAGCAGATACAAGATGAAGCTTTGAAAGCTTAACTGTTTTCCTCCCTGTGGGAGCCTGACAAACACCAACACCCACAACATCTCTCACAGGTTTAATTCATAGCATCAGACACATCCATCCCCGCTTGATGTGGGGTCGACAAGCTGACACGCCAATTTTGCATTTGAAGGCCCAAATAAAACAAAGATTTATTGTTCCCCCTACAAGGCGCTGTGAAACGAAGCCTAATGTGTCCGAAGAGCTGAACTGCAAACCGTGCGGCGCAGACGCCGTGCAGGCAGCTGGGAGCAGCGACCGCGCAACGGGCCCGTTCGAGCTGGTCCCCGCAGCGCTGGCAGACCCACAAAAAACAAGATCTGCTTGGCCGTGTCCCTGCTCCTCCACCCCACCATCTACAGGGGGACAACAATCTCTCTTGTATCAGTTAAAAGATTATGAAGAGATAACCCTGTGCAAGTTTGCCTGTCTTTCAAGTCTCCTGAACCCATTTATCCCAACGCTGGGAGACGTGCCAGTTGCTTGATCCAAACGAGTAAGGTCGTGTCCCAGAATTGCTGCTGGATCTGAGCACCGAATATACAAACGCAGAAAAGATTTCATCTCTGTTTGCTCGTACCGCACGCTTGATTCATTCAAGAGCCAATTAAATGCCTATGACAAAGTATCTTATAGCAGCAGCAAGCTTCTATTAGTGATCACTACCTGCTTTAATTAAAACAAACCTGCTAATGCGTAAGAGCAGCACTGTTTCTACATCGTGCGTGTAAGAAATATTGCGGAGTAATAACATATGCTGATAATAATTTATGCCCCTACATCAAGAGGCAAAACCGGGAGAAGTGGAGGATGAAGGAATCAAAGCGGTATTTCTTTCTCTCTCTATTTCTTCTCCTTACCTTTCTAGCATAAAACTATACTTTTCAGAAGCCCTTTGCATCCATTTTGGTCATCCTAAATAATTCTTATTCCCTTCACTCCTCCCCAGACCTTTAAAAAACATGTCATTTTTAATCACGTCTTACAATGTAACTAATATAGACACTTTACTCTTCACCCACAACAGCAACACTTGTATCTCCTTATTTTGTTTCTCCTTTCTGATATCATAATTATTCTTCTTCAGGGTGTCAGCATCTTTGTGCACGTTCCTACAGACAATAACCCTATTAAATGCCTTCTCAGCCCTGTCATTCAGGAGAAGCACAAACTCTGTAACCTTAATTCACATAGTTTTCAACACTGTTAATATAAAAAAATTAATTCCAATTTGCTAGCCATGGCCCGTTTGAAAGGTTTTCAATATCGGTGCTTTCACAATGCTGAACATTTACATTCAAGTCATTCATTCAGCCACGCTCAGCTGATTTCTCTACTTTATATTTTCTTCCTGTGTTTTAAAGCCTCCTTGTTCTGATAGGTAAGCACCTCCTAATTTAGTGTTAAAACAAATGCTATGCTTTGATTTGCTAAGGACCAGAGGCCAAAATACTGCTGGATGCATACTTAAATTGAACGTGTACAAAATACTCAAGTTTTTTGTTAAACCAGTCAGTCCCTGACTATTGCTACAAAACCGCATGCCATGCTTCTAACCTGAGCACAAACATACACACAAGAGGCAGAACAAAGTATTATACTTCCAACCGATACGCATGTAAAACAGAACTGCATACTCTTCTCTAAAGCTTTAAAATATAATTGTTTAAGTAACGAAGAGTACCAGCAATAGCAAATTATTGGAACTAATACGAATTACTGTTCTTTTCAAGCACATTGAAAAGAAGTTCCTTTTTTGGGAGCAGTTAACTGGCTAAAGCAGGCACTACAGAGTGGTTTATATACACTTCACCAACACAATTATGTCCATAACCTCACGCCCAACAAGGTCATTCAGTATCACTCCGGAGAAAAGAAATCAGTAATCATCAACAGTTGCTATAGCAGCTACTCCTGAGAGTAAAGGGCAACTATAGCTATATTCTATAAACTGAGTATAACTGACCTCAAAAGATGATCAATTAAAAAATACATCCTAATATACAAAATAGCACAAGTATTTATCAGTACGAATCAAGGCTCTTTGACACATATATACGACATACCTTCACTCATTATTCACTGCTTGGCTGGACATCTAACTGTGCAACAACATTCCCGTAATAAGGCAAATGCTACACGGCTAAGGGCTGTGATTAACAACAGCTTACTCTTACCAACAAATTCCCAACATCACTTTAAAGTACCGTCTTCCATGTAATTTATGCATTCAATTTAGATTTAATAAGATTATCACGCATCTCTCAAAAATCAATCAGTATTTAATAGAGATCTTTCTCTGAATAGAAACTACATTCTTTGGTGGAAGAAGAAACTCATTTTAATAAAGATGAACACCTACAACTTAAAAGCAAACATCCCTATTCATGAAAATATATATTTTTTTACTGGTTTGTTATATACGGCAGATGCGTTTCGACATTATTCTATAAAGGCAAGTTTCTGGATGGATAATTGAATGGAGCATCTCACGATGCTGGCAGAGCTTCCAAGAACATACTCTTGGAGTCGGTACAATCTCTGCTCTAATAACAATGAATAAAATGAAAATAGGTATTTTGGAGAAAAATACAACAGATTAAATAGCGGTCAGTAGCTATTTAATTTATTTGGAGAATAATCTTTACCCACTATCTCCTTGCAGCACTTGGTAACCGACGGCTTTAAACTTCCAACTGGGCAGGCGTTGCATCAGATGTTCAACCAATGCTGATGGACATACACTGCATGACCCTGCACTACCTCCTTTCAGAATCCTTTTATACTCTTGGGATGCCAAAGGATCCCTTTATAACAATTGCTATAATCTAATTATACGTTCTTTGAAAAGGAACATCAGTGTTTCACCACCAGCACCCGGTAATTTTATCAGCCCTTTTCATAGCAGGTTTGTTCCCTGAAACCTCCAAACCACAGCCCGGCCCCTCGCCAGCAGGGACAGCCTTTGCCAAAGCGGCTCCAATCCCAACGATACGTACTGAAGCGTTCGATTTACCTAATCGACATTAGTGACCTTAAGTGATTTCATGATTGTGAAATTGCTTTGAAAATTTCAAGAAACTGTTCTGTATAACCCTAGATTGCTAGTACTGTTGATAATTTTGTGTACAAAATGCCGGTTTTCCTTTTACCTAGCAACCAAGATATTTTCAGGTTTAACACAGCATTACTTACGTGATATAACGCTGTCCATGTACTGCGGTAAATAAGGAGCCCAGGCATCAATGGCTTCCTTCCGACCTGCCTGCTCAATTCTTCTCAGTTCCGCTAGCAGTAAGGCCTGGGCCGCTTCTCTTACCTGTAAAGCCAACAGGAACGTCACACAAACCCCAGTATGAAATATTTATCAGTATGCTTTCTGTATAATGTAGCAAGAACAAAAAGCACCACTTAAAGAAAAAAAACTTCTGTAGAGAACTGAGCTAAGCTTTTAGAAAACCCACATTTCTTCCCCACCCCTCTGCACCTCAAACACCGAAGCAAAATAACCATGAATAGGACATGCCCCAACCATGCTGGCTCTCAACAGCAAAGACATGCAGCCCCGTGAGGAAACTAGGGGATGACCTTCACGACTCAGCCCCCAGCACGAGCGCAGCGCATAAACCCAGTCGCTGTCCCACCACTCCCGGCCCGTAAAGTGAACGGCAGGACAGGTTTCTCGCTCGAGGAAATAAGGCTGAACCTTATGTTTGCACTGATGCATTGAAAGGCCACCAAAACTCTAGTTTTCTAAAAGCAATTTGTGATCATCCTTCTCTAAAGGGAGAATTTCCAAAGTTGGGTCCAAAATTCCAAGTGTGCAAGGAATAAAGTTTTCCAAATGTCATGCATATTACAATATAAAAACAAACCAAAAAATCTCTTAAAAGTATTTTTTCACATGAGATTTACTCATTTACTACATATTACAGAAGACTGAACAATGAAAGCAGAGGAAAATAGAAATAAAAAGGTTTTCCGAAGTTTAAAAAGAAAAATCCAGGTTTTTACACCAAAAAATACAAATATTGTCTTGTACTATTTGTCCCCCATTAATATCATTTGTTCCACCTAAAGACTTCAAAAGCACACAGTCACAAATACACACATTATTTTTGGTCTAAAAGATTTAACGCACAAAGAAGTTAAGTGATTTGATCAAGGTAAAATAAAAAACTGTGGACAAACAGAAAATAAATACGCTACCCTGTCACCTAAGGATATCCAGTAACTAGACTTCTGTCGCTTCAGATTTTAATGAGTTTAAGTATGACCCTCTCAGGAAACCATCTCTCAGTCTATCCTACCTAGCAAAAGAACAGGCAAGCGGGCAGCGAAATTCCCGATTAAGTTAGGGACCGCTGAGGACCTACGGCGTGCAGCCCGCGCCGTTACTCCTTTCCCACTTGGAAAGCTGCACCGTCAACAGATTTTCTGCCACAGCAGCACAGGTGTAGTGTTAAGGCCCACTAGTCATTTATCAAACAGCTGAGTGACAAACCATTTACTGGCTACTGTATGCACGCTCCAAAAAATAAAGCAACTCAGCAGTCTCTTGAAAAATATAGGGTAGGGGGTTTTAATCCTAGTAACATTCTTAATGGAATCATGAAAGTTTATAATCCAGTAATTTCTTTAAAAAAAAATGTCCAGAAGGTAAAAAACCCCATATATATATATATTTAGACACGGTCACATTTTCAATGTTTTGACAAGTTAACTCGAAAATTAACTTACTAAATCTGAAATAAAACCAGCAGGAACTTGAGTCAGAAAAGAATTATAATTTTTTTTACATTAAGGGAAAATGTGATCAGTAAAAGACAACATAAACCCCCCAAACCCTAGCAGTACAAAATCACTCCCGAAATCACCTCCAAGCATCGATCCTGCCACCTGCGAGCCAGCATCTCCAGGAGAGGAGGTCTGAATTTATCCAGTCCCAACAGGTCGGGGAGCATGACGCAGTGCATGGCAGCGAGCTGGCTCCACCCTGTCAAAACACATCGCAACAGCAACAGAAACATAATAAACACTGCAGCAATTTTAAGTTCAAAACGCCAGCGAGCAAATTTACATTGGCCACTGGCCTGGTACGCACTAGGTCTTCAGGAGAAGGCGGGAGAAAGAGGGAGAGAAAAACAATAGAAGCAATTTCGGGGCAGAACACCAGAACTGTTTGCTCTGCCGCGGGAACCCGGGGCTCAGCCCATCTTTGCCGATGCCAGCCGACCGCGGGCAGGCTGCACGGAGCCTGTGCTTTCTGCACCCGGCAGGAACGAGCTCTCCGGGCAGAACTCGTGCCTTGTGAACTAGCTGGTCAGATCTCAAACACGTGCAAGGGTCAAACGAGACCTCAGCAGAAGACTGCCTCAAGAGTCCTGATTAAACACAGCCATCCCTCTTCCTCCCCGTCCCCTCTCAAAAGCCTTCAGTATCTACTCGCGTGCTTGGATTTTAAACTTGCAGCCTTAAGAATATACTCAACATTCATACTAAATACAAAAAAAAGTCCCTAAAAGTATTATGTCCAATTTTTTTCAGAAGCATAAGCCGTGGTTCTGAGTTCAGGGTTTAGATGCCCCGTTCAAACCATAATTAGCATTACTTATCGTGATATTTCGTGTCCCACATGCAAGTGTGATATAATTCAATTGCAGGAAACTTCGGCTATGAATTACCACTAGGAAGATTACATAGCATTTTCTGTCCTGTTTTAAAAGGTATGCAAATACGTACAAGTGCACATTTGCCTGCTTCCCTTATCTTGCCCTCGGAATCGTGCTTCAGGTGCATTCACACTACAAGCCCGCAACAGTGTGTAGTTAAAACCAGTAAAGCAAAGCATATCAAGCTCAAACAACATAGCGTGTAAAAATGCTTGTAAAGTACTCCAGGCAAAAGAATTCTTTTGGTATTATGCTCCACATTGACTTGAGAAACTGGAGAAATACTTCAGGTGAGCATATAGACGTGTATTTTTAAACTGTCAGCAATACTGAGCATAAAAATCTAAATATTTTAATTACTAAAGCTCTTGATGGTGCTACAAGAAAAGAAATCCTTATGTCAATTTTCCTTAAAGAAAAATGGATTAAAAAGAGGAATTTCCAATTTAAGAGAGTGCTGTTTCTACTACTTGAGATGCATGAAAGCAGGAATTTATAGCTTAGTAATAAGGGCATAAAAATTCTGATTTAAAGCAACTTGTCCACAGGGACACAAGGGGTTTTGTTTGTTAGTTTGCTTTTTGTGCCAATCTTTTTGGCAGAAAAACATTCTTCATAACATGGATAAATATTTATTAGAAAAAAATCATCCCCAACACAACCCCCAAGTGGTTTAAATAAACACCAAGTTTCATAAGCACACAAATAGAATTTAAGTGGCAGGAAACTGATTTTGTTTGTTTCATTTCAAAAGGAGCATTAAGTTTTTAGTCTTTCAATTTGCGACGGGGACTACAGCGCGTCGGTGCTCCTCCATGCCGGAGCGGGAGAGCTGTCCGCGCTCGTCCCAGCGGGTCTTCGAGGCTCTGGACGGGCTGAGCCTTCGTAGCGGGCAGCGGCGCTCGCACCCGCCGCGGGGAGGGGGCACACGGCACCCTCGCCCAGCACCCCCCGTGTGCTGCCGTCCTCACGCGCGTCCTACCGCTGGGCAAAGGCACGCGTATTCCCCTACATAAAAGGGCTCAGATTTTTTTGTCAAAAGACAACAGCAAACCCAAACAAGATCCTGTCCTGCTTTAGGCTGGGATGGAGCTGGTTTTGTCTTCAGCAGCTCCTGTGTTTTGGCTTTAGTGTGTGAAGAACATTGATAATACACTGATGGTGCTGGTTGCTGCTAAACGACCAAGGACATTTTGCAGTTTCCCAGGTTTTGCTAATGTGCAGGTGCAAAAACTCGGGAAGGGCAGAGCCAGAACAGTTGATCCAAACTGGCCAAAGAGAGTGTTCCATACCATAGACGGCATGGCCAGGATAAGTGAGGGTTGGCCAGTGGGCCACTAGGCTTTTAGACCCTTAACTTGCCCTAATCCTTAAGCTTCCCTTCGGGTTGCTTTTTGTTTCCCTGTTTTTTTTCCTTTTTGTTTTTCATTCATTCGTTTGGCTGTTGGTTCCCTCGCCTGCTCTCTCTGGAACTGGCTGTTCTGGGATAGCTGGGGGGGATACCCCTGCTCCCTGCCTGCTGCTCGGGACGGGCTGTATCGGTCGTCGGGTGGTGAGAAACTGTGCACCGTTTGTTTTATATAGTCTATTATCCTTTTTTATATATATTATTATCATTATTAACATATTTTTATATTTTTCCTTTGCTGTCCTGGTGAACTGCTTTTATCTCAACCCGCGAGTTTTCCGTTCTCTCCAATTCTCCCCACACCCCAGCAGAGAGGGGGGAGTGAGCGAGCGGCTGCGTGGTATTGGGTTACAATTTGGGGTTAAACAAGACAGATCCTAAATATCATCTTTGATACACACACTAGCTGAGAACTGAACGTACAGACAGCCCAAGACACACAAACTGGATTTGCTCACCCTCTACCAGCATTAAATGCCAAGTATATAAACCCACCCTCGCTGCCTCTCTTTTTCGCAAAGAAATTCCCACATAGATCAAATTAAATTCATGTCATAACAATGATAAGGGACATTAGTTGAAAGTAAAAGACAAATAGATAGAAAAGTGAGGAAAGAATACCTTCATTGACTAAGAAACAGGTATGTAAAGTAGGAGCAGTGTCAGAGCCAGAGTGACCAGCTTCAGTGCTAGAAGAAACAGCAGGAGCAACTTGCAGAGGAAAGAAGAAGAAATAAAGAGAAAAAAATAGGAAAGTGAGGACAGCAGCTTCTGAAAAACAGATCAGTATCACTGGAGAATGAAAAACAAAACTAGAGGAAACTGTGATAATATTAAACTTAAAAAAAATTCTAGGTTTTACAAGAAGTGCAATGCCAGTGAGAGGAAGACGTGCAGCTGCAGAGAAACACAGACACACTAACGAACTCGCATGTTTTGAAAAGACAGAAGTACCTGTAAATAAAGCGATCACAAATGCGTCTTTAGACAGCCAGATTTGGTTTGACAGCACGGTTGACTATGAATTTTAAAAACAGGAGTTTCGCTGCTGCTTCTTGTGCGCTCCCCGTATTTAGATAGATTTGGAATTTGCACCACTCATTAAAAACCCTAGAAACGACCCCTTTTAGACCTGGGCTGCCCCATCTGTCACTCTAAAACGTCACAGAATGTATTACTGATGGTTAGTTTTAACATAGGTCCATTTTAAATGTGTCTCCATTCAAATAATTTCAAAGCTATACCAAAGGAAGGACTAAGACTCCAAAGCAGAAGCACACACCGCGTACAGCGCAAGGCTACAGGCAAGCACGTATAGAAGAGCACAGTTCAAGCACGTTACTCAAAGCAGTATCCATGACATTTATTTTCTAAACTGCATCATTTCTTGGTGCAAACATAATTTAAAAGCAGTTCTAAACATTATACTTCCACTAACGCTTCATGACTTAATATTATCACATGAAAAGATGCGCAGAACTTATGGCATACACATGCTACAACCCGAGGTCAACGTGGAGATTTAGAGGTCACTATCTGACACTTCCTTCTTATAGAGAAATTACCATATGTCATGCACAAGCATCTTCAAATTAATCCCCCTCTCTTACTCCGTTGCAGAACAACAATGGGTTCAAGCTCCCGAACCGATTAAGCATTGTCTTCTGAGTGGTCTGTTTGCTTTTCATGCAGTGAACTTCTTTTGTCACTGTGGGACATCTGCATCAAACCCACTTTTGCCGTGCTTTCCGCACAAATGCGTCACGATGGCACGCGTACAGCGACAGGACTAAAGCGTAAATCACTTCAGAACAGCAAACCCTAGTTTCAGTAGATGTATAAAAACCCGATTTATTTTATGAAAAAGATTGCTTGTAAAAAACACAAAACCACCCCATACTGAAACTAAAGCCTTACTCTGAGGTTCCTTTTTTGCCTCGTTTTGTTGTGGCTGTCAGTGCTCTTCCTCCGTCAGTAATTACAGCAGTCGCTGTAAGGGAAGCAGCTGGCCCAGCAGCCGAGCGGCACAGAGCTGTGCTCATCTCAGGACAAATACAGGTCAAATTGATGGAGATCAAGCATGTCATAAAGTGCATTAATTGTATCTCTAATTGATTTTTAAGAATAATGGCACTAGAAATTTATGAGCAGCAAGATACTGCGAGTAGTGCACAGTGGGGTGTAAAGGTAAGACACTGAGGAAAGTTATGACCTAAGAGTACCCCTTAGAAACGCACCCATTTTCCCCCAAGAGCATGCAAGACGTGCCACCGGACACAGAAAAAGATGACAATTTAGGAACAGGAGTATTTTTCTGTATTTTTGACAGCACACAATTTCATTTTTATCAATTGTTTCTCATGAAGTTATAAATATTTCCAGTGGGTAACTAAAGAATGTCTATCACCAAAGAAAAATTACATAGTTGTCATTCGGGAAGGAAAAACCAGAATGGAAGTATATCTTTGAAAACAAAACACAGACCCTCTCTGTGACAAATATGTTTTTTCTCACATTGAATTTGCCATATAGACACCATCTCTGAGAAATCCTGACCTTTCAAATAATCTTCCAAAGAGGAAAAGTAAATGGCTGTAAAAAATCAAAACAAAACAAAAAAAACCCAAACCAAAAAAGCCCCACATGTTGAGACAAGAGCCCTATTCTTTTATTTCTGCTTTTTGTTATTGACTGCTGCTTCTCTATTTATGTAGCACCTTTGATCATGAAAAAAGCTTGACACATACCGCTCCTGAAACTGATTTTCCCTTTCCAACCAAAGATCACAGCAAGTTAATGTTTATATTTAGAAAAAGAATAAATACACACAAATGTTGCTGATGGGCAAGTTTCCTCCTGAGAAATAAACATCCCCCTTTTTTGCACGCGAGTGAAGAAATTCACACAGTTGATGTGTAAGTTACCTGTTGTGCTTACTAGCTCTCTAATACAAGAGCAGTTCCACAGTTTAAGGGTATAAAGATGTACCTGTATCTTTAATGTACATCTTTAAAGATTGTACGTTGTGGTAAATACCACAAAGTATTTGTATTCTGCAAAATGCAATCGTTTTACAAATTGCAAGTTTCAATGGCAATTTTCAAAGGAAATTTCAAATAAGTCCTGAAGGATATCTGCTCTATAGAATAGTTAAAAAAATAATCAAACACATTATAGAAAAAAAAAAAGAAAAACCTTTCCTCTTTTGCCCTACAGTCTATGCACACAGCTGGGCTCACATCCACAAAAATCCCAAGGAACTGCAAAGAGAGCAGCGATGTGCACACCCTTCCTCTTTGTTTTATCATACAGCGAAGCATGTATGGCGAAGGCACAAAGATACATTCTGCTCAAGCCATATACAACCTTCAGCTGCTCCCATGCGGATTTTACTCCCTGTTACCCCGGGGGGTAAGTGCGGCCACGGCCGGCGTACCGCGCTGTACTGAACCGCCTTTGCTCCCCACGAGCCAGCGCCGGCCGCCTCCAAGAGTTGCCCCACACACCTCCCAACTTGCTCCGTAGTTTTGAGCTCGAGTCAGAACTGGCCACATCATGGTGGCTTATGTTTACTTTGGTTTTGGCATTAAGAGAAGGAGCTCGTTTGCCCCATCGAGCAGCAGCTCTGCTTTAGAGCGGGAGCAGGAAGGCATCGCCTCCTCCACCCCTCCAGTCCCAGCGGGACGTTTCCATGTGCTCCTGTTGCTTGGAGGAAGCTCCAGTCCCCGCTCCACTCTACTCCAGTGGAAAATTCACATCTAATCTTGTGTACATCCTTCTTTTACATCACATTTGTTCTACTGCCTGTACGTAACCAGTATACTTATGAAAGGAAAGATACGATGTGGGCTATTAAAGGATCCTTCGGTGACATCCACTGCCATCTTTCATAACTGCAAGGGACGAAAAGAGCAGCAGCGGCAGAAGTAATGTTAAAATAATTTCTTCCTCCTTCATAAAAAGGAGAGCAAATGTATACATACTACTTAGATGTGTTTACCTTCATGCTTTAGTTTGTAACTTACATAAACATTTTTGTATTAGCCTGTATAGCCCCTAGTTACAGACTTCAGACCTGTTACTATCACCTCGACACCAGAACGTTTGGGAGCACTTAAAGTATGCAAAAATTCATTGTCAGGGACTGACTCGTGACAGTATCAGCATCTTATATTGATTCTTAAAAAGGTCTTAGTCATTAAAATTTTTATCTAGAATATTACACTACTTTTTCCTCCCACGTAGAAGCTAGCAATATTTTTATCACTTCACAGTAAGGTGATAACTTCAGTGTCAAGAGCTGAAATGACATATCAAGTCGTTCCAGAGCAAGCGATTCTTACCTTGCTTAATTTGTCCTTGGGCTACATGACTTGACATCGAAGGGGGTGCCTTCACTTTTGACATCTCGGGAGTGCCTGGCCTAGGTGGCCTAAACACAAGATATACATGAAGGAGGAGAAAAAAAAGAAGAGAGATTATTTGCTAAAGATACTGTGACTAAACAAACTTTGAAAAGCAACCCTATAAAAACCAGTCAGTTTGACAGAAGGGGAAAAAACCAAGTCTCTCATTTACAATTCCTAGGTAAGCTTATTTTTTGGCGATAGAAAGTTCTTCTGTATGTTTTGATTTATGTAGAATTTGACCTACTCATTACAAAAACTCTTTAAAAACAACAAGCACTAAAAAGTAGGACAAAAACGGCCTCTCAGACCCACCAGTGCATATATTAATACAACTCCATGTTCTATTACCATTGCAAGTTACGTAGCTCCATTCAAAGCAATGTAGTTATCTTGGCATAAAAATCTACCGCATTCAAGAAAGAAGAAATACACTCAGTTCTGTCTAGGTACCAAAGGTTTTCACAGCCATTTAATACAGCAAACCCCACAGTAAAATTAAACAAAATAAAATACTGTGCTAAAATAGAGACTCTGAAAGAAAGTTATCACAAGTCCAAGTGAATATCTGCCGTACCTGGTCGGACCTTTCTTCATGTGGTCCCCGATGAAAGTTGCATTGGTCATACTCATCAGCGTGTTGGCCAGCGAGATAACAGAGAGGAGATGCTGAGTGGTGACGGCACGCGATACGCCGTACGTCCCCTTCCCCAGCCCTTCTGTGATGGACATTTTCCTTCCTAGCTCCACGCTGTCATACGGTGGTTTGCCTACAGGCTGATTATAGCCAGGAAGCATCAGAGACATGTGGCCTCCTCTAGACAGGAGGCCGAAGGACACCGAACAGTGTGGCTTAAGCATCCCAAGACGATCAAGGCAAAGCTCATCTAGAACAGAATTCAGGCCCCAGGCATGAAGACAGGACATAAAAAGCTTTGCTGTATCCATGGTGAGATTATATTCTAATAAAGTTAACGGTTTAGATTTGCTAGAGTGATATTCTGGGTCACCGTCTTCTCTTCTCTGTCTTATCGATTCTTCATCCTCATCATCATCATCAAGAAGATGCTCTTTTATGTTCTCTTTGATTGTTTCCTTGACCTGCTGGAAGAGGACAGCTGCTCGTTTACCAGTCAAAAAGGACCCTCCTTTGTCAGACCCGCCAGAGGCTTTCTGCAAATTCTCTGGAGAAACGAGTGCGGTGTTGGGTCTGGAGGCCTCCTCGGTCAGCAGCTGAATAATCAGGGCTTCTACGTCAAAGAAGAGCACATGTATATCTGGATCTGTTAAGTTAGTCTTTATAGCTTGAACCATCAGGGAGTTATGTGAATATTTAGGTAAATTCCCCTGAAAAAAAAAGAAAAAAAGAAAAAAATTGAAATTTTAATTGGATTACTTTCTTAACACTTTTCACAAAGTTAATTCACAAATTAAGGAAGCTGTGGATGATCAGAGTTTGAAAACTCACACGGGTCTAAAACATGTTATGACAAACATTATGAAAATATCAGTGAAGAATTTCACTGCGCTTTTCACAATGTCAGGAATTTCAGACCTGTGATCAAGTGTTACACCCCTAAAATTCAGAAGTTTCACTTACAGAAGTTTATCAGATAAATAGAGCTCTCTAGATAAGACAGAACTTCACATTTTTTTCTCATTAATTCTAAAAGATAGGAACAATAAAATTTCAATATTTTGTTATTAAACTTAAAACACATTAAATATTTCATATTTGGATACTGAAGTATAGCATCAATTCATACTATTAGAAAATAAGCTACTAATAAATTTGTCCAGATATGCAATTAGTGTGTCACTTGTTGTTCCCTCCACTACTTAAGTCTACCTTCTTCCTCCTTCCCTTCCTCCCAAGGGCTAGGGCAGAAAATGAAAATGCTATGGGATAAAAGCTGAAAAAAGTCAGAAAAGGAAATCAGAGGAAAGAACATTAACATAAGTTTACGTATTGTGAGAATTTTCTTCTCTCCGTAACCAATACGAAATTATGCTCAAGTACTCAGTTTCCTCAAACAAGCAAGAAAGAGAATCTTAACAGAAATAAACACTGTTCAAGTGTAAGTAAAATATTATTTCTGCTCTTTTACAATTTAAGAGCCTGGAAGACAGAAGGTTGAACACCGGTGTTTGATGCACAGAATGACAGAGTCAGAGCAAGACAGACCCGGAGGAGCAGCAGTCGCTAGGTTCGGTGACGAAGCAGCGCTCCCGACGCTCGTCTCGGCTGCTGCAGAAGTCAAACCCCGTGCTCAGCCGAGAGCTCGGTCCCGGGGAGCACACAGCCCTGTCACCCTACACAAGCCTAAGAGGGGCTGCAGCAGAAATGGTACTTTTTCCACAACTGATAGAAGCTGAAGGTTTGTTCAGAAAACATTGACCTTTCCTGAAGTAGGATTAACCCAGAAGTTCTTAATATATCACCAACAAAAGCAATAGACCAAGGCTCCTATGTCGTTTCTCATCTATAACTCAACAGCCTTAACGTTAATAAAACTCCTTCAGTTTGGTCGTCTCTAAAATTTCCATTCTGTTGTCTTTTTTAAACCACAAAAGCACATTTTACAGCAGGAGAGTTATTTAGCAATTAACAAGGTGTGCAGTTTTTACATATACACTGTATATATATTTACAAATAGGTATGCATATATATACACACACTATAAATATATACAGACTACACAAATATATATAAAGATATATAAAGTGTATCATGTAAAAATTTGAACATTCTGTATATATACACTAACTTGTAATAGGTTTTTACCCTATTCTATATACATCCTGATGCATTGCTTCCTTCGTTCACTGACATGAAGCAACGTGCACATCTTACGAAGCCTTACATACCCTGGGCCATAGGAATGGTCACCACTGAAAATCTGCTGAGCTGCAAAACTACATTATTTCTGCCAACACCCATTATCTTGCATTTTTCAACCCTTTTCATTCTACTTCTGAACACTAACAAATGTACTTATCACTATGAATCACAGAAATAAATGTATATTCTACTTAACATCTTATAATTGGACATGCATGTGTACCATTTATTTTCTCTCAAGGACTTTTTTCAAGACAGTGAGCATTGCTAGCCCTACAACTACTTGGCTGCTTTAAGTTTTGTGCAAGTTTCATAGCATGTGTTTGAAAACTGAAGTAATTTTTATATATTCCTTTTCCATTATAGCTGTTGGCATGAAAGAATATAACATCCACCACATCACGTTCAATTATCGTCCCAGTGTATGAACCTGGCTTTGAAATCAGCATGTTATTTTAATTCTCCAGGTTCTCGTTCACACAGATTTGTCTCACATAAAGCAATCTGCTTGTTCTGTGGCTACTAGTTCCCGTATATCCCTGAAGAGTGCAAGATTGCTTCTTACAGGAAAAGTCTTCAGAGGAAAAACGGACCTCTCCCAAATCTGCCACTGGCTTTACATCAGGAACCGCTCGGCGCAGAGGCAGCTCTGGCACCCTGACCTGCCGTCAAGAGCAGCCGGTGATCCAGCCACAGCTTCTCCGCAACCCACTTCGAGTGCCGCTTTGGAGCAACCCAGGGATCACCTCTCCCCTTGACTCTTCGCAGCAAGAGGCCCAGGGGCAAAAATGGAGTAAGAAACTGCTCCTTTAATCCTGTCTAAGCATAATACGCACAAAGTGTATTTATCCAAAGGAATCCACTATGTTACTCTTATTTGATATTGTAATCTTCATTTTTCTATCACACCAATACTCTAATTTGCAGACTCTTAAATTAAGGCTGCTAATATTTCGCCTACTTAGAATGAATACCCACGTATATTTTACTGTACAGTGTTGAAGTGGAGAAGAGCAAGTACAATTACTGGTTTGCTTGTGGCACCCACTAGTTCTTGCTCACTTTCAGAGGATGATTCTCAACAAATACGCATAAATATTTTACATTATTCCAATGCACTCGTGTTGTAACAAACCAACCAACCAGACACCAAAGGCATGCACAAATAGAGAGCAATATTCAAAACATACCAAGACTCCCCAACAATGAAATGCAGACTGGCAAAATCTTCAATACCATCTGCTATTCCACTGGAATCAAATTATTTTTCATTTCTGTCTTCCCCCAAACTAAAATTCAGTTCACTTATGTATCGAAGTTAAGGCACTACCAGAAGGAAAGTTCACATTTGGTCACAGGGATTATGAAAGAAAAATTAAACAGAGACCACTCTCCTCTCTCCTCACTCCCTGTTCTTCCCTTTCTCGGAGGAGCTGCAGCGCGGGCTGGCTCACCGCGCCAGACCAACAGCCAGGGCCTAACACAATCGGCTCCACAGCAAATAGCCAAATTCTGCTCCTTTTCCTGCAGGCAACTCCGAGAATGAATAAACTATGCTTATTAAATAAATTTGCCATGAGAAGCAAATAACAGATAATTGAAACTAGGACAGAAATAATTAAATGTCAATAAATAACAGCTGCAAATTCTGTTCTACAATGCACCGATTTATTCACATATTCCTTATTTATTTAAAAACTCTAGTTATTTTCTCAGAATGCAGTGTAGGTAACCTTTTAGGAAATGGTCTCTGGTAATGGTCACAATGGTAAAATTAAAAGGAACAGTAAATCCAAAATATTTTAGCTATCAATCATCACTGACCCCTGGTCTAGAACACATTTTGCTGTGCTATGTATCACGCCTCTGTAGGCAGCAACACCTTCACTAGACACAAGGAACCTGCAGATAACACACGCACATTCGCACAGCACGTACAAGCGCAACGTTCACACTTACGTACGGGAACAGTTGCGCTGGAGGCAGCAGGAACAGCAGCACAGTCTGAGCACATATATATTTGTAGAAACACGATGGTGGTGTTCTAAGGAATGGTCTCTGTAAGTGACATTTCTTTTCCAAACAGAATATATCAGAAAATAAGTAAATAAACGGCAAAAGCCAAGCCAGCGGGAGCAGAGCTCTGCTGCTCTCTGCTGGGCACAGCCCAGGCTGCCAGAGCCTCAGCCGCTGCAGTAGTGACAAGGAAAAGGAAAGCGAAAATACAAGCTCTTCTTGTTTGAACTCGCATAACATTTTTGAATGGCATTGACAGACCAAACAAATTTAATAACTGTTTACTCTGACAGGTCTGCGTTAGGAAAAAAGCAACGATGAATGGTAGAGTACTGGAATCGTCAATAAGAGCAGATGTAAGGGACACAACCACAGAATCGCGAAGGCTGGCGATCCTCTAACCCACCCCCTGCTCCGAGCAGGCTCCACCAGAGCAAGCTGCTCAGGGCAAGGAAAGCCTCCTGCCCACTTCTCCAATACGTGACTCTAGGGATACTCTTCCCAGTTTCCTTCAAGATAATTTTGCACTTCCTTCTATTAATCTTTAGCAGAAAGATAAAAATGTAAAAGTCAGGGGTCATGTTATTTCTGTGACCAAGTTCCTAAAACCCTCACAAGGTCAGGACTTACCTTTTCTCCGTATTTGGCCAAAACAGAAATCCATGATGCAAAGCCCAAGCGAAAGCTCTCCTCGGACAGCTTGCGCTGCCACGCTCCTGAGCCCACCAGCTAGACTACCATCGATAGCTAAGCCTGCATCTAAAACTCACCGCTTGCCTTTTTGTTCCATGTCTGCCACCTCTGCAGTGTGACGCTGTTAGCCGCCGGTTTGTTTTCAAAACGGTCAGTCCAAATCCATCAGACTGAATAATAACTAGGCACATTAACATCAACAGGATATTCAGAACTAACTCTTGTACCATTCTATCCTCCACACTGAAGTTCCTTAAAATTTTTTGAGCTGTACCTAGCACTTCTTGGGATACAGGCCATATTGTACTCTATTTGCTCTTCAGAACAATAAAATTAATGCTAAAATGTAAAAATTACTCTTTATACAATTTGAAATCCAAGTTATTTCTTATTGCGAGATATCAATTCAGAAAAAGAGCTCATTACTAGTTGTTAAAAAAAAGAAACTTCCCCACATCTCAAAACATTTAAGGTGCTTCCAGCTTACGCAATAATAACCAGGATAGAGAAAAATCACCTCTGACTCCAGAGACCAGTATGGGGGCTCACCGTCCAGCTACGGCTCCAACGCCCGCGCAACCCTTACCATTCGGACATTAGCAGGAAGGTCTGCTTCGCAGGGTGCTTAACACGAGCATCCACTTATTGCTCAGACAGGTAAGTAGCCCGTTGGGCTCAGTAACATCCATACAAATTGTAAAGTTGTGTTTCTAAATGAACACACGTAAACACGCAGTGGCTCACGCGCCCTCTCTATTCATAGACATATAGCACTACGGTTAATGAATGCTTTTAACAAGTTACAACAGACAGTTCATTTGAATTCATCACTTAAATCATAATTGAAAAAGTCCTTAAACATTAAGCATTGAAATATTTAAGAATCAACTAAGCCCATTAATATCTTCTAGCATTAAACACTTAAAATATTTCTCAAACTGTAACTACTTTTCAGCATTTAAGTTACTTTGGCTCCATCTATTTGTACATATATTTTAGTAAAACTTTTTCTGAACTGTCACGTAGCAACAATTACCAAAAAAAATAAGATCAAGCTCTAGCTCCACCTTTAGCAAGATCTGCAAGAATCAGAATCACAGAGTGGTTTGGGTTGGAAGGGACCTTTCAAGGCCATCCAGTCCAACCCCCTGCCATGGGCAGGGACATCCCCAACTAGATCAGGTTTCCCAGAGCCCCGTCCAGCCTGACCTGGAATGTTTCCAGGGATGGGGCATCTCCCACCTCTCTGGGCAACCTGTGCCAGGGCCTCACCACCCTCATCGTAAAAAACTTCTTCCTTATGTCTAGTCTGAATCTTCCCTCCTTCAGTTTAAAACTATCACCCCTTGTCCTATCGCAGCAGGAACATATAAAGCATGTCTAATATGGGGGGGAAGAGGGAAAACAGATTAATGCTGATTCCATTCCTCAAAGTTAGCACAAAATGAGAAGGGGGAGATTTGCTTCTGATGGATACGGATCACAGGCTGGCTCCTTGTCTACCCATCAATACTATAAATTAACAGAACATATACAATTGAGCAGATATTCTAGGTTCTATGAAATGCTGCTAAATCCAGATTTTAAATGAACTCAATCTGAAAAAAACCAACCAGTAGAAAGCACACTGAAGTGGGAGGTAGCATCATGAACAGAAACATAAATCAGGGAACAACATCTAGAGAGATAGGGAAGGGACTGTTCTGGTTGATACTAAAAACATATTACTAACTATCTAGAAAGAGATAAATGTATTTGGTGCATAACCTCTGTTCTTACCGAACCTAGAGAAAGAGACAGTGAAAGCAGCACAGACTTATAGACAGCAAAGAGGAAGTTTAAAAGCATTGGACTCCAGCAAGGAAAACCACTACCACCAAGAGCACAAAACAGAAAAACCATAAGTGAAATGTGTTTTTAAAATGTAACTCTGGATAACACCACCTGCATTAGAAACTGCACAATGACGTTGAAGATGACTGACACTTTTTGTTCCAGGAAAGTGAACTCCTAGGACTGACCCAAGGCCAGGTAAAGCTAGTTTAGGTCTTTCTATTGAAGTTTCAGAGGGCTATGGATAAGACCCATTCAGTTACAACAACGAAGACCTCCCATATTTTATTCAAGCGTTTCAGGTACTGCATTAAAACCAGACAAACACACAGAGCTGACCTTGTCGGACGCCTCGGAAGCAAGCAGGTTAGTGGCGAGAGTCTGCAGCTTCTGATGCGCCACGTTTTTCAGAGCAGCCAGGCTACGCCTGGTCATGGCCTGCTTCAGGTTGACGGCGGGGTGGCTCAGGGAGTCCACGGCCGCCGGGACTGCCTCATCGCAGGCATTCAGGATCTCCACTGCCGTTATTCCCATCACACACCTGTCCAGCGCACCTGCAAGGGTTTTGAAAAGCATGAGGTTAAGCAGAAACAATTCAGAACATCCAGAATACCACAACAATGGGCGATAATAATTCACACCACGGGACGCAACGCATAAAACTTTCCGTTGTGTTAATGGCTGTTTTTAGAACTCATATTCCCAAAGGAATGGAATCTTCCTAAATTTCCATGAAGCTGAAGTGTGTAAAGAAAAACCACATTAACAAAAATCAAGACAAGATTAACACACCCACAACATGATTCTGTACTGACCAGAGTGATGACTGCAGCTGCCCAACGTATTTAGGGGAAGGTTGTTTTCAATCATTTTTAATTCCCTCTCTCACCCAACTACCTGTGTGGATTAAATTTTCCACAATGGCTTTTCAGGTTCCTCTTTGCTTCCTAGAGCTTCAATAAAAACCAATTCTCATTCTAGTTCCTAAGCTGAAAATAATATTCAGACATTATTGCAGGTTTGTGGTTTTCTTTCTTAAGTGAGTTAAGGAGTTAAAAGGTAATTACATACTGCATATATTTTGATGCATTTTTTCCTCACTTTCTCCCTTTCAAATATCACAGCATTTTCTACAACAAAGCTATTTTTATTTTATGCCTTATTGCCCATTCTGTTACAGCTCATTTTTAGTTTCTTCTAAACCAAGCTTTTGTCCCTTTTTTAAAAAACAAAAAACAACACACACCAAACAATACAAAAAAACAGACAAACACTTTCTTCACTCTGCAGATGAAGAAACTATTGTAGATGCAAGGTGCTGCACTTCTACACCAAGCTTTCAAGAAAATTGCTGAGGAAGCACGGACACTAAACTGAGAGGACAGTACAGGTGCAGCCAAAATTTTAACTAGTCTCTCTAAAGATAACTCAGAAAACACGTAGGGGGAAGATAGCCGCAGCAAGCTATGCTTCTCCAAAACTAAGTGAGTTATTCCAAATATTAAGATATTTATTTAACAAGGGCTTACATAATCTACGAATTTTGGGACTATGTGGAGTCTTAAATTACCAAATATAAACGTGTGAAAAAAATTTTAACTCTTCTCTCAGATGCAACTTATACAGAACAATAACTACTTATTATTTAAAAAAAAATGTTTAATCAATGTCTTTGAATTTAACCTTACCAGTATCCATTTGCCAGACGTACACAGACCCATCTGAACATCCTACCACCAGATAGTCATCAGAAGGCCTCCATTTTATTACTTGAATAGGGAAAAGGTGACGGGATGCCAGCATGATGCACTTTTTCTCCCGCAGACTCAGAAGACCTACTGAGTGATCACTGGCAACAGAGCAAATACAGTGCTGGACTCTTGCCTAATAAAAGGGGAAAAAAAGAAAAAATAGAAGATATTAATCATAATGCAGTTTGCATTTAATAATATCTTCTTCACTGGACCAAGGATCGTGATCAACAACCTAATTTAGAAACAAACCACAGGCGCGTAAGTCCATGGCTAAATTCACTGAGGTCAGCAGAAACAGAATTTCATTTGCAGAAATTCTCTTGAATCCAACCTCTTGCATATCATGAAGAGCAAACAGGTACTAGAACCCATTTTGTTGAGCAAAAAAGAGAAACCACAGTTTTCAAGTAAATCAATGTCATTTTGTTCATTAAGTTCTACCTACTGATCCAAGTTAGGAAAGACAAAACTGCCTTTAAGCCTACGGGCTAACTGGTGGGGAACGCTTGCCCATCACCTTCACACACACCTTCAAGGGAAAGGCTGCTTCCGCCTCGTGGAAATCCCCTCCCACTGCTGATGCTGTATATCCTAAAACGCCAAGCATTTCCTTAGCTAGCTAGGTTTTAATATCCATTTTTTTCCACTATTTTTAATCCTTTATGTAGCTAAAACCTGATGTGAACAAAACCAAGATTAACAGAACAAATAAACTCTTTAAGTGTCTGCAAGAGTTATACATTGGGTCGGTGCTAAATCTTGAGTATTTCACATTACATCCACGTTCTCAAGGAGGATTTGAGGAGCTGCACCATTTATGGAAAGCGTGAGACAGGTTATCAGACATATTATGTAAAACTTACACTACAGTTTTCTGGTGGAACTAGCAGCTGTGTAATTTCTCCACCATGTACACAGAAGATATGTTTCATCTCTCCAGAAAATATATCCCATATGATGACTGAGAAATCCACACCACCTGAGATCAAATACCTTTGATCATAACGAGAAGAAACCTGATGAGGATACAGTAAACATGTAATTTTGTTTCGATGGCCTCGGAGAGTCCGGTGAGGTGGCCAACCTGAGGGATGGGGTAAGGGGTGAAACGGGAGAATAAAAAAAAAAAAAAAAAGAGAAAAAATGTAATTCAATAGAACAGTTAACAATCCAAAACACTGTTCCTGATTAAAAAAAAAATACACAGACATACTGCAATTTTTGACAGAAGTTCTTATAGAATTAGCACTGTCTTTTTTTTTTTAAAATGTTCATAATTTTTTCTACTGAACACGGACTGAATGATTCCTTTGGTCTTGCTGTACAATCTCACTTTAAAGTAATTCAGCTGTCTTAGAACAGCCTCCTCCTCCAAAAACATAACAGAAAAAAATTAAAAAGGCCACAAAGATGGGAAAAAATAAATTCCCTTTCCCGTCAAACATGACTTTATC
The DNA here is from genome assembly GCA_009819775.1 of Phoenicopterus ruber ruber. Taxonomy (NCBI): domain Eukaryota; kingdom Metazoa; phylum Chordata; class Aves; order Phoenicopteriformes; family Phoenicopteridae; genus Phoenicopterus; species Phoenicopterus ruber. The sequence goes on from CM020246.1 coordinate 994,864, forward strand.
CAAGATTATAACGAAAAGGCCCAGTACCAGGAAAACTGCTTCATCTTACTCTGCCCTGGCCACAACAGTGGCACACAAGTCTGCAGTGCTACGCATCGGGCGCTTGTGCAGAACAGGTTAATGACATTAAATTTAAATTTACAAAGGAAAATAATTTTTGTGAACACGGAGCAAGAATGGCGAGTCTTCTGTCTGCTGAGATCACACACATAAGTCATTCTCATTCTGGCCTTTTAACTAAACTACTGCAAAAGACACTGAGAAAAACTGTCTTTTTAGATGGCAAATTTGACAAAAAAGGGTCCAGTAAATTAAGTACCAGAATCAAGTATTTTATGCAATACCTGCGTGATATAGTTGAACTTTTTTCCTCTAAGCGATCATGCTTTCTAGCAAGCACAGCAAACCTTACAGAGAATACACACAGGCACTTCTGTATTTTTATGGGGGAAAGAATTACCAATGCTTATTTGCAGAATAATGTATCAACGTTGAAGCAATCCAACTTCGTATTAAGAAAAAAAATCATTTTTGTATAAAGTTATATAAAGTAAACCAGTTATATAAAGGAAACCTTACAACCAACAGCCTTGTATGTAACTGACAAGCTCATACCTATATTTACAGAAAAATATTTACATGTCTTTTCCATTTAGCAGCATTGGTAAAAATCAACCCAAATATTTGTTCTCCAACTATGATCACAAAAGTATTAAAATAACATTATCTGGAACCAAAATATACAACAGTAGACCAACACATAACACCGAACTAACTACATGACACACAAAGAGGAATTCTCTTTGGGACGGGTTATTTTCCCAAGACGATCTTCACGGGCACACCAATACCCCAGCGGAACGCAGTGCCCTGAACCATTCCGGAAGGGAGACAGGAGATGTCCCCTGTCATATTGTTGCTACCACATCTCAAAAACCCAGGAGAAATATCCAAGGCTTTCCAGGGAAGGGACTCCTCCCAAAATTGATGCAAGCTGGCCACAGCCAATTTATTACTTAGGTTTCTCATTATGTAATATCAGAATTGTTAAGAAAACAGTTATACGATTATCTACCTGTAAAATGACTTAACGCTCACTTCGTGAAACTATTTCTTACTTCAGTGTATCTCGTGAGTGAGGCGCACACCGCAATCCAACCGTGCTTTTCAGAAGCTTATTTGCGTACCTCTCCTAAGCATATGCTCCCCCTGCAGCAGCTGAACTATCGCGGTTTGCGTGGCTGGCACGATAACGATGCTTCCATCTTCACGACCACAAACCAAACGCCCGTGTGCTGGGATATACACACTGGCTGTAACTTTAAGTGGTTCATTGATGTTTGGTATTAAGCTTAGTTGGTCTATAATCCCGGCAGGGCGAGGAGTAAGTTTATCAAAAGCTTCCTGGAGGGATACTGAAGTTGTTGTTTGCAGTCCTGTTTAAAAAAGAAAAAAGGAAGGGGTGAGGTGGGAGGAGGGTTTTAAAAACAAAACAAAAAGAAACCACAACAAGAAAAAAACCAAAACACCCCAACACAACCACCAAGAATGGAAATTCGGAATGCTTTTCTCAGAAGATCTTGAAGTTTAAATACACCATGTTACAACACTCCGAATAAAGTAACAGGTACATACTGGAGATTAATTTACTGACTACGTGAGTGAAGCTGCAGCCACACATGGAAACACCAGATGCGAGAACTGGAAAAGTGCATGATGTAAGCTACAAGAGGAAGTTGCATGGGCAGAGAGCAAGGACCACAGCTAGTCTTTGGAAAAAAGCAGTTAAAACTTAATACGTGAAAAATACTGAAAGTAAATTAAGATTTTGATTATAAATGAAAAATTAAGTTACTATAACTCTCACAAGAAGCTAACAATTAAAAAAAAAATAACTTCCTGGGTTTGTAGGAGAAGCAGCAGTGCTTTATCCAGCAACAAAGCACATAACAAAACCCAGAGATGCCCGTTAAAAGACTCGGCGACAAGACTGTTAATTAGGTATACCTTTTGCACTGTCCTGGTGTTCAAGAGTATCAGGCACACTCCAAATACACAGTCTCCCCGAAGAGTCTCCTTGGATTAACAGCTTATAGGAAAACTCCCTATGTCCATAGAAGAATCGAGTAACTGGAGGACATATTAGTAGCTGTTAAAAAAAAATAAATGAACAACTTCAGAACACATGCAAACCATGTGCTAACCTCAAAATTTACTTTCCCCACATAATCCACTGTACCTTTTTAAAAGCAGGACAAAAGCTAGCTACTTTCTGCTTTCTCTCTCTTACAGGAGACAGAATAAATACAGCAATATGAATCAGAAGAAACCGTGGTTAGCTACAAAAGTCCCAGGGTTAGGGGAGAGGAAAAAAGATTTTTACACATATTTGGTTTTGTTCTAAATATATTCATATTTAGAGGATTTTATATATGTGTGTGTGTGCATGTGTGTCTTCTAAAATTGTTAACATTCTAACCGTAATGGTGAGCTGAAGATACACTACTCAGTAAGGAACATGGTCCACAACAGAAGCAAGGAAGTTTTAATGTTGATTGACAACATAAAGAAAAAAAATCAAATATATAAATGTTTCAGTGTCCAAATTTGGCAACAGATTAAATGGTTAAGATAAAAAAAGGATTCCTACACTAGCCTTGTAATAACAGCATTTGTAAATCACAGTTACTTATACCTAGTAGTATAGGCATGAATACTAGATGTATCACACAGCAGTCTTAGAACAGCAGACACAGTTCACTGTACAATACAAAAACGAGGTACAGCTCAAAGAGGACTGTGGCCCACAAAATTGGATCATCTTTACTTTGCAAGGATTTAAGCTTTCAAATTCAAAGTTGTGATTCTAAAAGCTCTTGCTCAGTGATCGCCTAATCACCATGCACATCACAGCTTGATTTCTAACTCTCCAGGCACTGATGAACGATAAACTGTTAGTATACAGGTACTGAAGATCACTTCACCAGAGACTAACCCCTGCATTTATTTGAAAACCAACAAGAACCAAACCAAACAGCAGGGAAATTGCATCTGTCTACTTTCTCTAGGAAAAGAAGAAATCCTAAAGGTCTACATTGAAAGAGAAGAACTGGTCATGATGTATGCATGTTTCAACTCCCTAAAAGAGTCTCTCTAATGCAGTCCATAAAAGAAACCTCAAAGAAATATATTTTACCTGTTTATCTGCTCTGTCCAACACACTGTACAATAAAGGTGGAATCAAATTTTCTACTGCTTTCCCCACATCTCTGCGAAATGAATCACTAGCTGGTAGACAGCTGGGTTTAAGAACAAAGAGAAAGGAGTAAGATTCCTTATGTTACTAGAGAGTGATTACTACATCACTAGCTAACTAAACAATACTAAGCAAAAGCAACCCCCAAGCCCTTAAACATTACATTTTTCAATGGTTAATACAGTGTATAGCAGATGATTACTCTAATTTTAATGTACAGGGTACGCTTTGTCAATTAATAGCTGCTCCAAATGTGTCCAGCTCAGTTCCCCCACACACTCAGAACTGAAGGAAAAAACAATGAAGGAAGCCTGGCTTTAGGTCTGCTTCGGACTTCGACAGACCTGGCCTCAGACTCCGGACCAAAACACACCAAACCCAAGACTCCTCCGACAGATGGCCAGATAGATCTGCTCGCGTCCTTGTGCTCTCATCACATAAGAGGGTGAGAAAGGAGTTCTCGCCCGATTTATGTGAGAATATTCAAGGATCTCCAAGATAAAACGGTATCTCTACCCAGAACGGAGAGATGTTTGCATGTCACGAATATGTCGGAAGAAAACTAGAAGAGTTTTTTATTTTACTTTTGTCATTCTACATTTATGTAACCTTTGATAGCTAATTTTAAATTCATTTTATATTTTCACATTCATGTGCACAAACACAGCTGTTCATGCCTTCCCTCAGTGGGCTGAAAGAGAACTCTGCTACAATACAATCATCATTTACATTCTATTCTATATAGAAAAATCTTATTTCTTCCTTATTTGGACCTCGTTAAGGAAATATTTAAATTATATTTTAACTTATGACAGTTGTTCAACAGCGAAATGCACCTCTTCCCATCACACAGCTCCATTAGGAGGTGACAAAGAGTTAGTATCATATCAGAAAATAGTGACACAATCTTGGTTGAGGCAAGTTAATTACTGAGCATTGCTTCAACATGGTACCTTTAGGAGACACACTTTAAAATATGCTCATGGAATACTAGTTTCTGCAACATCCACATGATTTTGTAACAAAATAAAAGCCAAAGACACTCAATATTTCTTCAAAGCTGCTCATGTTTTTATCTCAAAAATAACTAAATGGAGTACGTCATTGCTCACTACCTGGCTGGTAATTTATATATGAAACTTTGTCCATCTTCCGTCCATACAATCACTTTATCAGCTGACACAAAGTCGCCACCAGTCCAGGTCTGATCGTTTTCACTAGGGACTGAGCATAAGAGGGAATAATCTCCAGCATCAAAAACCTGAAAAGAAACAGAAAAGCCTGTTGTCATTAACCAATTAACGATTAAAATGCCCAGAGAGCCGCTAATTTTCGTTTCAGTATAGCCACATTACAAGGACTTAGAGCATCTTGATCTCAATGTCTTACTGGCAATTTAATTAAATCAGCTTCTAGAGTGAAAAGCGGCCAGGCGGTGTTCAGCCAGCTTTCCTTACCCTCCAGTACTTGGAACACACTACCAACAGCGACCGCTGGGTAAACGCGCAGAAAGAAATGCTTTGACAGTTTTGGCAATAAATAGGTTTTGACTCCTCTTCAAATACTGGTGTTGTATCCTAAAAAACAAAGAAAACCAACATTAAATTAACTGCATGTTATTTCAAATTATAAATCTGCAATTAAATAGAGCCATATTACCTTCTGTAATAACAACATCTTGAAAAAAGGCATTTCTTGGTGGTTTTAAATTTGCTCAAGTCATGAGCTTGTTTCTGTAAATTTTAGCTGAAATAAACACTTGTGTTTTATTTTGATACTCCTATGGTAATATCATATGTTGAATACCAACTTTCCTGTGATGAAGAGTCAAGCCTGCAGACTCTGTCACAAGTACAAGATCAGCACATATGCCGAAGAGCAGAACTAAAGAAGTGATAGGTAAGAAGTTGGCTTGCAGAGACAGACAAAAATGACACCAGCAGGAGGTTATCACTTTTATTTAGAGAGCACGTGTATTTGCCAAAATTGGGTGCAAGTACCGACCAGCACGCCAGCAGAGCCGGAGAGCTGAACTGCTGAATACACGAGCCTGTTCCCTTCCTCACGTCGACTAGCCTGGTCATGTCTCCAAGTTTTCAGCTGCAGACTGACCCTTGGCCAGAGGTGAAGATGCAGTCACTGCTGACCACGTTGTTCTGGGGTTCAATCTAGCGCTATCTAATAGCACGGGATCCAAACCATTTGGCCGAACCCCCTCCACTGAGTATCAGGCTGGTCTATCACATCGGTGCTGGACCTTGATTAATCTGGGCCCACCTCAAAGCCACACTTTCTCTTCTGGTTGTATTGAGGGTGGTCACTGCTAACCTGTCCAGATCCAGAACACACGCGACCGAGCTCCCAAGCTAGTCCACACTTGGATTAGTGAAGATTGTCCATCTTCACTCTGACTTGGTATACCTTGAAGGAAGGAGGGACAGCCATTCCATTCATCATCTGAAGAGTTTGGCTTGCAGTTATAAAATCCTGGCTGCAACGATAGAAGGCTGCAGATACCCTGCTGTGGGTATGAACGGGAGACTTACAGAATGACCTGTCTGCAAAGCCACTCACTCTAACCAATTTCACAGGGCTCTTCGCTTTCATAAAAAAACCACCTTATCGAGACAGGGCAGAGAAAACCAGGATAGCCAGGCAATTAAGGCAGAAGCAGGGACTCAAATGTCCTAGATCACAGCTCCCTACTTTGTTACAGATCTTTGTGGCAAGACAGTATTTTCCTGAAATATTATTTCCTCATCTTCCAGATGGGGAATAAGCATTCTGTCCTACACAGAAACCATTTAAGTGCTCAGACAGTGTGACAAGAACCAGCATCTGAAACGGAGTTTCACAGAAAACGGAGAGCAACATGCAGGTGGAAATCAGATAACAAGACAATACGCAGCTGATTTTTTTTCTTGCTCAAATTGAACTTAGGGACATGACAGAGACCATGTGATGGAAAAGGGACTATGCCGTTTCATAAGACACCAGATGGCCAACTTCTAAGGAAAAACCAAACACCTGCAGAAGTTCTTATTCTATTATTCCTCATAAGAAGATCTGCAAGAGCATGTGGTATCCTCTTTTCTCACTTAAGTCTAACAAATGCTCCAGCTGGACAGATTAGCGGTGCCTATTTAGTATCATCACTGTCAATGAATTACCTTGCATCCAGATAGTCACCTGAAACTAAGCTGATTCAGCTCATGTTTCATTCTTTCAAGGTTCCTCATATCCCAAATAGACCAGACTGTGATAAGCTCCTGTTTAGTTATGTCTTCATGTTTCTTACTTTCGTAACAGCCAATACTCTGCACTGCTCCCAGCTGCCTTTTCAAGTGTAACTGTTAAATGTGATGTTAGCTAAAACATTACTAGCTGCATGACAAGGACTTCCAGAAAATGCTTCTGGAGCAAACGTACTTTCATCAAGTTTGAAATTGTGAAACAGAAAAACTACCACCTCTGTCCCATGGTGGGGTCAAAAGCAAGGAATCCATTACACTGGTCTTCCAAGCTAATGCAAACTGTGTTGCTTTTGCATTGTAAATATTCTGGAAATAAACAAGTTCATAATTCATTTATGTATCATCAGGTTGTTCTTCCACAGCTGCTGAACATCTATAGTAAGGGGTATCTTTCACAAGAGGCTTCTGTGAATAGCTAATTTGCCAGAGGCCTATGAGACATGTAGCAAATCTCCTTTAAGACTTTTATTCGTTAGTACACAGTAAGGCAGGAACTGCCAAATAACAGAGCGAGCTATAGATAATCCCTAATAATGAACATTCCTAAAAACTGTATTCTCTGCTCAGCAGAGAGCTGTATTTTCTGCTTCAGGCATCTCCACATCACACTGCTCATCTTTCTCAAAGAAAATACTACATTTAATGAAATTTAATACTAAATAAAATTTAACATTACATTTAATAATAATAGTACTATAGTATGATATAATAAAACCATAGTGAAAAATTTTAAAAAATTAAGCATAAGAAATGCAGCTGGAGAACTTAACCTTAAAAAAATGAAGTATTGTGATAAAGTCTCTTCTGTAATGCCACCACCATATTAAGAGACACACACTTCCTATGCAGGAAGCAAGGATGAGCTTTAACTCTGCGACTTATTTCTTCTACTTGTACTATACAGAGTAAACACGTACTTATCAGCATCATCTCTTTCAACTAATGAGTACGTCTACTGCAAGCTCTTGCCTATAAAAGTTTTGCCCATGCTGAATAAGGTTATGCGCGCAGTATAGCATCCATATCAGTTCGGAAAGTTAAACATCACTGTAACAATCTTTGCTACTAAATTCCCTTTGGAACTCAAAACTCCTGTGAAATGTAGCACAAGATGACTTAACGGAAGAAAAGGACTTTTAAAGAGGGAAAAAATAAAAGAAAAATATTTGTATATTAACAAGAATATTTGTATATTAACACAAATCATTACATGGTACAAATAAAAACAGATTTGTAGAAATTGGAGATTATCCTACTCTTGATTTTGAAGTAAGTTCTCTGAGTGAAACATGAGAAAGATTAGGAGTTCTGCTGGTAACCTGAAGAATCAGCAAAGCAGAATCAAGGAAGTTGATTTTCAAATGGCAAAGAGGAAAATAACCCCTAATATCATTAGGTAGCTGGAAGAACAGAAAACAGCATTAGCAGAAGTTCTCCCTTCATCACAACAGGAAATGTCATTAATTCAGAAGCCTTTGTTTACCTGCATCCGACTAACTTCAGAGGTTATTATCCATACTTTCAGGATGCCAGTCACCGAAACTGCTACAACAGTATCCTCTGGGGAAAAACAAACATTAGGCTGATAAGTACAAGGACGTCTTCATTTTGTTGTGCACTTGTGCATATCTGAGTGCAAAAATATATTGAGAGTACCTCAACATTAAAGTTTATCAAAACATTCTTGAAGTGTTTGCTTCAAAATCAAACGTTTATTTGCAAAGTGGTATTCCAGAAGCACATATGCGTGTGTACAAACACAGATTCCATGGGTTTGTGTCTAGTCTCATTCCCATCTCTTTAATTAATACGAGGGATCAAACTAAATGGGGGGAAGAGAAGTCAGTTGTTTCCAATATCGCTATCGGACATTGTGGGTTGTCCCATCACTCTCCTCAAAGGCCGGGGTGACCCTCTCAAGAGGGGGTTTCGTGCTCACGCCCAGCTGCCTGCCCACAGCAGCCTGCGAGGACACCAAGCCTAATGGGAAGCACTCTCGCTGTACAGCTGCCCGAGCATCTCTCGGCTGCGGGTTCCCAAGGGGCTTCTCTGCAAATTACTCCATTGGAGTCATTACCTTCACAAAAACCAAAGTATATCAAGCGCTAGTCAAACTTTCTAGACATTCCTGTTTCTACCAGACAAGTCTGGTGTAAGACCAAAATCCAAGGGGTAACTTCTTGATTACAATATAAAAGCAATTACAAAAGAAGAAATAAAATTAAAGGCAGTATCAGGAAACACTTAATATCAGAGTTCACGTCCAGTTGTTCCAGCGACTTCGATGTTGTGGGGATAGCAATTGAGCTTTCCCACTCCAGAACTTTGGGAACACTGTTTACAACTGCTGTCAGCCATAACTCAAAATAAAAGTCTCTCCTTTTGTCAGGATCTTTTTCCTTAGTGTTCCCCAAACCTCTGAGGACTTACAGTCTCCCCAACAGGAAAACCTGAATGAGATACCTCTCCTCCTCAGCTGCCAGAATTTAAAGCCTAGCAAATTAACACAAACTAGCAGAGCAAAAGAGATGCATGGACAAGTATCGCATCAAACCATGTCAACTAATCCACCACCGAACACAAGCCTACTCACATACCTCTCCACTGAACTGACTGTCATCACCTTTACAAGTTCCTCCCACTACAGTCTTCAGGTTTTTTAATCCTATTGTGTACTTTAATCAGCACATTCCTTAAACACATTTCCTACAATAAGAGCTTTCAAAATGTTACGACAGCGCTTTTTATAAAGCTACTAATCACAAGAAATACTCATGGTATGTATATATCTTGGCAAGCTATACGTTGTAATTCCTGACAAGCGATGTCGATGTATACCACGCATCACACCAGTAATGCGGGTGACAGCCGCAGCATTGAGAGCGCTTGCACCCCTTCCTTTAGTCTTGTGCCAGTTTCCAGGCTGTCAGAGTGCTCTCCAGAACTCTTTCTCAATTCTCAAAGAGAAAACAAGTTATCACCCTAGTGGAATGTGCTTTTATTCAAAATCTAAAAAAAAAAAAAAAAAAAAAAAAAATCCCTCTTCCTGTAGGAAGGCTCCTTGTCCTTCAGGCTTCAGCACACGCACACACACTGAAGATGACAGAACTGAACCTTTTTACTAGGCGAGCCTGGGTCCTGCTGAGCGCACAGACACAGAGTGATTTGGCTAGATTTTACGTCCTGTTCACGAGAAAGCAGTTACATTTTAGCCAGAGCCAGAACTCCCGTTTGATGGAACAGCAACAGAGACAATACTGCATAGGTATTAACTTAGCCTCTTTTTCAGGGACTGGAAACAACTACGTATGCTTTGCTTTTCAGAAAGGTTAGTGCTTGCTGGGTGTTGCCCAAGATGACAAGAAGTAACATTCTAGTTCCTCCCCAGGTTCTTGAAAAAGCTGAAAATAGTGTTTCTGTTTCAGGGAGGCAAAGCCATAATAAGAGTAACAAAAATAATTACCTTGTGTTCTATTGGATCGAATGATAGTCATGGAGCTGATCCAGTCAGGAGATATCTTTGATAATAAAGAATAAAGAACTTCAAGGCTGGTGGCATCCACAACAAGAATTTCTGGATAATGTCCATGGCATAACAGCCTCCCTTCACGCTGAGTCCCAACCGTAAACTGATAGAACTAAATGGATATTAACAAAATACAGAAGTTTTACTCCATGCGAGACATTGACTACTTCATTTTTAATCAAACCCACAATTTCATAAGTATATTCTAATGCCCATATGCTTAAAAATTACGACTCTGCAATGACGAGGAGAGCTTTTCGCAGAGGCCCGTCTCCCCTGTTACCTGCCCAAGGCAACCCTTGCCCTGCACACCAGCTCCTGCAGCTGCCAGAAGCCCGCCTCAGCCTTCCCTGCACGGGTCGTCCTCACGCTCCCACCTCCCCTGGCAGTACTCCTCCTCTTCCTCCTTTCTTCCCAGCCTCTCTCATTAATTATGACACATTTTTTCAAATGCTGAAGCACAGCACATATCTCCAGCTCTAGGGCATTGGATGATACAGCATACACTGTTTATAAGATGCTTCAGTATGCATATAACGTCATTACCAAGCTTAAAAAGAAACAAGCCAGCCTTGTTTTGATAACTAATCTATAGTTAGCCACACTTTGCAATATAGAATAGGACCTCTGAAACATACACAAAGTACTAACCTGTATGCCAGTATGGGTACAGGCTAGCTTCGTAAACTCTATGCATCTCCCATCATTCACATCCCACAGGCACATCTCCCTAAAATGTAAAACACAGGTTAAAACTACACGGAAAACATTTCAATCTTCCAAGGGTTTAAAAATCATTTACACTGGGAGAAATGTAACCCTTTGAACCATTTGTCAGTGACTATATGAATTGTATTTAGACAAAGGAAACTCAAAAATCAACTTGAATCTCCAGTCCTTCTATCCGCATCTACACCACCTCTTCTTCCCTACAAGGTTAAGGGGAAACAAGCGACACGCCAAGGTTCATCATAAGCAATCAGTCTTAAGTAAATGCAAGCACATAACTGAGAATTTCTCACTTCTCTCACAAATGTTTCAAGTCATTACACACTTGTACTGCACGCCCTAAGCCGCCCGAAGATTAGCTTGCCTTCTCCACGTTTGTGAGGAAGAAAACAGCGTTACAGAAAAGAGAACTGCGTCAGAGGCAGCGAACGCCGCGGGTTTCTCTGGGGGCCCAGGCTGTCAGGAGGTGGGAGCATCACCTCTTCAGCACTTCCAAGACCAACCTGAAAGCACTGAACAACAAATTATATATAGTACCAGTAGATACTTTTCTGACTGGCTTTATGAGCAAAGATTACAGTTACCTGTATGGATTCCTTCAAACTAGCAGCCATTCCCCCTATTTACAGCATTTTTTAAAAAAAAAATTACTTTTAAAGTTTTCTATTAAAATTTAATGAGAACAGAATCTGTCAGCTGCTTTCTCACCTCTTTTCCCCTTTACATCAGATATATAATTTCAAAATGAAAATATTTTTTGGTTCTAAATCCAAAGGAAAAGATTACTTCGTACTGAAATCAGTACAAGGTGGAAATTCTAAGTTTTGACACATTCTACTCTCAACTTCCATGTTAAAAGGTTATTCGGTCATATTGTTCCCTGCCTTTTCCACATAAAACACTGCTTTACTGTATTTGGATACATAACAGACCTATACCTGGCCAGCTATATCTATATAGGCAGAGGTTTAGAAATTTCTTCCTCAACCACAGTTGGTCAAATCGGCCTCAGCCTGGAGGCCCACCTTTTGGTAAACAGCCTTCTAACAAACAAAGCGAACAAACAAAAAAAAAAAAACAGGCCCACAAACTTCTTTTTTCCCTTTATAAACTCGTTTTGCATAGCAGAAAGTCTGTCATTCAAAGAGTAAGCTCTGTACATGCATGAAAAAGCGACCCCCAAGAACAGACCGATGCTCTTGGAAGGAACAACTTTGCAGATACTTTCAGGTTAAATATTTTGCCTAACGAAAGACAACAGAAAAGTTGGAAATGTTAACTTTTCAAAGCAAACTTTGAAAAGGCAAAGTGGAAAGGCATGTTACAAATTACACACACCCCCCACATAAAATCTAAGAGCGTTCAAAGTCTCCAGTAGTTTAGGAAGGAACATTATGATGTGTAACTACAACTTCTTTCCAAAATGCCATTATTCTGGAATAAAAGTAACTGTCTCCACAAAGAGAGCTAATCTACGTTAAACCTACACCACACCTCAGTGCGTAGAGTTCCCTGTGCTGTTAAGACTCAAGAAAGAGATACTAAAACCCAGGAGTATTACGAGATGGCCTGCACTAGGACAGAAGCGAAGGGCAGCCCATCTTGTTCAATGCAAGTCCACGGAGGAAGACGATTCCTTTATAACTGAAATGCTTGTACCTCTACTTAGAAACTCAAAAGCTATTCTAGACTCGTGATAACAACAGTAGTTACTCCAACTCCCTGAACCAAAACTAGGCTGACATTTTGGGGAAAGAAGCTCCTGCCTTCCAGAACGGCTCTATCAGAACAACTCCACGGCTTGTTTCCCAGAAACTGCTGGCTGGTAAGGAGGACTCGCTTTCATCCAGCCAGCCAGAGTACGAGCGTAGGTACAAGGATACGGGGAACGCATCCTCCCCACTCGCAGGGGCTGGCCTGGGCTCACGGCCAGCTCTGATAAGTTGCTGCCTGGCCTTGGAGAGCTCTTGAGAAAGCGCTGGAAGGTGTCTCGGCAGGGCCTCGCTGTCTCAGCAGGGCTGTTTACGCTGGGCCCTCTTCCCCGTCCCGCCTGAGCCGCGCTGCCAGCCCGGCCACGCTGACCCCAGCCCGGCTCCCGATGGCCCCCAGGGGCACGGGGGAACAGCTCTCCGTAGCGTAGGGGAACTGAGCTCCACAGCAAAAGCTACAGCATGAAACCGCAGCAGAACAAGGTATTTAGCCAGCTGAAAGGGCTCTCCCAGTAAGGATAGTTGGTTACTAAAGATCCTGTACTCAGCCTGAGGAAGAGGATGGGAAGGAGAAGAGGTGGGGGGGGAAATAACAGATGTGCAAGATACGAATGACAAAACTAGCTGGCCCCAAAGCTTTGACCTGTAATTTATCAAATTGTGTGTCTTTTCAATAAATTAGCACAAAATCTAGGCTAAAATATGAGTGTACAAAGTATATTTTATTTAGTGTACAAAATATATTTTATTTAAGAGTTAGAGTATGACTTTTTTTTCCCCCTTTAAATTACCTGACTGCAATCCCCATTAATGTCAGTTGCATGAGAAATCCTCTCCCCTTCACCCTCCAAACAGTTACTGTCATTAGTAAATAAAAGCTCTTAAAAAATAAAATGTATTTGCTGACGTATTTTTTCTTAAGGATAAAAATCACTGCAACAGAAATATAGATAAACTGTGTGACAGGCTTCCGAGTTTTAAAACATGTACTAGGAATCATCTCCTGCCAAGAAGCTACACTACAACTCAAGCTTGCTTTCACTCAAGAAACAGATCTTGGGTAAGCAGAGAAAAAGGAGCAAAACATGCACCTACTGTCCACTGACCTTACAAACCCGCACAAGCGAAAAGATGAGAGAAAGCACAGAAGTGCCTTGACTGAAGGAAACGACGTCGCGCATCTCGTCGCCCACCCGCACAGCGATCACGGCAGTGCCCCGCACACTGCCTTCCACGCAGCTGCGCAGCGTCCTGCCGCTGACCCCCGGGACCTCAGACAGCAGGGGAAACCCTCCCCGACACCCCGCTCGGGCCAGGAACCCAAAATTCACATCACCCTCAGCACCTACGGTGGAGAAGTCCCAGCATTTGGAATATCTATAGACATTATACTAAGTAAAAAAAATTGTGTATGTAAACAACTTGATCTCTCCTCTACGCTTAATTTCCATTAGTTAAACAGATCTGCATAGTAATAAATCCTCAGAAGACTCACCCGCTTTCTGATGCGCTCACTATATACTGCTTTTCACTGGAAGCAGAGGCCTTTGATAAACAGGTAATTGAGGCTGTATGACCAAACAACAGAGCTCTGGGATTAATCTAGAATCAGGGAAATAAAACGTGAAGTAAAAATAACATAGGCACTATTACTTAACCAGAATATACACACTCCAGATTTCCATTTTATGTGAAAAAAAGTTTCTATCTCATACTGTAATGCAAATTTGTGAAAAAACGCATTTTGCATCAAACCCATGCTATCAATATTTAAGTCACAAGCTGAATTTGGCCCAATTTGAATGAAAAAATTGTGTTGTACTACAACAATAGTTCCCCCCCCCACAATCAAGTATAGTTCACAACCCTATATATTCATAAATAAGTTATATAAAGCCCATGCATAGATTAAAGATAAAAAAGAAAACTGCCCTTTATTTGTCGTTTCTAGAAAGAACTAGTGGCTTTCTTCTGTTCATTCTTTTTAAATATACCAGACAAACATAATTTATGGGGGTAACTCGCAGACATTGAGATTTTTAGGTATTCAGTATAAACTTATCCTGAAGCATGCTGCTTTTTCACAAGAAAGAATTGTTTTGCTCTTCCATTCCAAGAGTTTAAAACTCTTTGTACCAGGGCAAACTACAAGATCGTATTCAAAACAAACACTTGCAGATTTCAACTCCAGGGCGGCCACTGGCATAAAACAATCAATCATCAGCCTTATCTCTGCGACTAGCCTTTTTCTCTTTCAGTTCTCGTGGCATAAAACAGTTGAATAAAACAGTAACCTTAAAAAGTTCTCTAAGACCAGTCCTCTGACCACTGGAATCTGTTTTCACAAAACAACATTAAGCAGCTAAACTTGAAAGTAACAACTAGTTTAGAGCAGCTCCAGAAAAGAGGAAGTAATTTGTTAAAAAAATTACTGCAGGAGCAGCAACAAAGTTCAAGAGCAAAAATGTCTCTTTCTTATCCAAAATACTCACTACAGGAAGCACGTAGTGTCAATCCAGGCCTCGTGAGAGGGAGAAGGAAGGACAAGTGAACAGGGCGAGGAAAGAAATGAAGACCAGAAAGGATACTCCAATATCAAAGAATAACATTACACTGGCAACAACGATACGCACTTTAAACACAAAGAAAATTAAGATTATACAGACTTTAGCCTTACCTCTAAATCCAAAGAAAGGTCCCAGAGGCATATTTGTCCATCGTGGCACCCCGTGACGATCATGGACGCGTCCTCCATGAGCAGCAGGGTGGATATGCAGTGCGTGGGGGCTTTGCGGCCCCACAGGACGATGGGCAGAACGAGGCTGTTCCCTGCCATTTTGCTTTCACGCCTGTCAATTTAACCGAGACAATAAATATTACATCTCAGCAGGTATGCCATTCCTGCACTTAACACGTTCTTATCCTCACAAAAACTAAAAATTAGTCTGAAGTGACTTTATTATAAACGTTTTATACAGAAGAAACATAGTCAGTCTATATGCCACTCTTCAGATAAAATGCAGTGTACAATCACCGCTGCTCTCATCAGGGAATGCTTTCACCTTCGTATATGGATTAAAGAACATTCTTTAAACAGTCACTTGAACAATACAGTGAGCTGTGGTAGTATTGTAACTTCACAATTTTGATTTCTTACACATTTTGCAAAAGATACTTTTCAAAGGGGCATTTCCCTACACGTACAGCTACCAAATAGCATTTCCCTATGCACACAGGTACTTTTGCCAAAAACACTCTTTTGAGAATAATTTTGAAGTAGCAAATGCTTTAAGTCCCAGGGCTGCAGCAGCTATTATACGCCCGATCAGCAGCGTTCATCCCCATTTGCAAACGCAACCACCTTTAGTCAAAAATAGGCTCTGGAGCTTTCTACAGACAACTACACACTTTTCAAAACCACTGTTCTGCGAGAACAGGATCACGGTGACATAGCCTTTTCAAATTTATATTCAGGTCGGAGTACCTAGTAGCCTGCATTAGGTGAAATTAGAGGTAGAAAACATTTTCAAGGTTAATGCCATTCCTTAATTCATACTCCGACTGATAGTTCATATCACCTCACGCACACAGCTACAGAGGCTAAACAACCAAACAAAAGCTAATTAAAAATAGAAATAGCCTAAAAGACATACATTAGTTTTGAACCTTTCAGTTTCTGGTTTCTACTCCTTGGGGGTAAACGTTTTCAAAGCGTCACTCCCAGCATTGGTACAGAAGTAAAGGGGTACCTGTACAGCCTTCTAGAGCCGCGTGCCAGCCAAAGCCGCTTAGGTGGGTGATGAGGGAAAAGGAACCGGAACGTGCAATATCAAAAGATGCGACACTAGGGGTAAAGATCCTTACTAGCGTTATCAACACTGTTTAGACCGAAGGGAAGCTAGGAAAGGAAGAAATACAGCAAGTGCAGCCCACTTCGCGTGCTCCCTCACTTCTTCACCACTGCCAGCCACCCATC
The DNA here is from genome assembly GCA_009819775.1 of Phoenicopterus ruber ruber. NCBI lineage: Eukaryota > Metazoa > Chordata > Aves > Phoenicopteriformes > Phoenicopteridae > Phoenicopterus > Phoenicopterus ruber. The sequence continues at coordinate 1,011,314 of CM020246.1, forward strand.
CCGGATCCCGAAGCAGAGCCGACGGGACCCACGGGCCGCAGCTGGACAAGCCGGCACCGACCGGCTCCTGCGACCCCTGCTCGATGGCCCTTCGGGACCCACAGTGTCACCTTTTATTCAACAAAGGTTGCATTTTTAGTTATTCTGCATGAAGGCTGACAGTCTCACGTAACGCACTCATTTTGATGCTGATGATTTCGTGACAACTGACCCCCACCTCTCCCCTCCCCAGGCTCCACAAGACCTCGAGCCCCAGCGCGCTGACCCCGGACAGCTTCAAGCTGCAGCGTGACCTTGTCCCCCGTGGATTACCTACAGCTCCCAGGGAGGGGGAAGCGCGGCACAGCGCAACGACGGGGAGCGAGCCTGCTGTCGGGTGATCTCTGCTGCACTGCTGAAACCCCAGACAAGAAAAAAAGCCCTGCAAGTAAAACTCAGCATGACTTCAGCCAAACTCGCTGACTCAGCGGATCTGACAAGTTTTGTGAAGTTCATCTGTGGACCTAAAATGCCCCCTTTTTTTTAAAAAAAAAAAAAAAGACTCAATTTGTATCGAAATAGAAAGCAACAACGGACCAGCCAGCTACTCAAACAGAAGTCTCTTGAGGAATACAGTAGCACTAGATGTGCTTATTTAGCATCTGAAGGTAGTTTCGATCACCATGATTTGCCGTATGAACTAGATTCTGGCCACTACCCAACAAGAAATAGATGCAACAGTATCTTCATAGCAACATTCAATATCTTATAAGTACGTTGACACAAATAACATGGAGAAATGTTTATCTGTCCCAAAGCCAAAATCTTCTTGGTACCGGGAAACAGAGAACAACAAACGTGTTTGAATCATAAAACTTCAGAGAGAAAGACAACATCACAGAAACTGAAGTTGTAGTAATAAAAAACAGTTAGGAGGATTAGCACAAGATTTAAACACCAAAACAAACCGCTGTTTTTGTTAGCAACATTCTGCGCTTGCCAACCACTTAAATGTTTTTATAATGTAGATCCTTGAATGGGAGTTTGCTTATACTGAGCTTCTCAAGGTACTGTCGGCAGCAGCTCTGGGGACTGCCCCCCTGCCTGCCCCGTGCCAGGGAACAGAAAGTCCAGGCGCAAGAAAAGGAAATTTTAAATACAAGACTTTGGCTTTCCAGGTAACCAACTGAGCTCAGGATTGGTTTTGGCTATACTTTTTAGGTACATTCTGCATTTAATAAATAAAAATGCTGGAATTTAAGTTCTCTCGATCATACCAATGCTAAGTTTATATAAGACATACGCAAGACCCATTCCAGTTACTATTACACTCTCAAACAACTGAAGAATGGTACATGTAACCAAGAAGCAGAGAAAATATGTCAAGAATGACTGACATTTTCTTATCGGTCTCTTATTCTGCACCCAAACAGAGCTGTAGGAGTTACTCTACTATGCCACAGTAGAAGTTTGAGTGATGGAAAGTTATTGCTCGGAGCATTTTGGGATAAATGAATGGGTGAAATGGCTGTGCTAAATGAATAAAACCAAAGCTCCTTATGTACTGTCTTGTAGGGGTTTATGTTCTGAACTTACCACAGCTCAAACCAGAGCAGAATTTCTGATTTAGAGGACTATGAACACACCAAACACAGGCAGGATTCACTGAAGAATTATCTTTTAAAAATGCTTATTTTCCTGTCTTTCTATAGATACATACATATTCTTCTACCTCGAGCGATCCGGTAATACTTGCATTTGTTCACAGATACGTAAACCTGTTTCACAGCACTTCAGAAAAGGGGAAAAAAAATTCTGAATTATGACAAAGGAAAAATAAAGGTCATCCTGAATCCAAGTAAGGTTCACCACAAGTCCGCTTCCCCAGGGCGATAAGCACAGTTCCCCCCATGACACCCCGACCGGCCAGCAGCGGTGGGTAGGAGGAACTAACCCGCCCTCGCCCGAAGGGAGCACACGCGCGAGCTTCGGCTTTCCGTGGAATTTAATTCAACAATCTTCAGCGCCACTGAAAACTACCATGCAAGGTTTAGGGTCTCCCCTCTGAGACAAACTCGGGTTTGACAGAAGCAGAGGCAACTACAGAGGTCTTGCTTGCACCCGCCACGAACTCGACCTTTTGATCTTACCTTACCCTGGCCATTCCCAGCGGTGACTCCCACGCTTAAACAAGCGCTTTCTGCATCAAAAACACCTTTTATTTCAAAACACTGGTTTTTACTATACTACGTGGAGTTCAACATAAATTAGTCATCCCTCATCTATATAAAAATTAGAGTGCAATTTCTACAAGAAAGTAGTTTTTTATTAATTTTGACAAATGCTGCCTATACTCCTAGCACAAACAACCTCTGTCGCCAGAGAAATCGAACATGATAATGTACATGGAAAAAAGGGGGAAGGGAAGAGAGCGAGAGCAGAATACTGAATAGCTAAGTATTACAAACAGCTTACGGGGCCAGCTGGACATGCCAAGCCTCAAACTTCTGAAAAGCGAGACAAGCGTGATGGTTTTTCACAAAATCCAGATCATAAAAACAGCAATATCACTTACTATGAAGTGCCGTTTTATGCCAACTCATTGCCGGCATCCCACTGGACTATCTTTATTAAGAACTATTTATTTTATTAAGAGCTACTATTTAATGAACAAGCATAAATAAAGACCAACAAACCAGCATTTAATCTATTGCAACATGCTACAATCTACACTGAAACTAGCAGTTGTAAAACATGTCTGTAACCGTAGTGTTAATTGTTACACAATGCTGGATCAATTGTTCTGGATGATCACAATACAGAAGCATAAAATAATTTAAAAATTTTAAAGAATATGGTAACTGTACTAAAGAGCTACAATTCTAAAAATACTTCATTTACAGTGAAATCATAAAAATGTAGTGAAAAACAGAAATAAAGTATCCAGATGCAATACAAAAAAATGCAATCATAAACAACAGCAAAACTACCAAACCCAAACAAAAATACCCATTTAACTCTTTTACCACCCATTTTTTGTAATGAAATAAAACAAAGGACACACTGGGAAAGGTGGGGAGAGACGGGGAGTGCCGCCTCTCACCCCCTGCCTGGAAGACACACTGGTGTAGCAGCGGTCTCAGAAGTACTCGTTTGACCACGCTTCCCCCAAGGTTTTTGCTCCTGACAGTGAATGGTATTTTATCATCAGCATAATCTATGAACTAAATTTTGATGGTTAATAAAGCAACCCATCAATAATTTCAGAGCTGAAGAACCTAGGAGTACAAACACTGATTAGGAACATAAAAATCTCTTCTCCTTCCTTTCATTTCCCACTGCTCACAGCTCAGGGACCAAGTCACAGTATTTACTCGTCACCCGATTGTTTTGGTGATGCAAACAGCTGCACCTTTGAATAAATACAGAAGGTCCCCTACCAGGGCACAAAATTGTTCCTTGAAATTTTGCAGTCAGTTTAATGCCCTTCCAGACTACTTATAAGTACTTTGAAATCGATAGCACTATAAATATATACTTAACAAACTGAATTGTCAAAACAAATACAAAGTATATTACAACATACAAAAATACTAGCACATACAAGTAACCTAATGCATTTCATATTCCCATGCAGAAAAATGAGAGAGAAAGCACTGAAAACATTAACAGCAAAATACCTTCTAAAGGCCTACAGATATTCACATTTCAAAACTTTTATCCAAGAGGAACAGAATTCTTAGCATATTTCGTATCAACCGTTGGGAGAGAGAGCAAAAAGAAAAACTACCTCTTTCCTTCTAGTTTTTTATTATGGTACCGCAACGCCTTCATTAAAAACTTCATTTTCAGAAAATACCACAAGCTCATTTTAACAGTTGAAGAACTCAGTCTACAGAGAACAACCCTCCTCTGTCACTGGCGAACACCGAATACATCCCCTGCAAAAGCTAAAACTCACGTTGTCTGGAAACAATCAATAGTTTTTTTTACATCAATGATGACAAACTACAGTAGCAAATAAACACTGTACCACTGACACATGGTCAAAAAGCACACAGTGAATCATTACAAATGAGATCCCCCGGTTTAGTTATTTATACCCCTCTAGAATAAACTCTTTTCACAGAAAAGGGAACTGGAACCAGAAAATGGAGATGTCAAACTGAGTAGAGTTCTTCCTGCCTAATACCCCTCTGTCTTCACTGGGAACGTTAACTTTTCTTCTCTCACTCCCACAAGCACCAGAACGCCAGTTTTCTTCCTCCAAACACCCAATAAGAGAATGAGTTTGTGTTATTGCATATACATGGGGGGGTGTGTGTGTGTGTATATATATATGTATGTATAAAAGCATACTTGTATTTATTTTGCTTCACTTTCAAATTACCTCTCTCTAAGAGACAATAAATACACAGATGCGGGGATGTGGGAAAAGACCTTCCTGAGAAGACCTGACAAAAGTGGGAGCTCTCTTTTTTGTTCTCTGCCCCACAACAAAGGATCTTTTTTCTCCCTCATATTTGCTTTTTTGTAAGGTGAGAGCTGCAACATAAATCACAGCATCACCATCTTTTGCAGTGCCTTGGGAAGCTATTTCCACTCACTTTTTTGGAGGAGTCACAAAGCCCCTCTTCTTCAGTCCCTTTGCACAACCCTGCCAGGTGCCGCTTAGTGTCCCAAACCCATACAGTCTCTCCTATTCCCTCTAAATGCCGCTGGCTCTTCCGCTCACCGCCTACAGCGGATAACCGCTACGCGTACCCGTAAGTTGCATCTCTGAGGGTGCACCAGAATAGTCCAGAGGAGTGGGGCATGTTTCGCCACACACAACGACTAGAAAAATACAAAATAAAGATGCATTTCTTTTTTTCAGTCAAACTAACGTATCTTAGGTCTCCATCTTTCTGCGCTGTATCTTTACCCAACTGCGGACACAAACGCCAGACCACCGCGACAGCCCTGCACCGGCTCACTCCAAGACGTCACCGGCGTCCTGGTACCGGGAAGCCCCAGACCGCACACAGCACGGCAGCGCAGCCTCGTCGTCCTCTCCGTTCGGCGTTCCCTTTTCTTGCCCTCCTGGCTACAGTCCTGCTAACGCAGGCCAGCACGCAGCTCCCGCGGCCACGGCTTCCTCCCCACCAGGATGCCCGGCTCCTGTCCCGCAAAGCTGCCGTCCGGCCCCTTGTCCCCAGCCTGTGTGCCATCTCAGACACAGGACCTTCCGTGGTCACCGGGAACTTCCCCTGTCACCACAACCTTCCAATGACAGGGAGCAGTCTCCCAACCACGTTAGCCACTGCCTGGTCCCAGGGATTTTTATTTTCCCTGTAAAAACCAAGGCAAAAATGTCATTCAGTACCTCAGCCTTTTTCATGCTTTTGTTACTAGGTCCACTATCTCATCAAAATACAATCCAGTTATATACACATACATCTCAGTCCTGTTCTTTGTATTTAAAGAGAAAGGGATTCTTTAGATTAGCAGATGATCCAAAAAAATTAAAAATAATATGCTAATCTGGTAGAACAGTCAAGTGACTCTTTCAACTGCACTGCTTAAGGCTGATATTTAGGCAAATTTCATAATCTGGGATGAATTCCTATTTAAGTAAAGCTATTAAACTGATTTCTTAAGCACAAGACATTAAATACTGAATCAAAGACTCACATAAACATCTTTATCAAGCCATAGTCCTCTAAACGCTAACTAGCGCTTTCAGGACTAGTAAACTATGGTAAGCTATTCACAGCTAACCTACTGAACCAAATTACAATCAGAAAACAGAACAGTAATTTCCAATCAAAGCCTGACGATGAAGTTCAAGGCAGATGCACAGAAAATTTTAAAGTTAACAGCAGCTTATTGTTCAATATAACCAGGGGAATGACCAGGTAGGATAGCCACGGGTATAAACACAAAGGTCAGAGGCACAGCCAGAGTATTTTATAACGGCTGTTTCTATAACAGATTAAAGGTAGAGTCATGTCATTTTTCTGGTCCTCTGCCTCATCTGTCATATAACATAAACCTAATATGCAGCAAATCAGAATATCACCTAAACAAAAACATTTTGCATACAAACCACAGCAGGATTCAAAGCCTTTATCATATGGGTCATTACCTTCTGCCACAACTCACGCTTGGAAACTAACGCCAGTATTTAAAAAAACGATTAGCATTCCCGTCCGTCCGGTTTTGGCATATACTTTATCTTCCCAAGTGACAGCAACAGACAGACAGAAAAATCCACAAACCTTCCTCCACCTGTATACAAACTGATCCTGAAACTTCATTCTATTCGCAACTTCCTCAAGTTTTCCCACAACTTTCAGTCATAATGAGAAGCCTTAAGACCTCATTGAGCCTTGGAAGACGCAAGTACTAAGTTATTTACCCTGAAACAGCATCCGTAATAGGGATTTTTACAGCCAGAAAAAGCACCCAAACAAAATTAATTTCTGGAGGAAGCCCAGCAGCTAGTGAGAGCAACTCTTCTCCTCTGCATTGCCTTGGGACCATAAAATCAGTTTCCTTTCACGCCTGTCGCTAGCAAGTGGATATACTCCTCTAGCTGGTGGTGTTTCCATGCCCTGGGTGCAGACAAGGACAAACTTTTGCAGCTGGTACAGCATCTGGCGCACATGCAGACTTCCTGGCCCTCATATATTCCTGTGGGTAGGTATATGAGGAAAGGTTTAAGAAGAGGCAGGGACAATGATGTTGCAGACTGCACAAGGAGAAAATAAAACTAAAGGAGAGGAAGGAAGAACAGAACATGGGATTGGAGACAGCTCCAGGCGAGATAACCAGAAGGTAACACCATCCTTCAGTACAACTAAACGCACTGCCCAACACATTTGGTCTGCTGATGACTTTCAAAGCGCAGACGAGGCAGACGGAGACACGCCAATTCTCCATGCTCTTACAGCACTTAGCCCCAACAGTCTGCACACACAACTTTAAACCACTGGCAACGTTGCTAGAACTACGCAACCAGGACAGTGACTTCAGTTCTGCCACCAAAAAGAAAACACGAAGCAACCATCACGTTGCTGATCTGCCACGTGTGACCCCACCGGAATTCCCAGTCACCTGGGCGCTTTCGGAAGCGCTGCACGCCTACGTGCTACGGATTGCTCTGGCCTGGAGCAAATCACAGTGGTCTCTCCCAAACAGAGCCAGGGAGTATCACGGTACATAAACCCAGCCAGATTCGCAGGATACTTCGGTACTTATGTGTCCCGTTACAGCTCCATGCTGCGCTCGAGCCCGCTTCCTGGAGGAGACGGATCCAGGTATGCCAGGCGCACGGGAAGCAGACGAGGCAGGCCAGGAAAAAGGAGCGCTTTTTCGGGGAAGGAAGTAAAAAGACAAGTAAATCTACCTTTGTCTTAACAGAGCACAGCAAAAGCCAAGACAAGCTCTGTCCAAACACACTTACTTCAATTAAAGCACATGCATATAAAGAATTAATCTTAGGATATGTGTGGACGCTAAAAGAATCTGCCAGAAAAATACATCTCTGAATTGACTGTTTCTTTATCATATATGCTCTCAGTATGTAACAGCTCCAAACCGAACCGTTAAAGGCTGCCAAATAAACATCTGCTTTTAAATAAATGTAACTGTGCCTACATTCAAACAAAGCAACTCAGAAAGGTTAAGACTAAATCATTCCTTTCCCTATCAATGTTTACCACATGTTAATGCTATTTTTCTGTATTTTCAGCAGAATTTAAATTATGTTATTATTCAGATTTGCCACCAGTAAGTACAGAGATGGCTGCCATCCATGACATCAGGACAAACCTTCTAAGTGGATCGCATATTTTCAAGTGAACAGCAATTTTTATGCCTAATGTTTTTCACGCATACAGAATCTTTCATTCAAAAAGACATTAGTTAAGCATTGTAACACCCCTCCTAAAACCATTTACATAAAGACAATCATACATTTATGGTAAAGGCCCATTTCTGTTACATCATGGCTTCCATTTGAATTATCCAATGCATTTTATAAAAATCTGATGCTTTTAAATTTAATTACAAATGACCTTTTCCATTTAACACTTGGGGATGGAGAAAAAGGATTAATGAGGTAGGGAGAAGAAAATTAAGTACTTTGCCCAGAGTTGCAGAAATCTTTCACCATCAGAACCCACATATTTATGTGAATCGCAGAACAGATGAGGTCGGCAGGCGCCTCGGGAGATCGTACCCTCCGGCCCCCTGCCAAAGCCGGGGCAGCCACAGCAGGCTGCCCCAGCCCACGGCCAGTCGAGCTCTGGGTACCTCCAAGGATGGAGGCTCCACAGCCTCACCCTGCGCAACCCGCCCCAGCGCTCAGCGTCGCGCTGCCAACGGCGGCCCTTCGAGTCCAACCATTCCCCGGGGGTTCAATCTACTTCACCGTCAGCTCATCCAGACCCGTACGGCATCAGCTTCTCTGCAAGGATCTTACGGGAAACTCTGCTGAAGCCTTACTACAGCCAAGGCAAGCAACGCTCGCTGCTCTCCTCATCCACCAAGCCAGTCATCGCATCGTGGGAGGCTGTCAGGTTGGTAACGCACAACTTGCCCTGCGTAAACCCATGACAACTGAGAAGTCTGAGAAAGCTTTTAAAAAGGTAATACTTTGTCAGCAAATAAATCCCTGATTTATTTGATTTAGCTAAAAGAAAACTTAGACCATATCTGCAGGATACAAAATACTATAAACCACTCTATCAGGTCAGGTCTTACACTTTGACACGTGTAACAAATCATTATCATTTCAGCTTGCATCTGATAAGCCCTGAATACAAAACTTAAAGAACGGTAACTGTACCTTTATACTTTATCCAGTTAACAGCACACACTTCTGATTCGCAACTATAAAAAGATTATTGCAACACTATGCTAAAAACTACTTACAAAAAAGTATTTTAAAAAAAGTGGTTTTGCACTGAGAGAGTATTATGAGTAAACATAATGTGAAGTGATATTATGAGTGAACATAAGGTGAAGAATGCAATCAGTTTTGTTGGCTGTACAATCAAGAAACAATTTGTTCACGATGACAGCAAAGCCAGGAAAGTGGCTTAGCAAAAAGAGAGGTAAACCAGCAGTTTTAACGTCACCCCCATGCACACGGGCATGCGTGCACACACAAATACACACACAAAATGGGACGGCAGCTGGGGAGTTGAACTAGCAATAGTATTCATTTTAATACTCAACTTTACTTGTTTCAATACACACAAAAAAGGCCCCAACAGCTATCAAGGAGAACCGATGTATCCCTGCATAACCAAGAAGTGCAAGGACTTTTCAAAGGCCCCACTTTCACAAACACAGCACACAATTTTACTACCATGAATATTCACACTGACCCCACTAACCCTACTCGTGAAAACAGAACCCAGCGTATCTGCAGGAGGGAACCAACTGACTATTTTGAACTTGGTCAAAACTGTTTGGCTACACTGAAGTTTAAGTGAAGTGAAAAGGTGGTTTCAAGCCAGGTGATAATGCCTAGCAAACCAGAGGGTCCTCCTCAATTATGCTGATCAATGATTACAAAATCCTGGGCACCTGGCCTTCCTTTAGCCCCATGTACTTTGTTGATTCAGAATTCGTCACCTAAAGTCATCTTTGCTTTTTCCCTAAACCGGGAGCTCCTCCGTAACACTGTGCAGCCGGTGCCTCCCCATCCCCCTAAGCCAACGTATCTGTAATAGCTCTCTCCAGACTGCAGTGCTACATCATAAAACCTATCTGCACTTCAAGCACCCCGAGACGGTACTTGTCACAGGGCTCTATGTCGTGAATTGCCCATTACAGTAACCTAAATAAAAGGCTCGTAAATATTACTGTCAAACCTTCCCAATACACTCAAGATCAAAAATAAATTCAACAGATACAAACTCGTGTTCCCAAACAGAAATTGAAAAGTAACTAGTAAGACACAAGCTCTTTCTTTATGTGGCCATAACAACAGCGACGATCTGATGAAAGATTATTGCTTGCCCCTTGCCCCAGCTGAGCGAATGGCTATGAAAGTCTGATTTGAAAGTATTTAACAATATGAAGGTAAGACTGGTTATCCCACCGCTCCCCCCCCCCAAAACCCACGACTCCCTGTATGCACAGAAGGTTATAAAATGAGAAAGAAGAGGAAATAATAATTTGGGACTCCAAATCCTTCATTATCGTTAATAGATACCTTTGAAAGCCATTCGCAGGTTTTTCTGGCACTTAATTTGATGACACATTAAATCCGCATATATTTTTCCTGTTTCAAACTGTCATGATCACATGAAGGACAGTTACCCAAAGCAGTTGCAAAGTAAACTCTAAATCATATCCCTAGTTGCCAATAATATCACAGCTGTCAGGGAAAAAGGAAATAGATTACAGAGAGGCTGCAATGTAACAAGAATTTGGCATTAAAAGAAATTCAGGTTCCTGCAAAGGATTATTTCCGTATGAAGAGTCGCCCCTTGGATAACTTCACGTTAAGGGGGAAGAGCTCTCCAGCCCGTTACCGAGCAGCCGCTCACTACGGATCCCACGGCCCACCCGGGGCGTTCCAAAAGCGCAGGCCCCCGGTGTGCAGCCCCCGTTCAAACTCGTCGGGAGGACGAGCCCGAGACCCGCAAGCGCTACGGCGGAGCCCCGGGGCCCGGCACTGCCGGCGCAGGCGAACCCCCGAGCCCCGCGCCGCAGGGCGCCGGGGTGGCTGCGGCGGGAGGGGCCGGGGGCTCGCACCGCGCTGCTCCTGCCGCCCGGAGCCACGCGGAACGCGGGCGCGCCGCCACCGGCCCTTTCCGTGGCGTGACCGACCCCCGTGCCCAGCGCCCGAAACCCCCTTTTATCCGCCCCCCGGCGAGGGCACGCCAGGCCGAGCCCTGCGGCGAGGCCCACCTCCGCCCCCGCTCACACCGCGCCACCCCCAGCGCCGCCGCCGCCTCAGCGGGCGGGGGCCGGGAGCCCGCAGGCCGCCGCGGGGCCGCCACCTGCTGCCGCCCCCCGCGTCCCCCCGGCCGGGGGCGGAGGCTGCCACCGCCCCCAGGCAGGTGCCGCCGCCGCCGGCCCCTCCCGCGCGACATGGCGGCCCGCGCCGCCGCCCCGGGGGGCTCGAGGGCCGCCGCCAGCCCGCCGGGGGCCGGGGCAGCGCGGGGGCCGGCGGCGAGGGCCGGCAGTGAGCCCCGCCGGGCGCCGCCGCCTGCCCACCCGCCCGCGGGGGAGGGTGCCCTCTGCCCGGAGGTCGTCGGCAGCCGGCGGGCACTCACCTGTCCCCGCCGGGGCGGTGGGGAGGGTCCCCGGGCGCCGCTCCCTCGCCCGCGCCCGGTGCGGCGACCAGCTGACACCGCCGGCTGCCGTGACTCCTACCACCACTGTCGCAAAGCCCCCGGCCGTCGTGACTGACGGCAGGCAGAGGCAGCCGGCGTCGCCATGGCAACCGGGCGGCGGAGCGGCCGCGTTCTGCCGCGGCGGCTGCGTGAGAGGGGCGCGGCGGCGGCGGCGGGGGGTGCCCGGGCGGGGGCGGCCGGGGTTGGGGCCGCCGGTGGGGCCGGGAGCGCGCGAGGGGCGCAGGGAGGCGTGCCCGGGCTCGGCGAGAACGGCCGGGCCGCAGTGCCGCGGTCAGAGCCGGCGCAGCGGAGCGGGCTCTCCCTGCCCGCAGCGGCCTGAGGCCGCTTCACGCCGCGGCGAGGGGAAGGCCGGCCCCGCCGCGTCCCGGCCCCTCGGCAGGGCTCGCCGGGAAGCCTCGGGGGAGAGCTGTGAGGAATAACTTGTGTTTAGCCATGATAAAGGGCTTCCTAAGCGATGGCAGCTGCAGGGCAGTGTCTTGGAAACGCGGCGGGGTTTGAGCGTGAAAAACGCCGTTCCCCGACGCCTGCTCGAGGGGGAATTTCTGCAAAAGCAGGTGCGGGGCGTGTAAGTTGTCGGTAATGACACTGCAAAATGGGGTAGAGAAAGTTCTGGTTTTAATGTCTATTTTTACTTAGTTTATCCTGGAACGTGGTTAATACAAACATTTCGCTAATCCCTCTTTATTTTCCCCCCTTTACTGCTTCTGAGCATTTATGCCTCCTAATTTTTTCAGTTGTCATCACGCTCACTTTGCTTTATTAAAAAAAAAAATACTATCAGAAAACTGGGGGGAAAAAAAAAAAAGTAATTTCTGTCTGCAAAAGAGAAGTGTCATCCCCATAATGTCACAAAAAATAGTCAATGACAAAACTAGGACAATTTTTAAGTCAGCACATTTTGAGGGAATCCCTACCCTACACGTTTTCCAACTTTGAAATAAAGCAGAGGTCTTGGAGATTGCAACCCACATAAGCTGGATTTGTTCTCTGGGCCTTGTCAATGGACCACGCTAAGAAGGTGTGGAAGGTTATTGACTTTATTTTCTTTGTAACTGAAACAACATTTTTGCTGTTAGCTTTTTGTACGTGTGAATGATTGGTTTTAGTTACGTACAAATCATGAGAGGTGCCGATTCTAACGGCAGTTCAGCGGTGGATTTCTTTTTCCTATCAGCTGTCTAACAGTGCACGTCAATACATCGCAGCTGGTTAGGACAGAAAGGGAAAATTATTTCTGCAGTTGAAACTAGAGAGAACATTTTCTCTCGGCCAGAAGTAATTAAAATAATGAAATTAGTTCACAACTTGCTTTACTATATGCTGGCACATAACACGTTACCTATATGGGGACTTGGTATCAGATACGTTCCATACCACCAGTTCCCTCAAGACAAAGCAACTCCAGATTTTTATTGCTGTTGAATTAGTAAGCAATTTCAGTTCAACTGTGGAATATAAAAGTACAGATAAACATTGTTACTGTGTTGGTATATTTTTGATGATAAAAGTGAGGCTGAGATATATCAGTATCTCTATATAGAGAGATGCAAATCACACACAGGCACGTGACTCCTGGCAAGTGAGTATGGATACCTTGTCATCCAAGAAGAACAGATGCCTGTCTGTAACAGCAGCCTATTTAGCGTGTGAATTACTTTCAGCTGGGAGAATGGACATTCTCCAGTTGTCCTATAATAATAAATTCCTGAAGCCAATGTTGGCCAAAGTCACATGGCATTATATCACAACAGGAGTAGGTATTTTTTTCTTGCTCTCATGTTTAGAGCGCTTGTTTTAAACTAGCTGCTATAAAAGGCTCAAAAATGTTTTTTCAGTTGCGGGTAGTGTTTTCTTAAGGTGCTAATAAAAATGTTAAACATTTTCATTTTGTTACTTTAAACATTAATTATACAGCTTTATCTGTGTCACTAACATGCACATTGACGAGAAGGCTCAGGGGGACGTTCTTTACCTTGAGTGTGGTCAAGGACTGGGACAGGTTTCCCAGAGAGGTCTCCAAGTCGCCATCCTTGGAGATACTGGGAACCGCCTGGGCACACCTGTAGCCGCCAGGGCAGGTGCAGCCTCCCGGGGTGCCTTCAGCTGCAGCCGTTCCTCAGCTCTGGGTTGTTACAGCACGCAGCACGCGTTAGCGAGCTTCTCACGCAGCAGCCGCCGCCTGCCGGGGAGGCGGGATGGGGTATTTTGACCACCAAGTGAGTTTCTTTGCAGATTTTGTACATCTGGTACTAGCAGTCTCAAACGCAGCTTCAGCAGCTAGTGTTGGTCAGAGTGCTGCTCTACTTGTCCTCAAAAATTACAGTGGAGCAAAGCCTACTTTCCTCTGTTTCAGCTTGTTAACTTGCAGAATAAACACGGCTTGTTTTCAATTCCTACGGTTCTAGAACCAGCCCTGGCCAAAACATTAGCGTGGGCCCCAGCGCAGGAAGGCCGTGCGCCCGCTCTCCTCCCTGTTCCTGAGGAGGGGATGGCATCCAGCCCCTTGACAGCCCAGCCAGCCTCAGCAGCTGCTCCCGCCGGCAAGACCGACGGCCGGACTGCAACCGCCATCCCCCTTCTCCTCAGCCACGCTCCCTCTCTTCAGCTGCCCCGTCTGCCCCACACCAAGATGGCACACTCCCCTCCCACAATTCACCGCGCTTGCCCCTAACTAAAATGGCTGACGGCCTGGCGGCGGCTTCACCCCCCCTCGCTCCAAAAGAGCGGGGCGCGGGCGCGGCGCTCGCGAGAGGCAGTGCCTTCCCGCCCCGCCCTCAAGATGTCGGCCCGGCGGGCCCGAGCTGGGAGCGGCGCGGCGGGCGCGCCTGCGCCTTGCGGTGCATGCCGGGCGCCCCCTTCCTGCCGTGACGCTGCAGATAGCAGGCCGGCACTGCCGCCGCCGCCGCTGCCGCCGCCCCTCAGCGCGGCCCCCCTCCCTTCCTTTCCCCGCCGCCGTCGCCGCCGCCTACCCGGCGAGGATGGTGGGCGTGAAGGTGATCGCGAACGACACCGAGTTCCAGCCCGAGCTCAGCGCTGCCGGCTCCCGCCTGGCCGTGGTGAAGTTCACCATGCGGGGGTGAGTGAGGGGCGGAATACGGGCTCCCGGTTCCCTTCACGGTGGGCAGGGGCGGCGCGGGGAGCGCCCCGGGGCGGCAGCCGCCGCCCCGGGGCGCTCCCCGCGCCGCCCCTGCCGCCGAGCCCCCCACCGCGGCCTCGTTGCCGCTGAGGCGACGAAGAGCGGGAACTGGGCCTGACCCACCGGGAGGCGTCTCCTCGCCGCCCCGTCAGCCGGCCTTGCCGCTCCCGCCCTGGTCCGGGGCTGAGGGGGCTCCCCGGGACCGAGAGAACCGTTGGAGGCCTTGGGGGGGGAGGGATTTGGTATTTTTATTTATTTTTTATGGGAGGCAGGGCTTCAAACTTGAGAAGTGCAGGTAAAGTGCTATATCATTTTGGTCACTAGCCAGCTGTTGCGGGTCAGACCTGTGAGCTAATTGGGGTTTTTCTTAGCATTAGTGACACCCCCTGTCTGTAGTATATGACTATAGTCGCAGCATCAGGAGGGTATTTCCTATTTGTGGTGTTAAATTCACCTTTTTGCAGCTGAGCCCACTTCCCCTGCCCTCTGAACCTGCCCGTTCTTCAGGTGCGCTAAGCTTCGCTGCGAGGAGACGCTGCGCTGGCTTAAAATCTGGTTGCAGGTCAGGAAGCCGCTGTTAACAGAGGGCACCGAGCACGGCATCGTTCTTCGTTTCTGTTAAAGACGTCTTCCGCCCTAATAAAACTTAGCTGGATCTTCATCCTTTTTGCCCAGGGCAAGCAGATGTTCTTTTTCGCCTACTCAACAGGGATTTGAAGTACAGTTGTGGAGTAATCTGGCTCAATTGGCGGCCAAAGGAAATCTCGATAATTCAGTTATTCGCAGTAATCTGCAGAATTAGGGAGGGTCCTGGGCTTTAAAGTGCACCTCTGTTGTTGAACTCCTAGCTTTTAGTGCCTATACTCTTTTTCTTCATCTTTCCGCCCCTTATTTAAATGTACAATTGAACCATTCCACTCTCAATGGCTGTTTGGAGCTCAGGAGACTTCAGGTCTCGTGTTGCGAAAGAGCTGGTGGAAGGTGTTATGTTGGGGTAGAAGAGGCCGCAAGAATCCCTAGCTGTGTATCTGAACGGGGGCTGAAAAAAGCATTGGTGTCCACGCATCTGATGGCTGCTGCTTAGTTCTGGGGTTGGGGTGTCTTTTTTAGGTAAGTCAACTTCACCCCTAACTGTAGAGGTGTGGGTGATCTCAGTAATACTGCATACACGTGTGCCCAGAGAGGTGTTTTGGTTACAGACAGCCCAGTATATTAGGTTCCAGTTAGATTAATATCTTAGCATCTAAATAGCTGTGTGTTTGCCTTGCTGCTATGGATCCGTACCCTCTCTGTCAGGAGAGAATAGGAAAGGTGGAGCGGATCTCGTCTGTGCTCTTTCACAGCTATACGTGTTGGCAGATTCACGTTGACAGAGTTCTCTGGTTTAGATGTTGATGTGCTGTCAGAGGGAGTTTCTACTGGGGTTTTTTGCTGGTTTGCTTTTTAATTGCTGCTTTCGCAGCAAGCTGAGTTGTGAGAATATCCCTTTGCAGGAGTGGTTGTGTCTGTACACTTCATACGTGCCAGCAAAGGTATAATAACTAACAAACACATATTTTCAGCTGAGGTGATACAGTTAGGTCAGCAGAAGTCAGGGCTTTTCTGCCAGGGTCAAATAACCTTTGCAGTAACTGGTTACAGTTGTAGTAAGTGAGATTTAACATAGTAAGAATTTTATGATTCCTGCTAAAGGTTTGATACATTATTACTGTTAAATATTTCAAGTCATCTGTTGAGCTTTTACTGTAGATACTGTTTTTTCACAGGAGGTAACGTGGAGTGCTGTACTAGTTTTCAGTTAGGAGTGTTTTTTGCTGTTTCAGGAAAAGCAGGCAACTCTTTGCCCTCCCTTATGTCACTTTAGTTAGCGGGACTTTGGCTTGTGGTAAAAGATGCTGGAGCTGAACACATTAGCTTCACCTATTAATTAATACTAACTTCATATTTGCCATCTAATCATGTGACATTGAAACTGTCTGAGGAAGTGGGAATTAACACTTGGTGATGTGTTTCTAAATGTCATTCTTAATTGTATCACCAGGATTGCTCACCATCTGTCAGCCAGGTAGGAAGGTTATTTTTGCATGTACCAAGGATATCAGTCAGAACATGAATGTGCTAATTCTGTTCGGGGCAGACGCGCTTTCAAAAAAAAGACTCAGTTAACTTAAACTGTATTTTGTTTTCACAGATGTGGCCCTTGTTTAAGGATAGCTCCAGCTTTCAATGCTCTGAGTAACAAATATCCCCAGGCAACTTTTTTGGAAGTAGATGTACATCAATGCCAGGTTGGTATTCAAAAGCATATTTTCAGTTGTGAGAGAAAGAGCAGATAATGTAGCGAATGGGAAACTTGAAGACAAACTGTTCAGAGAGTATGCTAAGAGTAGTATCCTCTGCCTGTTGACGCGTTTGGTGAATCACCAATAGCCATATTGTGAAATTCTCCCAAATTAGGATATGCACAAAGATGTGAACAAACATCACTTTTACTTAGAAAAGTATTCGTGCGGTTACCACCGTGATGTCCTTCGTTTAAGCAGTGTACAGACGGTTTAACAGTTCCTGCTGCTCATACTGTTTAGATAATACCGTTAAATGTAGAAGACATCACCAGTATGAATTAAAGAGAGTAAGTCTTTCCAAACAAATATTGGCATAATTGTGGAGCAAAATGAAAAATGCAATAAACTGATATGATTAGTGGGACTAGATTCCTCTCAAGTACTACTCAACTGTTTTTAACAGACAACAGTGTTGCAGATGAGCTATTGATTGACTTAAGGGTCGTTAACAAAAATTAACAATGCTATGTTGAAAGGAAGTGTCTTGAATTACTACAAATTAAAATGGAGAGAGATGAATATAAAAGCAGTAACAATGTTTGCAAATGACACTAAATGACAGAAAGTTTTGGAAAAAACTACTATGGGTGCCTAACAGGTATGAATATGGGTAGAAATCAAATGGAATTCACCTTCTACAGCAGCAGGCTGCGGTTCCTGGGTGTGCCAGAATGTGGCTCGGGAGGGGGAAGGAATGCAGGTGTAAAGAAAGCTTGTAAAATAAGTGTTAAATTAAGCCGTCCTCCACTTTCGAGAGCAAGTGAGTAGTATGATTTTTATGGTGCACCAACAAATCTACTGACAGTGTGAAGTCCGTTCAAAGAATTCCCAAATCTGTAAAGGTTTAGGAGGATCTGAAGAATTTAATTTGGAATTGTTGTCTTGAGTTAAAGCGGTTTACAAAACAACAAATATTGTTTGTGATGTTTGAGGTGATGTAGCTTGATTAATATCTAGTGTGTGCATTCTTATCTTGGTGAAGCAAGCTAATGTTTCTCTCTAATATTGGTAATACTCTTGTAGGTAACACTTGTAACTAATTTATGTGTTCCAGGGAACAGCTGCTACCAATAATATATCAGCAACACCGACATTTCTGTTTTTCCGAAACAAAGTGCGAATCGACCAATATCAAGGAGCAGATGCTGTAGGTTTAGAAGAAAAAATTAAACAGCACCTGGAGAATGATCCTGGAAACAGTGAAGACAGAGATATCCCAAAAGGATATGTATGCATCTCTTATCTTAAGAGAATTTTTTTTAATGTTTGTGTAACTTGAATGTTTAAAAACGTATCTGTTGCTTTCTAAACATACTCTTAAGTGAAGTAATACTACTTTAGGCAAACCTGCAAGTTCCCCATGGCTTTGAGAAGATCACTTGTCTGGGTTGCCTTTTTCAGAGAAAATTGAAAAATTAACATGTACGTATTTATTAAGTATGGTTACAGAATTGTAAAATGTTTTAAGAAAAATCTCCACGCATAGCCCTTAGTCATTAAAATAATGAATTTCATATTTTATGATGAACTTCTTGCTGCAGCTGCTTATTCTGCTTCTTTCCTCTTCTCAGACATCCCAATCTGTCTTCCCAAAACGTTTTTTAAAGTGTAAAAATGTGCATGGAAGAGACATTGTTAGATGTGGCTCTCAAAAACATTGAAAAGTTGCTCTAGTTGATCCTTAAGAAATCCTCTCTGTTGTTTATGTGGTGGTAGGTTCATTTGGGTTTTTCCTTTTTTCTTCTTGCTCCCTACCCTTTCTTTAATCCTCTTTATTTCATCTCTCTCTCAAAAAAAAAAAAAGGGGGCGGGGAGAGATTCTGTTGCCAAAGGAATTAAGCTTCATAACATTTCAGCTCTGTCTTCCTCTATAGCAGCTTGTCCTGAAAATGGGATGCCTTTGCTGGATTGTTAGATAAATGATATGTCATGATGTATTTTCTTTTGCCTAATTGCTAATGTTTGCAAACGTGGATGGTACTAGAAGTATTCTCTTTAGATTTCTTCTTGCCTGTAGAAGAATGACAAGGATATAAAAATGCATAAAGTAAAAAATGTCACAGGAATACTTTGAAAAGATGATGTGCCTGGTCTGAGTGGCTCACCAGAATTACTTCTTGCTGACTGTGAATTTGCTTTCAGTGTCATGCTTAATGCGTATCACTTCCCTTCTGTAGGGTGCTGCATATTACTCAGTAATCGCTGACCAGGCATTCACAAACAACCTAAACTAAGTAAATAACTTCTAACTCTTTAGTCATTTGTAAAAAGAAAAGTGAATGGTTTCTAAATATATGTTCTTAGACTGAATGGGTTTTAAACCTTGCATCAAAAATTCTCATAACTAAAACTTGATTTTAACATTTTTTCGAATAATTTAAAAATTGGTATTCATGAACAGATTTTTTTATCATTACATGATTCGCCCGTGTCTTCTAGGCAAATCAAAACTTTGTAGGGATACTCGAATTTTTGGCCAAAATGTCAGTAAGGGAGCAATCCGCTTTGAAATACTGGTGCTCTCAGGAAATTATTTTCACGATGTTCCGCGTGTTTTCATGCTACCTGAAGGCAACTGTGCGTTGCAAATCATAAGCCTGCCTGACAGCTGTACTAACACACACACGTAAATGAGAACTCTAACGTGACAAAACACTTTCCTAGAGCTGTCATCTTAGGTGGTATTCTCCAAGTCTTCCTTGGTGTAATATTACTCCTTAAATGAGACTGTCTATTGTTCTACCGAAAGTATAAACACAGTTAATTTGTGGTGTATTCCATTTCACCTACATCGTGTGTCACAGCTCAGTGCTCAGCTAGTTGCTGGCAGTGTGCATGTTACTTTGCACTAGCAAATCTAGTACTTAAACTGAGCTGTGATGAGTAGCTGTTGAACCCTAAATTATGTTGTTAAATGCAAAACCCTTTTTTTGAGGTTAAGTATTTTAAATTGGTAGCTAGCCGTATCCTACCAGGCGAATGTAAGCAGGGTGCAAATCCAGCCGAATATTTCTTGTTTAAATAAGCTGCAAGGGCACAGGTCACTTGAATTTCTAGCAGTTCAGCCACTCGCTAACTGTTCCACGGCATGTGTTGCACTTCACTTTAAATGTGAACGCTCACATTTACAATTATTGTGAAATCCTCTGTGGAACTGTGGGAACGTCAGAAGACAAAGGTTCAGCTTGTTAACTCTGGAGCCCAAAACACGCTGAAAATCATTCAAGTGGCAAGTTCAGGTCTGCTTAGTTAGATTGGTTTTCAGATGAACACACCATGTTCTATTAAAAGTTAATCTTGGAGGTGGTGTCTTACCCCTACGAATTGAGTCCGGAGTGTGTCCAGGGCTGCATGAGCCAAGCAGGAATTCCGTTTGAGATGCAAGTGGTAGGCTGAAACGCAGCTTTAGGATACGCGTGACCCAAACTACGCTGCCCTTGCCTCCAGGGAAGCAGCCTCATCCTCTTGCACAGCCGGGCGTTCCTTCTCCCTCCTTACCTCCTACCTGCTGCGCGTGCGAAGTGGCAAGCTAAGCCTTCCTTTCGGGTGCTGGGAGGGGGGTTAGTACTTTTTGCTCAGGATAACGTAGTTGCGCGAGCTAAGGGAGGTGGGATACAGGAAGTGAGTTGTGTTCTCGGCAGCTGTTTTCGGGTTCCATGTGTACCATGAAGCTATAGCCTGAGTTGTAATGTGCAGTAATTTTTGAGCTAGTGTGTGCTTTTTTTTTCCCCAAGAGTGGTATGTTATTTTTTGGGACCTAATATATACCTTTAAGCAGGGTATTTTGGGTTGTCATCCCAAAAGTTCCTTTAGTTTTTTGTCTGGACTGTTCTATGACTGTACAATGATCTCGAATTTGTACTGTTATGTGAGATGTTGATACGCTGTCTTCAGGCCTTAAGATATGAAATACCTGATTTTTAGCCTGGCTTATTGTGCTTCAGTTGGACTTGGTTTACTTGCAGGCAAAAAAATCTGGTTATCTGGAAATGGATACAGATTATTCTGCCTCTGCAGTAACATCACCTTTTAAATGGTTGGGACTTGGAGCATGGATAGCGGTCTGCTTTAATCTGAGAACGAGTATATGTTAAAGCTTTTAGTTGGACCCTTTACAAAAGAGCTGAGCAATAAAACAAACTGAAAAAGAAGTAAAATAAGACTGGCTTTGCATAGAAGGCCTGGTAAGAACTATAGTGGTGGTCTTTTAATTTGTTCTGCAATATGTAGTGTGTTTTGGGGGAGGCTCGTTTCTGTGGGGGTTTTTTCTGTTAAGATGATCCTAGCTGCAGTCTAATGTCAGTTTGTCTGTGTTGTAGTGGGACTTACAATGCTGGAGTCTTGTTTATCAAAAGCGTATCTGAAAAGTCTCCCTGTGCCCAGTTTCTCGTTCTCAGAACGGCAAGCATGTGTTCCAGGGGTGCGGGATTTTGAATGGAGAGGAAAAACGTTGTTCACTTATGAACAGGACACATCCGAGTGCTATAGTATTTGTAGCTTTTGTTTGCCATGTCTTTTGATATAAACCCCTGAGGTTTTCTGTGTGTCTTGTTATTTTAATCTGTTGAATGAAAAATTTCATTCATTCCAACGCTCCCTAATCCCAGATGAGTTCGTGGCGCACTTATCATGCACTCAGCAATGCTCTTGCTTTTACTTTCAGATGGATTTAATGCCATTTATCAATAAAGCCGGCTGTGAATGTCTTAATGAGAGTGATGAGCATGGGTTTGATAATTGTTTACGTAAAGACTCTACCTACTTGGAATCAGACTGTGACGAGCAGGTACAGTAGATATTTTTAAGTGAGATATTTTCAATGATGATCTGGTCTGCAAGCATTTTTGTCAGAGTTTGTCATCTTTATATTGTTATGGTAGTGTAAGAGTGGGAGATGGTAGTAGGATGTAAGTAAAATTAGTATACAAAGGTCATTGTAGCGTTTCCAGTTTCACATGCCTTTATGTATGGCAAAAAATTCCAAGCGGAGTAGTATTTCCTGATATTTTAAAGTGACAGACTAGTGCATGTGTGGAATATAGTGAAGGTGAGTACTTAATTTTATTTCAAAGCTCAGACTTATTTCTAGTTAATTATTGTGCTGTGTTTGTTTTTAAGAATGAAGAAAACAGTATTTAACAGCAACTTTCTTCTCTACAGCTGCTTATTACTGTAGCTTTTAGTCAACCTGTCAAGCTTTATTCTATGAAACTTCAGGGGCCAGATAATGGTGAGTGGAGTGTCTGTTTAATCGTATCTTTGAAACCAAAGCTTTGCCCATGTGTAGCTGAAGTCTCTAAAAATGACAGTGTTGTCCCTGGAACCTTTTACCTTCTGAGAATCCCACAGTAGCTTCAGTAAATTTGTTGTAAATGAATTGCATAACAAATGATCTCATTCATTTTTCACTGACCTCATGCATGGGTATCTGGTATGATGCAAATGTAAGTATTTACTGTAGTTTTTGCTGCACAGAGAAACTGACATTTAATTCAAGAACTAATGTGAGAGCTACTGAAAGGTGTGGCTTAGTTTTTATGGTGACTCAGTTTACATTATGAAGTTACATAAAGTGTTCAGGTGTCGTATGACACAGCAAAACGATTCTTTTTAGACTTTTTATAGGATTTTTTCTGTGGAATTCTGTCTCTGACAAGTAGACAAGTAGTGCAACTTTGGATATCCTTCAGTATCCAGGGTGGTGAGGTAGGGCTGGCAGATAAGGTACTAGAACTATAGAAGCGCGTGCCTTCCGTGAGTGGTATCTAGAGACTGTGATAAGCTTCTCAAGCAGCATTTTGAATATATATTTAAACAACGGAATACCACGCCTATATTTTAACACAGGGCAAGGTCCAAAGTACATAAAAATCTTTATCAACCTTCCTCGATCTATGGATTTTGAAGAAGCAGAAAGAAGTGAACCAACTCAAGCCCTGGAGCTGACACCAGATGATATTAAAGAAGATGGTATTGTCCAGCTTCGCTATGTAAAATTTCAGAATGTTAACAGTGTAACTGTAAGTAAAGTTTCTGTTCCGAGGTCTGTGCAGGCTGAAAACTTCACAGGCTTTTAAAATGCTGTGCGTGCTTGTTGATTTCATTGCAAACGCTTTTAGTTTCTCTCTGCTGATTGCATGTTGTACATTTATGCTAGCAGTATTTCGGGAACTTAGGGCCATGTGCATGCAATGTCTCTTTGGATCTAGTATGAGACATAAGGTTCACTTTCACCTCTTCATGAGCTAGCGTGCTGTTTAACACAACTTGCCTCTTTACTAACAACCTTCTTGAAAGGCATCTTGTCTTCATTTGAGGAGTTGAGGAGACAAGGAATCCAGTTTCTTGGTAATCTGATTGCAGAAATGACACATTTCTGAGTATCGAGTGAAGTACCTGCAGCGTCTTTAAACTCAGTACCTGCTCTCTGTGAGGGTTTTTAAATGCTGTAATCGAAGCACCTTTTGTCTTTTAATGAGCTCTCTAATTCTCTTGCTGTAAGAGACTTTCCACGGATTTCACATAGGGTTTTTGACTCTTAAATGCAGGTGCAGTTTCTCTTCTTCCGTTTTAAAAATACAGGTTGCAGTGTACTATGTGTGATGACTAAATTCATGCTGGAATTGCTTTATGCTTGGCATTGTCCTGGTACTACTGCACAGCCCTCTGTCCTCCAGTATTGTGTTGAACTGTTTTTCCAACGTGACCTCTGAATTCTTTTCTGTGGAAATGCTTTTCACGGCCTGGATTATGCGTTTGCAAATGTATGGACTTAGAGTTGATTGAATTAAACTATATTTTAGTGGGCTGGCCACAGAAATCACCAGCTTATGAGTTACAGATAACTCCAAAATGTTGATCCACTCTCAATCTCTTCATCACACTTTTTCTTCTGTAAAAAGGTTTCTGGTAAATTTCTAAATTACTGTTTGTGGACTGCGTTTTAGATCAGTCAGCTACTTTCATGTTTAGTGATGTTTTACTAGGGATTATTTTAAATGAAATGGGAGGCAAATCTAAATAACTCCTTTTCATGTCTGTTGTTTCTATGGAGTTACCTTTGCAACCAACTTTATCCTCCCCCAAATGAAATGGAGATCGGTCACATAGACTTATATTCTACAAAGCTGTGCTGACAAGTACAAGTTACGTTATTTGTTCTTTAATAAAATCCCGTGTCAGCTTTAGAGAGGATGATGTGCAAACACCAGACAAGTGATAAGGTGATTAAATAGATGTTCTGCTTGTTTGCACTCTCTGCACGTGGGCACTGCAGTAGCACTCCTCTAGTTTCCCAGCGAAACCTGGATCCTGTATTTAAGACCCCCTAAAAATGAGATGGCCAGTCATCTTGTCCACCACCGGGCTTTTCAGTGCGGGTGCTGAAGTTCTGCTCGCTTACATAGTTCTGTGGATAAACATCTTCCATTTGGTTCCTAATGAACTGGAGGAGGGACAGTTGTCATCTACACAAATTGTCCTGCTTTTCTGCCATGTGTAATCAGAAATACTTACTGAACATTTCCATGTTGGTATTGGCAAGATCATACTTCATTCATGTATATCACTGCTAGGTTTGTTAGTTAACTTCTCTGTTTTTTTAAAATTATTTATTCTATACCCTGGAGTTTGTAATCCATATAATTCATCATAGCTGATGCTGGTTTTCCCCGTTTGTTGTGTGCTTCTCTTCATTACTGCTACTTCAGTGGCATTTGTTTTCTCTGTACTTGTTGAACTTTTCATATCATTACTGAGACAGAATCTCTGAACGCGTTGCAGTTCACCTCTGTTTGACAAAAGTCAGTCCTTGACGTGCTCCTCTGTTTCTTTCTGTCTTCAGCATTTCAACCCTCACCTTCCATACATCTTGTTTGTATGGGAAAACACTCGGTCTTCCAGCTACAGTGAAGCCGCTTGGGCGGGTGCATGTCTGTACTGGTCTAGATCAGCAGGCCATCTTGCTTATCACGCACTCACACGCATCCGGTGTTGCCACACAAAAACTTCTTAGCGTCGGGCAAGCCTGTGGTGATGCGTACCCTCCAGCATGCGGTGCTCCGTGGCACAGGCAGCTTCCGAGGCAGAAAGGGCATCTTCAGAGACCCTGGCTGTGGCTTGTGGAAAGGGTGTGATGCATGCTCTCCCTTGCCCGCCTGTCCTCCTCTCTCTCCTTTTTTGACTCTGCTTCTGATGCCACGACTTGCTTTCTTTCTCATTCCTCCTTTCTCTGTGCTCCCAATAAAGTGTGGAAAGATCCACAAACACCTCATTGCTCTCTGAACTCCAAGTTTCTTACTAATACTACTTTTGTGCAAAAAATTGTTCTTTCATTTGTCCACCTTAAGAAGTGCAGTGATTCCAGCAATAATTCCTTGGTTCATATTTCAGAAGCAGCTTGATACTTGTTTGAAGCCCTAAAATAACTTCATAGATGTGGTATTCGTGCTGTAAAACACAACTGTGCAAGCTGTAGTAGTAAACTATACGAGCAGGCTTAGGGGCTTCAGCAAGCAGTTATGTTGATACTTCATTTCAAGTCAGATTCCAGTGAATAGTGAATTGTGACTTCTTAGATCCTATTTTTGCTTGCTGGATGTGGTCTCGGGTCGGAAGTGGAAGCTGGGAAAATCCAAGCTGTGTGGATTTTTTAACACTACTAGGAAAATAATAGCATTCTATATAATCATTATTTCAAACGAGGACAAGTAGCTTCTCTAAAGGTTACAGAGGCCTTTATAATTGGAAAAAGTGTCCATTTGGTTAGTTCAAAAATCTTGTGCACCTAATGTTTTTCTGTATTAATTCAGGGCTGCACAGCTTACCTTAACTCTTGTGTTTGGGGTTTTTTCTTTAGTTGTTTGTCCAATCCAATCATGGTGATGAAGAGACAACAAGAATTACATACTTCACGTTTATTGGAACTCCAGTCCAAGCAACAAATATGAATGACTTCAAGCGAGTGAGTCCTCTTTCTTAAAAGCACTTTTGAATGTTTTAAACCTACTCAGAAATGGGTTGACGGAACAAATACACTTGGTTTTACTACAATTCCATAACTTGAGGTAGTTTTGGCAACCAAAAGAAATTGTGTAGCTTTATCTTGCAGATCTTTGGTCTTGCTTACAAGTTTTGGTTCATCAACTTTGTGAAAATAACTGGTAAGAATGTACATATGAAAACTTGAGGGACTGTCAAGTTATATACACTGTAGACAGCGTTGGTTTTTAACAACTGAGATTTATGTCTTGATTTTGAAACTTGCTTTCTGATGGTGTTCAGGAAGTAGAGAAGCAATTGCATGTACAAATTTAACAGACTCATTGTGATTGACTTCTACTTTGAAGGATTTTATTCACTGGGCAACTTTAAGTCAGCTTGAGATCTGAAAAGTACTTGGTCACAAGGTGTCTGTTACATTAAACATATCTGCATTTTAAAGAGGAAATGAAGAAGCAAACAGCTTGTTACAGTATGACTTTAGACACACTAGTGCTGAACAGTAAGGCACTCTCAATTCTTCCTTTTTTTTTGAGAATGTGAAATGGGTTTGAAAGGATTGAAACTTTGAAGCTACTGACAACTTTTTCAGAACTTAATAGGTCTTTTTAAAATAAACTCCTTTAAAACTTAGTAGCCTTTGTAAAAGGGCAAATACTGCTGTACCACCTGCCTACAAACTACCGTGTAGGTGACCAATAACACTGAAAGCACCCCAGAATTTATTCTACAAATAACCTATAACTTCAGAAGGTTAAAAACACTAACACGCACCAACATGTCATGTACTTGGAACTTTTAACATCAAAACTTGATCTTAGCTTCTACATGTAAAACTTAATATCTTTGCAGGTAATAATAAATAGAAGTTTAACAAGTTTTGCTGCCTTTCAGTGAAACTTGAAGTCATTGAAAAAGTTGTTCTAATGTAATAAAATTAACTGGATATCAATTTTAGACCTTCCTAATATAGCACTTCCAATTCTCCCCAAACTAGAAATATGTTAATTGATTTACAATCTGCTTACATTTTTTGTTTTATACAGCTTTTTTATCAGTACTTACAGTATTAGGGCATCCCCTGCAATGAGTTGTGCAATTGCTATTTTAACATCGTTAATCTGCGGTACTTTCTGGTATTGTTGGGTGGGGAATGGGACTTTTACTCTGACTCAGTATGTGATCTCTGTCTCACTTTCAGTTCTCTGGAAATTAGTTTTGCTTTCAAAAGTACTGAAAGTTTATTTTCAACAAGGGCACTCTAAACCTGACCTTCTGATTGTTGAAGTAGTGAGTTATTTTTTTAATTGATAATCCTGATTGGGGTGCACTTGGTAAAGCAATTCAGGTTTCTTTTGTAGGATGTTACATGGGTTTGAGACTAGTGCTGAGCCTGCACAACATGTTTCCTACAGTATTTTAAGTTGCGAGGACAGTGTTTGTTTGGCGGACACGGTACTGCAGTACTGCCTTAGCCTGAACCTGGCCGCTGTAACACTCTGCGCTCCAGTCGGTGTTTGTGTGGGGAGTGGGTTAACTCACACATGCCCTCACACAGCCCTATAAAGGCACTAAAAATAGCGTGGGTCTCCAGGCATCTCAGCCCTCTCCCGCAGTTAGCGGGGATTTACAGATCTCCGTTCTAGATGCAGTGTGGGTGCTTGGCGCTGCTCCATGCCCTGGTAAACACTGTGCCAGTTAACAATTCTGGTTTCCTTAAAGTTTGCAGGTGAATGCCTTGGCACCATCAAGGAGCATGCCTTTGTGTCTTGGGACATCCATTTAAACCTCCCAGACTGTGTATACGCCGAGTAGTCCCACGGCGTTAGCGTTGTACTGCTAACGTCGGGGTGTTAAGGAACGGGTCAGAACGGCCTTAAATAGAGGAGCAGGCGTTGCTGGGTTGTGAAGTGGCTAAGCCTGTCTCAATTCAGGTACTCGTTGGCATCGTATGCAATATTCCTGTTATGCTTCCTGAACATGTAGTTTTAATATTAGGCTGTTAAAATGTTTCATCATAACAAACGGGATGTGTAGTCTGGCAGAGTTGCGGCGCTCTTAGGAATTTTAACTTGCGTTTCCTCTCTTCCAGTCATCCTGTCAGTTATGAAACCTTAATATAGCATTGGGCATTAATTATATTTAGGTTTGTAGATTAACTGGGAAACCTTATTTTTCTTTTCATCTCCTTGAGCAGTTACCACACTACTCCTCACTGCTTTCATCTGTCTCACTCCCTCATCTCAGTCTGTCTCTGCTTTTCATATTTCTCTTCTACTTATGATAGAAAGAGTATTGCAATATGATTAACAAGATGGGGGAATGCTTTTTTTCCCTGAGTTTGAGAAGTGTTTGTAAGAATCTGTTAATTCAGGCCCTTCAAATAAGATATTTAAGAAGTGGATGTGAATGTGATTCCAGTCATGTTTCTGATCACATCGCTGCTCAGTTGATTATATGCATGTTCAGTTTCAAAGTTAAAAATAAAAACATGTTGGTTTAAATAAGTTCAGCTAAGGATCAGGCTAGTGTGTTTTGCTTCCCAGTTGGGGTGGGATCTGAATGTATGCCTTTAGTTATAGCAGGTGAGAATTAAGGTGCATAACTGCAGGTCCCGTGTCCTTCAGACAGTTGAGGAAAACTCATGTTTGCTCATGCTGCTCTGCTAACACCAACAGGGCTGTAAGAAGAATCGCCTCCTCTTCATGAGGGAGTCAGTTCGTGTGCTCAGTATAAACGAGGCATTGTTTCCAGTACTTACACTATCAAATAGAAAGCTGAAATTGAGCCACTCTGAAAAATAACAGAAGTACTAAGCAGGTGTAGTTAAGTCAGTCCTTCCTTAGTGATTTTGGCCTCGAGCTAGTTTGGACATACATAGAATCACAGAGCAGCCCGGGTTGGAAGGGACCGCAGAAGCCTTGCACGGGAAGGGGAGCCTAGGTGAGGTTATCTACCACCCGTCCAGTCGCACCTTGAAAACCTCCGGCGATGGGGACTCTGCCGCATCCCTGTGGAGGTTGTTCCCGAGATCGATTTGGTTGCACTGTAAAAAATTTCTTTCATTTTCTTGCGTGTAATTGGTATTGCTGGATTGAATGAGTAAAGTTATGAAAGCTGCTTTCAAACTTGTTTTAATACATTGTGTGTATCCTGCTCCTTGTGCAACTTGATTTTTATCCTCTGGGGAGGAGGAAAGTCTTCGGAATGATGGAAAAGGGGGACACTAAGGAAAACGTTTCTGCTTAGAACTGACGGCAGCACAGAGAGTAGTGGGGAGAGACCAATTCTTTGCCCTGTTTAAATGAAGAGGCCTTCAACAGCAGAGGACTAGGATGAATATTCCCTTCCTATACATATTTAATATATTCTGAAATGATTTTGGAAAAGCTTGATTTAAAGGCATGTTTGTTTAAAAAATAGCCTTAACACTAAAAGCATTTATGCTGCTGTTTCTTGGCCACGCAGGGCCTGACTTAAGGCATAACTGATGATGCAAACTACTATAGTAGACTGCATTTGTGTTGCAGTAGATTGCATTTGAGATTTGCTTCGGATGCTCAGAGATGCTCCGCTGGACTACTTTGTTGGGCAGACAGCGAAAAGTGTAGAGTAAAGGGGTTTTTATTATTGATTGGCAGCTTAGTATTAGGTAGGGTCCTGGGAATCTTGTGGTGAACTTGGAAATGTGCTTTTGTTTTTGGAAGAGCACGCAACCGTTGATGTCCAATATAGTTCTTGTTTATTTCTGGTATTAATAAAACATACTGCTGCTCGGTTTTGAGGTTGGGGCATAGATGAGTATCAACAGGTTGTGGGATGCTTTTTGTCCCCTCTTGAATGAAGGCTCGCTTTCTGCTCAGAACTGCTTATTTGCACTACATGCTGCTGCTTTTTTTCTTGTAACATTTATTTTGTTTGTTTTTCAGCTTAACTTCCCATTTCTAAAGAACTAAAAAGGCAGAAGAAATTAAAAAGTAATAATAAGATTGAAGTGGCCTTGCACTGCTCCCTTCCTTGCTCCCTCTGCTCATCTAGCATCTCTTTCACCCTTTCCACAATCTCGGCACTGATGCAAGAGCTGCCTCCTCTGCACCTTCTACCATCAGGAACAGCCTTCTCTACCTTCTGACTCATCAACTCATCTTTCCCCTCTGCTCCCTGCTCCGAATCTTACCCTAAACACTTCTTTACCTTTCAGCCTTACCAAATTTCTGTCCCACTGTTGTCCTGAGCTTGACGTTTTAAAGGCATACCATACATAGTTTTACAAATTATTTTCTGTAACTAATTTTTCAGCCTGTATTAAATTTTGTAAAGCTGTTTGAGATGCAGCTTGTGAAATGCTCTACCAAGACTTGACTTTTTTAATACCTTAGTGGAGCTTCTGGTGTGTGTTGTGACCCTTCAGTAAGTAGTAGGCAAGCCAGAACGGGCTGCGAAGTACTCCTCTTTGTTGTCCCTCTAGTGGCACTGGGCACCTGCTCAGGGAAGGCACGGTGAGGAGTTGGTGAGTGTTTGCACACATGTGGCCTGAGTAGGGTTCTCCAACAGCATCCTACTAATTTTACTTGCTTGACCTCTTTATATAGATCTAAACCAAACCAACCAACCCAGCTCTGCTCCAGAAGGTTCAGTAACCAAGTGTTTCGAGTCCTGCTCTTGGCCATGAACCGCAGAGCTGGTTGGGGCGCTGTCACTGTCCGGCTCTGGACCGATGCTTGGGAACAAGCCGAACGACCGAGGAAAAGCCTGCTCCAAACCCTCACCTTCTGTGCGGGAGCTGCAGGCTGTAACCACTGCCTTCAGCGCGCTAGGTGGCAGTTGTGCTGGAGCTACTTCTGAGAAGGGAATAATGGCAATTGCTTGGTTTAGGTTTAAGTAGCCTGTTTCCTTTTGGGAAGGTGGAATGGGATGGTCAGAAAATGGGTTTCTTTGGCCTGTGATGACAAAATATCCATCTTGGTGTGATTGATTTTCACAGATAATACACATGGGCGAGTTGTCAATTTCTGCCGCAGACTGGTACAGCACTATTTTTCATTGATGTTCCACACTTGCTAACATCTAATCTTTAATCTTTTAATTGTGTTTTTTTCTTTTTTTCATTTTTCTTTTTTTTTTTTTTTGTTGCTTAATCTGTGTGTGAACACAGTTTGGTGCTTTGGAAACACACAAGGAATAAATACTGCTTCTTGACAACCTTAACTGTATTTTTTTTAACTTGATTAATTGGATCTTAATGCAAGTGATTGGACTTCTGATTATTTTTTTTTCTTCTTTCCTCATATTGTCCGATTGGAATTTTCTTGACCTTAAGTATTAGGTTGAATTTACAGCTTGGTGAAATGCCTCTGGTCAGGGGTTCCTTGGAGGTGAAAATGGTCTTTAAAAGTGCTTTTCATCAGTAGATCTCAGTTACTTTGTGACAGTGATAACTCAGCTGACCAAAAGCAGCTGGATAGTGAAAAATTCTCCCCCTTGAAGTTTGACAAGGAATGAAAAAAGGGGAAGGCTCAGGAAGAATACTTCCAGTGGGTCCCCGAGACATCCCTAGTTCAGGGCTGAGGGGGTTTGGGGTTGGTTTGTTTCGGTTTTCCCCGTAGTTCTGTATGTCACTGTTGACTGTATGAATCCTGTGTGGTACATTATCACTTAACTGCAGAGGTGATTAACAGAACGCATTTGCTGTAGGAGTCAATGGGTTAGAATACAGGAGAGGTTTTACCCCCTCATTTTCAGCGTTATTATGAGTGGTAATGGGAAATTCTGTGCTCCATTAGTGTCACCTTCAAATCTCTGTTCTTGCGGATTCTGACTACGCCTTGCCAGAGCCGTAAGTGCTGTGCTCTAGTTAGATGGAAATGACTTGGCAATCAGTGCCTTGCCCAAGGTCCCTCCTGCACTTTGAAGTCTTAAACTTTAAGTCTTATTTTCTTTTTGTTTTGGTTTGGCTTATAAGTGGATATTTTTTCAAGGGTCTGCAAGAGCACTAGAGTTACGTCTGAATCCTTTCAGAAAAGTGACTAAAATGGCATAGTTTCTGCTCTCGGGATTTTGTGTTCAGTTATCTTACCGAAGGGGGCTGGATACCCCTCTGTGATGGACTAGCTAACTTTACACCTGCACAGCAGTACGTAGAGCGCTGGCGTTGCGCTGCTGTCGGCTGGCAAACCGACTCGCCAGGGTCTGGTGGCAGTGGTGGTCTTTCCAGAAACAGGAAGCGCCAGGCTGGCTCTGGTTCCAGGTGGAGGTTGCAGAAGTGGAGGTGGGAGGGAGGCTTGGTAAGGAATAATGTTTTGACGAGGAGTAACTGAAAATCAGATGACTTCCAGATTTCTGTATAGCTTTGAAATGCATTGTGAGGTAAATGCTCTCAGTGAGGTACATAGCAAGGATGCCAAGGGAAACGAACAGACGTACATTTGACCACCCGGTGGTTCTCTTCCACCGTAATGTTTTATATAGTGTATTAAGGTTGAATGCTTGGTATATAACATACATTTTTAAGCGTGGTCTGTTGCAGTTGCTGTCTTGTAACTTCTCAAAATGAGCCTGATGCTTTGCTGTCTGTTTGAGTACTAAAGATAAGGTTTTTTGTGTGCCTTGTGTCCCTCTTAACCCTTCAGAGGGATTCACAGCTTCTGCGAGTGCTGCAGTAATGCATGCCTCAGTGCATAACTTGGTTGAAAATTCAGTTGCACTTGGCGATTTTGAGACTTACTTTAAAAAACACTTGGCAGGACTTCTTTGGTTAAACGTTATTTCTGTTTTTCTCTCTTATCAGGTAGTTGGCAAAAAAGGAGAGAGCCACTAGGACGCAAAAGACACTGGAAGGCCTTATCGCAATCAGAGATCTTCACTTTTATCTACAACTCCTGGATAATTGCTTGACCATAACCAGAGACTGTCAATCTGTTTCATTTAATGCCATTACCAATAAATCATTGCTTTTGTTGAGATGGAGTTTCCCTAGTGTGTTTCTGTTGTAATCCTCGTACATGTATTTGTAAATAAAATTCATTACTTTTGCCAAGTTTAATTTTGTTATTCTAGTAACTGTGGCTCTTCCTTTGTTCTGTTTAAACTTCAAAACTCGACTGGCTTATCTTTAGAAACAGAAGACAAAATGGAGCTTGCATTTGTTCAGAGAGTTTAAAATGTCAAATAGAAGTAAAACATAGCTGGCCTTCAGAGGCCATCTAAAAATAAAATCCGAGCTACGAGACTGAGTGAGCTTCAGGTCACTGTTCCCACAAAATACAGATGCTTCTCAGATAGGGGTAACTTCACCTGTTCTGGAAATTTCATTGCCTTCTCCACCTCAGAAAGCATAGGAGGAGGGAGCATATTTTAAGTCGCCATTCCATTACCTTGCAGGTGTGTCACAAGCGGGGTGCTGATGCAAGCTGTTTGGCACTCAGAAGTCTTGAGTCTTTTGAAGGTGTCTGTTTTCTTAATATTATTAGGAAATATTGACCTCGTTTCGCAGGCAGACTCTAGCGAGCTGTGCAGTTGTGGGGATTTAGATGTTTGTCCACCCCACCTGAATGTAAATTCCTTGTTTCTTTTATTGGGGTTTTTTCCTCTCTCTGGATCTTGATAAGGAAATGTTTATTGCAAGTACTAATTTTGCATCTTAATTGGAATTCCTATACTACTTTAGTAAATTTTCTTGGAAGCGTGCCCCAAGTAATTTTAATAAATCGGGCATTGATCAGCACCATATACATATAATACTGTACAAATTCCTAGTAAAACTTGCTAAGTGTTTTAATTGGCATAATTAATTTCTTTGTAAAGTTAAATTTGTTACATTTCTCATTACCATAAATCCCACTAAGGCTTAAATCCCGTCCTAATTGGCATTCCTTCCTTGAACACAGTGGGGTGGTTCTCTTCTGGCTGGGCACGTTTGGATGTTAATACCAAGTTAACTTTCTGTTAGCGTAGATATTTTCTCCAAACAGAAAACGAGGCGTTGTCCAGAAATTACTTCGGAGAGGCACTTTTTTTCGCTGTATCGCTGCATCCTCCGGGATACTCATCCTCCTGCATTACCGCCGATGGCATGCGATGACAACTTGGTTTCCTTCGTGCTTCCTTACTGTTTGGCTTCAGTGGGGGTAAGGCATGTAACACGCTGTATATAGAATATAAATCATTTTTAAATATAATTGAGGGCAATATGAATAACTGTTCCTGTTTATAATTTTGTACACTAATTACCTTTTTGGGTTATTGTTTAAGTGCCTCATCTTAAGTATTGCTTACCTCATAATATTTATACCTGAGAGATTTGATAACCTAGTGATTCTCATCTTTGTAAAAAAGCAGTCAAATTTATATTGTTTATGGAACTCTTCTGTCATTTCCCTGGTTGCATGATGCATACCTTCCACAATGAATCTATGTACATAGACCTAAATAAATGTGTAGAGGCAACTGTCACATGTTTCACTTAATGGAAAATGGGGTAGAACCGTGCACGAGGAGCTGGGAAATCACAAGCCTGAAGTTACAATGCCACGCTGCCTTTTGAGTGGCGTTACCCTTGCGTGGTGGTCCCGGGCGCGTGGGCATCTCGCCGGACGGGGACTTGCACTGCAGCTGCTTGACCCGTTTTTTCTGAGCTTTGTTGTCGCTGGGAGAAGCCGCACTGACAAGCTGATCTTTCGTAACTGCATAGGAGCCCTGAAAGGGAACCGTGATGCTGCTTGTGTTCCAGGAAGGCAGAGGCGGTTGGTTGCTTGTCCAAGCTACAGGTGAGTAACGTTCCCTGTCGTTACGTTAAATCAGTTCGTTACTTTTTGTATACCCTAAGGCTGATGTTTGTTTGGGACAGGAGGGTGAAATAAGCTGTGGCGTTGCTCAGAAATCTTGCTGAGGGAAGCGGCATGTGTGCGTGAAATGATGTATGTGCCGTGATGCATAAGCACGGTCTGACGCAGCCTTGCCAGCCGTGCTGCCCCCTTGTCCCCCTTCAGCCGGCCGCCCCTGGCTGCTTTGTTTCTAGCAAAGGTCGATCTGTTGAACTTCCAGTGAAATACTAAAAGGTTGCTGAAAATCTGGGGGTGCCCATGTGTTTTAGAGCAAACGTCCTAGTTCAACTGGTAGCTTAAAGGATAGTTGTAGCTGGAACCTTCTCGCTTTCTTCAGGGCTGGCCCTGAGGTTTGCTTAGTGCTTTAAATGCTGAAAGGCTCTTTAGTCGTGGGGTTCCCCAGGACTGAGCGTGCTGGTGTCCGGTCGGGGCCTGCGTCACAGAATTAATGCGCAGTGCGATACCTCAATTACAGTATTGCTGTGTAAAACGTTCCTGCGTGGATGCACCGAAAAGACCGAGAAGGGGGACTTGAATTGCTCGCAGATAGCGTGCGCTGGGAGCCTTTGATGTAGGCTTGTCTCGTCTTCGTCCTTTATGGTACTTGTGTGTTGAGATTAATAAACATGTGTTACCCGAGAGCTGCTGGACTTGATCTAAGGACTGCTTGAGAGAGCAAGTACAGCACCAGGGAAGTTGCTTGTTTTCATGTTTATAGTCCTCAATGTTTTTAGTTCTGATAAGAGTTTGAGGTATTAGAAGACTAACCTCTAAATATCATTTGGCTTCTGAATTAATGGACAAAGTATAGGAAATAGTAACGGTTGGAAGCTAAAGCCCGAGAAAGTGCTTGTGGTCAAGGAGGTACGTCTTTAATCTGCCCGATTCCTTCAAAATACCACATCTCCTACTTCTGTCACCACCTCAGTTAGCCGAAGAGGCTTGTAGCGTCTTGTAGGCAATAGGAGACCTAACGTGACACATCCTCTTAATGTGCTGCGGAGGAAATGGAGAGCGTGGTCAGAGGTGCAGAGGCGCAGCAACGTGTGGACTCCTCTCCTCCTTTCCCTCGGGTCGGCTTGGCGGCGCCGGGAGCAACGACTTGGCTCCGTGGCGGAATCTGGAGGTGCAGAGCCCCTGGCTGCCTTCACGCTTCCGCAGGCACAGGCTTGACTTGGGGGCAAATGTCCTGGGCTAGTCACGTCCCGGGGGAAGGGGGGAAATGCCCTCGTGGAGCCTGCGCAGCTGCTGCTGCGGGCACGGCGCTTTTTTAGGTACAGTGTTCAAAATACTCCGTGTACAAGGAATGTCAGAAGTAAAACTCAAAATGAGAGAAGACTTCTGACGCCCAAAGGGTTAACAGCTTAACCTGCAGCAAAGGCCGCTTTTGAAAGTTATCGTTGTTTTTAACAGCCGGTTTGTAATGGGATTTAGACGAGTATTTTTGAGATATGCCAATAAAATACCCAGGTACTGACTCAAATATCAGCACTTTGCGTAGTATAGAATTCACTTGCGTTACGGAACATGAGTGTTTATAACTGAATTTAATTCCTAGCCTAGTTTGGCATGAAGTCGAGTTCACTCTGTGCATTTTAACTATTCACTTCTAGGTTTCTCAAAGCTTTGACCACGATACCAAATATATTTTTTCCTGTGGCTGAAACTTTGAGGGGACTTTTCTACTTGGGTATTTCTTAGTAAAGCGTCTTCCTTCATGCCATGCATTTTTGCATGCACTGAAAATAAAGTGACTTGTTCTATGCATAATTCTCAAAACAACTATTTCATTTAAAGGTCAGGAGAGCGTTCCCCTGCTTGATGCCAGCATGTTGCAAAGGTGGCTTAGAACATACAAGTACGTGTAATTTCTTTTTTCCTGTAGCCTTTAATGGCAGAATGTTTGTCTTGGTATTGAATCTCCAATAGAGTTCCCTTGAAGAATTGCACAACACGAAAATGTTGAATGACGGAATAAGGTTTCTTCGTTAGCGGTGAATGGGAGGAGAGACTGATGTTGTGCAAAGAACGCTGTGGATGCACTGTTGCTCCCCTGCTCTTCCTCACAGCCGCATTCAAGGCCCGGCATGCTTTGCACCTGAAGTAGAACAAAGTACGCAAGGCTTTCATTAAAAAACAAAAATGCGTGTACAGAACCACGCCTGGAGAGAGCTGGATCAAAGCTGGCCGTACGAAGCAGCGTTTTGCTGCAACGGTCTGATACCGAGCGGTCGGCTCACCCTGTGCTTTACCCGCAGGTACCTCCTTGCGCCGCTTGCCCTTGCTGGATGTTCTCGTCGGGGGTGACCTCAGGCCGAGCTCGGGATCGCCAGTCGGAGCACTGCGCTGCCGATTTTACAGCCCTCTTTCTGGGGAGCTGCTCCGGGAACGCGCGCAGGAGGCCGTGACTCTAGTCCGGCTACTTCTGGACTGTTTTTAAAGGTACTTAACATGTTTTACTGATGTCAGAATGCCAGTTTTCATCAGGAAGCTGAGCAGGATAGAAGAAATAGATAGCTAAATTACCTTTCTGGGTATGGAATCTTGCTAAAAAATGTGTATATAAATTAGTTTGCTTGATAAGGTCTTATTTTTTATAAAGCTGTGTTGGCTGGCATTAACTGTACTCCTGCCTCTTGATCATCTGTTGATAATCTTCAAACTTCGGTTGTTTTGGGGGTTTTTTTGCATCGGGACTGATGTCAAAGCAACTCCTACTTAATGGGCCTTGAATATTGGCAGAATTTTGAGAGTTTTTCACTTCTTTATTTTTCTTCACTGAAACGCAGGGTGTTCCTGAAACGAACCTAGCGCGGGCACGCAGATAACGCACCACTGCGCTGTTTTAATCCATGTGTTGACGAAATGTTGCTTGAACGCAGCTACCCAATGCCTGTGGCTGGCTTAGCCGAGATCTTATTTCTTCCTGCGTAATTCTGGCTGGATACCGTTTTTCTAAGTATAAGTGGGAGATGCCCCATCCCTGGAAACATTCCAGGTCAGGCTGGACGGGGCTCTGGGCAACCTGATCTGGTTGAGGATGTCCCTGCTCATGGCAGGGGGGGTTAAAGGTCCCTTCCAACCCAAACTGTTCTGTGAGATTCTATGATAAGTGGCTACAGCTTTCAGCTTTCCTATAATGCTTGACCTTATTTGAACATCAAAACATATTTTTTTTTTTCTTAGTGGATATCCGTTTGAATAAATGGATTATTCCAAGCAAGGAAGCAAACAGCACGTTCCTTGGTGGAGGGAAGCTTTGCTGGTAGCCTGTGCAGCTGTTCAGGCCCTTGGTGTCCTCCTCAGCTGCGGGGGCCTGGGGCCCCCTTCTACCTGCGGGGACCCCCCACCTCAGGGGGGGGGACCCTTCCCACCTGAGGGGACCCTCCACCTGAGGGGGGGGGAACCCCTCCATCTGCAGGGCCCCCTTCCACCTGAGAAGGGGACCCTTCCCACCTGCGGAGGGGGACCCCTCCACCTGTGGGGCCCCCTTCCACCTGAGGAGGGGCCCCTTCCCACCTGAGGGGGCCCTCCCACGCGCGGGGCTCGCCGGGCCCCGCCGCGGCCCAGCTCTGCCCCGGCGCCCCTCGCGGCAGCGGCAGGCCGGCTCAAGCACGGAGGTACCGAGCGGTGGCCACTGACACGACGAGCGGAGGGGCTGTTGCGCTGCCCCGCGGCCGGGGGCTGCGAGGGCCGCCCCCCGCCCCGGCCTCTGCTGCCCGCTCCCCTCACAGGGCGGCGCGAGCGCGGCCGGGGCGGGAGGCGCGCGCCGCCGGTGCCGGCAGGGCCCGGG
Source organism: Phoenicopterus ruber ruber (assembly GCA_009819775.1). NCBI lineage: Eukaryota > Metazoa > Chordata > Aves > Phoenicopteriformes > Phoenicopteridae > Phoenicopterus > Phoenicopterus ruber. The sequence goes on from CM020246.1 coordinate 1,049,749, forward strand.
GCGCTCCCGCCCGCCTCCAGCAGGTGGCGCTGCCGGCCCGGCGGAGCCCGGGCGCGCGGCGGGCGGGGCGGCGCGGGGGGCGCTGCCCGCGGGAGCCCCGAGGGGCGAGCGGGGCTGCGGCTGCCGGGAGGCCGGGCCGGGCTCCCCGCTGCCGGCGCCGGGGCGTGTGTTCCGGACGGACGGAGGCTCCCTGCAGCGCTGGGGGCACGGGTGTGACGCCGGAGCCGGCGGGAACGGGGGCGGGCACCGGGGGCTCGCGAAGGTCCCGGCACCCGCGTCCCTCGGTGTTGGATCCCGTCAAACCAGGGGAAAAGGGAACCCAAATCCGCACCGGCGCAAACTCGAGTCGGGGCACAGCGGGAAGAGCCCGGGTACAGCTCCGCTCCGCGTAACCGGCGACCCCCAGCGCGGGCGGGCGGGGGGACCCCAAAGCCGTCGCCGCCGCCTTGTTTCCAGCTGCCCCGGCGCTGCTGCTCGGGGCAGCGGCTCAAACCGCTCTCGTTCGGAGGGACCGGCGCGGCAGCGGTGGGGGCACCAGCAGCCGGCTGCGACGCCTCTCGCTCCATGTGAACCTTGTTTGCGTATAATTCAAAAAAACTTTGTGCGAATTATGGTAATCAGTAGTTTATGCAAATAAAAAAAAGTTCAAAATGATCAAAATTGAGCGTCGGATTGAAAAATCCGTGCGGTGCGGTGCTTCCGTACCGAGCCGGGTTGGGGGAGTCGGGAGGTCGCTCCGCATCCTTTTGTTCCACTCGTGCGTAAGTCGTGTTCTTGTTGCATTCGGTTGGAACAGGAGCGTGTTGCAAAGGTTTAGGTGATTACGTTCAATCAGTTACGTTACCTTAAAATATATCACCTGAACCTCGCACGTTCTCAAACTTTGCACGTGTGCAATTTGCTGTGCAGTTGGTCTCTTCTTGCGCTGAGTTTTGCAGTAGTTTGTTTCCTTTCCCCACCGCCTCCAGGGCCTGGATGTGAACGCTTTAAACGCAGAAAAAGCCCAAACCCGTCCCAGGAAGCGGCTGCGCGTGGGCGCTGCTGCCCGGGTTGTCCGGGCTGATCAGAAACAGACCTCGGACACCAGAGCACTGCTTTGTCCTGCCGCCCTGCTGCCCGCCGAAGCCCCGTGCCCGTCGCCGGTGTGCCCGTGTTTACAGAGAGGCTTGTCCTTGCTGATCGCCTCACTCGATATGTTAATCTCTTACTCCTACGCCAGAATCTGAAATTGGTGGCCACCAGGTATTTGCCAAAATGATTTTTCCCTGATAAAATGCGCTCTATCTTTTATCATTAGTTTTCAGTGTGCTGCAGAATGGAGAGGGCCAGAGAAAAATAACCTGAACTCAGCAGCAGAGGGGTTTGGCCGTGTTTGGTTTAGTAGAAACGTGAATTTGAGCTGAACAGGAGCTATCGCAACTAGTCCTTCCCGGGGTGGCCGCTTGTACAGCTTAAGAAACTTGCCCCGAAGTTCGTCGGGTGCCTCCTGCCACGTGTTTGCAGGCCTCTGCTCGAACGGAGACGCAGAGGGAAGGCAGGAGCCATCGCTTCTGTTACCCGCCAGGTCACTCTTCCCAGTGACAATGGGGTTACTTAATCAGGCTCGATCAGTGTTTAATTAGGACGTGATTAACCGAAGGATGTTGCCTGCAATGGGTGTGAGCGCTGTGGGTGTGGGCATGCATACATTGATGCAGAGGCGAGCGTGTACGCAGCTAGCTCCGCAAAACTTCCCGCAATCAAGAAATTACGTTATTTAAGATTAAATCTGTAAAGCTCGGTCTAGGCAATACACAATTATAGAAGCTGCACGTTGCAGGAGTTTTAAAATGTCAGACACAGTCCTACGTTGGATACTAATGGTGCCGAGGAATCTGCAGCTGTCTGTATTGGATGTGAGTGGAACCAGTCCTTGGAGAGCGGGAAATGGCAGGAACTGCCTCTAACTATTGTAATCTACAAGATTATCCCATTAATCATATTTGTCTGCGGGAGTACCTTCGCTCTAACTCTAAGTGTTGTTTTTCCCTGGGTGCGTCACATGCAAAAAAGCCTCTAATTGAAAACAGTGCAGAGAGAAACCCGAAGTGCTCGTAGATGGGTGCTGAGCGGTGGGAGTGAAGCGGGTGGCACGCGCGGACCCCGGCCCGGGGCATCGCCAGCCGCCTCCTACACCTGTAAAACCTGGGTTTCGTTTTGGGTGCTGCTGGTGTCCTCGGTGTGCGGGAGGAGCTGACGCTGCGGGTCCGGCCGCAAAGGCCCCGGTTTGGGAGGGGGAGATGGCAGAGGTGCTTTCGTCAGGGCCTGCGTTCTGCGCGGGGCGAAGGCGGCGGGAGACGCAGGTGGATCTGCGGGAGTCCTCGGGAGTACGGCCCCGTGAGAGCCCGAACTGTCCGTGCGTGAAGGCTGGACAGCCCCGGCTCTGTTACCAGAGTGTTTCCTTTCAGCCGTGCTGCAGCAGCTACGCTTTATCCAGGAAATTTCCTCTCTGTTCGGAGACGTGCAAAGGAGAGGAAATGATATGTACCGGTTAGGAGGTTAACTTGTATGATTTTGCATGTCTGTGTTGTTTTAAATTAATTGACCTAAACTTCAGAGGTATCTGAACTATGTGACTGTATTAGGCACGCTGACAGGTCGTCTAATTGTTTTTTCTAATTCAGATCTGTAACTGCCGGAGTGAATCCACGCTTAGATGGATTATCCAAAACCTGTCTGCTGCTGCAGGACCTCTGGCGAGAGGTGGGGGGGGAATAACTTCCCTTTTGTTCCCATACCTGCACATGTAGCCGTGAAGAGCAGCTCTCTCCGCTGATCCCCTCCAGCCTGCCTGTTGTCTTTCGTTTCGCAGGCTGCATCTCTGGTTTGAGCAGACCCCCGCAAGACTGACAGCGTAATCCTGGCGTGCTCCTCCGAAGGGCGCCTGCCTGCGCAGCCGGCATCTCCGGCTCGCTGCCCCCGTGCTCCGTAGCTTCGCAGCTTGCCCCGTGCCTTGGTACCGATGGCGGGGTGGGGAAGGTTCCCGGGTTCCCGGCAGCGCCTGCTCAGCTCCAGTGCGGAACGCCGGTGTGTCGAGGCTGTCGGAGGGACGCTGCTGGGGTCGGCTTTGTGATTGCATCGGAGAAGGGAAAGTTGTTCCTTGCAGGAAAACTCTCTGTCGCAGTATTGCTGCTCCCAGCATTCAAAAATAGAGTTGGGGTACTCCGTAGAAAGCAATAGGTTGATAAATAATAGGTAACAGTGAAAACCCACGTGCTCTGTTCTATGTGGCCCTGTCTCTTAAGGTAGAACAAGCTTCTATTTCTACACGTTTTCTCTTTGGGCCGTGAGCAGATGTTAAAGGTGACTTGATGTGAGGAGCTGGGGCTGTAGAGGGCCACCACATACTAGACTCTGCAGCTGCGAGCGGGTAACGCTGCGCTCGTGTGCCTCGTGGCCGCTGCTGCTGCGACCTGCGACGGGGAGGTTAAACACCCAGGCAGACAGAGGCTGTTGCGATGCACTTGGGCTGCTGCTCCTGCAAAACCTTCATCCTTCTGTCTCTCGTCAGGGTGCTCCGAATTCCCTCTCTGCAGCTCCTGTCCTAATCCGCTTTTAACCACAGTCATAGACGCTTCAGCACAGTACGTATTTCATTAGAAAACTCCTAAGTGTCCCAAAAGCTGGAGATTAGTTCCATAGGCTGCAGCTTTCCCTCTTCCCTGCTCCCCACGAGCTGTCTGCATCCTCCACCTATCCCCCCGTTAGCGTGCGCTGCCCGTGCAGTTTTGTCACGGGATTTCTCTCCCCTGCAGCTCCTCCCGTGCCCGAGCTAGCAGAAGAAAAGCAAACTTCCCTTCCCGCGAGTCCCCGCGCTGCCGGCCGGGGAGCAAACGGGGGCTGGCAGACGGCGTGTCGGTGCCCCGTGCTGCACGCCCGCCTCCTCTCTTCTCTTCTGACCCGACCTGCTCGTTCGGCCGCCGGGCCCTCGCTGCAGCACGCTCCGACTGCAAACAGCGACTTCTTCATCCGCCTCATCCCCGTGACCCGCTGGGCCGTCTCCGAGCCAGATTCCACACAAAATGTGTTCAGGTACCTGTGTCACTGTGTGTTCTTAGCTGAATCTAGCAAAAAAAACCCCAAACTCCACAAACCCCTATTTCTACTGTCACTTTCCGTTCCCAAGCCCAAGTTCTTCTAACATAAGTCAGCTTTCCTTTCCTCAAAATTAGCAAAATGAAAATTAAGTTGGTACATATGCGTGAGTTTGTGAAGAGCGGAGTACTAGTGCAGTGCTGATACGAGAGATAAATCACAGCACGTATTGACAAATGCTTCTGTACGCGGAGAGTTCTGCTGAAATGGCCTCCCCGCAGCTGTTGGGGACCACAGAGGGACATTCCCGGGTGAGGCCAGGGCCTCGGGTCACAGCCGGGGACTGAAGCCAGAGCCGACAGCAATCGTGGTGCAACCTCGATCATGTGCTCGCATAGGTGTGAAAGTCGTGTGTGTGTACATATATACACACGTATCTATATAAATGTTTGTGCGTGTGTATAATATATAAAAAAATAAAAACGCCTATGGTCAAATGGCAGAAATATTTAAAAATTATAAATAAACCCAAATGTATTCAGTGCATAACATGAGTTGATAATCATTATCAGACACCAATGATCGCAGTTAAGCAGCATTTTTGAACCCCGTGGCTCAGGGCTGCATCAGTTCTGAGTTCTGCCTGGGCAAAAAGTCTTGAGGTTCGTGACGGAATGCCCCGAGCGGGCAGGAAAACCCGAGTGTTTTGGAACTGAGGCGTGTCCTGTTGGGTCCTTGTCGGAGGCGTGACTTCGAGTGCGGATGAAGCGATGCTGGTACCTCGTGTGTGTTCTTCCTCAGAACAAAGTGGAAAGCCTTCAGCGATTCAGGAGGGGGCCTTGGCCGTAAGACCTTCAACGCCAAACGGGTGGATCGTGGACCCCTTTCCAGGTGTAGGTACGTCTGCAGTACGCAGTTACGGCCGTTGTGTGTCGTTTATCTTGGCGTGTGAATGTGTCTTGTCTTATTTTTCACTCTCTCCCTTCCGCTAAGTTTTCTGCGTCTTGGTTCTAGAGGTGTTAGGGGACAGTGGTGGCGAAGACGCCGGCTGCAGGGCGTGAGGCAACGCTCGCCTGCCTGCAGAGCCAGCAGCAGGTCGGACCGTGCTGGTGAGCTCCTGGTGACTCCGGTTTTAACCCGAGTGCCGATACACACGGGTACGGGGGCACTTCAGAGAATAACAGGGTCAGTTTTGCATTCTTCCTAGAACCCCTTTTTATCTCTTGCTCGAGGCTCTCTGTTTCCCCACGGGCCTAAGGGGAAGCCCTGGCTGCGGCTGCTCTGCAGCCCCTCCTCGTCCGAGTCCCGGGGGTCTCGCTGTGTTACACCACCTCCTTGCGGGGAGGGTCCGGTGGGGTCCAGAAGCAGGACGACGAAAGAGGCCTCAGTCACCGCTGTGATAAAGTTACAAAACCTGCTCTGCTTCCCTGGTGCTTGCTGTTGTTCAAGCCCACCACATCTCTGCTGTTCAGGTGGAAGGACCGGCTGGAGCTCACCCGTAGATGCTGGATGAGCTGCTGGGGTTGGTAGGTCTGGAAGGGATGGGGCCAATACGTGGATCGTCCCTTTGTGTCTTGACAGTCCAGCTCTACCGGCAGAGTAGGCTGCCTGCAGTAACCAGGTTTTGGCAGTGAGAGTGTGGATTCCCTCAGCAGAGGAGAGAGTCGTGGTCTTGGCTTGCTCTGCTAAGTGTTACCATATTTCTTCCAACTTCCATTTCCTCTGGGCTGAGTTTCAGCTCAGCTTGCTTCCTCCAGATGCTCGTAGCTCCAGACATCTCGTTACTTGTGAGGAAGCTCGTTGAACCAGATGAGAAGACGGTGTGTATTCAAACACCCATGTCAACTTGGTGGCATTGGAGATTTAGTCCCAGATCTCGAGAAGGAGGAGGAGCAGGGGATTGCAGCGCTTCACACGTCTCTGGACAGTGAAAATCACCTTCTGTTCCCTGCAGTCTGTCAAAAGGGAAGTGAACCGATAGCGTACCATCCCCTTCAGCTGTGCCTTTTGTGGGAATAAGTAACGCGCGCGGTGCCGACGAGCCCCGGGTCGGGTCCCGTTTTGCTCCGAGAACTGCCTGTCCTCAGCTCGCAGGATGCAGCGAGCGTGATTAAAGGGTCCTTCACCCTTGGCGTGCGTGGCGTGCAGGCCGGAGTATGCTAATGCACAGGAATAATGCTATAGCATAGTAGTGCCAAGCCCAGAAACTGGGGTGTCCTGGTTAGCTGCCCACTTCGGCTCCACTGGACGCTGAACTGCCCAAGTGCTTGGTTTACCCACAGAACGTGAATTTCCCGAGTGCCTGGTCAGGCCAGCTCTGGGCTCCCTCCGCGTGTTCCCCCCTAGATCCGAGTCGTTCCCTGGATTCAAAACGCTTGAAAGCACGTGCAAAGCTGCGAGAGCTCAAACGGATTCAAAGCGTTGGTCACGCAAATGGCTAATGTTTGCTATTCTGGACGTTAATTTCATAAAATTAATCTAACACATCTTGAGGGAAATTAGCGCATGCAGATGCTATCATTTATCACAATTATTTTAAAAGCCCTAATCTAGCACTTCATCGAATTCTTCACATCCACTTGCATGTCAAGCGGTGCAGGAGAGCGTCTTTGCCTGCGGAAGCCGGGGCGGCCGGGGGCGCGGGCGCAGCGGGGCTCGGGCCCCCGGCCCCCCCGGGAGAGGCGGCGGCAGCACCGGGGAGGGGGAATCCCCCGCGGTAACTACAGAGACCTATTGCCGTGGACGTGCCGTCCCTCTCGTCGGTGCGATGTCGGAGGTACCTGTGTTCTCTTCTCTCTCGATGCTACAGCGGGCGCCTTCGGTTCGGTTTGCCCTGCGCCTGTAAGCCGTCATTTCTTTAAATCCCGGGCAGGGAACGTGCTCCCCGGTCCCTCCGCGGTTTTCTGGGTTCCAGCAATGCTGGTGGCCCAGATGGGGGCAAACGCTGCCCGAATTTCCTACGAATCAACAAACTGAAGGAAAACCACCAAAAGCTATCAAAATGTTCCTCTGTGGACCCTGTAGCACTTAATTTGAGTTTTGACTTTTTCTTTCAGGGGAAAAAAAAACTTTTATAACTAATAGGTCTTAAAAAGCTGTTGGCTTGAAAAAGCTGAAATAATGAGTTTTCCCTGAAAGAAAAAAAAAAATACAGACAGGAAACTACTTCTATTTTGTGCATCTTTCCTTTGAATGAATAAGCTTTTTGCGGTGATTTTCATTTTTTTGCCACGAGTCTCTTGCTTATGTCTCCCTTTTTATGGCTTTTCCTGCCGTGGAGAAGTGCTCCTCTGCAGCAAGCGAAGAAATCTTGTCTGCTGCAGCCGGAGGTGCAGGTCGAGCGGGGGTCATTGCCGGGGGGCTTCGCGGCGGTTTGCTGGCGAGGTACGGTCGCGGTTTGCATCGATGCGCGCGGCTTGCCTTCTGTCGTCCCGGGGAGCGCGGGTGAGCCGACAGACGATCACACCGGCACGCAACCGGCGCCTCCCTTCGAGGCTGTAAAATGCGTCAGGGTGCAACAGTCCTTCGCTGCTGTGGAATGAAATAAAGATGCGATTTCAAATGTCAGGCTCTGGATATTCAATCAGCACTTCCCATATCATGCGTAAACAATAATTGTCGTATGATGTAATTTAATATAATTCTGCTTCCAGTACAGGAGGCAGAGGGGGGGGGAAAAAGAGCTATATTCAGAAATTCAATCAACAGCTTGATTTTTCAAAGGCACAAAGCACCTGAGAGTTCCAGTGACCTCCTCATGTTAGCGGAGATTTTCCTCCAGATAAAGAACTCGTGATAATGAGCTGTGAGGCTGAATGGTTAAAACAATTACCCCCAAGAAACTCCCAGAGCTTTTTTCAACGAGTCGGAGCAGTTAAAGCTGGCGGGAAAGAAATGATTTGAACAGTTTTTCATTGGAAAATATACTTTTGATGAAACTGAAATGGTTTACGGGAACTACTTCATAAAATGGTTCAGAACTGTTACGGAACTTTTCGTAAATTTTTCAGTGAAATAATTTGAAAGGATTCACAAACAAAATGGAAAATTACCTTTTCAATTGATTTTAAGATTGCGTTTTCTGCTATCTAAAATAACACGTAATGGTCACAGTGCTTCTTTTCCATAAGGTCATGTTGATATTTTCAAACTGAAATATTTGGGAGTTTCCACGACACGAATATTTTTAGTATTTGGGTTTTCCTGATTCAGTTCAAAGCCAAATTTTGCCATGGAGGAATCCCTCTATAGGCAAAAATGTCACTTTTCTGGATGCGCTTAATTGTTACGGTGTCCTGTTGCCTACCCTTCATCCACGCGTTGTGTGTCTTGGCCTGACGCTTTGAGGGCAGGCGCGAGGTGGACTCGTTACGTGGTTACGAAGACCACTCTGCAAGCGCTCTTGCGAAAAATAAAACGATCTGCCTTGCTAGTACTTTTTTTTTTAAAAAAAAAAAAAATCAGGAAAAGCTTAAAAACAACTGTTGTTGCTGCTTTAGGTGTCTGTCCGAGGGAGCGGTAAGCGAGGCCAGCAACGTCCAGCTGGGCAGGGGTCCCGTCCCTCCGCGGGGCTCGTGCCGGGGTAAGCGCTGTCCGTGCCGGGAGCCGGCAGATCGGCGCTGGCACCGCTGCGGCACCCCGGACCGTGTCTCGGTGCTCGCGCTGGACTGCCGGCTCTCAGTCCCTCTCGGTCTGGCTTGCACAGCGCGTTATTTGCGTACTGACGTGTTGCGTGTGGAAACGAACAGTTTCTTTTGAAACCGGCGCGAACGTGTAGAGTCTAAGAAGCAATAGCACAAAACTGAAGCTGAACTGTATGCTTCCAAGCTGTGTAATTGCGGAACAAGATGCTAATGTTCCTCACAAGCGCAGGCTTTTGCCTAAATGGCATGCTTTGTGGGAGTAATTAATTTGTATTTAATTATTATCGAACTTGTGAAGAAATGTTCTGAAGAAGTTGTATCTTCAGCACAAGTCTTTCAACTTCTTTCTTTAAGATAAATTTCTATTTAGACTCGCAGCATTTATATTTCGTATGATAACACCAACAGGAGACTCCTTAGCAAAAGTCACTGCTACAATTTTTGCCTTTAAGGCTATCTCATAATTATGTATTTAACTAATCAACACTCCAGAACTTCCAGATGCAACAGATACGGGGTTTGTGAATGATTTCCCTATATACATCTTAATTTTCCAGCAGCAGCTGTAATTTATGGGATTCCACGCGGAATAGCAGGGCTAATGATGAGCAAATGTGTTTTTAAAGTTGTAACCGGATGCAAACGATGGTATATGGTGAAAGGGATGAAAACAGATGACTTCTGAGCGTCAAAGCTCCTGCCTCTTGTCCGCAAATGCTCCCGACTCCCGGGTCGCCAAAGCGGAGCTCCGGGGTTGTTCGGAGTGAAACTCCTGGCCCCGTTGCGCTGTAGGCGAGGTGGGGCTCACCTGCCTTGAGGTGGCCCGGGCTACCTAGCCGTGCTGCGGCGGGACGGTGCGCGTGAGATGGAGCCTGTGTCGCTGGAAGAGCTGGCTGGTTTGGCAGCGACGTGTCCTCTGCTATTTCGGGAACCCTGTTTAATTCTCGTCCGTGGTTGCACGGGGTTTGGCTGGGATGGAGTAGTTTTCTTCGTGGGTAGCTGGTACGGTGCTGTGTTTTGGATTTGCGGCCAGAGCAGCGCTGGCAGCACAGGGCTGACCTCGCTGTTGCTGAGCGGGGGCTGGCACAGCGTCCCGGTCCCGCTGCTCCTCCCCGTGCCCCACCGGCGAGCAGCCGGGGGGCGCGAGGGGTCGGGAGGGGGCCCAGCGGGACGGCGGCCCCGTCTGACCAAGGGCTGTCCCGACCACGCGGCATCACGGCGAGAGCAGCTGGGGAGGGAGGAGGAGGGGCGTTGGGGGGCGATGGCGTTGCCTTCCCCAAGTTGGCGGCTCGGCGTGACGGAGCCCTGCTGTCCTTGGGGGGGGCGGGAAGGACAGCAGGAATTCCTCCTTCTGCTCCGCTTTGCGTGCGCGGGCGTGGTGCTTTACCTGTTAAACCGTCCTCATCCCACCCCGCCGGTTTTCGCACCTTTACCCGTCCGATTCTCCCCCGTCCCGCTGGGGGGATGGAGACGCGAGCGGCTGGGGGGGCCGAGGCTCCCCACCAGGGGTGAAACCCACAGCAGCCGTCCCAGGGGAGATCTTGAGACGTGGCACCGGAGACGGGCAGAACGAGAGGAAGAGCTCTCTGTGGCACCTTCCAGCGGTGTAAAGCCAGAGGAGGTGCCCGGGCCCAGCGCTGGGCTGTACCCTTTGCACGGCCGAGTCGCTCCGGCCCCGGGGAACCTCTCCCCAGCCGTCGCTCGCCATAAGCGTAACGCTGGGTTTGCGCCGTGGAGGGCTGGAGAAGATGACTTTCCAGGACCTCTTCTATCATCAGTGAATATTAGCCACAGAGTTTGTTGGTGCTGTGAGAGTAATATTGTTGCATCTACTAAAGAGCACGTAAATGCTTAAGTTAAAACTAATTTCTGCTAGAAAGGTTTCTAATTTTGTTGTTAAATCTACTGGGCCTAATTTTCTATTCAAATACACGGGTATAAAACCAACATAGCCAAATACAGAAGGAAGAAAACATTTAGCATAGTGCAGAGGGAAATTGAGTTTTTCAGTTCCCGTGATGATGATGATGATGATGATATGTGATGTGAACCTTCCCGACAGCCCTGGATGTAGGAGAGGCAGGTATCATCCCGGGGAGCTGCCAAGGAAACCTGCCTGCCTGATCCTGCAAAGTGAGGACATCGTCTGCTGGAGCGTGCCGAGGGCTGCCAGCTCTGCTGGCCCGTCGCCTCGGAAACGCCTTTTCTTGCGAGAGCTCCGTTTTTCTTGGAAAGTCTCAGTATTTTCACCCGTGAACCCCCAAATCATCAAACAAATGCTCTGGACCCATCTGAGCTGTGCTGGTTTATAGATGAGCATGTGTGCATCAGTCTGCCACTCGGATGCGGTTTGTTTTCAAGCAGGAATTCTTGAGGAGTTTTATCTTTTGAAATACCCAGTCCACGGTTTCCCAGATTTTCCCCTCAGATCAGGTATTCCTGTGGTGTGTTTTGCAAATGCTCAGTTTGAAATAGCACTTGTCTGCGTTAAGGCTCCCGTCACGCGAAGGACTGACCGAGATTGCAGATTGTGAAGGCTTTTGTTTTCTTAAATAGCTGGCCGCTGGAGAAACGCGGGGTTGGAGCGAGCAGGAGTTCGTGGTGGTTTAACTCCAGTAAAGCAGTCATGTGTAACTAATACGTATTATTAACGCGGTGGGGAAATTTTTCAACTTTCAGCGGTCTTGACAAAAAACCAGACAATAAATTGCCTCGGTGACTTTTTCTAACCTTTGCAACATGTATTTTACTCACCAAGACCACTGCCTCTCCGCCCTGCGTCTCAGGCAGGGAAGCAGGGAGTTTGTACGTGCGCCGTTCACTGGGAAAGTGCCTTTTTTTTTTTCTGAAGGGAGCTTTCAGGAATTATTAATTTATTCTTTCTCCATTTTAATTTTTGCTCTTTCATTTTTCAGGTTTCTATCTTTGTGAATCCCAAGTCCTGCGCGGTGGACGCAGGCGTGGAAGGGGCGGTCACGGCGGGTCACCGCAACGCGGACGAGCCTTGTATCCCGCACCGCGCGACGCTCAGGTAGCCGGGCACGCAGAACCAACGCGGCTGCGCGACCGGTGCTTCGGCCCGGATTTCTCCCGGCCCACCTGCGGGGCCCTCGCTTCTTAAGGGCACTTTGCGCTTGGGTGCAAAATCGACGGTTACAAAAGTCTAATGTCTTGGGCTGCTTCTTGAGCCGAAGAGTCAATAAAAGGAAGGACAAGGGTCTCTGTCCTAGGGCTTGGGAAGGGGCGTACGACCTCAATGATAAGGAAACCTGGAGACTAAAAGTTGTCCGTGAGAGAAAACAACAAAAAAAGTGGTTTTGGAAAAGGCTGGTTTATACCTGAAAAATGGAAGTTGTAATGGGAAGTTCTTGTCCTGCTTTATTCAGAACAGAAATACCGTTCTGTGGAGGATATTGCAATTACGATATTACTGTACTGCTTCACTTACGAGAGGCCCGTGGAAATCATTCTTGGTTATATTCAGGCTTTACGCCATCAAGAAATGATAAGGATTGCGTCCTCTCCTTGCAAACTTGAGTAGTTTGCCACTAGTAGTTGCCCTAGAGAAGGAGCAAGGAAGAACTTCGTACGACTGGCAGATAGCCAGAGAGGAGATGATGTAGCAGGAGAACAATAATTTAGGTTTTTAATTGAGTAGCTAACTTTTAATGTGAAAGCAGCAAGTAACTGTTTTACAACAAACGCCTGTGAATTTATTAATTTCTTATAGAAAACTAATGTTTTTGCTCTATTTGCTTTCCTCAACCATCTGTCCTAGTTGCTGGGTCCCGCTTGGTTACGCGGCAGCCTGCCAAGACACGCTGGTGGGACGGGTCCTGGAGGGGTTGCGAAGACCATGGCCACCGATGCCCCAACGCGGGACTCCAGACCCCCTCTCCTGTGCCTCTTGCAGCGGGGTTGGCTCTGCCACGGCTGCGAGGTCTGCAGACCTGCGTTGACGTGGGGGAGGACCACGGACCTGCGTTGACGTGGGGGAGGACCACGCGACCTGCGTTGACGGGGGGAGGACCACTCGCTGGCTGTTCGCGTGGCCGGGCCGCTCGCGGCACCTTCCCTGCCGTGACTGGCCCGGGTACGCTGCACCGGTGCTCCCCGCCAGTCCTTCCCGTATTGCTTGCCGAAAGCTGTTGGCCTTTCAGATGAAGTGGGTTTCAAAGGGATATCTGACAGAGGAAAGTACTTAACCTGGAGAGGTGAGGAGAACGGAGCGGATGAAGGAGGGACGGGAGAGAGGAAAAAATAATGAGGTGTGAGCACATATGTGGAATATTTTCCAAAGTGCTTTAACCTGGGGAAATTTTTTCCCGAAGGGGATGGTGCTAAATCAAAGAAAAGGGGGGATTCATAATTGTGAGATTAATTTGTGGACTATTTTGAGAGCTGGCAGATCTATTTGGAGATCTAAAATACGTATTTTATCAGTCCATTTCTCTGAAGAGCTAGACCTTGCTTGCAACTGTAAGTAATCTGTATTCAACTCCCAGTGAAATAAGTTTCATACATCATTTTAGTTCACCGTGTGACTCCAGCTAGTGCCTTGTGCTAAACTGTGCTCTTCACAATCAGGTGATATGTTATTTATAGTCTAAAATCACGAGCGATAGCTTGGGAAAACACATTCTCTGAAAGCTCCCAGGGCAGGTTCGACACATATTTCGGCAGCGAGTTGTACCTTAACGTCACCCCGGTTCTTTCCCCGTTTCTTGCCAGACCGCGTTAAGGAGCTGTTGACCCTCTGATGCTGTTCCTGAAGGGCCTGAAAACGTGAAGTGGCGATGCCCGGCGTCCTCCCAGCCCTGCCTGGGGGAACCCGCTGCCACGTGTCTCCAGCAACAGCCCGAAGGACGGAGAGGAGACAGCGCGCGCCAGGATTGTGTCGCGGGGGATCGCCCGTGCCGGGGCGTAGGGGAGGTGCGAAGGGATGCGGGGTGCGCGTGGACCGGCGTGGGGCAGCGTTTGTCCCGGCGGAGCCCACAGCCCCGGCAGAAGGATGGCTTCACCGAGCGGCTCGAGCGCGGGCTCAGCAGAGCAAATCCGGCTGCGCGCGTGGGAGTTTGATCTGGTGGCTGGGAGCCCGTCGCAGCCTGGGCGTGAGGAGCCAACCATGGCAGCAGCAGAGGTAAAGGGCGTACGGTTCCCCCCGCGAACGGAGGCACCGGCCGTTTAATGCCGAGCAGCCGTTGTGCTTCTCTCCGCAGGAGCTGCAGCACCCGCGCTTCCTGCTGCTGGGACGCTGGTCGCGGCACTCCTGAACTCAGCGCTGTTTCAGCGTCTAACACTTCATCTGTGCTAATACCTTTTTTTTTTTAATATGGAACTATTCTTTTCAAGTTCGTTCTCTTCCGTGCGTTATGCGCACATGCACGTGTTTTGGATCAGCTGTGTGCGCTGCACACAGATACGGAGGTTACGTAAAAATTTATTTGATCTAAATTATTTTTTTTTACCTCTGACAAGTCCTCCTGGCTCTGGTTTTCAGTGGTGGAAAAAGCCAGCTCTAGCCCTGGAGAGCTGGAAGAGTGAGACATCTCCATTGTACTCCAGAATGGGAAGAAATTGAGACATCATTTTAAGGCCATGCATCATTCCTGGAAAATAAACTTGCATATTTTATGTAAGAATCATGGAATCATCACAGAATGGTTGGGTGGAAGGGACCTTAAAGTCATCAGTTCCACCCCCTGCCATGGGCAGGAACACCTTCCTAGACCAGGTTGCTCAAGCCCCGTCCACCTGGCCTTGAACACTTCCAGGGATGGGGCAGCCACAGCTTCTCTGGGCAACCTGTGCCAGGGCCTCACCACCCTTGGGGAAGAATTTCTCCCTTATGTCTAATCTAAATCTACAGGATGGAGAGTGGCTTAGCAACTTTATCTGCCAGTTCCCTCAGGACCTGCGGATGCATCTCATCAGGTCCCACAGACTTGTGCACCCCCAGTTCCTTAGATGGTCTCGAACCTGATCTTCTCCTACACGTGGTGGTTCTTCATTCTCCCAGTGCCTGCCCTTGCCTTCTGCGACTTGGGCAGTGTGGCTGGAGCACTTGCTGGTGAAGACTGAAGCAAAAAAGTCGTTGCGTGCCTCAGCCTTTCCATATCCCAGGTAACCAGGTCTCCCGCTTCCTTCTGGAAAGGGCCCACATTTTCCCTAGTCTTCCTTTTATCACTGACGTACCTATAGAAGGTTTTCTTGTGGCCCTCGATGTCCCTGGCCAGATTTAATACTATCAGGGCTGTAGCTTTCCTAATCTGCTCCCTGGCTGCTGGACAATGTCTCTGTATTCCTCCCAGGCTCTGTCCTTGCTTCCACCCTCTGTAGGCTTCCTCTTTGTGCTTGAGTTTGTCCAGGAGCTCCTTGCTCATCCGTGCAGGTCTCCTGGGCTGCCTGACTTCCTCTCTGTTGGGATGCGTTGCTCTGGGCTTGGAGGAGGGGATTCTTGAATATTAACCAGCTTTCTTGGGCTACCCTTCCCTCCAGGGCTTTATCGCATGGTACTCTACCAAGCAGATCCTGAAGAGGCCAAAGTCTGCTCTCCTGAAGCCCAGGGCAGTGAGCTTGCTGTGCACCCTCCTCGCTGCCCTGAGGATCTTGAACTCCACCATTTCATGGTCGCTGCAGCCAAGGCTGCCCTTGAGCTTCACATTGCCCACCAGCCCCTCCTTGCTGGTGAGAACAAGGTCCAGCACAGCACCTCTCCTCCTTGGCTCCTCTATTGCTTGGAGAAGGAAGTTACCATCAACGCATTCCAGGAACCTCCTGGATTCCTTGTGCCTGGCTGTGTTGTCCCTCCAGCAGATCTCGGGGTGGCTGAAGTCCCTGTGAGGACCAAGGCTTGCGAACGTGAGGCTGCTCCTCTGTCTGCAGAGGGCCTCACCCGCTCGGTCTCCCTGGCGGGGGGTGGCCTGCAGCAGACCCCACTCTAACGTCCCCTGTCAGAGAGTAACTGCGTGATTACGTTCTGCCTCTGCACAAGGCTAGTTCTTGTGCGCCTCACGATACCAGGAGTTTCTAACAGACATCTTAAAGACTTGGTTGTCTTTGGCAGCGTCCTGGCAGCTTGGCACGCGGCGCAGGCTGTAACAACGACACCAGCTCCCTTTTCCCCCCTTAAACACCCTGTTACTGAGAATACGTGAAAATCTGGCAGCGGTTTCCTCCCGGGCACGCTTCTCCCACCGCGCCGCGCGTGCGGGAGGCCGCTGGCCGGCTGGGGTGAGGCGCAGCCCGGGGAGGAACAGCATCGTCCCGGGAGTCCGGGTACCTGGGGTGCCCCCGTCCCCTGTGACGGGCAGAGAGAGGCGCGTTTATCTCCGAGAGGTGAGAAACGGGCATTGTCAGAGACAAACCAGGGGTGGCTGACGGGGCGTGTACGTGACCAGCAAGCCCAGTCGCGGGGTCTCGTTAGGATTTTGTGTGTGTTACTTCAGCCTGCAGTTTGCTTTGGCTCTTTCTGGTATTTTTACACCATCCTGGAAGCCACTCCTTGTCTCAGCTACATCCACGTAGCTTCTTTCTCAAACACTTGCGATATTCCCTGAAGGCAGCAGGGGAAAAGGAGGGCTTTCAAAACGGAGTTTACGGGGACAGTCCTTCTCTTGGCAGTTTATTTCACTGGCGTTGTCCCGCCGATCGGCAGCGGCGAAGGCTCTGGCTGTACCTTGGCAATTGTCTCGTGGGCTGCTGAATCTCCACAGCTGATGCTGTTCACAGGGGTGGCTTTTGCTTATCTCTTTGCAGGGGCCAGTTTTGGTTATCGAGGTCTGGAGATGTCCCGGGAACCGCCGACGTTTGTGCAAGCCACCCCAGGCGCCGTAACGCAGGGTAAACACCTCGGTGACCTAAAGGTTACTTTAAATAGTGTTAGTCTAAAGGCCGAGCCAGGCCCCGGGGAGCGTGGGGGACCGCTCACACGGGCTGTTCCGCTGGCTTTTGCGGGTGTGGGCAAACCCGACATGGCTGCGGAGCGAGAGCGGTTGGGCTGGAAGTGCTCAGGCCACCCGTGGTGTTGGTGACAGCCCCAGCGGCAGCTCGCTCGCCCCGGGTCCCCCAGGCGCCTCGGTGCCCTGGTGTCCCCAGTAGGGGCACTCCGCAGCCCACGGACAGCCCGAGCGCGTGGGCGAGCGCCGTCTGCAACCCAACGCGCTGGCAGGCGTGCAAAGCTCCGGCGGCTCAGGCGGTTGCAGTTATTTTCTTCAGGTGCAAGCGGACCAGAAGCCAGCAATGTTGCCGTAGGTTCCCCAGCAAATTTTAAAAATCCCGGGTTCATCTCTCAAAACTTTGCAAAGCTCTGCGGGCTCTTTCTGATCTCTGGTGGTACCTCTGCAGCACGAGGGCGGCGGGGTGGCGACCAGCGCTCCTTGCTCGGGCGTACAGCCGGAAGGTGTTGTCCTCAGAAGCGCCTGGTGCGGCTTGCGAGGGGCACAGCGTGCTCTCCGGGGGCTTCAACGGCAACCGGCATCTCACGGAGTAGGTATGGAATGACGTGGCGCGCGTGTACGGGGACAGAAGGGTGAGTGTGTCGGACATGCATTAGCTAAACCCCGAGAATGACTGTGCGATGTGGGTAGGAAAGGTGGCAAGTCCTCGTGGGACCTCCCTTCCCGAGTCGGTGCCCGGTGGCACGGCAGCACGCTGGGAAAGCCAACCCGCGGCGAGGAGCGGGAGTCAGGCGGGCCGTGGGTGAACATGACGGCGGCCAGTCCTGGGGCTCCGCTCCGGCCGGGCGGGGTCTGCTGGCACAGCGCGGGTTACAACACGGCCGTCCGGGGCTCTGCTCCGTCCGGCGCGGGTCTGCCGGCGCCAGCGGGGTGCAACAGCGGCAGCGGGGGCTCCGCTCCGGCCGGCGCGGGTCTGCCGGTGCAGCCATGGGTGAACTTCCGGCCAGTCCGGGGCTCCGCTCCGGCGGTGCGGGTCGTCTGAGCACAGCCGCGGGTAAACACGGCCAGTCCAGTGCTCCGCTCAGGTGTGCGGGGGTCTGCCGGCGCAGCAGCCTGTGGTACGACGCGCTCGCCGCTTCTCGCGGGCGAAACGCGCGCCACAGCAGAGCCCGTGCGTGGGGCGGGTTCAAAACCCGGGTGGCGGCAGAGCGGGCAAAACGTGCTGGGTGGTTTCCACAAAAGTGATTATCGACAGTCAGTAGTTTTACTAATATTCTTATTAACGAGCAAGAATAGCTCTCTGAATAACTTAAACACAAAAGAAACAAAGTTTGAGGTGGCGTGCATTTCTGAATATCGTTTATCACATTTTAATGTTGATGGAAAAAGGGAGAAAAATGTTGATGGTATTTTGTGAAATTCCACCGTTTATGACCATATGAAATTAAAGCTTTTATACACTTATAAAGAAGCTCCAAAGGGAACAAAATGTTTTTCCTACTGAAGTCTGCTTAAACATATAACAAATACGATTGCACAGCTCAATATTCATATAAAACAATATGCTCTACCGTTTAATTTTCCTGTACAAAATTGTTTCACATGAATTCATGTTGCATTATTTCCGATTCCAACTAAATTAGACCTATGTAGATATAAATGATATACATTACATTTATTATACATAATCTAGGTAAATATGAACTAATTCATCAACCATACCTCAGCTTTCCTATAAATTATCTTTGTGGCGTTTTTGCTTTTACATAAAGCCTTACAGTTGAAGGATTATTTGACTCTATCCGTAACTGTTGCAGCATTAATTATTGGCATTTCTAGTAAGAATTGCAAAGTGCTTGACGGAGCAGGAGGCGCAGGAGCCGTCCCGGCGTGACCCCCTGCTCCGCAGGCATCGGGGAGCGGTGCGGGGCGCAGCGCGGGGCTCGCGCGGGCATAGGGGAGCGGTGCGGGGCGCAGCGGGGGCTCGCAGGTGCTGAGCCCCGCTCCCCAGCCCACGGCGGCGCCGGGCCGCGGGGGTGTGACAGCATCGCGGGGCGAGCCCAAAACGGCCGGGGGGGCCGGCGCCGGGCTGTCATCTCCGTCACAGGAAATTGGTCTTTTGGTGTAATTTTCCTCCAGTAATTAGTCTCTCTGTGATTTTTAGACTTTGTGTCGTTGTGAATGCAACATGTTCGACAGCGTACCTGCCGGGGAAGAGATCTTCTGTGATGGGTAAGGAAATATCATTTTCATGAAAGACATCAGAAAAATTGAATGTGAAACTTCTGAGCAGTTGGGGGCACGATGACTTTCAGTGACAGGAGGACTCTGTCTGAGCCAGTTGGCAAGTGTCAGACTGCGCTGTCCCGCCTTTTCCTTGGCCGTTTGGGCTGTTTTGTTCCGTGGCGGGCAGCGGGGCACGGCACCCGGTCCTGGGTGCAAACGGGGTAGCTACGGGCGGGAGACGTCTCACCGCACAAACCCGCCTGCAGCCGTACCAGGCACGGGGAAAAAGGGGCAGCTGAAAAGCAGAGACAGCAGAAAAGTACCGCGCAAATGAAGGCCTCGCTTCTGTAACGGGCTTCATCCGTGTTTAGGGATAGGAATAGATTCGTTGACTTCTGCGCAAATAAGCGGTTAATTAAATTTAAGCTTGAGTATTGCATTGGGTCTTAATATTGTAAGTGAGGTAAGTACACACGGGGTTTTGATACTGAGCCTGCCTTATCAGAAAATGGTCATTTCCAGCGGGCGGTGGAGCGGGAAGGGGACGGGACGGACCCCGCCGGAGCTGCGGTCGGGGCTCGGCGGGCGGAGGCGGCTGAAGCAGACCACATTCTTCGCGCCGAGGAGCAGGCGCAGGCTCCGGAGCTGCACCGCTGTGTTCCAGGACGTGCGAGCGGGGACGCCGACGGGCCCGCTCCGGAGCGGTGCCCGGGGGCTTTGGCCGGACGAGCCGTGCGGGGAGCCTGCGGCAAGCAGTGGCCAGGCGGGCACGGAGCCCCTTCCGGGGCCGCCCGCGGCGCGGCTGGAGATCAGCTCAGAGCGCCGCATCCATCACCCAAATTGTTCAGCGACCTCCAGGACAGCGTGAGCAGCAAGTAGCATCTGTTCCTCCCACCAGAGCCGCGATGATGGACTGCCAAGGATGGAGCTCCCTCCTTAACTTCTCGCTGTCTGGAAGCCAAGGTGAGGCGGAGTTGGTGTAAAAAACAGCCCCGCTGCCTGCAGCCGGTGGGGCTGCCTGCCTGGGGAAGGGAGCGGGGCGGCGGGTGCAGACCCGCGTCGCCCCAAAGAGCTGCCGCGAGTCACGGCTTGGTGCAACGCCCGCCGAAACTCCTGAGGTCCCTCCGACTGTTTGGTAGGGACTGGGGGAAGGGCTGGGTATCGTCAGGTGCAGTTCCAGATTTAAGTGGGAAAAATGCGTGTTCCCATCCGACGCCGTGCAGGGCAGGACACGTCCTCTCCTCGGCACCCCTGCCCGTGGCAAACGGAGGACGTGGGCGCAGGCCCTTGCTCCCCGGCGGGCAGCCCCCGCGCGGCAGAGGGCTGGGCAGGGGACGGGCAGCAGCACGCTCCCCTCGCCGCTCCTCTCCCGGCCCCCAGCCGCCCGCGGAGCGGCCGCATGGAAGCAGGGGGCTGCCTGCGTGCCTGGCTGCTCCGGGTCTCCGCACCACCTCGCCGCGGGTGGAGGGTGCCGTCCTGCGGCAGGAGCGGTCCTGCCTTGCGCCCAAGCTCGTGGAAGGCAGGCATCGGCTGTTGCCAGCGACAGGGCTGCGGCGGGGTTAGAAACGGAGGGGAAAATACGTGAGGTGCTCTGCACCGGCTTTTCCATACCGCTCTGCGGCCTCCGTGTTCATACTGCTCTGCACTGCTACGCGAGCTGTGCAAAGTCACTCAGGGCCGTAAGAAGCCATTAATTCCCCGCGCGGCGGCTCTCCGCGGGGGCGTGAGGCAGGGGAGGAGGGTGCTGCGGGGCTCGGGGCAGGGGCCCTGGAGGAGGGTGCTGCGGGGCTCGGGGCAGGGGCCCTGCGCCGCTGCCCGGCGCCAGCCGGGCTCTGCGGCCGAGCCGCACGCTCCTCCCGGGGCTAACGCGTCCTGAAGTAAGGTGTAATGCCGCTTGTATGCAGGGATGCGGAATTAGATAATCTAGGATACTTACGTGATTTAGTGGAAGTTAAAATACCATATGTGTTCGGGCTTGCAGGATACTGTTGTTTTTAACATCCACACATTTGTAGGAATTGTAGCTAAATATGTTTTCCAACAGGAATAAAAGTACAGGCTTAGGTATTTTATGAATGGCAGCTGTGTCAAGAGCGATTCAATAAAACTATGTGCACGGTGCTATTAATCCAGGCAGGAATTTTGCTGGCGCGGTGCAGAGTGTCTGGAGCGGAGTTCTCGGCGGTTGCGCTGCCCGAGCCTGCGTCTCACCGGCCTTCCGAGCGAGCGGAGCTCGGCCCGGCCTTCCCGACAGCACGTGCCGGGGATACTTAAGGGGGATGTTTTCACAGCGTTAGCCGGACGGTATCCTTGCAGAAACCGTGGGATCATCTGGCCTCCCGCTGCCGAGGGGGAGGTTTGCAGACGCATTTGACTCCTCCTGGCTGAAAGCTTGGGGAGACATTGGTCTCTGCCAGCGAGGCAGAAAAAAGATGCTCGCCCTTTTCTACCCTTAAATTGCATCTTTTTTAGCAATAATTGGAAGAACTGATTTTTACAGTTAGTTTATCTTGGAAATGCCTTACGTCTGCACCACGTGAAAGGGATGGTAATACAAACAGCAATAAATAAATCACGCGGGGCAAGGAGAGGCAGTGATATTAAGGCTAATAGCAGCGTGGCTGGTGCACTGCATGCGCCACACTCGTTAGTTTAGTTAGGTACGAGCATAAAAGAAAATATTATTGTTATTGTGGTTGCTGCTTATTGTAATTATTACTCCCATCTCTGCTGGGGAGCGGAGGTGTGAAACCCCGGGTGGCAGCTGCCTGGTGCGGTTGGAAACCGCGGGGGGGGAGTTTCTGTGTCCCTGCGTGGCGGGCAGAGGGTGGCCCGACCCTGCAGACCCGGCCCTGCAGACCCCGTCCCCAGGGCCCTGCCCGAACCCCAGCCTGGCTACGGGCACAGCGGGGGGCCGGGGCAGGACCCCCGCGAGGTGCCCGACAGCTGCAGGAGGGGATGGGGAGAGGGTCTGCAGGTGCCCCCGCCTTGCCCGATCCCCCAGACCCGCAGCAGGAGAGGGTTGTTGTGTGCAGCTTGTGCAGCCCTCGCGCGTCGCAGGCTCGTCCCCTGGCCGGGGCACGCTCTGCGGGCTCCATGGGGCACGCCGCAGCCCGGGGAGGTGGTGGCACGTGCCGAGCCGGCGCGGGCAGGCTGTACGGGCTTTGGCCTCGGACCTGCAAGGCGATGGGATAAACGCTGCGGGGAGGGCAGCTGCCAGCACAGCCCCAAATCCGTCAGGGATGACCTCTGGGGTCTGCCCGGGTCCTGCACCGTTGCTCAGAAGCAGCACGAGCGGGCTGGGTGAGACCCCTCATGCGGGCGGTTTCCTTGCGCTGGGCAGGGAGGCGGTGGCAGTGGCGTTGGCGGTGACAGCGGTGGCAATGGCATTGGTGGTGGCAGTGACAGCGGTGGCAATGGCATTGGTGGCAGTGGGCCAGGGCTGCCCTCTGCAAGCTGCTGCCGCCCGGCTGGGCGCACGCTGCCGAGCTGCGCGTGTCTCTTCCCGCGGTGGGTGCAACTCGACTGCCCCGCTCCTTGAAGCCTGCCCTGCAGCTCCGCGAAGCCCGCGGGCACCGGGCCCGTGAGGAGCGGTGGGACCCGTGGCCGCCCTTGTGCGGGGTGACGGCGCACATGGCACGCGCCGGCAGTGCCTGCGTACGGGCAGGGCCGTCCCCAGCGCAGGCAGTGCCTCAGTTTACCGCGGAGGGCCCTGCAGCCCCGCCGCGAGCCCTCCCGCGGGCGCTGGCCGGGGTCCGGGTGCCCTACACCTGCCCTCTCCCCTCCGGCCACCCTTTGCCCGTGCCGGGGCTGCCCCCCCGGGCGGGAGTGCGGGGGGCTGGTGCCCCCGCCGCGGGAAATGCCAGCCTGCCCGCGCTCCCCATCGCTAAGCAACGGCGCGTGAAATATATCCCGATTTCTGCTGCTCCCATTTGGCACCACCATGTTCTTGCATGTGCAGTCGCACAGTGTAGCGGATAAAAAGCCCGTTTTCTATCTTTGGGTGCCAGTGCACATCGTAGCCATCGCGGGAGGACGGGCAAATCAATTGGCAAAGCGTAAAGGACTGACATTAGGACCCCGAGTGACTGCCTGTACCGAGACGCCGCTCTTCATCTCGGGGCCGGGTGCTGCCAAGCAAAGTCCAAAAAGTTATTTTTTTTTCACATCAGAACTTCAAGCTGATCAAAGAAACAAACACTTTTAATGAAACATATGCAAGATACTTAGAAGGAGAAGATTCACAATGCATCTGCTGCGGGACCAGAAGGCTTATCAAAAGTGTGAAGTAGGAGGAGAAAAATTACTAGTGTATGATGCCAGAGAAGATTACAGAAATATTAAGCAGAAGGAATGTAAACACGTATAGCTGGTGCTAGCTGGCGCGCGGCTCGCCGCGCACAAAGAGCCGCCGCGCGGTGTCGGTCTGAGGGCGCTCCTGCCGTTGCGTGCGAGAGCCGGGGCACAGGGGATGGGTGGGTGCCGGCTCTGGGTGGCCCCTGCAGAAACCCACGCACCACCCGGGCACCCACCCTCCCCTCCCGGCCCCAGCCCCGCCGGGCTGTGCGGGATCAGGCAGGGCCGGCCACGGCCCGGTTCGGAGGGCAGTTCCCCTCCCAGGAGCCCCAAATTCTGCCGGCCGGCTCCGACGGCTCGCCACGCCGCCTCGTTCAGCTGTCCTCGGAGCCGAGGGACGTTGCAATGGCAATTTATTTGCATTTTCCTTATGAAACAAAAACTTTAATAACATTTTCTTGCAATGTGTTTTATTGAAAACATAAATACTGTGAAAAACTGTAATTCCTGGTGATAATATAGGAGGTTTACTATCAGCAGGAATATCACGTAATTATTTCTGTGCCACATTTAGGAGTGTGCAGACATATGGCTTATCTATTTCAGCCACTGGCCAAATTCTGCTCTCCTTAACCCTTGCAACCTCGGTGAATTCAGCGAGGCTGCACTATTATAGCTGGCAGCAGGATCTGGAGCTCTTATTTCTTGTTAAATGAATATTTTTTCATTGTCAAAGCTGCCTTCCTGTCCCCCGCACAGACTGCTATTCTCGCCGCGCATTATAGTTTTGCTTCTCCCTTCGCGGTGCTGGCGGTTGCGTGCAATGGGCTTTCTCTGCCGGTAAGGGCCACCGCCGGCCCCGCCGCGAGGCAGAACGGGGGTCCCAGGAGGGGTCCCCGCCCCTCCTCAGGCTGCTGGTGCTTTCTGGGGGGAGCGCGGCGTGCGCAGGGGCAGGGCATGGTGCTCTCCGGAGCGCAGTGGCCACCGGGCGCAGGGGGACGCGTGCTCGGGGCCGCAGGCAGCATCGTATCAACCGTCACCGTCAGGATGGACCCTCCTGCCTCGGTCGCTGTTCTTTCCCATCTCTTTTCCTAACACCCACTCAGGAAAATGCCTGTTCTCCCCTCTGCCCGGGAAAGCTGACGCTCCAGTTTCCCTCTCGGCATCGCTCGCAGGCAGGTGGGGGACGAGCCGAGGGGACGCGGCAGGTCCCGGCTGCCAGGTCAGTTTTGCCCGAGGTTACCAGCCACAGAAGACCCACCAGCATATGCCGAGGCGGCCGGGAGGCAGGTTTAATGTATGCTCCTGACCTTTCCGATCGCTCTTCCAAGCTCTGCATCTGCGAGGCTGCTCGGTCGCCCAAGAGGGACGAGTGTCATCTCTTTCCTAAAAGTCCGGCAGATGCTCCCTTGCCTTTTGTGGACACGGCCGCCAACAGGGATAGGATAGGATAGGATATAGGATAGATAGGATAGGATAGGATAGGATAGGATGAACAGGGTAGACCAGACTAGACTATTTCAGCTGGAAGGAACCTACAACGATCGTGGTCCAACTGCCTGACCCCTCCAGGGCTGACCAAAAGTTAAAGCCTGTTGTTAAGGCCATTGCCCAAATGCCTCTCAAACACCGACAGGCTCGGGGCATCCACCACCTCTCCAGGAAGCCTGTGCCGGGGTTTGACCACCTCTCGGTAAAGAAACGCTTCCTGACGCCCAGCCTGGAAGGAGGCTTTGCAGGAAGGTTGCCACGCTGCTGTCCACGGGCCACCAGTGGCCCGAGGGGCAGAAGCTGGGGACCCACTGGGAGCGGGCGGGCAGGTGCCCCGTTCCCCGCTGCTGGGTGTGCCTGAAAGGAGCCAAGCCACCGGCCAGCGGGCTTGGCTAGTGCAGACCCCGGTCCCACGGCCATGGTGAGGGGCTGCAGGGGTGGCAAGAGCGCGCCTTCCCGCGCCTGGCGACCGGCATCACACCCGCTCGACCGCATGGATTGCACAGGGGGGTTTCCCGTTATTCCAAGCAGTTATTCCGGGCTTGCAACGTGGTTATGAAGAAGCACTTCCAAACCCCGCGTTCAGGTAAGAGCGGTGTCTGCTTTGGAAAAGCTCAAGCGTTCCCTATAGATGCACTGTTTGTGGTGCGTTATAAATAGCGCTGTGGTGGCGTGTAAAGCCCGACGTATTGCGTCCCGCTCGGCGCAGCGTTGCCTGCTGGAGAAGGAGCCTAGCAAAGTCGGATTTCTCTGCGGTTTTCGACATTTGTAAAAGCAAGCTGGAAACGAAAATAAATGAAGGCATGCAAATAAAATTCTTTCCAAAACACCCATGCTCAAATGGGTTTTTTTTCTACCACTGTTTTTAAAAAAGCATCTGGCAAGCCTTTCTTCAAATTTATTTTAGCTAAATGCAAACAAACAACAACTCTAATAAGCATAGTAGCGTATTCATTAACAGTTCTGGCTACAGCTTTTGAAGATAAGGTGAGGAAAAGTTCTTTAATTTTACTTGGGGAAACGCATACGATCACCATGAAAGGGATTTTAATCTTAAATAGCAGGTCCTATAAATGTCTATAAGCCCTGCTCGCGCAGACGTCACCTTTCTGCTCCTCCGCGTGCAGGCAGAGCAGGGAAGAGCCGCAGCGCTGGAGAGCAGGCGCTGCGTGGCGCAGACCTCTGGTCTGCTCGGCTGTTGGGATGGACCGGGGCTCGCACCGGTGCAGAGCTAAAGAATAAAGTCAAACACCGCACTAGGAACAACCGACCTTTTCCAGCCTCGCACGCCCTGCCGGCAAGCTGCCTCTGGTTTTTGCTTCTTGCTGCGTCTGTGATCTACATGAAGCAGTTTAACTGCTCCAGGCTGTTCCGCTTGCTTCGCTTTCTGGAAGAAAAGGCGGCTGGGTCCCCGCGGGGTGCACTGCGCCGTCCCCCGGCCCTGGACGGCCGGGCAGGGCTTTCCTAGGGCAGGGCCGCGGGGCCGGGGGATGCGCACGCGGCACGCGGAGCTGAGGTTTTCCTCGTGGCAGGCCGTCTTGGTCTGCGGATTCACAATACGGGAGCTTGTGTTTATTGTTTCAATATTGTCAATAAATTCCACTTAAGTGGCCAGCAGAAATATTCAAGGTTCCTTTTTCGGTCTTTTCTGTATGCAACGAACGTCTCAATTACAGCAGGACTCTCTGTGCTCGTATCCTCGGTCTGAAACTGTTTCATTGGCATGCACTGGGTGACCGCGTTTTGTTGTTGGAAAGTTAGCCTTCAGAAATGAAAGTCAAAAATTCATCAACTTGAAAAGAGCTGTTAGGCATAGAAATCGCTTGATCATTTCTCAGCAGGGCCTCTGACACCGGCAATCTCAACTACCCAAATGGCCTGGCAGCCCCACGGAAACCGGGCAGATGGGGCGACCCTTCTCGGGATCACCCCAAGCCGGTGGCAGGCGGAGGAGATGCCAGCGCACGGCGAGGCACGGGCACGTGAACCGCACGGAGTGAGATGCTGCAAGTGTTGGTAAAGCCGTGGATCCCGTCATCTTTGAATGAAAGGTGGCTGGCAACAACAGGACACAGCTGAGAGATATCACGAGTGGCGTTCCTCAGGGGTCGGTACTGGGACAGGCGCCATTTAACATCTTCATCAATGACACGGACAGTGGGATGGAGCGCACCCTCAGCAAGTTTGCCGACAACACCAAGCTGCGTGGTGCGGTCGATGTGCTGGAGGGCAGGGATGCCATCCAGAGGGACCTGGACAGGCTTGAGAGCTGGCCCATGCGAACCTCGTGAAGTTCAACAAGGCCAAGTGCAAGGTCCTGCGCCTGGGTCAGGGCAATCCCAAGCACAAACACAGGCTGGGCAGAGAATGGATTGAGAGCAGCCCTGAGGAGAAGGACTTGGGGGTGTTGGCTGATGAGAAGCTCAACATGACCCAGCATGTGCGCGCAGCCCAGAAAGCCACCCGTGCCCTGGGCTGCATCCCCAGCAGCGTGGCCAGCAGGGCGAGGGAGGGGATTCTGCCCCTCTGCTCCGCTCTGGGGAGACCCCCCTGCAGTGCTGCCTCCACCAGCTCTGGGGCCTCAGCACAAGAAGGACATGGACCTGCTGGAGGGGCCAGAGGAGACCAAAGATGATCCGAGGGCTGGAGCAGCTCTGCTATGGGACAGGCTGGAGAGTGGGGTTGTTCAGCCTGGAGAAGAGAAGGCTCTGGGGAGACCTTCGAGCAGCTTCCAGTCCCTAAAGGGGCTACAGGAAAGCTGGAGAGGGACTTTTGCCAAGGGCATGGAGTGATGGGACAAGGGTGATGGGTTCAACTGAAAGAGGGGAGATTTAGAATTAGATAGAAGGAAGAAATTCTTCCCCATGAGGGTGATGAGGCCCTGGCACAGGTTGCCCAGAGAAGCTGTGGCTGCCCCGTCCCTGGAAGTGTTCAAGGCCAGGTTGGACGGGGCTCTGAGCAACCTGGTCTAGTGGAAGGTGTTCCTGCCCATGGCAGGGGGTTGGAACTGGATGATCTTTAAGGTCCCTTCCAACCCTAACGTTCCATTCTATTTATGGAACGTTACAGTGATGCTTTGCAAACCTCAGCATCGCACTGTCTAAATTGGCTTCACGGGGTTTCATACAAGGACAGATAAGAGCAAATAACCCGTAGACACGATCCCTAATGAAATCTATTGTCCCATGTAAATTGGTGTTTCATCCTGGCTCTTGCATACGCCAGGCCCAGCGCGGGTACCCTGCAGCACGCAGCTGAAGCTCCCGGCTCCCTTCCCGGCTGCAGCCGGACAACCAGACGGCCGCCGGCACGCCGGGCTGCTCCCACCGGCGCCGCACCCAGGGTGTCCTGCCGCGGCGCGAGCCCGGCCATGGACAGCACGACCGCACCTCGCGCGTGCGTGGGAGCTTCTCTGTCCCGCTGAAGCTGGTGCACAGGCTCCAGAATTGCAGAGAAATAATGAGAAAAATATGTTCGCACCAGTATAAATGAGACTCATTAGAAAGCAAAGGGAAAAGATGGGGCTGATCTGAGACATCAGGACTAAAGAGTTTCCCAGATTCATTTTAATATTCTTTGTGCGTAGTTTCTAAGAAGTCATTGCATCTTTGCAAAATTCCGCCGCACACCTGCGTATCACGATGGTTGTTTCAGGCCTCGATCGCACGATGCCTTCCCCAAGCCATTGATAATCACGTCAGGTTACTCAGGAGAAGCCAATATTTTTTGTGCAAAGCTCAGATAGTAGCAGGTAATGAGTATTCCCATCTCAGCAGATTTCTAATGCAAACTCATACGGAGAAATATTACACATTAGCCTGCTTTAGAGGAAGCTCATTAAAATAGGAGTGTTTGCACTCCCACTGCTGTATGAAGATGTTGCATTTTTCAAATTTGATTCCTAAACCAATTAGTTTTCCATACTACAAACGCCTGCCTTTATACACCACGCGTTATAAGGCAGGCTTGTCATTTCTTTAATGGGAGTCATTATTTGAGCTGAAATGTTGGGTCTGGTGAGTCAAGTTGGTTTCCATTTGGTAAAGTGAAAACGTAGCTGTCGTTTGCCTGCTGCTTCTCGCTGCCGTGGTTTCTGGATCCAGAGGGTGGCCAGTCCCGGATCCACTGGGATCCCCTCCGGGCAGCGGCACGCCTGGGCGGGCGACGGGCGCGGATGCGCCCGTCGCCCGCCCAGGCGTGCCGCTGCCCGGAGGAGATCTTTTCCCCGTGCTTCCACTTTGTCTGAGATCAACCAAAGTTTAATGCTGCTGGAAAATGTCCTCGGCTGCAAGACGTGGACCACGAGGTGCTGTCTGCACCGTCGGAACGCGAGCACGGTTTCTTTTCTTTCTCAGCAGCTATCGCCCGATGCTAAAAGCGATGGAAGAGGGTATCTGGGCTGCTTTTTCTCACCGCCCCAAATGTTGGGGGACCTGCGTGGGTCCCTGCCGCTGCTCCCGTCCCTGGAGCCGCATCGCTTTCCCCGGGGAAGAAATGCCTGTGCAGCAGGGTGGGGAGGAGGCTGCAAGGATCCAACTGCTCCTACATCTCATCCCCGAGAAGTAGTGTGTTTTTACTGTACATTTCAACCCTGTCTCTAAAATATTGAGCTCGCATGAAATCCCGTTCCTTTTTAGATGGATGCGTTGCAAGAAGCTGGAGACATTGCGAAGACGTACACAAGGAATCCGTTAATTACATTTGCATTAAATTAACTTGGGTGGTCCATGCGTTATTGAACATCTGAAGGACCGGAGAAAATGTATAGCTTAAGAAATGTATTACCACGTCTAGTATAGCAGACCTGTTTAGCTGATGTCAATATGTTTTCTTTCAGGAGGACTCATTCATTTTTGCTCGTCGTGAAACTATCCAGCCTCCCTGACACATCCTCGATGGGTGGTTCTGGGTGTTTTGAACATGTGTGGGGCGATGGCTGCTCTCCGCGGTGGTTTACCGGGGGCCGTGACTAAGAGCCATCAGACACGTATAACACCAAGCGCCGCTTTGGGCAAGAACAATGGAAAATTCTCTTCATTTCTGCAGCAGAACAGAGCTATTGCCACATGATGCTCATTAGCAGCAACAATAATTCTCTTTCTATTTGTCCACGTCTAGTGCAGCTTTATAAAAAGTCAGTGCCTGATAGACTAAATCATTGAAATGAAGCAGTGAGCCAAATTTAGCTTTCATTTACTGCCCTCAGGAGGGATGACCAGAATGTCATTATAAAGTAAACAGCAGTAGGTGGCTTACGAGTAAAAGACATTAATTCCTGAAAGCAGGACACACATGGGCGACATGTACGTTGGCCAATAGTTAGAAATAATTACGTCGAGTTGTTTATACAAACGTGGCTAGATTTTGGTTTTATCTGAACCGATCAGATCTGTCTTAAAAGCCAATCTCAATTCTGATTTCTATCCGGTCTCGCGTGTCGCTGACTACACGTCCCGCTTACGGTGCGCACGGACAGTAACGGAGAAGACGCTGTTGCCTGCCTGCGCCGGGGGGGCAGAGTGCGGCTTAGGTATCGGCGTGCTTTTGCTGGCAGCGATGCAGTAGGGCGTGGGGTGGAGGGGACGGTGGCGGAGGGCGGCGGGGTGCCCGTGCCCGCCTGGCCATGCCCTGGCTTCGGCGCTCAGTCGCTTCACGAGCTTCGGCACGTGGCAGGGCTGGGTCCCGGCCAGCCCGCTGCGGTGGGGGAGGATGCCCCCACCGTAACACAAAGTGGCTATACTGTACGGGCTTTTGTTCAAGCTGATGACCAACCATAGTCCTGCATTTCGAGTAAGTCCGGGCATTGAAGAACCTCTGTGGAAAATCTTCCCAGCCACAGGGACGTGTTGGCTGTGGCAAGCGTATCCTGGATGCGTACGTGCCACACCTGATACATCCCTATTTCAAAGAGCCACTAACTTAATTTCTGTGGTTCGTACGCTCCACAACCATTTCAATAATGCTAGAAATGATCGCAAGGCTGCGCCCTCACCCGCTGAGGGCTTCAGCCCGCAGCGAGGCTTCCCTTTTGCCATCTGCGGACGCCAAGCCAGCGCAACACGCGCATCCGAAGCATCAGAAAGCCGTACGCGGTGCCAGGGCACAGCCTCCCCTCCACTGCTCACGGTGCCGGAGGAAGCCCGCTGTGCTCACTCGGCCCCCCCTCTGCACTTCGCTGCCGTTCTCAGACGCGGTCTCCTTGGGAGTTGTTTTATACGTAGTCATGAAAACCTCCCATACCTTCGGTAGAGCCGCATGTGATGTCTGACCACAGCACTGCTGGACGCAGTCCTGGGGGTCCCTGGTATCTTTGTTGGTAGACGTACAAATATTTTGCTCTTCTTCTATTTCCGTCACGGGACGACAGCAGACACCCGAGGGGGCAAGTCCTGCGGCACGGGACGGCACCTCGACCCACGCGTTCGGATGTGCCCCGGTATATTGCTTGTCGGCAACCCCCTCGTTTGTTGCCAGCCCTTCGTGACAGCGAGGTTTCCCTCAGCGCCCCGCGGGCGGCTGCCGGAGCGCTCCCAGCAGTCCGTCAGTCCTTCTGCAGCGCTCGCAGAGCCCACGGCTGCTCCTCACCCCTCGGCCTTCTGCAAGCCCCGAAAAGTCGCGGGAGTCATTCTAATTACTCACCTAAGTCAATGCTTGATAGTAAGCGTAATAAACTTGGAAACTAGGTGTAAATAAAATATAGGTTATTGACGTACTGCACTGGATGGTAAAGAGCTCACAGGTTCTCGTAATTAAACGGGCTACATGGAAGCAACGTGCTGGCAGCTTCACTGTCCTCAGCAGCCCCGAGCAGACTTCTTGAGTCAGCCAAGAGGAGAGACTGTTTGCATTATTATCTCTCGTATTTATTAACTCCCAAATACCAGTAAACACACACAACGCATTAGTTTGCAATCAATAACACTCTTTGGGCGTAAGGCTTTATGTCTTCTTCCGTGCCATCCGAAACAGGAAGGCAAACCGAGTATGACGGCAAGCTCCACGCGCCGAGTTAGGAAAGTCATTTTTCATTTCAGGAGAAGTCCTCTCCAATAATGGAAATGCTGAAGGTTATTACAATAATAAATGAGTTGGCAGTGCGATTTATATAAGAAACTAATGTACTTTCTTACCGAGCACTGTTTAATTCCTTGTAAATCTTGCGCTTACTGGACAAGCGCTGACTCCCGAGCGTCTCTGCCGAAAGCCGGCAGAACCGGAGTTCGTGCGGTTCATTTCTTGTTGTCCAAACAGCTGTTCGTGATCGTCCTCCCTGCAGGTATCTGTTCGGGGATTAGTAATGCTTCGCATGCTCGTACATCACAAGAAGTGGATGTGTAATTACATTAAACATGCTTCATCTCCTTGGACGCACTTATCCCGAATCGCTGATATTGGCTCAACTCAATGCGTTTTCTTCATAGACTGTTTTATTTTTCAGCATAATGTACTATTTGCGGATAGGAAGCCCCACGCCAGGCAGTACCTTTCAGCTTTCTCACTGGGTGCCCCAGTTTTCAGCCTAACGGTTCCTCTTACACGGGCAAACCCGCTCGGGTTTTGCGTGTCTGTTTTCTGGCATGGCTGGCTCGGTCTGGCCGACGTTGTCCCGGGTGGAGACGCTGGCCGCTTCCCAGCGGGGCCGCTCCGGCTGTCCCTGGGAGGCTGCAGGAACAGCAGACACGGGCCCAGATCACCCCTGCTGCTGCGTAATCCCGCCGGTACGGTCGCCCGCCGCGGTGCCGGAGGGCAGCCGTGGGGCGGCCGTGTCCAAACGGAAGATGGCACTTGTAGATGTAGATGTGGCACTCAGGGACATGGTTAGTGGGGACTTGGTAGCGATAGATTAACGGTTGGACTCGATGATCTTGGAGGTCTCTTCCAACCAAAACGATTCTGTGATTCTGTGATTCTATGAAAGCTCTCGGCAAAGCAGTGCAGGGATGCCCGTTCCACCGTCAGCAAATCTCGAAGCGTCTCATCGCAAGGATGTCGCATGTGTCAACCGCCGGACAAATGAAAACGGGTAAAACCTCTTGAGAGGGTGAGCTCACCCCATCCTGCCTCGATGCTTCCCCACGGCCTCCGCGGTTCGAGGGGTCTCGGTGGGACCGCCGTGATGCAGGGGCCTTTCTGCGGGCTCCCGGCAAGGGGACCGATTTCTTCCTCGCGCAGGCTTGAAACTGCAGTGATGGGCTGGCCGGGCCAGAACGGCTCTGCCAGAGTCGCTGTAGCCCAGCCCGGGCTCTGAACCCATCCAGCAGCAGGGTACAGCACACGTTATTTGCCTGGTAGAGCTCTGTGCCCTCCGCCTGAATGGCACATAAAATCCTTTGAAACCCAGCGAAGAGGAATGCGCTGTCCTGCACGATGCAGGAACGAACAAAATCTTACAGAATCTCCCCTCCCCTACCAGCCAACCAACGTGCAATGGCACTACTGCTCTGCTTAACACATTTCCGTTTCTAATTCGAAGGTCTGAGTGCTGGACAAGTAAGACTTCAGAAACCAGTAAACCTTTGCAAAATGGGGGAGGTAATACCTCTCGCTGCTCGAGTTGGGGGGTCTATGCCACCTATACTGCATTACAGCCCATGTGTGACCACTTCCAGGAGACACTCCTCCACTACCATTAAAGGCATACTTTTTTTAGATAACACTCTATATGATTCTATATTCAATATTCTGCTGTCATACTGGGTCCAAACCGGGCATGTCCCCGCAGGACAGTGCCATGAGCCAGTCCCGCTGACTTCTGAGCTGCTGCCCTGTGTCCGCAACGATGTCCTGGCACCGCCACGTTGAAGGTAAAGGCTTCTGAAACGACTGGCGTTGTCTGGGAGAGAGACAGATACCTCCCGGTATCGACAAATAACAAAATATGCAAAGACAGTTATGAAGAAATCAGTAAAAGTGGTTAAAAAAGGCTTGACGGCTCAGGTAGGAGATGTCGCCCCCACTCCATCCCACTGCAGCTGCTCACTGGAGCAGGGAGGCTTCTTCGGGCGATGCTCACGCGCCTGGGAGCTCCGGCGGGTGGAAGCCGCCCCGGCAGAAACAGAGCCCTGGCTACACCTGGGTGTGGGGCTGGCGCGGACCCCTGTGCCCAGCCCCGCCGGGGCTCCTCGGCCAGCCCCTCGGAGACCCGGCGCGGTGCCAAACCGCCCAGGGTCCCTGAGCGCGGCGTCCGCAGCAGCTACGGCTTCGCTCATCAAATGCACTTTCCTGCCCAAACTCACCAGGAACGTCGAGTGTTAAAAGCAACTAGAGTCTGAACCTTAGGACTCCCAGGAAAGTCCCGTAAAGGACGGCACCCTCCCAGCACATGGCAGAAGTATTTTTCTAAACTACCCTGGTTTCTTACAGAGTATCTGCTGAACACACACGTCTGCAGCGCTCTGGTTAAGGCAACACGAGTCACACTAGATGCCCAATGCATTTTTCATTTTCCTGGGGGATCTAATCAGAAAAATCTATGATTGAAATAGATGAAGACAGCCACTTCAGTCTTATTGCAGAAAATAAATAAATAAAATAAAAAATTAAAAGGGAAAGACGACAGGCATGAAAACTTTAAATAGAGAACCTCATGCCCCTGGAGTGATTCACATCGCTGCGTGTTCTGGTCCCCCCGTAGCTGCACAGCAAAATCCATAAAGATTTAGCGTACTCCCAAACGCGACCCCCCTTCGCGCTCGTCTTTCATGACTGAGCCTCCTTGATTAAATCATGTTTATTTTAGTTTATCTCAGTCCTAGGAAAACCACAGATTTGCCTACATCAGAGTCCTACCAAAATAAAAAAGAGTCCCAGACCTGGGAAGTTGCCCAAGACTACATTAAGTTTTTCCCAGGGAAGATGCTGGCTCCCACGGACCGGGATGGTTCGCTCGGCGGGGACAGACGCGGCGCGCAGGGGCACGCACGGAGCCTCGCGCTTCCGCAGCCCGGACCGCCCGTGCCTGCTCAGGGCTGGGCCGGGCAGATCCAGCGAGTCCTCGAACCAAAGCGAGCGCGTTGACTTCTGAGCCGCACAGCTCCTCGCTGCCCTGGCACCGACCTCCAGCTAACGGAAACCTGGGGAAAAAAAAGGCTTTTCTTTCTTACAGCAGCACCCTGTGACGTGCCCGTTCGGCACAGTCCTGCCCTGCCCCTCGCGAAGCCCGAGCGACGTCTGCCCGGGAAATTAGCACCTTTCTTAGGGAGCACAAGCATTAAGACCGTCCCACAGCCCCAGCTCCCGATGGCTGCGTTTCAGTTATTGCTAAATCATCCTCTGACTCCAGCGCGGCGTTTCCTCAGTTTTCCCCTGAAGCACTTGCTTCATTTCTCTCACATGTTTCCCCGCACCGTGGGGCTGCGCCTGCCGCCAGCCAGGGAATCGGCTTCCTGCGGGCTCCCCCGCATCCTGACCCGCCGCGGCCCCTTCCACCCGGGGTACGCCCCGCGGATACGGCCGGATTGCAGGAAAACTGTTTTTCTCATGCCGGGGGATGAATTCCTATCGCATGTGCTGTAGCCGGGAGCGAGGAGCTCTCGCTGCGATTTCCTCCGGAGGGTCAGCACGAGCGGCGCGACAGACGCCTCGTGGCTCGTGCCCCGCGGGCGGCCGCAGCCGCCGGCAGCACCTCCGCACCCCCCGCTGCTCCCCCAGCAAACGCCGCTGGACGTGGCACACTGTCTCACCAAGCCTTCGAGTCCCACGCAGCATTTCTCAAAAAAAAAAAAAAAAAAAAAGCTGTGAGTTTGTCATCCACTTGGATTCTGCTTTAATTTCCATGGTGCTTAGATCCACCCGTTGATATTTGGGATTTTTTTCTACTCAGCAAAGTAATAATTAAAAAACTAATCCTTCCACCTAGATAGAACTACACTGAAAATTCCGAACGCATGTTCTTAGTGTCTCATTAGGTGTATTTAGCTGCAAGGTTAGTTATCCTTCTTTTTTCCCATAAAAAGAGAAGCTTTCGCAGCTAACCACGTCGGACCTCTCGGTTCCCCAGGGACGGGACTGTGGACACCTTGCTTACCCCCCTTCTTTCGGTGGTACTCCCCGGTACACGGCGCGAGGGCTGTGGCTCCGAGGCAGGACAGGTCCAGCGCGCGACGGGAGGACCGGGGTTGCGGAGCCGCGCGCTCCCCCGGTGCGGGGTGCGGAGGGGGGTGCAGCAGCGCTCCCGGGCTGCACCGACGGCGCTCCAGCCCTGGCAGCCGTCTCCCCGGCGCGGAGGCCCGGCTTGGCAGCGCTCCTCCTCGCCCCCGCCGCGGGAAGGAGCTGCAGAGCTGGAGGGAAGGTTGTGGCTGAGCCCGAACGAAAGCGGCTTAAGAGACTTAAAGGCCTGAATCTGCCCTTCGGTGGAAGATTAAGCGGCGTCTCTCCTCCATATTGCACCAGAAGAAGCGAACTTCTTTAATCTCGTTCAGGGACTTGTTATCCCCGTTTCCGAGACTCTCCCATTGAACGTGAAGGCATCTCCGAGGTCCCCAGCGCGGAGGGTTAAACCGCCCAGGAGGACGGGTGCCCTCTGCCTGCGCGGGCAGGCTCCCGGCGGGGGGATCTCTCTCTGAGCACGAGGACCCCGCTGCCGACACCCACGTCCGAATTCGCCCGAGGGCAGCGGCCGCGGTGCGTGGGCTCGGTGGGAGCTGCGGGGAAGGTGGTTCATCCACGGGCAGAAAATCCACAGCAGCAAGGCCTCGCCCTTGCGTTTTGGTGCTATTGTTCACACAGGGACCGAACCTGAAGCTAGGGAGATGTGCCTCCTGCTGCTGCGGGTCTTTTATTAATGATATTTATTACGAATATTCCTTGCACTCAGTCCAGAAGTTGTCAGGGATAAGTCGAGCCCTGCCCGTGGCTGGGCTGCGTGGGCCGGCTGGGAGACCCCTCCGTGACTCGAGGTCTGCTGCGACGGGAACTGTCTGAGGCTGTACTGCTCTCCTTTCCCTCTTCATGACCCAAATTCCTCGTGCGGGCTGGAATATTTTGGAGCAGTTTTCAAACATCCGGACACGTTAGCAATTAGTCCCGAGTTTTGGAAAACCGCTGAAAATCAGCGCTGGGCGACACGCTCAAGCTGGGAAGAAGGTGCAAATTTGTAACTGCGATCTGTCCTTAACATTCAGGTAATGAAGCGGCAGTTTTTCTTCCCCGGCCTTTAAATGAAGATCAGCTCTTCGAGCTCGAAGAGAAGCGCCGTTGCATTGCTGGGCAGCTGTCTGCAGCCCGTGACATAGGGCGCTTGCTCACCCTCAGGTACGTGAGCTTATTAATTTTTCCCGTGATCTGGCGCTTCCTATGGATAACGGACAAGGTAGACGGCTAATTCCCCTTTCTTTCTGTCTTTTTTTTTTTTCGTGGGGGAAGAACAGAAGAACAGAGAAAAGTGGGGAAGAAAGGAAAGACGTAATAAGACATACTTTCATGTAGTTGTATTTAAAGAACCACAGAATACGTTTCTTCCATCTTCTGCAAAGCCGCGGAGCATTTCAAAAGCGCCCGCACATTCAAACGGACGGGAATATTGTGGTTCATACCTCTCTGCCATTGATCTCTAATTCTACCATTATCCAATGAAAAATACCAATAGCAATAAAACAGAGAACTAGATGTGCCACAGACAATCTTCAAACGGATGGCTTGGCGAGTGAGAGGAGGAAATGAAGCACTTAAATCTCTCATCAGATGTTCTGAAAATTATTTCAGCTGCTAAAAATGCTAAACAAATTTTTATTTCAAAGGATATGTTCCAAAATCTTCCCCTTTGATAATTGCTTTTTTTTTAAAACCATCTGTCATATATTTCATTCCCAGCCTCAGAGGGCCAAGGCTCCCTCCCCTGAGCGCCGGGGAGGGGCGGCAGCCCCCAGGTGAGGCTTGGGGCCCCGGCCGCAGCAACCCAGCCGCTCGGGGCATTCGCACGTGGCAGGAGGTCGGGCTACGGCGGCACCGGGCGGGGGCGCAGGGCCGGCTGCTTACGGTCTCCGGCTCTCCATTTCTGCAATCTTAAACTTTTTTCTTTTTGGTTTTTTAACGACTTTTATTATTTGTTAGGGTTTCGATTCAAACGCTGCTCCCCACATTCCACAGTCCTTTGAGGCGATATCCTTGGCCCTTAAACTACTTTCCCTTACTGTAATCTCAATCAAACTGTCCGGGCTTCCCCCCCCCCACCCCCCCCCTTCTTTCTTTCCTTGGAAGTTCCTTCAGTCACAAAACAGCTAAAAAAAGAAACCAGCCTGCCTGGCTGGCTCGGCAAGGCGGCACTCGCTGCCTTCTGCATTTCTTTTTGCTTCTCCTTCCCTTTGTCTGCCGAAAGACAACCTCGCACGGTGCCCGTGGCGGGGACGCGGCCTCCCGGGCCGCGTTCAGGGAGGTGACGGCGTGTCTCTGGCAGGGTCGCGGGGCCAGCGGGTCCCTCGGGCACCCCAGCCCGGCCCGGCGGGACCTGCTGCGAGGTGCCGGTTTTGGGAGGTGCGGTGGTGCCCGAAGGATGCGCGCCCACAGGTGGGGTTTTGGGGGGCACCACCGACGCAGGCTTTGTACCCGCGCAGTGGCATCGCCCCGGCACAGCAGGATTCTGCCGCTGAATTTTGGATTTCAGCCCTGGGCAGCCTGCGCTGGGTGACCCTGCTCTGGCAGGGGCTGGGCTGGGTGGGCTCCAGAAGGCCCCTCCAGCCCCCACCGTTCTGTGACTGATTTATTCAGCAGCGGCGTTGCCTCTGGCTTTTACGGCTGCGTTCGTAACGCTCCGCGCCCGTTCAGTAAAACACTCACAAAACCGCACGGCGGTGAGGGCGAGCGGGAGCGGCGGGGGCCGGGCCGGTGGGGGCCGGGCCGGTGCGGGGGCTCCAGCGCTCCGCCGAGGGGCAGGAGGCGGCCGAGCGCCGCGGGGGGGGGCCTTGCTCCCGATTTCGCCCCAAAAAAACCCGGGATGGGAAAGGGGGGGAGGGCGGTCCCGCGGGGGAGACAGCGCAGCAGCGAGCCCCGTCTCTGCCCGGGACCAGACGGGACCAGACGGTGCGGGACGGGACGGGACGGGACGGGACGGGGCCGGACGGGACGGGACGGGACGGGGCGGCTCCGGCACAGCCGGCCCGGGGCGGCCGGCCCCGGCCTCTCCGTGGCTGGGACCGGGGCCGGGGCCGTGGCCGCCCTCGCCCCGCCGCTCCAGCGGCCGGGGGGGGGCCCGGGCCCGCCGCAGCCCGCCGGGACGTGCGGGATGCAGCACTGTTTGACACGGTGGGATAGCACTTCCCAGCTAAATTGTCAGCGATGGCTTCTGTCAGTGACAGATCGACGCTCGCTCAGTCAGGTTTTTTTCCAAAACAATATTGTGAGAAGGTTTCAGATTTGCAAAAATGCTTTCAATTTGGTGATGTTGTTGGAAAAATATTTGCTTCCAAATCAGTGTGCAGTGTAAAACAGAAGGGCTTAATGCTCGGTGCTTTGCATTACATGCTTTGCTGAGGAATGAGGAGCGCAGCTCCAGCAGCCTTTTCCCACTGCTGGGGAAGCCCGAACGCTCTCTGCGGAAAACAGGATGTTATTGCCTGACTCGATTTTCTTACGGGGTTAGGATTTCAAATATCACTCGAAAATACCAAAGCTCGTGCTATTCATTGACAGATTGATAGCCCGCACTGTGAGTTGTAATACTTTGGTGAACATCTTGAAATACTTATGTCATGACTGAGGTAAGGTTTGAAAAAAACATTTGCTTATTTCGTTACACTTTTTTAAGTGATTTACACTAATATTAGCGTATTGCTAACCCAAACAGTACTGCACTCGCTGTGCTTTTCCCCTCGCCGCTCCGTGAAGCGGCACTTCTTCCCGCGGGAGGCCCGGGGCGGTGCGGCACCTGCCCCCGCGCTGGGCAGCAGGATGCGACCCCGGGCGCCCAGGCCCAAAGCCCCATCGCACGGTGACACCCGCCGTCCATGGGCTCGTGCTTCACGGGGCTTCCTTTCTCGCTCATCTTTCCAAACACCAAGTGCAGTATCAACCCGAACCGAGGCAGAAGGGAGCGGCGAAGGGGCTGCCAACGCCGTGGCCGACGGAGAGCAGGGCAGGGCTGGGCAGGCGGCGCGGTCAGAGCTTCCTTGCAGGACACGGGTCCACGACTGCTGTTCCCGCACGTCACGGCTGGTTCTTGCCCCGGGGGTTTCCTTGGCATGGTGCTGCGGGGTGATGCTCCCCGGGGGTGGCTGTGGCCGTGCTCGGCCCCGCCATCCTCCCCGGCCTGGCAGAGGGCACCGGGATGCTCCTCTCTGGGTGCTGGCACCCGAAGCAGCTGGCAGCAGCGGCGGCGATGCTGTACTAGAGAGCTGATTTATCATTATTCTGGGCTTTAACACATTTTGCTGAGGACCTTGGGCTTTTTTTCTAAGTTAGACCTCTGAAATCTGATGGTCCTAAGGGTCTCTTTTGACATTATAGCAACATTTTAAATGAATTTGTAGGGGAATACACAAGAGAGAGAAAAAGTCAGGTTACCGTAGCGTGTGCTGAAGCCATCTGACTGCGTGTAGTGAGGCTTTTGTGGTGGCAGGTGCCAGAGGACGCCCGGACCGAGCCGGTTGTGAGCTGTGGGCTGTTACCTGTTAATAACTCGGCCGAAGCGCCAGGGGAGCGCGCCCCGCACCCCTCCAGCGAGAAAGTGCTTAGTGGCAAGGCTGGACGTGGCTGTCCTGCCAGGAGAAAGCTGTCGTGTTATGAAGTTCTTCCCCAAACTGCCGTGAGGTGCGCAGCGTGCGGGCGATGTGCACAGGAGGGGAATGGCTGCGGGGTGTCCCCATGCCTCCCCCTCTGTCACCAGCGGCCAGCGCAGACGTTCTGCAGAGCTGCCCCGGCACCCCAAGGCCCCTCGCTCATGGGCTGTAGGCTCAGCCTGGTCCTCAGCAGAGACGTTTGCCACTTCACGGTGGTTCTCTGAGGTCCCCGTGGGCTCTGCCAGGGGTCCTGAGGGTCCTTGGTGCCTCCCACCCCAGAGGGCTTCTGTGCATCCCCTGCACATGTGTCACGGCAAAGCAACTGCCAGCGTTGGATTCGCGCCCTGAGCTACTCGTGATTGGGTTTAATGGGCAGTTTTTATCCCTTGGGAGCGCACGCCTTGGGGACGTTGCCTTGCAAAGTAATGCTCCCGGCCGTGGGCGTGAGGTCGGTGTCTGTGTCACCTCAGGCCACGCAGGACTGCCCCGAGCAGCGGGTGGGAGCCACGTTGCTTCTGCAAAGCTCCGGGCGCGGGCACGAGCCATGACAGGTAATTTTTACGCTCACCGGCACAGGGTGAGGTCTGGGGCGGGGGTCCATCGCTGCTGGGAGTTTCTAAAGGAAAAGGGTTCCTTTCTTCTGCAGACGGCTAATGATAGAAGTCTTGGAAATACATTTCTGTTTGTGTAAGAAATTTAGTAATGGCAATTTCAGATCTAACGCCGCCCGGGCTGCACGCCCACCGCAGTGGTGGCGGGGGCCGCCCGGTCTCTGCCCACCGGTGGCACCGGCAGCAGCCAGCCCCGGTCCCCAGCCCCGGCTCAGCCGCTGCCGCCGGGACACGTAGCTCGGCCGTACAGACTCGCTGCTGCCTCTCCCCCAAACAACCCCCCAAACACTACGCCGTTCTCAAAATAGCACAACCCCCCCTCCCTTCAGCTGGGGCTAAATCTCATGTTTAAAGTGGAAACAAATGTGCCCTGCGCAAGAGGGTACGTGTAATGCGGGCGTGCGGCGATGCAGGGCCAGGACCGGCGAAGCCCGGCGCGGCCCCGCGGCAGCACCCCCGGGCGCCGGCGTGGGAGGGGGCTGCCTGCCCACACGCGTGCATGTTAACGTCTCGCTGGCTCCCTGGTGCCAGCAGTTGCAGCTCATCTGTTGGCAGTCGGCAATGTGCTGAGAAAATGTATATCTATTGGATTAAAAAAAAGGCTATAGGGTGACCAGATGTTCTGGGCACCTAACCAAAACAGTCTGAGGGAAGGGGAGTAAGATGTCTCTTCTAAAATCGCATTAAGTCCTGGGGTTGTCTTTTCTCTGTGCAAGGAGCTCAGTCCTTCAGGGAACGCTGAGTAGCCTGGGGGCTGCAGAAGGCATCTTTCTCGAGGATGGGATGTTGATGCATCTCTCTCGCCGTCTGACCCGTGGCAATAAGCTGTACCTACGTTAAGCCTGCGTTTGCACTGGGCATCGACCTCTCCTTAGGGGCTGGGGCACCGATGACAGCCTCAAAGCCAGGAGAGCCGCGCATGGCAGGACGACAGCAATGCTGGCTGACATTTTCATGGATGCACTCGCTCAGAGTTTGAAAAGGGTGCTTGATACTGGTGGGAGGGCACTGAACTCACTCTTTTGGGGTTCAAGGTGATTATACACGGAGCTATTTTGCCCAGTTTTCCTCCTGCCCTGGTGGAAGATGCCCTTGGGGGGCAGGAACATCTCTCAGTCACCAGTTCCTCTTGCTCCTCCAGTTCCTGGGCATTTTGCTGTATGTGACAAGAGCTCAGGCTGAGCTGGGCTTTATCCTCGTACAAGGTTTAACCTCGTTAGCTGATTGCTCAGATTAAACCTCGGTACATTATATGGCTTTTGGGGAGCGCAGCCTGGTGGCTCCTGGAGACCGAAATCAGGAGGAGAGCAACTGTGCTCTTGGACTGGCCGTGTTTTCAAAGGGAGACCCTGGGATACTATGGAGGGAGGGGAGAAAACTGGTCCTCTGGAAACATTGCTGCAGATACAGGGCAAAAAAGGAAGTTTTCGTACGCCTTGCTCTCCCTTCAGATGCTGCAGGAAGGGCAGGATGAGCATCAGCTCATCACCAGTCCTCACCAGTTTCTCCAATTCGTTCCCAGCCCAGCTCTTACGCTTTGCATCTCTCTCCTCCCTTCTCTCCGCTTCCCAAATCATCTGGAGTTTTGCTGCTTGGCCCCTTCTGTTCGCATTTCCACCCATTCTTCTCAAACCATATGTATGGGTTGGTTTGCAAGAACGGAGCCTTGCGTGACTCCTGGAATAGCAGCAAGCCCAATAGCAGAAGAAAATTCAGCTTGAAAACGAATCGTTCCCCCTTAACATGAATGCAAATCAGGGAGCCTGAAGAATAGTGGGAAATCAAGTAAAGTTAAGTCCTGGAAACTATTACCTCCTGCTGGTAGTTTAGGACTGTACAAGAGCCAAGTCCACAGACATCAAAGTATTTACAAATTAAAATAAAGTCGGCTCTCGTGGTGCTGTAGGAAATGGGATGGGCTGATGGAGACCCAATGTGGGTTTCTCCATACAAGGGGAAAATTAATATGGGGAGGAATTTTATCACATGAAATTGCTGTATGCAGCTGACACTGGACTTCAACGGTGGTTATAAAAATGACCCTTTAAACCAATATCAGCATTAGAGTATCTTCGCTTTGCTTGCTTTCACGTGCATGCGAGCAGCTGAAGAGCTGTTGCAGCAACGTCAGCCCGTCGGGGCAGGTCGTGCCGCCGCAGGCAGCCCGCGCGCGGCCCCCAGAGCATTGCCCTGTCTCCCACCGCGGCCGGGGCACTCGACCGGGTACGCGGCCGGGCGGGTGGGATGGAGCCTTCTGGGGAGCAGCCCAGGTCTTTCTGACGGCTGCAAAAGCAGCCCAAGTGACCAGGCTGAACCAGGGACCGGCTTTTGGATGGCTAAAATTAGGTCAGATGAAATCCTCCTTTGTTCTTTTCTATATTGGTATCAAACAAGCAACTTAAAAGTGGAAGGCTTCTAGACTATGAATAACTCAGCTGTTCAACGGGCAATTTTTTCTTGTGAAAACAAAATCTACTTCTATCATCTTCTCTGTTTAACAGCCTTTTGAAATTACATTTTTTTAAATAAAACCTTTTGGGGAAAATGTGTTCTTAAAACATTCCCCCCCTTCCCTGCCTTTGGTTATCTCCCACCTGGGCAGTGACTCAAGAAGGTGCCGGGACAGTGGGAAACAAGTGCGGGTGGGCTGGACGAAGCAGACACAGCCGTGTGAAAGCGACGATCGGGCAGTGGGATCGAGTCCTTCAGCCAGTGATTCACGCAGGCGAGCTGCTGCGGGCTGGGGAAGGAGGACGTGCCCGTGTTCCTCATTTCTGGACGCTGTGGTTTGAAAGGCCAGAGGGAAGGTCATGCTTAAAGCTTTTCAAAAGCCAGTTTACCAACATCTTCAAATACTGACGCCCCAAATTCCTGAATCCTGCCCTGCACAAAGAAAGACATCAGTGATAGGAATAGTGGAGAGAGAGCCCTTGGTTACCTAAATGGACGACACTCACTAGAAAGGAGCAATGGTTTTCTAAAACTTCCATTTATGAGCGACGTGCCCCCTACCACATAAAGACATGGATATGTATACACAAATATGTCTATGCAAATGCTAAGATACCCACCAGTTCTTCCAGCCCAAGTCCGAGATAAAATCCCCATCCCCTTCCCTTACACCAAACCGAGGGGGAAATCTGCTCGCGCCGATGAGCATCCCCATCAGCTCTACAGAAGACCACAGAAAAGATTACAAACCTCGACAGGGCTAGTTACAGGGACATTATCCATAAAGCATGTAATCCTATCCAAACCTTCCGACAACAGTTTCACAGTACGCCAGAATTTTTTAGGATATTTTCTATTTTCATCCCGTGATCCCATGTAATACATAGTCTTGGCATTTCTATCACTTCCAACCATGCATTTCTCAATTTTTTTTATGTTTGTTCCAAATTTCAGTGCTGTGCATCCTTTTTGCCTTAGACCAAAAGCATATCACACATTCTCATCATTTTAATTAAACTAGGGCCAATCCAGGGCAAATGTTTGATTTTGACTCAAAAGGTGCATGCAAATCACAAATTCCATTTGATTCAAAACGGAAAAGGCTCCCTGCTACATCCTTACTGTATACGGAATTAAGCAGGCTGCCAAATTCACGGCTGCACATCACTTTAAAAAGTGTCTGTGTTTTTGAAAGTAAAAAATGAATTCATACGTTAAATGTAAGTTGTGCATGCATTGTTTTTAAGATCCACAGCGAATGCTACAGTGTAAAACTCAGATCTTTTCACTTGAGGCAAGCGCCATTTAAATTTAT
This sequence comes from Phoenicopterus ruber ruber, assembly GCA_009819775.1. Taxonomy (NCBI): domain Eukaryota; kingdom Metazoa; phylum Chordata; class Aves; order Phoenicopteriformes; family Phoenicopteridae; genus Phoenicopterus; species Phoenicopterus ruber. The sequence goes on from CM020246.1 coordinate 1,094,464, forward strand.
CAACTCCCAACAAGCAAAGACTCCGGTGTGGCTGCCGAGTGAAATTTGCATTAAATGTCTACCGAAACAGAATTTCCTAGCGTGTGAATGGTCTCCAAATGACTTCCTCTTGTAGTGGCTTCCCATGAAAAGCGCTTCCAAGTGCAGCTGCAGAAATGGCACCCGTGGCAGGGGTGAACGTGCACCTCGAGCTGCAAAAGCACGGTCCTGCAGGGGTGGGACGGCTTCTGGCCCAGTCGGACTTGCTGCTTATATCTGGACAAAGCTGGGACCATTGACAACGTGCTTGCGAAATACCCAAGCCGTGGCTCAGAAGCAGTCTGCACGGAGCTTGCAGACCTGGCCTCGTCCTTCTCTGCCCGATTTGCTCGCAGTGAGTGCTGCAGACCAAGGGTCAGGTGCCAGAGCTGAACCAGGGCAGGTGCAGCCTGGAACTTCGGCTGCAGCTGTCTCTGGTGAGGATACTCGCTCCGAGGTTAGTCTTGGATGTCAGCTTCATTGTAAAACCCACCTTAGGGCTGCAAAATACTTCAGCTCGGTGTTTTTCCAATGCACCACGCACAGAGAAGCTTCTCATCGGCTGTTGCCTGATGCTCAGTTCTTCCACCACCAGGTATCACTGGTTGGGTTGCAGCCTCTGCCAGTCTATGACCATGCGATAGGGCTCATACCCTCTTTTTTTGCTTTCTCGTGGAAGCTGCAGAGCTGTGCCGGCGGCTGCCCACTTCTGCTGTCCTTCCCACGGCGTGTGTGCCATTAGCGAAGGAGGGAGTGGGTTGTCCCCTCCAGTGCGGCTGCCTGAAAGGGTGAAGGACTCGAGAGCTTTGCTGGAGAGGTGGAGGTGGGAACAGAGAAAGAGCGTTCTCCCAAAGGCTGGAAGCCATGCATCCCCGCGTGGACGTCCTTCCGAAGTGGTCACTACCTGTTCAGACGTGAGATGCCACAGAAGGACGAGGTGCTCTTTGGCGTGAGGGAAGGTCTCCCAACATCCCCCTGAGACAACACACAGGACCGGTGTAGGCTCGGCCCCGTTCGGGGAAGGCACGGTGCAGTGTTAGATTGGTTGTTTAGTGGTATCTGGAGACGCCCAGAAATCCCTGGCTTTGCCATCTACTGGAACATCGCCTCCCAGCCCTGGGAACGCAGATCTGCTTGTTCTGAGAGAGGTCATCGTTATCGTGAAGTTGTTCCTTCTTCCTGTTTCCCATTACCGACAGGACGGGAGTTTTGAACCACTTCTTTTTTTTTTTTTTTTTCCATAGAAAGTCCCTCGATGTGACGTTTTTCTTCACGCCTGCCGGTTCAGCCAGGCAATCACCTCGTCGTGGGAGCAGTCTGTGTCCTCTCCCAGCTTGGAGCTTGTCCAGAAGACAAGAGCACGTTGGCTTGAGTTGGCCTGAGATTTCCGCGGCTGCGTCACATCGCCACGCGGTTTCTCATGCTCACGAGGCTGGCTGCTGACTTCTGAGTTTGAGAAGCAGCTGCCGAGCCGTAACGGATTCCGCTTAGGACTTCGTGCTCCCCGAGCCCGCGCCTGAACGGCACAGGCGGTTGCTCTTGCAGTGTAGCGGCTGAGCGGGCGTCTCCGTTCACGTTCTGCAGAGCCACAAAGCTTGCTCGCGTGCCTGTTCCGCGGCTCTCATCGTCCTCGCTTTCCTAATTACCTCCCCGTCTCGCTTCCTTTCCTCAGAGCCCCTCAGTAAGTTTGGCAGGTTTATACTTTCAAAGGCGTGTGGGCGAGTCTCAGTAACACCTTTGTGAAGGAAGGGGCAATTCCCGGAGCTGCTGCTCGTACAACAGGTGTGGCGATCGTCCCCGTTCCATGGCGGTGATCCGCTCGGATGCCAGCCTCTCACCCGGGCAGAACACCTCCCGAGAGCTGACTCAGAGCACAGCCTTCCTCAGGTCGATCCCGGCGGCTTATGGGGCTCCCAAAAGCAGCCTGAGCTCTTGTGGGCATCGCAAACACGCTGCTGCTCACTGCTCCGCGTGTCCCACGACGAAACCGTGGACGGAAGCCGTGGAGCGGTCTGGGTTCTTGTGCATTAATTCTCCCATCCTGACATGCGGATAAAAGCAGCAGTGCCTACCTTCGGTCTTTCTGTGCCGTGCCTCCCCTGCTATCGTCTGGGAAGCTGCCGTTGAAGGTCGGGGTCCCTGTTCCAGTCCAGGACCTCCAGGCTATTCAGCCCTGGATCCTGGGATACCATCTTATATTCCCTGTTACTGAACTTCCTGATGAAAACCAATTTTTTTACTAAAAGCAATTTTTTTATTGCTTCTCCCATTGGAAGGCAAAACCTTACTGCTCTGACAGCGAGGTCCTCAGCGCCGTCGTTTTCCTTCCCTGCATGTTTTTCTCAGAATCTAGATGTTTTTTTCAGAGAAACTGTATTTGAGTTATTTATTGATAGTGTATTTTCACATGAAAAAAATCTACAGGGTTGTAATTTGGATGTAATGTTCCCCAAAAGCCTTTCAGGCAAAATTTCTTTTTAACTGTGGCTAATTACATATACTCGGTTGCTCAATACCAAAAATAAGAGCATCCAATGTAATGTTTATTATTTCTCTCACAAAGGGGAAAAAGCATAAATTCTTTCTAATGGGATCTTTAATAATAAAAAAGAACATAATCATTACTATCAAAAGATGTATGGCTTCCATGGGGTTTACTTACCAGCATTTTGTCTGATTACATCTCTGTTACACTCACAGCATTAATTATTGGAGACTAATTAGGCAAAATTGCAATGTAAACCCTAATGAAAACTGGTCTCGCAAAACCCTGACTCTCCTTGCTGCATCCTTTCGGCTAGGTAAACTCTTTGCTTGCCGCAAACGGCAGATCTTGCTTGCGCGTTTATTTGTCACGCCGAGTCCTCTCCAGGCGCCCGGGAGCGCAGCGCGTCCCACCGACGAGCCGTTTCACGGTGCCGATCGCACGGTTGGCTTTGTTAACATTAAGCAGGACTATTGGCGGCCCAGGTTATTTCCCAGCTTTGCAAGTAGCTCTGCACGGCTCTCCTCTCTCTTTGCGAATTCTCCCAAACGCTTTGATTCCCTTTGCCTCGTCCTGGCCTCCCCGGCTCTTCGGGGCGGCTGCGCGGCGGCCACGGCGAGCCCCCGGCATGGCAGGTAGCCCGCCTGCAACGTGACCTCCTTCCCAGCTGGGCTGGAAACGCTTACAGCATCTTTACTCCGGCAGCTGATGTGCTTGCTCAGCTAAACAAGGTCACAAATTTCTTCCTCCCCAAGGGGCAACCGTCCTGGGATACAACCTTTCACAGGACATCTGAAATACAGTGAATTTCTGCTCACTTGCACAGTTTTTTAGAAGTACAGAAGCATGAAGGAGAGATTAGCCACCTCCGTGCTGAACTTCAGCTCAGTATGCTCTGCTAACTGCCTTGCTTTGTGGTGGGGATAAAAAAAGGGAAAGAAAATAGGCAACTGCATTGCTGCTTTTTTAGATAATAGATCCATTCCAATTAATTTGCAGTATCTCTAATCTTAGCTTGGCAGTGATATCATAGAATCACGGAAGGGTTTGGGTTGGCAGGGACCTTTCAAGGCCATCCAGTCCAACCCCCTGCCATGGGCAGGGACATTCCCAACTAGATCAGGTTGCCCAGAGCCCCGTCCAGCCTGACCTGGAATGTTTCCAGGGATGGGGCATCCCCCACCTCTCTGGGCAACCTGTGCCAGGGCCTCACCACCCTCAGTGTGAAAAACTTCTGCCTTATGTCTAGTCTGAATCTCCCCTCCTTCAGTTTAAAGCCATCGCCCCTTGTCCTATCGCAGCAGAACGTATGAACCTACATCCCAAAGGATCTCGAGGCTTCTTACAAACAGTCCGCAGAGATGGGTGCAGACAGCACAGGAGCATGGCCGAACGCTGAACACAAAAGTCCTTTTATCTGCGGCAGTTTCTCTTCCGCACTGGAGATAAATGAAAGGGACCGTGTCCACCTGAACACCCCTTTTCCTATCCCAGTGCTGTACGGCTCCGGCTGCAGCGAGCCCCTAAGAAAATGCCGTGGTGAGCCAAGGCGGCAGCTTCCCGGGAGAGCGGCTTCGCACGGGTGTTGCTCCCCGCAGCGGGGCGGGTTGGCGGAGGGAGCGGAGCCGGGCAGATCAGCAGCGCATTGCAGGGCGCGGGGGCTGCGCGGGAAAGCTCCTCGTGTTGGGGATCGGGGGTGTTCCCCGGAGCTGGTAGGTTGGCCAGCATAGACACGAGCCGAGTGCGTCTTGCCCTGCCTTTGGTGGGCATTGAGAGGAGCCCATCGCCTTCCTCTCTGCAGCAGCCTCAATCGTATTTGGAGAGTTTTTGCACGTCTGCCTGCGCCCATCTCTTCCCTAGACTAAACAAGCCCAACTCTTTCAGTCTTTCCTCTGAGGTCATTTTTTTGGGGCCCCTGATCGTTCTTGCTGCTCTCCCTGGACTGCCTCCAGTTGGTCCCCAGCTTCCTCCGAGGCTGTGCCCGGAGCAGAGGCAGTTCTCCAGCCGAGGCCTTCCCACCGCTGCCTGGAGCGGAGGATTACTTCATGTGTCTTACACATGACGCTCCTGTTTATACATCCCGGTACGATGTTTGCTTTTTTTGCAACAGGATGACATTGTGTACTCAGCCCAGACACAACCCAGATTGCTTTCCTTGGAAAGAGTCCCTTGTATAATGTTTTCCTAAATAAAAATAATCATTACTTGAAGCTGTGTCCTTTCTAGTTTCCCAGCGAGGCACATCTGAAGTTTTCTTTTTCTTTTTTTTTTTTCAGCACTTAACATTTTCCCCCATCATTCATAATCGTTAATATTGCACAGAGATGATCTTCGGCACAGCGCACTGCAGATTCCTCACCATCGGAGTGATGGCCTCTTTTTCATATTTATTTCACCGGGCTTTTCGTATCAGTTCCATCTCATCTGGCTAAAAATAAATGTGGAAACTGGGATTTCTGTGCCTATCTCAGGCTGACACAGCTGCCAAGCAGATGTAGCTGCTTTTCAGTTTTCCTGTTTGTGAAATGGGTGCAGCTAAATCTGTCTGTAGCGTAATTATTAGCATAAATGGCTGCTGTAAAGGATGCAGCACCTATGGCTCCGTAGGCATTTTCACGTGCTGGTCCTTGATGCACAGGCTCATATCCTTGCAGGTTGAAGGCGAAAAACATTGAAGCTGCTTTTTACAGGAATTAAGCTACGGGAGTGTAAAGAACAACCCCTTTTTACATTTGCTAGAGATCCAGCCTTGTATGTTGCTTAGTTTTTCCCATTTTTTCAGGAAGCAACATTCATTAGCATCTCCATTTACTTATTATTTGGATAACGCGAATGCACGTGGAAAGCTTTTCTAAATTTCCAGGTTTTAGACAGAAAGGAATTATTCTGTACCAAAAGAAGTCCTTGTTCCACGCGAGAATGTGATTTCAGTGCTAATGAATCTTTCCAATACTCGTTTTTAAGGTCAGGTCCGCTTCAACCCACGGAGCAGCGGCTGCGCGGGAACGGCCCCCGCCGGCGGCAGCTGCGTTTGGCTCTGCAAACTGGCGTCCCGAGCTCCGCTCTCCCCTGTGCCGTCCGCAGCGTTTCGTGTAGCAGAGGAGACGGACGGCGTTTTCTTTGCTCGCGCAATAGCAGATGCTCAGTGGAAGTACTGGGGTTTGTGGCCAAGCCCGCGAGGAGCGTGTGCCCGGCCCAGCTTTGGCCGCAGGCACTGCTGACGCGTGTTAGGGCACGGCCCCCGAGGCGCCTGCTTCATCCCTTGGGCAACCGGGATAGGAAGCAGCTCGCCTAGAGTTCGATATCTACAAATGTGGTAGGCATCCGAGCTTCATTTCTAATCCGTGGAGAAGAAGTAAGGACTTCCGAAGCACATTTTATCGGCCGTGGTTTGATGTCTACTTTAGGATGAGACGAGCCGGGATGCTGCAGGCTGCTAAATCCCATCCCTGATGTCTGCTGGCAGCTCAGGTTTTAGCAGAAAAGTTCTCGAAGTTCATAAAAGTGTTTTTTTCTGTGCATGTGCAGAGAGAACACCTTTTTGGTTTTTGCTGTGTTTTTGCCATACAGGTACTGAGGAAAGCTGCAACATCCCCGACTCGGCAGAGCCTTGGTTTGCGAGAGATCCCAGCTAGCGTCTGCGTTCTCCTTGAAATCCGCGGCAGGAGATGGAATAAGGACGGCCCCGACAGTAATAATAACAACAGCTATACATCATGGATGGTAGGGACTGAGGGCAACTGATAATTACTGCACAGCTTTATTGGTAGTTAATTAAAAATAGATCCGAAGATGTCATGTAACCATTACTTTTGTTTGTAACCACGATTTAACTCTATTGGACTCTCTGTACCTCTGGTCACACAGCCGAACAATTTATTCTTCCCTGCTCCGTCCCTGTAGGCCAATTAGGCAGAGATGCCACCTTGTGAAGGAAACACACGATGAAGCCACATGTCTTTGCCGCAATCAAGGCAAGTCATCACTTCTGCTGTTTATTTCTGATCTTCCCCATGGATTTCCTGGGAGGGTTTTGCCCTGTGAATTATATTTTGAACCTTTTAATTTATGCAGAGAAGATGATTCTGTGAAAGATAATATTGTGCAATTATCTACAGTTATTACTATAATAGTGAAATGGTGATCTTAATAATTATACTACCAAAGCTAGCATTTCATTAGAGGAGGGCAGCTCTGGCTCTAACGACGCGCTTTGATACGCTGTTTCTGTGATTTGTTAATTGCGCTCTCAGAATCAAGTACTGATTCACTGACCATAAACTCTGCTTCCTATAACATCATTAGATCATAAACTCCCTCCTAGCAGAAAGTTTTAATTACGGAGCACATTCTCCGTACAATAAATACTTCTCAGCGCGCCTCGCAGCGTGCGAGCGCCGGGAGTCCAAGGGAATTGCAGGCGGGGGGCTGTGGGGCTCTCGGGGAGCAGAGCCGCCCCGTCTCCCCGGCAGGTGCAGCAGCGCCGATGCATCGAAGCCTCCAGCCTCGGCCGCCGCCTCCGGGCTCCGTTACAACGCGAGCATGAAATTGCCCTGTGATGCATCCAGGCTCCATTGCAGCGAATAAATCAAACGGTCCTGGAAAGGCTGGGAGGTGACGGTACCGGCAGCTTCTGTAAAGATAAAAATTTTGCATGCTTATTCTGAAATTGTTCTGCTTAGAAAGTAGGCAGGAGACTGCAGCTGGTGACAAAGGGTTTGGGTGTCTGTGAAACGAGCGGCATTCCCATGAGGAGCGCTGTGTGCTCCTCCTCTCGGTGCGTGGGAAAGGGGGTCCCTGCCCGGCGTGCGGGGGCTCTGCTCCCCTCCGCCTCCCGAGGAGCCCCCCGGGGCACCCGCGTCCTCCTCCAGCCGCATCCCCGGGTTTCCCTCCGGCAGAAACAGAGTTGTTCTGCAGAGGAGCTCAGTCCCGCCGGGAGCTGGGCCATGGAGGGGCACCGCCGAAGCCAGGAGCCTGGCGCTGCCCCGCGGTCCCCAGCCAGGGACGTGTTAGTGTAGCGTGCATGTAGGGCAGCATGGAAAGCGAGCTCTCCGGAGGACCCCCCCGCTTCTATCTGTGGGAATTCGCAAAAAGAAAATTTAAAAAAATTTTAAAATGGTGGTTTTGTCCTCAGGGAACCTGAAGTTTCTTGGGATGTTCTGTGGGCAAACTGATGGAAAGGAACATTAACTCCAACACGACCGGTCCCGGCGAGGGCTGGCGAACGGGCAGGGGCAGGCTGGTGCCGCGTGCCCCCCCGGGTGCCCACCCGTGCCGCTCGGCCCTGCACCGCCGCGTGCCCCCTGGGTGCCCACCCGTGCCGCTCGGCCCTGCACCGCCGTGTGCCCCCTGGGTGCCCACCCGTGCCGCTCGGCCCTGCACCGCCGCCGCCGCGTGCCCGCCGGGTGCCGGTCTGCGCTGGAGACCTGCCGGCCCCCGCGGGACACGCCGGTCGCTCCTTGACCTGGGGCACCGCTGGGGTCTCCTAACAGCACTCCTGCAGCCGGTGTTATTTTACACGATCCACCTGCTGCCCTGTCTCCACAGTCCCAAGGTTTCCTTCTCTTCCCCTCTCCTTGTGGAATTAATTAAATGAAAAAAAGGAAAGGAAAAAGCATTCCCTGCTGGCTGGTGTGAGTTGCTGTTCTCTTCTCAGCACTGAAAAGGCTGTTTACAGGGGTGTGTTTTAAAAAATATTTGGGAATGGTAATTAAGTGGAGAATGGGATAAACAGAAGAACAGCCGAAGTTTTACTCAAGCCATCCATTCACTAGAGCTCCTTGTTCCCCCTTGGTGAGTTACATCATCATCTCCACTGCATTTTTCATCATTACCTAAGAAGATTAACAGCTTTTGGATGCCAGCATGATTTTAAAAGTCCGGTCTCTCCTTAGTGTGTATTCATATTGTGTAATTCCCTATTAAGTTTCACTCCGGCTTCCAGGGGAGAAGAGATCTCTTGTAGGAGCGCAAGCCTGCGTGCGATTTACTGCCAGATAGCCTTGTCAGATGTGTGGCAGAACTCCTGTTGAACCTCATGGGATTTGCATACCAGCAATTGCTAAAATAATCTGGCCCCAAAGCCGTTAGGATCGTACATATTAAGCGCACATAAAACAATACGGAATAAAGACAAATTCCTGGGGGGATGGGATGAAACCCTTGCCTTCGGCGGGGTGACCCTGCCGGGCTGCAGCTGGGGCCGTGCCCCGGCCCGCGTCCCACCGTGCGGGGTGCGGGGGGTCTCCCAGACCCTCCTGCCCGGCGGGGCCGCGGCGAGGCCGGGGCTGCAGCGGGACGGCGCTGCTGGGGCAGGCGCTGCTCCGCTCGTCCCCGGCAGGCGCCAGGAAGGGTATCGGCAGCAGCAGGCGACTTTGCGGGTGTCTTCTTAGCAATTCAGCGTGGAAGTGGTGTTCCAAAAGGCGCTTTACGTGTGAACAAGCCTTGGTTTTTCCTGCGTAGGAGGAGAGAAGCGTGGTGGTGCGGGGGTCTCCTCCCCGCGGCGCCGAGGAGCGGCCCAGCCCCTGCGGCTCTCGGGCAGTTGCTGTTCTTGGAACTTGTGCCCTCGAGTTCTAGAGCTGAGTTCCCACCGCTGCAGAGGAAACCCCGCCTGCAAGTCTCTTCCCTAATTCCTTAAACTCCGGCTCACAAAGATTGTCCCAGGATTGCATATTCCCAAGACAAGAAATTGCACGTAACATGGTTTTGAAAACTCCTAGAGCACGCAAGAGAAATAAATAGACCCACAGGATGTTTTTACAGAGTCATCACGTATTTTCAACTCATACCCAGGCAATAAAACATGAACTAAACCTATTGTGTCGCCGATGCATTTGCGTCTCTCGGAGGTAAAGATCAAATCCTGGGATACAGAAGGGCAGGGAGCCTGCAGAGGACAGCGCTGTTTGAAGGCACCTCGGCACAGAGACGACATGTTAACCTGCTAGCTTTGTTATTCCTTGGTGGTTCCTCATAGCTGGTGTATGTGTGTTACGGATATCGCACACGTATTATATACAGACAGGTATATTATGCGGTTGTGCGTGTGTCTCCACAGAGGGAGAGGAGCTGCTGTGGCGAAGGTGATTATTTTAACGTTGTCATCCTGCACGCCCAGCTGATATGTACATTTTGAGATGAATGTTGATATTATTGGTTTCCTCTTATGACCTTTGAGCCTTTTACTTTTGATAACAAAGTGTAGACCAACCCACAAGGAATTATTTGAGTGATTTTCCTAAGACCGTCCTGTTCTTTCTGTGGTAAGATCTAAATGAGGATTTATATGTACCGTCAGCAACGTATAATCCGCCTTCTCTAACCTGTCTGGCAACTTCTATCAGAGCGCGCTGCGAAAAGGGAGAAGTGTGTGGAGTCAGCAGTAACTGCGAGTGTGCAGCATGCAAAAATAAATCAATAAAAAGGAAAGGAAAGAGGTTTAAAACTTGATGATGTGGCTCCGGGAGAACGGGGGGAACACCCGCTCCGTCCTTCCCACGCGCGCTGAGGCCGGAGGAAAGAGCTGGGCGAGCCGTGGGCCGTAGCGGCCCCGCGCGAGGACGCTTTGCCGGCGGGGAGGCCGATTCCTGGGGAAGGACTTGCTTTTGTGCAGGTGCACTCCCGCGGCTTCCAGAGCAGCCTGCCCGTCGGCAGCGGCTTCTGGCCGGAGCCGAGCCCCGCGCTCGCCCGGGGGCTGCCGGGGGGGAGCGTTCGGTGCCCTGAGCCGGACCCGCTCCGGGGGTCCGAGCGCAGCCCGGCTCCGCTGGGCGCTGCGCCCAGGCCCGTCCCTCGCCCCGGCGCGGAGCCCGGCGGGCAGCGGCGCCCGGGCCCCGACGCAGCCGTCGCCCTTGGCCGGCCGCAGGAGCCGGTGGGGCTGCGGCCCGTCGGCGCTGCGCTAGGTACGGTGCTGTTGCGCACGCAGGCAGATTGTCCACCAGATGGTACAGCCTACTCTTGGAGAAATATTTGAAAGGGCAACAAAATACAGCAGAAGCCATTTGACAGTCCACATGGTTAGTGCAAAATTAGCCAAAATGACTCCACTGGAAGCACAGCCAGTGCTGAGCGGACCTGGAGACGCAGCTGAGTGAAGGCACCCAAACCTTCAGGGATTCGGTACAAGCGGCGTGGTCTTCCCTCATCCGTGGTCCTCTTCCCTACCTAGCATTGCTCCTCTGCCGCGCCTTGGGCACTTGGAACGCCTTTAACTCACAGCACGGTGAGACTCGCTCCCGAGTTGTGCCGATCACATCTGGACCACACAAACGTACGGGGTACCGAAAAACCCCCGGACTTTTGCTCCAGTCTCCACCAAGGTCGGCGGAGCTGGAAGAGGGAAAGGAAACTGCAGCCGCAAAGGGATTCCTCCCCCGGGCTCTGCTCCCTCCTGTCCTCCAAACGCAACTTACTCATCACGCGATTTATGTAAGAGGAGCCCTTTCATTGCTCAACCCGCCTGCGTTTCCTCACCCTCCCGGCCCCCCGTGCTGAGCCTGGCGCTCTCTAACCCGCTGCTCGGCATATGGCACAGCCCTGGGAAATTTGCTGGGGTGGGAGACCGGGAGTTCTGTGAGCGGGAAGCTGGCAGCCCTTGCCGGGACCCGAATAGCTGATGTTTTCAGACACTGCCTGTTCCCATGTTTGCCCGCCGAGCTGCAGCACAAGGGGGTGCGCGGGGCCGAGCAGGGGCTGGTCGGGGGGGCCGCGGGGCCACCCTGACACGGTGAGGTTGGGCGGCCCAGGGCAGGGCAGGAGCGTGCCGGGACCCCGAGCAAAGGGCTGAGCCCGGGCCAGGGGATGCGGAGAGCAAGGGGACACGGGGGACCAACGGGAAACATGGGGGTACCAGCAGTCCCAAGCTCTGCTAACGCGTTCCCCTCACGCTGGAAGAGGTTTTATTGCAGACAACATATAACAGTAACAAAATATGAAATTTTCTAGCTTCGCCTGAAATTATTCCCCTTTTAGTTCCCAGTAGGATTTTGTTCTGGGGTGGGGGGAGGCAAGGAAAGAGTGGGGGGTTGGCATTACACGTCTCACCCCGAAGGAACATGTCCCCAGCACAACGGTTTTCGCCAAGGGAAGCCGGGGCGTAACGCACAGCATCCCGAGCCGTTTCCCTTCCTGCTTTACGAGCGCGTGCAGCGGAACAGGGGAGAACAACCCGTGCCGTGGCGGGCGAAGAGGAGCTTGCCGCTTGGACGAAGCCCTCCCCGCCGTTCCTCGGGACCAAGGAGGCGCGAAGGGGGCTGTGGCCCATCCCGGCAGCGGCACCGCCGTCCCCCCTCACCGCCCGGGGACAGCGGGGCCGGTGCCAGTCCCACGTCCGCCGGAGGGAGGAGGCGGCGGGGGAGGACGCGTGCCCACCTCCCCGGCGTGGGCACAGCGACGCAGCCCACTGTTGATACCGAGGTGTCCTCGTACAAAATAAAGGGCCAAGAAAGGAGCTGCTGCGGGTCCTAATTGGATCCCGGCGAGAGTTACTGCGTTGCCACCGATTTAGGCAATTAAAGGCACAGTCTCTGCTGCTCTGAAGCTGACATCTTCAGGTGCCTCGTAACAAAAATTAATACCGCTACTAACGGTGCCACCTAGTCATGCTGTAAAGTAAATTAATTACTGCAACAGAACTAATAATAACGGTTCGGGCAGAATAGGAGCAATATTATGGTTTACCATCAGAGACTGTGCTGAGGCTTTTGCCTCTCTGCTGCCCATGAGTGCAACCCGGCAACTGCTGACTGTAACATTTCTATTGTATAGTTTATGCTAAATATGCATATCTTAATTGCATTAGTCAAAATAATTAGCTAATATATTTTTGCATAATGACGAGGTAAGCAAATATCACCATAGCTCAGTGCTTCTTGCATGAGTAAATTTGGAAAATTAATAGACTCCCAATTTCCTAATTATCTGTCTTTTATTCCAAACTCAAACAATGAAATGCTATTGCACACTCCTGGGCATCTTGTAATTTAGTTTGCACCTTGAAAATTTTAAAGCACCTGGTTCGCTTTTCCTTTTTTTCCCCCTTTGAAACGGAAATGTGAAAAATCCTTCCTCCCCTTCACCCTCTTAGGGAGTGAGGCTGCTGCACGCAAAGTGGAGGATCACAAAGATCGTGAGCTTCCTAATTTCCAGACAGAGCTGGGGGTAGGAACTGGAATAAAAGCATCTTATACTTAAAAATATTTGTTGAACCGGAAAAGTGTTAAAAGTTAATTCTTTAGATGGGGAAAATGGGCAGTGAGGTTTATTAGGCATTTCGTACCTCTGAGGTGGATTGTTTCTGTATGTGTGTTTCCAGAAGTGCTGGTCCAGAATGTTCCCGAATCACTAAAAAAACCACATCCTGAGACTGCGCTTTAAAAAGGGTATTTTGTCAATAGGACTTTTTGTGCATCTCAAATTTGTCAATTTTCGTGTGTCTTCTGACGGCACAGGATACCGCCGTTCTCCTCCTTCTCCCAGGCAGGAATGATGGCTGGCTGCGGAGCGGGGCGCCCCGGGAGCGCTGGCGGGGCCGAGGGCCCTGGCAGCCCCCGGCACAGCGCCCGCCGCCCGCCTGCCGCCCATGTCAGGACCCCCAGTGCTGCCAACGGCAGCCGAAAGTAGCCGGCAGCCCTGACCGTCGCTGTGCTGGCGGGCGGTCCCAGCACCCAGCCCGAGCTTCAGCGCGCGGGACACCGGATCCGGGCTCGCTCCCGTCAAACGGGAAGGTGCCTGGGCACCGTGCCTGGCCAAGGCGGATGGAAGGTCCTTTGAGCAACCCGGTCTAGCGGAAGGTGTCCCTGCCCATGGCAGGGGCGTGGAACTAGATGAGCTTTAAGGTCCCTTCCAGCCCAAACCCTTCTGTGATTCCGTGATCCCGACACTGACAGGCATTTGCACAAAAGCAATTAGCACATAGCACTAACCAGCTGGGTTTCCGAGGGGCAGTCAGCCTTGCTGGGGCTTACGGGAAAGCAATTCGCAACGTGATGAAGAGAGCTCTCTGTGATGACACTTGTCTTCACCAGACCCTCCCCGACGGGTCCCTGTGCCGATGTAACCGTGCTGTGGTTTCCGGCGCTGACAAAAGCCGGCGCTGCTCTTTCATAGAGCCCCGCGGAGCCGCAGAGTGCCGTTTCGGTGCTCAGACCCACCGCTCCAGCTGCAGCGGCTCACAAACTATACCAACTTCTGTATTAACATGCAAATTGCAGCATTATGGAATGGGTCTGTATGTAAAGCTTGTAAATTAATAAACATGGATCGTTAAAAGAAAAAGCCTGCTGGAACGGCTAAGCATTCCCTCTCTTTAACCTGTAGACGGCACGTAAGTGGAGAACTGGGAGCATCTCTGAGTACAAATGAAGAGCACACATCTGCAAACCTGATTTTCCTGGAACTTTTTCATCACTTGGTCTGGAAGCCGCGGGCTGCAGACACAAAGAAGGCATGCTCCGCTCTCAGCAGGGACTCCTCCGCAGCCACAAGAGCTGCACAGCGTCAGAAGGCAGGTTATTCCTTCCCTCCCTAGAAAGAAAGAGCTTTTTTTCTTCCACGATTTTTTTAGCAACGCTTTTTTTATGCTAAACCGTTCAGTCTTTGCCCAGGTCCCTCGTGTTGCCGCCCTGCAGCTCTGCCGCCGTGCTCGGGGCTGCACCGTGTGCTGCTGTTCATTTAGTCGTTGACCACGAGATTGCGTTTTCCTTAAACTGTCCCTGTTTGCGGTCATCTGTGGGTCGCGTTTGCCTGGATGTGAGAGGCTGACATCCAGGTGGGAATGGAAATGGGAAAGGAAGGACAGGGGGGCCGAGAGCCCCGTCGGGCCGCCCAGGTGCCACCACCATGTTGCTCCCAGGCGGCTGCAGGTCCTGGCCGGGTTCCCAAGGTGGCAAAGACCGTCTGCAGAAGTCCTGGGGGTGGACAGAGAGTTCCGGGATAAAGTCCCAAAATGCCCGTCACAGAATTGGGCGCATCGGGCTCTACGTGGTACAAAGGGCGCCCAGTCAAGGCTTCGAGGGGCAGAAGAGCCGTTTTTGGGGTCCCACGGCTGCCACGGTCAGCGCTGGGCACGGCGGGTGCCAGGAGTCGCTGCCTGCGCCCCACGGTTGGCTTCTGGTGTCTGTCACCGTCCCTGTTCGTCCTGGCGCTCTGTGAGCCCGTGTTTCTATTTCCAGGCACCGGCACTTGCCGCCCTCTTTCTTTCTTACTGGAGAGAGGTTTTATCATAAAATGGCAGATTGGGGAAGTTTGACAGGAGTCACAGCACCCATTTAGCAGGATCACACCGGTGTGCCGTTAGTATCGCACGCCGTATTGTTACAGATTGCTGTAATCGAATCATTGCAGGCCTTGTTGCCCACCTCCTCATACATCATAGTTTTTAGAATACTCCGAGAAGAATAGTAATATTGTGAAGCATCCTTTAAAGATGAAAAAATGTTCATCTAAAGGGAAGGAGGTTGTTGAGCCATTTTTATTTCTCTTCACATTCAAAAGAATCCGTGGTCTTTTCCAAAAGAAGCTGGATGACGAATTTGAGAGGGAGATGGGTAACTCCGGCAGGGCGATCACCTCTCCGACCCGTCCTTTCCTGCGGCACCCCGCAATGGCGTGGCTTGGGAAGTAAAGTCCAGGGAAACCCTGCAAGCAGCATAACTTGTGCGGAGGGAAAAGGCATCCCCGTACTGGAAATCCCCACGGCTGAAGGAGACGTGGCCGAGTCGGTGGGCACCAGCACCGGGAGGGGACGCTGGCAGGATGGGTCCCAGCGGGTGAGCCGGCCCGGGGGTCTGGCTTCTCACGGGCAGAGCCCGGGGGCTGCTCCCTGCGTCGGGGAATGCCCTGACGCTTTCGGAAGCACCGTCGCATCCTGGCAATTTGAGCACAATTGCTGGGAAGGTGCGGCTCGGCCCCGGAGCAGGAATCCCTTACGCTTCTGCAGGGGGGCTGGTGGCCCCTGGCCGGGGCGCCCCGCAAATGTATTTTCCACGGTCGCGTTAGGAAGCCGATGCCATTCTTACCGTTTTATGCAAATGTTATAATTTCCTCGCTGCACACACAGAGGCAGCGATCATGGTGGGTTTAACCTGTGTTTAGTATATCACTGTCAGTAACTGTCTCGTGAAACTTCTGCAATATAAATGAACCAGCTGGTATTAGAAAAAGTGTGAAGATCTTTTTTTCTCCTGCGGGTGGGGGAAGGGAAGGGGAGTGGGTGTGTTGCAAGGTTTGTCACATAAAGCTGAGAGATTTGGTGGTTGTGAATATGGTTGCAGTAGAGTTCGGGCTATTAGTATTATTTTTTTGCTCTACCATGTTTCGTGAAATCTGCTGATCTTGTCGCACCTATTTGCTCGGCAGCTGTTATTAAGCCTTGTGGCACATTTGCATTCCCTAAACCCTCGCTGCCGGGAATCCCGGTGGGGAGCGGGAGCCGCACCGCCGAGCCTGGCCCCTTCTCCCCTGCCCGGCGCCCCAGAGCCCCCTCCGCACGCTCGGGGCGCGCAGCTGGGGAGCAGCGGCTCGGCGGAGGCGGGCGAAAGCAGCGGGGGCTTTCGGGGCAGCGCAGACCCCGCGGGGTGCCTCCAGCTCCCGCTTCTCCTCGCGCGCGCCCAGCGTGACGGACAGCCCTCCGCACCGGCTGCCCGTGCCGGCAGAGCGGCCGCCCAGAGCGCTGCGCCTGCGCCCCGGGACACCCCACGTGTCCTCGTGAGGAGACGCGGGGCCGAGGACACAAGTTGAGAGATGCTCAGTATAAACCTGTCTGTGCGTCTTTGTAACGTCACTTCTGGTTCATTTCCCAACCTGGGAAAATGCTGAGTACCCACATGGGTTTGCGTATGGGATCAAACCGGTCTGAGTAGACTTTTTCTTACGTTCACGTAGCTCTCGCCGCCCGTGATGGATGTGGTCCCCACGGTGCTCTGGCTGCCTCGTCCGACGTAGCGGGGCAAGATGCAGAGCAGCGGAGAGAGCCGGGGCCGTGGGTGCAAGGCGCCAGCCCCGCGGGGACGTGCAGACCACCGGCTCCGTTCGCTGCCCCTGCACCCCCGCCTCCGACAGCCACCCCAGGTGGTGTTTGCTGCCAAACCGAGCTGTGCCTCTTGCTTTGAAACTGCTGATTAAAAAAGGAACGCGGCCTCTCCACAGTGCAGGTTTACTCGGTGAGATGGAGGTGTATTGAATCCCCTTAAAAACATCACTCATTCACTTGTTTTTCAGTTGACATGATCAGCAGAAAAATTAAAAGGCTGGGGAACAGCTCTGCAACCGCAATGGTGCATTTACGTGAGGGTTGTCTACAGCAGGTCATTGCCACCCCTGGATGTTAGGTGACTCCTTTGAGAGACTCCTGCCATCTTCTCCTTCCCTCGCTTGGACTTCTCGGAAGTTTTTCCAGGGGGAGCGTCCATTGGGGAAGATCGGATGTAACATTTGCAGCCTTTTGTTTGCGATCTCAGCCAGATTGGGAGCAATCAAAAGTCATTTCCATCTGACGCTCGTCCTCCCGCCTGCTGGGAGCGAGCTGGGGGTGCGCAGGAGCTCCTGCTTGCAAAGGGGCCGGGCAGCGCGCTCTGCCCGTCAGGCCGGGA
Organism: Phoenicopterus ruber ruber; assembly: GCA_009819775.1. Lineage (NCBI taxonomy): Eukaryota > Metazoa > Chordata > Aves > Phoenicopteriformes > Phoenicopteridae > Phoenicopterus > Phoenicopterus ruber. Next base: position 1,111,552 of record CM020246.1, read on the forward strand.
GGGCGGAGGAGAAGCAGCAAATGCCATCCCGCGCCTCGGCGTGGCCCTTCGGAGGGCAGGGCTGGCTTCGGGCGTCCCCTGGCAGTGGGGATGGAGGGGTTAGGGCTGGCTCGGCTTTGTCCTGGAAGCAGTGGTGCGGTCGAGGTCGCAAGGGACGGCCGGAGGTCCCCTGGTCCAGCTCCTGCTCCAACATCCACCTCCTAGCTGGTCGCCCGGGTTGGACGGGGCGGCTTCGCCGGGTGCTCGGTGGGACACTGCCGTGCAGAGCTCCTGGCGTCCCACCGCCCCTCGGCACGAGGCTGCAGCGGCGCCGGGCGCTGAGCGTCATCTGCGGGCTCTGCGCACGAGCTGCAGCACCCCACGGGTCCGGGTGCGACCGCGTTCGCCGGGACGGTGCCCGCGAAGGTGGTTTGTGCCGCAGACCCCCCGGCGCCCGGCCGCCCCCTCAGCTCTGCGAAGAGGAGCGCATTCCCCCCGCCGCCGCGGCGAGTCCTGGCAGCGCCGTCCC